>CM048847.1:43110000-44349167 GCA_026545225.1 Cornus controversa | reverse complement strand
AAGAAAAGCAACGAGCCTTGATGCATATGTCATCAAACATTGTGTCAGTAGCCAAAAAGAAGGATTTTTAAGTTAGTAATAGATATAAGTCTCAACCTTGCTTTAACTTCTGCCAGAACCATTATCAGAATCAATTTAGAAAATTTTCAGTCTCTCACACTGTTCACTTCTAGTCAATTCCAAAACAAAACCGGAAAGCAGTTTTTGTAATGGTCGGAACTAATTAAAAGTATTGGAGCATATGTATGAGAAGGTCAAAGCAAACCAAAATTTAAAATTTCAATAATTTCCAAATCCATTGAAGATAATAATCATAGTTTTCAAAATGTAGGAAGTAGGCAATGGCTGCTAGTTACATATGTGCCAGTGTGATTGCAAAACGTACATGTCATATATCATGGATTAGATTATTTACATCACTTGAATCATCATCTTTAAACATGTAACCTGAAAGACATTTCTAATTAAATGACTTTACTGCCTCTGCTTGAGTTACAAGCTCACGATTCTGAGCTTGGGAATTAGACAATTTTAACCACTTTGTTGTGAAATGGAAACTATAAAACACAATATTACATAAAGAAACAACATTTGATGGAAGTTCTTTTGGCAATAGGAACACCAAAAAGAAATAGCAATAAAGGGAAAAAATAAAAGACTTTAAGTCAAGCATGCAGTTACGAAAGCTAGCAAACTACAACTAGAACAAGCAACATTGGTACAACATTCACAAACAAGAGACTCGCCTTGCTCTGCAAATCTTAGAAACAGTCTCACTTGACTTCAATGTGTTCATGATCAAAGGAAACATTGGTACAACATTCACAAACATCATAAATTGGCATCAAACCCACACGAAAGAGAGAATTTTTTATCCAAAATATCCTATATAAGAATATTTTGTATACAAACTCACTGATCTGAACATCTAGCAGACATTAGGAAACAATTCATAAAAGAAATAAATTGTTCCACAAGGCCTAAAACACTTTAGGATAATTCAACGTAATACTACCAAGCAATTGATCACCAAACCTTGTATATATGTTATAGCAGCACCAAGAAGCGATTTTGCAGGATTTGGCAACACCGCATGCAAGTTCATTATAGTGCCAAAATTTTAATGAACTCCATGAAAATGTAAAACATTTCTTACAATTCTGAGTATTATTTTTTGAAATTATACTTGGACACATGCAAAAATATTGGAACTAAACAGCTCAATTTCCCATATAAAGGCATCATTTCTGAATTCACTAGTCCATTACCTACAACAATGCAGATGTCTGCATCATTTGCACTACCATATCATTCTTACAAACAACTTGTGACATATTTAGTATACGTGTAGAACAGATGGATGAATATATGAATTTCAAATCATACTCACATTTATAGAGCCCTATAATACTTGTACACACATCTAAGTAGCTCCAAAAGTAATAATTGCCACAAAACTTGAATCAACTTACGATTATTTCATGCAAATCACAGTCACTGGAATCCGCAGAAATTTTTAGCCTTTCAAACACCTGAATCCATTGAATCTTAGGAGCAGAGAATATCATGCTGGCACCTGAAACCAATCTAATAGTTCTCTTGTCAAGCAAATACAAAAGATTCCTCAATCTCCAGTGGTTCCATGTGACAGATTCAACCAATTGCTCTTCAGTCCTGAGTTCAACAGCCAAATATGTTTAGCTTGGGTCTTTCAGGACTAATCAAGAACAATCCTCATTTTATTCATTGATAATGGAGGGATTTTCCACTCCCTTTAGGAGTGGGACTATTAAAAAAAATCATGCATATTGAGGAAGGTTCATGATTAGGCCTGAAAATCCTGCTTGTATTTAAGGAGAATCGAAACAAAAAAGCTATACAAAAAGACAAGTCATACAAATTATAGGAGGTGGGACGTCATGTGGAATTTGGATACATCCATTCCTCTGTATTTGCATTTAGATGAGTATATTCGTTAATTTTATAAAACCAAATAATAGCCACAATTTAAGTTCTCTTTAGTGATTATTGTTGCAACCTCATTGTACACTACAAACTTAAATGTTAAATTGCTATCAGATGCAGCAATTAGTTCATGATTAGACAAATGTTTTACAAACTAATGATAGCCAAAAAAAGAACAGGCCATTAACTTGGCAGGTTGAGTGGATTGAGGGGTCAACCCAAGCCCAACCCGAGGCATAAAATCTCAACTTAAGCCTGACCGCAACCCAAGCTTATTTTTAAAATTCAGGTTAAGCTGGGGTTAGACTTCCGTTGGTAGGGTTAGGGTCAATTCAGATGAGTGAGACTAGGGTTGGCCATGTAAGGCTTGGATTCGGGTTATTAATATTTTAATAATAGTAATAATAATGACAATAATAGCATAGGTCAGGTTCGAGTTCGGCATAGATTGCCCAACAACTCTGTCCAAGCCCAACCTGAATTGAGGACAGGTTAAAATTTTGCAACCCAAGCCAAACTCAAGCAACAACATGAGCTGCCCAATACCATCCAAAGATCAGTTTGGCCCACCCAAGTTGCAACCCTACCAGAGAGACCCGTCATGGGTCCCTCATGGAATAACAAGTAAATAAAAGATTAGTTAACCTCTAAGACTTTCATACTGCTTTATGTAAATCCAGTAAAAAAAAACACTTACAGAGAAGCTCTGGCATGATTTGGTTGTTTCCCAAATAAGCTAATGTCAGACTCAGTCCAGTTGGTTTGTCTTATAGTCTTAGAGAGAATATCCAATCCAGCCTCTGCTGAGGATATGCATGACACAGCCAATTGCCTCCTTCTGAGTTCTTGAATAGTAAACTTTGTAAATTCACCATTAGTGCAATACTGAGTTTTCCTGTTCTGAATGTCTGGAGATGAAATTATCGAGTCCTCCAAGAAACCCCCCCTATTCAAAACTGGATCCCATGAGCTATTTTGCAGCATCAACTTCTCAAGATATATGTGAAGGTAATCACTTTCTGTTCTCTGAAGCTCATCAAGATCCATCTCAATTGTTGCTACTATAGAAGCTCTAAGATGTGGATCTCTCAGTGGTAGAGCATGGATCAGCTGATTTAATACAAAATCTCTTGCTCTACTAAGTGTGACAGATGATAGATGTGCAAGACCCTGGATTTTTTTTTTTTATTTTTTTTAACGATGGCATAGCAATTAGAAGGAAGTTGTGACAGAAAATAAGGAAAAAGTAAAAAATGAACTACCAAAAATACATTCTTATCTCAATGGTAAAAAAATTACATAATCCCCAACCTGAGGGAAGTTTGGATTAGATGTCATTTCAGATAAAGCCGCATCAAGTTCCTTTACTGAGTCTTGGTAATCATCTAAACGGCTCAAGCGCATAAATACCTAAACATTGCAACAAAAGAAACTTTATCTTAACCCTACACTGGATATTAGAATTGCAACACACACTTAAAACCAAATTAGAAATTCACCTGAAATGGAAGCAACAAAATTGAAAATATATACATCCCAGTCATTTAGCATAGAAACTAGATAAATATGCAGCACCAGTTGTCACGCCCCCAAATTTAAATACAAGGAACTCCAGTCCAGTATTTGAATTTGGTGCGCAACTTGAAAAACTACATCCATCATACCGTACATTCATCCAATATTTACATATTACAATCAAAATATGAGCATCCAAATCATCCATTACAAAAACTTTATATGGAGAGCTCATAACTCATCTTGAGTATCAGCTTTCTACAACAAAAGATAATCACATGCCAAAGAGATTTACATGTAAATGGCCTCCATTGTCCTGTACCGCACCTCCATTCACTCAGTACCTGAAAATAAAATGGGGTGAGCTAAACAAGCTCACCAAAAAACTGCAAAACACTATCATTGCTCAGCAAATTGACCTTGCGTTAAATTCCTATATACAAGGACTAGTACAACAATCTTTGTTGATTAGATTCACAAATTTTCCTATGATAATTAAACTCTAGTTAATTATCATATCCACAATTTCTTAAACACAGGAACCGTATTCTCAACAATTCCTTGTTAAGCTAATCGTCTAGATTAACTTAACATTAATAACCTCACATGAGCCCCGGGCTCCTCTCAAATAGATGGCATGCTTAGCCAACAAGTGATGCGCATCGCATAGTCCCGGACTAAGGAAGCTCGCACATGTGGCTGGGCTTGTACGTCTAGTCACCCAGATGGTCCCGGACCACCTCTACACAATAAGGGCACGCTTCAACCAATGGCCATAACAAAAGGGTAGTGCACACCCAATAGGTAGGTCCCTGATCATACCTAAGGAATCCTTTTGGAATTTTATCTCATTTCCAAGATTTCAAGCTTTTAAGATTTACCAAATGCTTATAACATTTAGTAAATTGAATCCTTCTTTATTGTGATCACTAATCACATTAATTTATCAATTCGGGATTTCACCACCTAAATCTTTTCTAAACTTAATTATTTTAGCATAATTAAGTTCATTATGCCAAAATATACCACTCAAGAATTTTTCGTAAATTTTTAGAGCTTAAAGGATATTTTTCTCCAATTTTGACTTATTTTAAACAAAAGGAAAAAAAACAAAACATTCTTTAAACCAACATTTTATCTTTTATAATTTATTAAATGTTTTTCACATTTAATAAATTAAACGTTGCTAACAAGTTTTAATCCCTAGAACCAACTATTCTAACATAATTAGTTCTATCATGCAAAAACATATAATTTCGGAAACCTTTACGTAAATTATGGAGCATTAAAAACATTTTTCCTCCAAGTTCTAATTTCAGCCCAAAAAGAAATTCTTTATGTTTCTTTTAAATGACATTGGGCCTATTCTTAATTGCGGCCTAGTCCAATGTCAAGCCACCATTTATCTCTTTTTTTTTAAATGATGCTGGGGCAATTTAAATTCCGGCCAATCCAGTTCACCAAGCCCAATTCACTTTTACTAACTTCAACTCTTGGGCCAATCCACACTCTAAGCCCAAACCATAAACATTCAAATTCAGCCCACACAAACCAACCATGCAAAGCTCAATCCACAATGAATTTGTGGAACATAAACCAATTTATACACTTCACCAAAATGTATCAAACCCAACAGCAGCCACCACCTTAACCCAGCCTACTGAACCCACACCAAACAACCCAAAATCATGGCTGCCCAAACAAGACTCACAACCATGAGGCTCACCACCATGCACGGCCAACTTGCCGAATCATCCATGGTTGCTATCACTCCACCAACCTCAAAACAATACCTGCCACCTATTGACCCAAATAGTCCACGCCACCAAGGAGACCCATCATGGCAGCCGAAAGGAACTCCACCCATATAACCGCACTGCCACCACCAAACTCACTCAAGCCATGCGAGACCAAGCTCCCATGGAAGCCATGCACAACTGAGAGACCCACAAAACCGAACCCATCTCCCAAACAAGACCCAGCAACTCCACTGCCATAAACCACCTTCTTCTTTATTCAACCCATAAACAAATCAAGTACCTTTGATACCAAGCTAGCCACCGTACATGACTGCCCAACAAATCCGAGCTCCTTCACCACAGCCGTGGAGATCCAACATCACAAAGCCACCATTTATGGCCTCTAATGGAGCTGCCATGCAAGACCCACGCTTGCAACCAACCATGCCGTGAATCCAGCCATGCACACAGCTCATACAACAGCCGAAACTCCAGCCACTACAACCGCTACCAAGCTGTCAACCCACCACTACACATACTCACAACCAACCATTGATTCCGGCCACCTCTCTACCCAAATAAGGTAACAGTACTAAAAATGCAAAATGGTATATACCCATGTACATTCAACAACTATCTTTAACACATACTTCAATCCACACCATTCAGATTTAGAAATGTAAAATGTTCCAACAGTATGAAGTCAACATGCATTGGTATATATGTATGTATCTAATGTGCTCCAAGACTACTAGTAAAAATGTATCAAAAGTGTTCCCCATTACAAGTTACATGCACTAATATATATATATATATATATATATATATATATACCCACAAGGATGCTCACACCCAACTATGCAAGTATATACTCATAACCCAAAAATCTAACCAAGTCATATTTAATTCAAAAAGCATCACAGGAAATTTTAACGAAACCGTTAAACACATATACATAAGAAGTAAGACAAGATTCAACTTGCCTCAAGTGTGGCTTTTCCTTCTCTTCTTCTTTCCCTTTCTTCTTCTTCTTCTTCTTCTTCTTTCCTTATTTTGGCTGGAAACCAACCTCTCTATTTCTTTCACTCTCTCTCTCTACAGAAAACTAGTCTCTTACTCTTTTCTTGTTTCCATCGAACAGCCTCAGGTTCTATATAAGTGGGTTACATCACTTAACAACATAACTATACTACACATGCAAAGGCCATGTCCTCCATTTGTCAACCATGCACATGACCGTCACCAACCCCCAATCAGGCTTAAGGCTTCTGTCAATTCTTGTGACTTGAACTCTTAGCATAAGCCTATTACACGCATCAGAAAAACAAATGCTACATATCTATGAATAAACTATATATGTATATATATAACCCATAAGCATAAGTACACTTATAGCCCTACAAACTCCTAAAATTACCTTTGAATCCTAAAAGAATAAAGGCAAATAAAAGGAAATCATATTTTAAGGATGTTACATTCTACCCTCCTAAAAAGAAATTTTGTCCTCGAAATTTGAAATCATCAAGTCTTCATAGATCAAAACAATTACTACCACAATTATCAAACATAACATTAAATTGAAAGCAATTTTAAACATTAACTAAAGTGAATCAAACAACATTATCCAAAAGTGTCCAACATGCACAACTTTTGCTACCATAAAAAAAATTAAGGATAATGTACTGAGTTTGATGTTTGGCTACTTTCGTATTCTTGTTCTTCCGGGTCAATTTCAATCTTGTACCCTTCCTTGACCCCCCGAGTGTGAGTTTTCGATTCTTCTGAACTTGTTTTGTATAGTTCAGACTCTCGTTTGGACCTTTGATTAACACTGGACTCATTGTCGCGAGTGCTAGATTCTTGTTTAGGGTCCTCTATTGTAGGCCTACGTATATTCCTTCTAATCCTCTGAGATTGATGATTATTTCATGATTACGTAGATGGAAGGTGGAAATTCAGGGAAGGGTAACCGAATCTCCGCAGCTAATGATGATAAGTATACACTTTCTCTCCCACCTAAGCCAACCTCAACTTACGTGCAAAAGAGGAGAGTAGCTTGTGTGCGGGACTTCCCACCATATATAACATCCTTAAAATATGATTTCCTTTATTTGCGTTTATTCTTTTAGGATTCAAAGGTAATTTTAGGAGTTTGTAGGGGTATAAGTGTAGTTATGCATATGGGTTATATATATATATATATATATATATATATGTAGCATTTGTTTGTCTGATACGTGTGACAGGCTTATGCTAAGAGTTCAAGTCACAAGAATTGATCGAAGCCTTAAGCCTGATTAGGGGTTGGTGACGGTCACGTGCATGGTTGACAAATGGAGGACATGGCCTTTGCATGTGTAGTATAGATATGTTGTTAAGTGATGTAACCCACTTATATAGAACCTGAGGTTTTTCGATGGAAACAAGAAAAGAGTAAGAGACTAGTTTTCTGTAGAGAAAGAGAGAGTGAAAGAAAGAGAGAGGTTGGTTTCTAGCCAAAATAAGGAAAGAAGGAGAAGAAGAAAAAGAAGAAGAAAGGGAAAGAAGAAGAGAAGGAAAAGCCACACTTGAGGCAAGTTGAATCTTGTCTTACTTCTTATGTATATGTGTTCAATGGTTTTCTTAAAATTTCCTGTGATGCTTGTTGAAATAAATATGACTTGGTTAGATTTTTGGGATATGGGTATATACTATATACTTGCATAGTTGGGTGTGAGCATCCTTGTGGGTATATATATATATATATATATATCATAGTTGTTAAAGGCTCAAGGCGCACTAAGGCGCTAAGGCTTCCTGGAGCCTAAGAAGCACGGAAACGGATACGGGACACGGATACGACACGACACGGACACGGCGACACGGCAAATCCTAAAAAATTAGGACACAAACACGGCAAATAATAAATATTTATTTTTATATAATATTTGATGTCGTACTTTAAATAATTAAGAGTAATATTATTTTTCATCAACCTAACAAAGAAAAAATTCACAAATCATAAATCACAAGTACACAATTGAATCTACTCCACAACAACAATAATTATAAGAGAACGATGTCACAAAGTCATAAAACCAAATCAAAACGAGACATTAGAATAAAAACTAGTCTTATCATTTAAACATCATCATTCTAGCTTACTCCAAATACAAATGCATCATGAGAAAGTTACATGTAAAAGATAGCAGTTGTACAGTAAGAGAAAGAAGAGTAAAAAAGAACAAAGATGAAGAGATGAGATGGGCTATAGTTGAATTGTTAAAACAACATTTCTAGACTTGTGTTTTGCTAGGAAAAAGAAAGAAAAAGGCTAAAAAAGGAGAAAAAAGCAAAAACAATTAGGGTTTTGTTAGAAAAATAATTAGGGATTAGTGAAAAATAAAGTAAGAATCCATGGATGAGAGAAGATTCATGAAAACAAGAGGAAAAAGAGAAAAAAAAAAATTGGCGTGTCCAACAGGTGTCTGCTTCGTGTCCATGCCGTGTCCAAGCCGTGTCCACACCGTGTCCGAAAATTCAAAAAAATAAAAAAAAATCAGACACGTTTTTTAGCGTGTCCGACACGTGTTGGGGTGTGTCCGACACGGATTCTTTGCCTTCTTAGGCGTGTCCGTGCTTCCTAGCCTGAAGCTTGAGGCGCGAGACGCGGGCCTGACTAAAGTGAGGCGCAAGTTGATTTTTTTTAAAAAATATAACATTTGTAGTGAGTGAGTGAAACAATGTAGAACAACTACAATTGAGAGCAAAGAAAAAGCATATTCATGGCAATTAACAACAAATGACACAGAAAAACAGATTCTGGAATGAGCGAAACAGGTTCTGCAGACTGCACCTCCCGCCTTGCACTTCGCACCTCAGGCGCGCGCCTCTTTCAAAGCACCTCGCCTGGGCATACCCTAGGCGCAGAGGTTGCGCCTCGCGCGCCTTTAACAACTATGATAAATATATATATTAGTGCATGTAACTTGTAATGTGGGAACACTTTTGATACATTTTTACTAGTAGTCTTGGAGCACGTTAGATACATACATATATACCAATGCATGTTGACTTCATACTGTTGGAACATTTTACATTTCTAAATCTGAATGGTGTGGATTGAAGTATGTGTTAAAGATAGTTGTTGAATGTACATGGGTATATACCATTTTGCATTTTTAGTACTGTTACCTTATTTGGGTAGAGAGGTGGCCGGAATCAAAGGTTGGTTGTGAGTATGTGTAGTGTGGGTTGACAACTTGGTAGCGGCTGTAGTGGCTGGAGTTTCGACTGTTGTATAAGCTGTGTGCATGGCTGGATTCACGGCATGGTTGGTTGCAAGCGTGGGTCTTGCATGGCAGCTCCATTAGAGGCCATAAATGGTGGCTTTGTGATGTTGGATCTCCACGGCTGTGGTGAAGGAGCTCGAATTTGTTGGGCAGTCAGGTATGGTGGCTAGCTTGGTATCAAAGGTACTTGATTTGTTCATGGGTTGAATAAAGAAGAAGGTGGTTTATGGCAGTGGAGTTGTTGGGTCTTGTTTGGGAGATGGGTTCGGTTTTGTGGGTCTCTCAGTTGTGCATGGCTTCCATAGGAGCTTGGTCTCGCATGGCTTGAGTGAGTTTGGTGGTGGCAGTGCAGTTATATGGGTGGAGTTCCTTTCGGCTGCCATGATGGGTCTCCCTGGTGGCGTGGACTATTTGGGTCAATAGGTGGCAGGTATTGTTTTGAGGTTGGTGGAGTGATATCAACCATGGATGGTTCGGCAAGTTGGCCGTGCCTGGTGGTGAGCCTCATGGTTGTGGGTCTTGCTTGGGTAGCCATGATATTAGGTTGTTTGGTGTGGGTTCAGTAGGCTGGGTTGAGGTGTTGATTGTTGTTGGGTTTGATACATTTTGGTGACGTGTATAAACTGGTATATGTTCCAGAAATTCATTGTGGATTGAACTTTGCATGGTTGGTTTGTTTGGACTGAATTTGAATGTTTATGGTCTGGGCTTAGAGTGTGGATTGGCCCAAGAGTTGAAGTTAGTAAAAGTCAATTGGGCTTGGTGAACTGGACTAGCCGGAATTTAAATTGCCCCAGATCATTTAAAAAAAAAGAGATAAATGGTGGCTTGACATTGGACTGGGAAGCCCAATGTCATTTAAAACAAACATAAAGAATTTCTTTTTGGGCTGAAATTAGAACTTGGAGGAAAAATGTTTTTAATGCTCCATAATTTACGTAAAGGTTTTCGAAATTATATGTTTTTACATGATAGAACTAATTATGTTAGAATAGTTGATTTTAGGGATTAAAACCTGTTAGCAACGTTTAAGCATTATGAACCTTCACTCGGTCATTTAATTTACTAAATGTGAAAAGCATTTAATAAATTATAAAAGATAAAATGTTGGTTTAAAGAATGTTTTGTTTTTTTTCCTTTTGTTTAAAATTAGTCAAAATTGGAGAAAAATATCCTTTAAGCTCTAAAAATTTACGAAAAATTCTTGAATGGTATATTTTGGCATAATGAACTTAATTATGATAAAATAATTAAGTTTAGAAAAGATTTAGGTGATGAAATCCCGAATTGATAAATTAATGTGATTAGTGATCACATTAAAGAAGGATTCGATTTACTAAATGTTATAAGCATTTGGTAAATCTTAGAAGCTTGAAATCTTAAAAATGAGATAAAATTCCTGAAGGATTCCTTAGGTATGGTCAAGGACGTACCTATTGGGTGTGCACTACCCTTTTGTTATGGCCATTGGGCGAAGCTTGCCCTTATTGTGTGGACGTGGTCCGGGACCATCTGGTAAGTAGACCTACAAGCCCAGCCACATGTGCGAGCTTCCTTAGTCCGGGACTATGCGATGCGCACCACTTGTTGGCTAAGCATGCCATCTATTTGAGGGGAGCCTGGGGCTCATATGAGGTTATTAATTTTAAGTTAATCTAGACGATTAGCTTAATAAGGAATTGTTGAGAATACGGTTCCTGTGTTTAAGAAATTGTGGATATGATAATTAACTAGAGTTTAATTATCATAGGAAAATTTGTGAATCTAATCAACAAAGATTGTTGTACGAGTCCTTATATATAGGAAATTAAGGCAAGGTCAATTTGTTGAGTAATGATAGTGTTTTGCAGTTTATTGCTTTGAGCTCACCCCATTTTATTTTCAGGTACCGAGTGAATGGAGGCGCAGTACAGGACAATGGAGGCCATTTACATGTAAATCTCTTTGACATGTGATTATCTTTTGTTGTAGAAAGCTGATACTCAAGATGAGTGATGAAGGTCTCCATATAAAGTTTTTGTAATGGATGATCTAGATGATTATATTTTGATTGCAATATGTAAATATTGGATGAATGTATGGTATGATGGATGTAGTTTTTCAAGTCACGCACCAAATTCAAGTACTGGACTGGAGTTCCTTGTATTTAAATTTGGAGGCGTGACACCAGTGAACTCCGAGCAATTGCATTTCAGTATGCAAAAGTTTTTGGCTAATGAAGAGGACTTATTCAAAAGATTCAACGTTAAATTTTAGTGGAGAAAGTTACAGCTATAGAGTACCTATCTTCGAAAGTTTTGAAGAAATTGGGTATCCATGGCTTGCATTTGTGCCCTGGAAGCTACAAATTTGCAATATGCATAGACAAGAACAGAATAACAAGGAGAACAAAAACAAAAGTTTTTCTCTAAGAGCAGGCATTATCATGGGTTTTAAAGATGTCTCCTATCCAAAGAAGGTTATCAAGTAAGTTCATAAGGTGCTTTCTAACGCCAAAGTCTTTTGAGAATGAAAATCCATTGATGAAGAAATTGCTTGAAAAAAAAATGAGAACAAGGAAATGAATTATATTCAATAAACAAAGGATGTATCAAAATCAATTCAGCCAGATCAAAAGATTGTATTCGAGAGCAAGAAAATAAACAGGTTTTGTGAGACTGTTAAATGTCCATTTTCAATGTAAAATACAGTTGGCAGGAAACAACTAGGTATATACAGTATAATTCAATAAGTAATTTGAGAACAGTAGAAATCAAAAGAGTTCAATCAAACAAATTAAAACTTTGAGATCTGGTGACAACCTGCCAGAGTTCAATTAATCAAAGTTAAGCACCAATTCACAAATCAAATCTGGACACTAACTGTACACATCAATAAGAAAATACTTTGGGGGAAAAATAAAACTTAAAACTGAAGAATAACATTTCTAAATGCACAAATGACACACCCTAAGATAAACTTCATACATTGTACATCAAAATTATAGCTTAAACCATGAAGAACATGATTTAATGAAGAAATCAGTATAAGCCATGTTCGTGTCAATCAACCATTAAAGTGAGGAAAGCAACATCGAAATAGAGAAGGGGTACTCACATTCTCAAAGAACAGACCCCATTGAAAGGCTTTCTTGATGTTTTGGGCGTCCCAGTGAGCAAGATTACCAGATGATTGATACCCAGATGCCAAAATCAAGATGTCTACAAACCCTTTGATCAGTTTCAAGAGATCTGTCAGTGATATGTCCGGGTGCGACCAACCCATCGTCTTCACTGGAAAGAAGGTCCACCAATTGGGTTTCCAAAGCTGATTGGAATTTTTATAAAGCACTAGAAAATAAATGGTAAAGAAACGATAGCAGGGAAATCCAACCGAGGTTTGATGAGCTGATAATGATAATGAGAGCGCGATATCGACTATTCAGACAGAGAGAGCGCGCGAGTAGCTCGCGTTTAGACTTCCCGCCCTCGGAACAATCCTAGAGTTTATTTTCTGATGGTACTTGAAATTCTTTTCTTTTCCTTCTAATTTTTTGTCTGCTTTTTTATTTTGTTATTTCGTTTGCTACCAGCCTACCAATTATTAGGGTGCACAACATACCGGTATAACCGGAACTCAAATCGAAATGGTAGAGGAAATCAAATTAAATGGTTCACTCTGATCTCAATTTCGATTTCAATTTTTAAAATTCGTTCACTCCGATTCCAATTTCGAGTCCAAGAACTAAAACGTGAAAAATATATACAAATATAATAAATAATATATAAATAAGATTAATAAATATTCTCTAAGATTCTAACTCTGAAAACCAAAAAACTACAAAACTCGTATTAAATAACAATCTCATTTGAATGCAATCAATAAGTGATTTTTCATGCAACCATGCAACAATATCACATAAAATGTCAACCAAGTACTCAAATAATATGCAGTTTTTTAATTTCATATTATACTTCAAATATGAAAGATGGAACCAGAACCGTAAAGAACCGAACTGAACAGTTTCAATTCCAAAATTAAGGAACCGTTGGGATCAATTTCGATTCCACCAAGAACCGAACGATGTGCACCCCTATCCATTATCATATACTTTTTCGATTTTTCTTTATTCGTTATGGTAGCGCAGTGGTATTTTCTCTACCTTTAGGCTATGGTCGGTATAAAGAAAAAAAAAAACATTAGTTACGAGATAAAAATAAAATTAAATAAAAAAGGAAATGAATCAAATAATAGTATTAATCTTTCATTATATTTGGTAGATTAATAAGAAGAAAAAAAAGGAAATGATAGTTAACATGTTTGAAGAAAAAAAAACTATTTTAAAGAATTTTTCACTATACCCTTCTATATTTAAAAGAAATTTTTTGTCTTTTATCAAAATAAGGGTAAAATTGGTATTAACAAAGTTTTATTTAAAAAATGTTATTCATTCCTTCCATTTCCTCCCATTTTTTGAAGGATTGCAAAACTTGCTCCTCATGCTTTAAGTTATCCCTCCAAATTCATTCATTCCCTTTCTTTTTCTTCCAAAATTTTATACCAATCACAAAAAAATCATATCTCTTCACTATTTTTCTTTTCTTTTCTTTCCAACCATACGGGGTCTTAAAGTGGGAGGCGTGCCTATGATACCTTAAAGGACAAATAGGTGTATAAGTTTCTTGTCAAGAAAGTAAAAATAGATATGGACAACTTTTTCATTTCTTTTTAGATAAAAGTGACCTTCTTTACACAAAACTAATTGCATGACTCCTTAAAAGTTTGCAACTTTTAAAGTTGTTAATGAACCAAAACAATGATTAATACATGAACTTCTCCATATCTGTTTAGTTTGGGGTTCGATATTTTCTTCTTTCATCTAACAATGATTATTTCAGGTGGATAAGGCTCAGTGAATATTAATCTTCTAACAACCCGCATGGGGTGACCAATGATTAAGGAGTCTCTTAGAGCCAATCATTAACTCATACGTCCTAGGTTCAACTCACGGAGACTAAAACCTCCTAAATTTAAATGATATATGTGGTTTGTAGAAGGTCCATTACTAACTTGAATTTAAATAATATATATGATTTGCAGAAGATCTATTACTAACACCAACATATACAACACATAATCTAAACAAAACAAGAGACACATTATGGTGACCAAGTTTGATATGGGTGAGTACGAGACAGTGAGCGAGCTACCACATTGGCAAGTCACAGATGCTCAATCCCACATCGTCCAGGTATAGAAAAGGTGAAGTGCCTATATGTGTTGTTCTATCTTTAAATGGTAAGAGGCCTTTTGGGGGTAAAATTCAAGAACAATAGTGTGCGAACTTGGGCCCAAAGTGGACAATATCATACCTCATAGAGTAGGTCGTTATAGATGGTCTCGGAGCCTAACCCAGCTAGAAGTGTGTTAACAAGGACGTTGGCCTCTTAGGGGGTGGATTATGGTGACCCTTGTAGGCGAACTACCACACTGACAGGCTACAGAGTGTTCAATCCCACATCGCCTAGGTGTGAAAAGGGTGAAGTGTTTATATGTTTGGTTATATCTTCTTGGTATAAGGCCTTTGAGTTAAAACAAAAGAAAGCAATTATGCGGGTTCAAGCCCATAGAGCGGGGCATTATAGATGGTATTAGAGCCTAATCCAACCGAAAGTGTGTCAGCAGGGATGTCAGGCCTCCTAAAGGGGTGATTGTGGTAACCCTTGTGGGTGGGTGCGAGACACTGGGTGAGCTAGCATACTAGCAAGCTACGGGTGTCATGATCTCATATCGCCTGGGAAAGGTGAAAGTGAAGTGCTTATATATATGTTTGCACCCTTTTATGACACAACACGTTCTGGTTCCAAGTTGATAGCCATGAACAAAACCTTAAGGGCAGGCGTCAGGAGGTTATGGTTTCAATTCTTAGTAGGCACCCAAAGAGGATAATATTGTTGTGGGAGGGGCCTGTTACACTGCGCTAGTTGTGCAACTCTGATCTCAAACAACGTATTTTAAAGTCATAATGGTCATGAACCCATCAGAACTTTGCAATTAAGTGTGCTTATGCAAGAGTAGTACAAGGATGGGTGACCCCCTATGAAGTCTCTGGTTCAGGGGAGCAAAAAATAGACAATATTGTGTCAGGTAAGGTGGGGTGTTACAAATAGTATCAAAGCCAGAGCCCAACAAAAAGTGTGCTGATGGGGATGTCGAGCCTCCTTGGGGGGTGGATTGTGGTGACCCTTCTAGGGGACTGTGATATGGGCATGTGCGAGACACTGGCCAAGCTACCACACTGGCCAGCTAAAGGGTGCTCAATCCCATTTTATTTGGGTGTGGAAAGGGTAAAATGCTTATATGTGCGGTTCTATTTTCAAATGGTATGAAGTATTTTGTGGTAAACTCAAGAACAAAATCGTGTGAACTCAGGCCCAAAGAGGACAATATCATACCTTGTGGAGTGGATCGTTATAGATGGTATCAAAGTCTGACCGAGACAGAAGTGTGTTGACGGGGACGTCGAGCCTCCTAGGGGGTGGATTGTGGTGACCTTTGTGGGCGGGTGCGAGACACTAGGCAAGCTATCACACTGGCAGGCTACAAGGTGCTCAATCCCACATCGTCTAGGTATAAAAAAAGTGAAATACTTATTTGTGTGGTTTTATCTCTAAATGGTATGAGGCATTTTGGGGGTAAAAATCCAAGAATAAAATCGTGTGAGCTCAGGCGCAAAGAGAACAACATCATACCTCGTGGAACGAGTCATTATACACACTCCAACTAACTCGCGACCTTCCAATATACTCCTATGGGGACTTTAATCCTTGACCTTTTAAAAATTTGAACTGAACAGGAGACACCAACATGTCATGGGGACTTTAACCTTCGACATTTTGCTTTGGAAAGCAATTTTCATAGCCTTAAATGCATCATAACAAACCAACAAACCTTTATAATTCAATCTCTAAGACACACTCCAACAAACTCACCACCTTCCAACATGCCCCTATGGTGACTTTGTGACATATAAATTTGTAATTGGCATATTTCAGTGATCAAAACCTGAATGATCGAGTTGTAAGTTTCATGATATTTTATGTAACCGATCATCGACATCTTCGAGCTGACACTCAAGTGCATGGAAGCCGACAAATCAGTTAGAACACCATATAGTACAGGTAAGTATGGTGAGGACATTCTGCACTTTGTAGTTCCGAGCCTATTTTGAAAAACCAGGGTTTAAATAAAAATTTTAGGGTTTTTCAAAGTAGGACCGGTCCCCAATATTTAGGACCGGTCCAACTTTTCTTGGCAAATTAGTTTCTGCAGGTTTTCAAAAAGTTCCACCGGTCCTATTTATTTGGCACCGGTCCCACTTAGCCTGTTCCAAATAGGAAATAGTTTTTGACGGAAATTCTGATTCCTATTGGGTTTGAAACTTCTAGGAAAGTTCTATTTTGGTATTCAACTTCTTTTCCAAGTAGAATTAGGACTTCCTTGCCTATATATATGTATTCATATTTTCTCTACAAATGGAGCCCTGAAAAATTAATATTTTAGAGAGAGAGAAAGTATATACAGTATAATTAGGGTTATATATTTTTAAGAACACACATCCATACTACACGAGTGATTTTTAGGATGGTGTTCTACTTCTGATTAGCTGCTCAAAGACTGCATCAAATCTATTTGCTGACCAGAACATTGGATTGAAGGTTCTTCGCTTGCTTGCTTGCTGAGGAAGAAAGGTGACCAGATTGCACTACGAAGGGAACAAAATACTTGCTGAGTATTTTGGTTCTTCCAACAACCTTTCTGCAAGGGTGGTGACGTTAGCCGGAAGTCTGCAGCAGTTGGACGTGTTGTCGCAATCATAAGCCTGAGGTGTTCCGCATCAGATCCTTGACAGAGTGAAGAGGGGTGTGAGACTGAGACAGAGTCTGTTGTACTTTGCTTCATCATAGTGAATTGGTTCCCTGAGGCGTGCCGCCTCCCTCCGTGGTTTTTCCCGCCTTGGGTTTCCACGTATATCTGGTGCATTCTTTTCTTTTCTTGCACTTTATTTATTTGCTTGCTTTAATTGTTTAATTAATTGGACTTAAAATTGAATTAATTAAAAATTAAGCAAACGAGCAAGTGATCCTATTCACCCCCCCTCTAGGTTCTAAAATACTTTTCGCAACCGCTTCCGCACCGCGCAACTCACAGACTTTAACTCTCGACCTTTCACATAATCTGAACAAAGCAAGAAAAATGCTCCAACCAATTCACGACCTTCCAACATACTATGGGGTTCAACCTTCCAACATTCCCCCTATGGGAGACTTCAAACCTCAACCTTTCATAGAAATACAATCTAACAAAGACATACACTAGCCGACTCACGACCTTCTGACATGCCCCTATGGAGACTTCAACCCTTACCCTTTCATAGAATCTAAATTGAAAAGAGACACCCAAGAGACAATAACATGCGATGGGGACTTCAACCCTCAACCTTTCACTTTGCAAAATAATATTTATAACCTTAAATGCATCATAATAGACTAATAAAACTTTAGAGCTCAATCTTCGATACACACTCCAACCAACTCACGACCTTCCAACATGCCCCTATGGAACCCTCAACCTTTCATAAAATCTTAACATAACAAGAGACACACTCCAACTAACTCACGCCATTCTAGCATGTCATGGAGTTCGACCTTCCGACATACTCTTATGGGTACTTCAACCCTCAACTTTTCATGGAATCTAAACAGAATAAAAAACACACTCCAACTAACTCACGACCTTCCAATATGTCAAGAGAACTTCAACTTTCAACTATTCACTCTAAAATATAATCTTCATAACCATGACCAACAAAACTTTAGAATTCAATCTCCTAAACAATAGTGTGAGCAACATTATACACTCCCACATGTTCAACTAGTCATTACATATTTTTCTCATTTAATACCGCCTGGAATCTTCTTCTTTTTTATAAAAAAAAATCTAAATTTGTGATGGTTGATAAGTGCCAAATGTTGTACATTTCGGCCCTTAAATGTGCATATGATAGTACTTTAGTCATGTATTTGTATATCTTTTTTAGTTCTAATTTGGTTTAATCTTGATTTGTAGTACTTAAAGCGAATAAGGTGTGCTTTAAAGAGGTTTAAATGCTTCAGAGAAGTCCAGAGCAGTTGCAGCAGAAAAGCAAACAGAGTAATGCAGTAATCTTCTGCTCGATCAATCAAGCAGAGGTCCAATCGATCAAAACCTGATCGATCGAGCACTTGGTCCAATCGATCGAGTCGGGCATGTTGTGACATTAAAGGCCAGATATGTTGTGTGACGCGAGAAAAAAGTGGTATTGCGAGCTAAATCTTTGGGGCCATGCATAAATAGCTGGATTAAAACCATTTTGAGAGGAGAACACACTTGGCTGAGACACCATCGCTCTTCTTACTATCTCTCTCTAGATCCACCATTGGAGAGGCCATGAAGATGAAGATTTAAGCTGAATTGAAGACCCTTCTTCTCTCCATGGCTGACTAAACCTTTTACTTATGGCTTGATGAAGCCTTAAGCTCAAGTATTGTATTAATTTTCTTTTCAATTGGAGATTTTTGTAGATTGATGTATGATTCATGCTTGCTAGGGTTAGATCTTTGGTTGTTACCAAGATTTGAGTTGTAATTGATACATAAGTTTTCAATTGAGTTTCTTTTTGCATTTGAATTGCTTAATTGTTGAATAATCTTGTACATCATTATTTTTTTATGATTATGGTGATGATTCTTGCATGATAGTTCTAATTGGATATAATTAGGGATCAATTTGATAATTCATGCTCATGTGGAGATGTGTTGTGCTACAAACTAGTGTAGATGTAGGTAGGTAGATAATACATGTTAAGTTAAGATGAATTACGCTTGTTGATCTCAATTATATTATATTCTTGATCTTTGGTGTGTGCTTGTAGCCACACTTGCTATTACATATCAATAACTCAATTTTTTTCTAATTTGAATAGTGAATTACTCAATTACCAAAGCTTAGGGTGGATTAAAAAGTACTAAATTCCCATCTCTATTTTTAATTCACTTTAGCCTATTAGACTTTAGTTATTTTTATTATCTAGTTTAATTGGATAACTAGGAATCAAAAATCAAACCAATTCCTTTTGAATCAAGTAAGGGTGAAGTTTGAGTGTGACAAGCTTTGGTCCTTGAGGACGATACCCCAACTACTACACTACACGATCCGTCCTATTGTTGATAGTGACTAGTGCTAGTAAAGAGGTTATTATAAATTTTTAAAGTTGAAAAAAAAAAAGAAGCACAAGGTAGTTTCTAGAGATCAGTGGTAGTTATTTTTTTTTGGCCGTCATGAATAAGAATTTTGTATTAATTAAGAAGTACTGTTGTCACCTAATTTCTATTATCTTATTTTGTGAACTTGTTTGTCTACATCTAAGTTTGGATATCCATTTTGTCAATTTTGCTACTTTCTGTAGTTAGGATGCAAGTCAAACGATCCCACCCAGCCTGAGTTTTTACGGACTGGACTAACTATTTGGTTGGGTTTGGGTTAAATTTTTTCAACCTCAACCGAATAACTCTATATAAATTGCAATAGTAGGTATGATTGTAGGGGTGACAAATATTGATTTAACACATTGGTATGTCCAAATTCTTTCAAAATTAAACGAATTTGGATGAGTGATTTAATTTCGCGAGTCATAAACATGTTAGTAAAATTGAGGCTATTAATAAACGAGTTGGATGTAAATACCCGCTAACAACCTGCCCAAATAAATAATAAATTAACAAGAAGTCTACAACCCTAATTTCTTTATCTTCATTCTTGTGCATGTTGTCAATTTCATAGGTCAAAATCTTTGTTAATGATAGCAAGGGAATAGACTCATCAGTATTTGGAACATTTTACCTATTTTACCTGCCCTGATTGAACCAGTCTTAAGCCCAAGTATATAGAGCAATCATTGTGCAGAAGCCATTGTAGCACAATAGAGAAACATGTGGCTCATAGAAACAAGGGTTGTATAAATGTTTGATTCTTATAGTAGAAAATATTTGTCATTATAGGTTTGTATATATTTGTTTAATATTTATTGAGATATGGGTATATAAATGTATGTTAAAAGAAAGAGTGAGATGCTATATAAGTGATGGATCCATCCCTATTATCACATTACATTCCCAATGCATTGCAACAGTGCATGCATGTTATTGCATGTGTGAATACGAAGACCAATTTGATGACTTTGGGTGGTGTGAGAAGGAAGAGACTTGATTGGTGCATATAGGCGGTGGAAACTTCTATTTATAGCTTTGGTATATTGTACATGTTGATTCATCCGAAGAAAGAAAGTGAATAAGAGCTCTCCCTCTCTCTATTTCTCTACTCAATTCTTTTTCGCAATTCTCTTGCAATACCTTTCTTCTTGTTATGGGTCTTTCTTATACATTATTATTATTATAACACATTATCAGCGTGAGGCTTTAGCCAAGTAAGAAGAAAATCTTATTTTTCTTTTTCATGTCAAAGGGTAAGAAGATTAATTATTTTGAGGGTAAGAAGATTAATTATTTTTATGTCTTTTAGTATTATAATGTCTTTGTACATACTTCATCAAAAATTAAAAAAATTAAATTGTTGAGCCTGAAGTCTCGAACCATTCCAGACCTAAAGTTTTGCGTACACATAGTACGAACACAGTGTGATATACTGTAAATAATTTTTGTACATACTTTATCAAAATTAAATTATCGAGCCTGAAGTCTCGAATTATCGCATACCTAAAGTTTTGCATACACTTAGTACAAACACAGTGTGATATATTATGAATAATTATGTTGCAAGTCAAAAGAAATTTCTCATTGCCTTTTCAACTGAGTGTTCATCCTCATTCCAGATGTTTATGTATTTGTCAATATTCTATATATTTATATGATGTCCATGTTATAAAGCAACAATTCCCTTTACTATATGTGTTGGCCCACTTTATATATATGTTCAGTTAGTTGTAGGAATCGACACGTAAGAAGTTTAATTATTTTATGTCTTTTAGTGTTATAATGTTTTTATACATACTTTATCAAAAATTAAATTGTCAAGCCTGAAATCACGAACTATTGCAAACCTAAAATTTTGCGTACACCTAGTACAAACACAATGTGATATACTGTGAATAATTTTTGAACATACTTTATTGAAAATTAAATTACCGAGCCTGAAGTATCGAACTATCGAAATCTACGTACACTTAGTACGAACACAGTGTGCAGGGCCAACCCTAAGATTATCAAAATCTCGAGAGGCCCTGGCGAGCTTCCAATGTGAAGCTATTTATGCATAAGGTTACACACGCAATTTTTTTTTTTATAAAAGTGTGGAAATACTCAACCGTCCTTAGTCACAAATAAATGTGATCGTCTTGCATTTTGAGATGCAAAATTATCAATGAAAGTTCTCCAATCAATTTTCTCTAACATATATTTTTCAATAGATATCATAACCAATTCATTCAATCTCTCTTGTGACATTGTCGACTGTAGGTAAGATTTATAATTTGTTCTCACAGTCACATAAAGAAGTGATAAAGTAGTAGATTGCAAATGTCTATTTTTACCACTCAAATGGCACATGGAGGTGAAATACTTAACTGAAACTACCACTCAATTGTGTGAAAATCTACAAATTAAAAGTGCATTGGTACATCCAAATACTAATTAGTAGTCTATAATAGTAAAAGTGTCGTTTGTAGGCTGTTTGTTTGATTCTGTAACCTCGTTGAAGGCACAACACAACCAAAAATATTTCAACAAAATTATTCAAAATATTTATATTTCAACAAAACCCTGATTTTATAATTTAATTTGGCCTTTCAAATCCTCAATTAATTACTTGAACTATTGAAGAGATAGGCATCTTATCACTTGAGGTCCTAAAAGTTCAAGGTGAATGAGATAAACCAAGTTAAATAGCAATTTCGATAGTTTCAAGCACACTTAAGATTGGCCGTGAAAAAGACAATGTATTGTGAATGAGATAAAAACAAGTTATTGTATCAAAATTTAATTTTTAATTATTTGATGTTCCAACCAATAACACAATAAAACTCATTACAAAAAAACATATTATACTAGAGATTTCCGTGAAGAAAAAAAAAAAAACTCATTACAAAAAAACATAATAGAGATTTCTGGAAAAAAATAAATTAGACTATTTTGAACAAATTGATAAACTTACCCAAGGCTTAAGCATCAGGGTGAGGCCCTCCAATTTGTGAAAAGAATCAAATAATAATAATTATTTAGCTATGAAAAAGATTAGAATAAAAAGAAAGAGAAGAACCAGTGTAGTGAACCACAATCTTCCGTAACATACCCTTGCACTCGAACCCTAAGCTACTTAGTTTTGTGGGTAAAAAAATAGATTGGGCCCTAGTGTTTTTTTTATTCAAACTGGGCCCTAGTTTAGTTAATAATTGTATTTGAAAAAATGAGGCTCAGTACGGTAGAAATATTGAGTTTGGTTAAATGGACTGTCTTTTGAATATTCTATATATGTACTTACTTTATATATATATTCAGTTAATTGTAAGAATCGGAAAGTAATACATTTAATACTCTTATTGGCTAACTAACTACTAGGCCACTTGTTCTTTTGGGATAAATAAGTTTATCATTATTTAGTTGTATACATTGTATGATTGTTAAAGCCTTTCGTATCTTCCAATTAAATTGGTAATAACATTATAGTGATTGTGGTGCTTGATGTTGTTTTAAAAGTGTAAAATAACTCGCAAGTGTACGAATTTATTGAAGTATAGATCAGCAAGAACGAGGTCGAACCCAAGGGAATATTTTGAGAAGAAAAACTAATACAAATTCAAATTAATTTAAAACTAATCTAATTTAAACAAAAAATGGTTGATTTGAGATAAATTAAATTAATTAACATGCAAATAAAATAACACAATTAAAATCAAATAGAGAAAATAACTAAAATGTCGGATTCCACTATCATTAAATCCATGAAGCTTCTAATATTCATTTATTAATTCACAAATTTATAGTTGCAATCAAGAAATCAATTAAAACTGGTGAAAGAACTATAAAATAATTAATCACAAGAAGCGAAAATCATAAGCAATTAAATCATACGCATGAGAATAAATTAATGAACAAAAGAATTTCACTTCATTAATGGAGGTTTCTTCCTCAACCCTAGTTGAGGAGTTTAGTTACACATGGTAGAAGAAGAAGAATAAAATAATAAAAGACATAATGAATAAATAAAACCCGGATTGTCTCTGTTTTCTCTGTCTTGGCCTCCACTTCTTTTCTCCTCCAAAAAAACCTCCAATTCACCACTTTATACCCTAAGAGAATACATAAAGTTTTAATCCAATTAGGAGATAAAGTCTTAATCCAATTAGGAGATAATTAGGGTTTTCCCGCAGCCCTAAATAGGTAGATTTTTCTGCTGACGTTCGGCCCAAGTTTTGACCCAGTAGAAGTCCGATTCATGAAATCTACGTGAAATACAAAAGTGTCCAGAATCGAATTTCGTTTAACCTATAAAAAATCAAGTCAAATTGATGCTCAAAAATAAGACTTTCGGTCCCCTTTCCAAAACGGGATTAAAACTGGATTATGTGCAGAATTGAGCTTCAGGCCCGTAATCTTCTTAAGCAGTTATAATTCTCTTGAATCTCTTCCTTAGACTGATTTGAGTTGAAATATGGAGTTGAATGGACCCATTAGATGTAGGCTTCATATAACCTTCTTGGATATTATCTTTAAAAGCCTAAAATCATGATAATCATGATTTTATCTTAAATAATCATTAAGGCCCTGAAAAAGACAAAAAATACAAAAACAAGTAAAATCACATATAAACTATCACTAAGAGAATAAAATATGCAAATTAAGAAGTTAGAATGCGTAACATTCAACGCCGATCACTGTTTCAATAATTTTGCATTGACTAGTCTTTGATTGTTATGCATACTTCATATCAACAATGAATATATGTTCATTTTATGATATAAATGTGTTAGTGTTATATATAATTATTCTGACAATGTCGAACCTTATAAAACTTGAATTTATGAAACTTGATATTTTGGGCAAGAACTATTTATCATGGATCCTCCATAAGATTCATTTTTTTATGCCATGAATTTTGGGATACAATTAAAAAAGAAAATCAAATGCTCTTGAAGTACCGCACAAAAGAAATGATTTTCCTTTAGCATCATCTTATGATAAATTAAAGATTTAATACCTCATAGTTAAGGATCCACTTCCATTGTTAAAAAATTTAATGGAACAGTATAAGCATCAAAAAATCTGTAATCCATCCAAAAGCTTGATATGAAAATTTTGAGTGAGTATAATTCATCCTTATAAGGATATGTTGGGAAAAATATACTTCACGACTTGAATGTGCTCCTGAAGCAGCAATATTGAGTGACATTTTACAAAGTATTTTGAGCAGATATAATGGTTGAATGAAACAATGAGCTTTTACTAAAAAATCACCAGTTTTGTCCGACCGAATCAATAACATTCCCTGAAGAGAATGTAACATTATTTCATAGTTGTGAACATGGTCGTGATCGTGGGTATGGTCATGGTATAGGTAGTACAGAAAATTCACACCTTACCACCATAAGT
Organism: Cornus controversa; assembly: GCA_026545225.1. NCBI lineage: Eukaryota > Viridiplantae > Streptophyta > Magnoliopsida > Cornales > Cornaceae > Cornus > Cornus controversa. The sequence goes on along the minus strand of CM048847.1, from coordinate 44,323,997 downwards.
GAAATACAAATGAGATAAAACAAACTAAATGAAAAGCTTTACAAAATAAACCTTTTAATAAATATGAAGATGTTTGCGATGGGTGTGACAAGAAAAGGCATTGGTTACATACATGTTGTACATCCAAACATTTAGTATATCCCAAGCATTTATTTCTTTTATTGCATTATATCTAATATTTTACTATATTTTCATATATGTTTCTTTTAAAGTAATTATATTTAATATTAATTTTGCATATTTGAAGAAACATAGATATGACTAATGCATTACTTGAGCCCGAGATGAATGGTGAAGATATATGTCTGGTAGACAGTGTAACAATACACATTATCCTTCGAGATAGAAATATTTTTCTCACATAACATTAGTTGAAACTAATGTCAATACAATATCAGGTCCAACAAACCTAATTGAAGGCTCCGAAAGAGCCAATATTATGTTACTATGTGGAACAAAATTATATATTGATGATACTTTGTACTTTGTAAGATCTAGAAGAAATCTGTTGAGTTTTAAAGATGTACGTCATAACAGATATCATATTGAGATGATAAATGAATGTAGTATAAAATATCTTTACATTACACTTATTGTTTCATACCAAAAGCATGTATTAGAAAAAACTATCTGCTTTCTCTTATGGGTTAGATTATATAAATATAAAAATAATTAAATCACATGAAATGATGCACTAGAAGTGCTCTAACTCAAGATTTTTATACTTTGGCATGATCTCTTTGACCATCCAGGGCCCACAATGATGTGTTGAATCATTGAAAAATCATAAGGGTGTCCACTAAAGAACCAAAAGATTCTTTTGGCAAGTGATTATCCATGTATCACCTGCTCACAAAGAAAATTAATTGTACATCTGTCCCCTTCAAATGTCGTTGATTCTCCAACATTTTTACAACGAATTCAAAAGAATATATATGGATCAATTCATCCATCATGTGGACTATTTCATTATTTTGTGATTTTAATAGATGTCTCAACACGGTGGTCACGTGTTATTTTACTTTCTACTCGTAATATTTTATTTGCTAAACTTCTTGCTCAAATAATTTGATTACGAGCACAATTGCCATATTATCTAATCAAGATGACCCGTCTTGATAATGTCAAAGAATTCACGTCCCAGGCATTTGATAACTATTGCATGTCAACTGGCATTGATGTTGAGCATCCTGTTGCACACACTCATACCTAAAATAGTCTAGCAGAATATTTTATTAAACGTCTTCAATTAATTGTTAGACCAATACTTATGAGAATAAAACTTCCTATTTCATCCTGAGGACATGCCATATTACATCCAATATCCTTGATTCACATTAGACCAACTGCTTACCATAGTTTTTCATCATTACAACTCGTATTTGGTCAACAAAAAAATATTTCTTACTTACAAATTTTTGGTTGTGTTGTACATGTTCCTATTGCACTAGTACCACAACGAACCAAGATGGCCCCCATGTCGACTTGGAATTTATGTAAGTTTTGATTCTCCATCTATTATTGATAGAGTGGTTGACTGAAAGGATGAAACGTGTAGCGTAGTTGATGGGCCCAAGCTGATATGGACAGGAAATCTAATTGTATCGGGACTTCTCTATCTTCAAGAGGCAGACCCCTACTATGACACGGCTTCGTTTTCACTGCTATAAATACAGGAGCGACTCATATGCCAGGTACGCAAGATATACCCTCTGAGTTCCTATACATCCATTGAAACACCATCCCGATTTCTAACTTGATCGTCGGAGCGTGTTCGGCCGGCACTGCACCGGTGCCCTTTCGATCACTCTTCTCTTGTCTATTTTACAGGTTGGCGTTTGACCAGATCGGGGCGGATTTTTGCATCATCAGTTGGCGCCGTCTGTGGGAAACGAACCCACGATTTGTCCTATCCAAAGCATACACGAAGCATGATGCACCTTCGATCTGGATTGGAGACCACGGCCATACAGGATCCCCCTGTTGGCCAAGGTCCTCCGGTACATGACCTACCTAGCCAAGGCGACCCCCCGGTCGCTCAGGATCTTCCCATTGGTACCGACCCCCCAAATGCACAGGACCCAGCAGCCGATCCGCCCGCAGGACAAGGGGGTACGCAGCCCCTTGGACAGATGGACTTCACGGGGACTCACCCCGAAGTCCCAAATGACCAAGGGCGTGTCGCAGCGTTAGAGCACCAGGTCCAGAACTTAAACCAAAGTCTGGTCCAACTGCTCCAACAAAATGCGGCGATTCTGCAACGCCTCCCTCCTGTGGCGCCGATACCGCCACCAAGTCACGAAAGGACTGTCGATTCTGAGGAGAATGACGGTCGGAGGGAAAGTGAAGTACCAACGGAGGACACGGCCCAGAGTCACGTAAGAGGCGGGACGAATCCAGACCGCTCGGTCCTCCCTGAGAGAAGCCAACCCCGTGGGGATTCAGCATCCATCGCTTACCACGATATGGAAATACAAGACCTGAGAGCCAGGGTAGAAAGTATGGCCCATGCCATAAGAGGAAGAGGCCCTGCCACGATAGAGGATTTGGTCCAGCAAACCAACCTTCCTTTCTCTGCAGGGGTAATGAATTGTCCGCTGCCCCCCAGGTTCAAGATGCCAGCAGTGGAGAGCTTTGACGGGACTAAGGACCCGCTAGATCACCTGGAAACTTACAAGGCCTTAATGCATCTTCAGGCAGTACCCGACGAAATCATGTGCAGAGCCTTTCCCACTACATTGAAGGGCTCCGCCAGGTCTTGGTTCAATAGTTTAAAGCCATCAACTGTCCGTTCTTTTAACGAGCTGAGCCAACTATTTGTTGGCAATTTCATTGCTGCCCGGAGACACAGAAAACCCGCTACCTATCTCCTGAATGTAAGGCAAGCTAAAGGAGAATCGTTGCGGGACTATATTAATCGATTTAATAGAGAAATGTTACAAGTAGATGCCTTGGATGACAAAGTGGCCGTTACTGCGTTCATGGGAGGATTGTTACCCTCCAAGTTCCTATATTCTGTTTCTAAGCATCCCCCTGAAAGCATGTCCGAATTACTTGTGAAGGCCCAGAAATACATGAATGCCGAGGACGCCCTTGATGCCCGTAGGGAAAAAGGTGATAGCGACAAAAAAGTGGACAGGAAGAGGGGGGGACAACCAAGCAGGGAAGAACGAAACCCCAAGTATAATAGAGTATCACAGGAACAAAGTGACAGGACCGTGCGCCGCGAAAAGGGGTTTAGTTTCACCCCGTTGAACGCTCCCATAGGCCAGATCCTCCTACACATCCAAGACAATCCGGCTGTGTCGTGGCCTCCGAAATTGAGAACTGATCCTGCCAGGAGATCTCGTGACAAGTATTGTAGGTTCCACCGCGATCATGGCCATGATACCAATGAATGCATAGATTTGAAAAGGCAGATTGAAAGTTTAATTCAAAGGGGCCAGTTACGGAGGTTTGTGGCTGGTGGAGGACAGAGAACGCAGAATCAGGCACAGGATATAAATGAGGGAACGACTCGCAAGAACCCCCCAGTAGGGGAAATTAGAGTCATCTCGGGAGGAGTAGCAGGAGGCGGGGAGTCTAACGCCGCTCGCAAAGCACATACTAGGAAAGCAAGGAGTTTCTCTGAAGTCGGGGAAGTAAGCCATTCGCCCGCCAAGTGCCCGAGACTGAGCGACCAGGTCATAACTTTTTCAGAGGACGATGCCAAAAAAGTTCAGCAACCCCATGATGATGCCCTCGTAGTCACATTAACCATCGCCAACTTCACAATTAGGCGGGTGTTGATTGACAGCGGTAGCTCTGCAGATATCCTCTTTGTAGATGCATTTGATCAGATGAAGATTGGAAGAAGCAAACTCAAGATCACTCAGTCGCCACTTGTGGGTTTCTCCGGAGAGAAACTCCTCCCCTTGGGCACCATTGACCTCCCGGTTACAGCTGGTTCAAGTCCCAGACAAGTCACCAAGATGGTGACTTTCTTTGTGGTAGATTGCCCAACCACGTATAACGTCATCCTGGGAAGGGCCACGTTGAATGCTATGAGAGCTGTGACCTCCACCTACCACCTCCTTGTCCGGTTCCCCACGGAGCATGGTGTCGGGGAACTGAGAGGGGATCAGGTCACAGCCAGAGAATGTTATGCCACCTCCCTAAGGGAGAGGAAGATGACAAAAACCCTAAACATTGAGGGACAGGAGATGGAGGAAAAAGAAGAAGTCCGTCATGCAGAACCGATGGAAGAATTAATTGAGGTCAACTTGAATGAAAAAGGCACGGGGAAAAGGGTAAGTTTGGGGTCATCACTCTCACCCACCTCCAGGGAGGAGATGGTGCGATTCCTCAGAGCGAATGAGGATGTGTTCGCATGGTCCCATCAGGATATGCCAGGGATTGATCCAAATATTGCCGTGCATCGACTGAACATCGACCCCATCGCCAAGCCAGTAAGACAAAGACGGAGAGTCTTTGCCCCAGAAAGAAACGTGGCAATTTCCGAGGAGGTGGAGAAGTTGTTGAAGGCTAACTTTGTGCGAGAAACCAGCTACCCAGACTGGTTATCAAATGTGGTACTGGTTAAAAAATCTAATGGAAAGTGGCGCATGTGTGTCGACTTTACCGACCTGAATAAAGCTTGTCCGAAAGATAGCTTCCCCCTCCCCCGAATTGACATGCTCGTAGAAGGGACGGCGGGGTATGAACGGCTCAGTTTTATGGATGCCTACTCAGGATATAATCAAATTCCGATGTGGCCGTCAGATCAGGAAAGAACCTCCTTTATAACAGAAAGGGGATTATACTGCTACACGGTGATGCCATTTGGCCTGAAGAATGCCGGCGCAACATATCAAAGGTTGGTAAATAGAATGTTCAAGGAGCAAATTGGTAGAAACATGGAGGTGTATGTCGATGATATGCTTGTCAAAAGTCAGGAAGCTGCCAACCATTTGGTTGATTTACAGGAAACCATTGAGGTTCTTCGGAAGTATAGGATGAAGCTTAATCCGAGCAAGTGTGCTTTTGGAGTGTCCTCCGGGAAGTTCTTGGGCTATCTGGTCAGCAAGAGGGGAATAGAGGCCAACCCTCAGAAGGTGCAGGCCATCCTGGATACGAGGTCGCCCAGAAATATTAAAGAAGTCCAAAAGCTGACGGGTAAAGTGGCGGCGCTAAGCCGGTTGATTTCCCGGGCTACAGACAGGTGCCTCCCGTTCTTTCAAGTCCTCAAGCGGGCCTTCGAGTGGACTCCAGAATGTGAGCAGGCCTTAAGTGAGTTAAAACAATACCTCAGTTCACCCCCACTGCTGTCATGCGCACGCGTAGGAGAGGAGTTGTACTTGTACTTAGCTGTCTCCCCTGCAGCAATCAGTTCCGCGCTGATACGAGAAGAAGAAGGAGTGCAAAGGCCAGTTTATTATACCAGCAAGATTCTCTGGGGGGCAGAAGAAAGGTATCCTTCCATAGAAAAATTGGCATTTGCCTTGGTCACTACGGCTAGGAAACTCAGGCCATATTTCCAAGCGCACACCATTGTTGTGTTAACCGATCAACCCCTCCGGCAAGTCCTCTTCAAACCCGAAACCTCGGGACGACTAGTGAAATGGTCCATGGAGTTAGGAGAATTCGACATCCGATACAAGCCTAGAACAGCAGTCAAAGGCCAAGTACTGGTAGATTTCATAGCCGAATTTACATACCCCCAGGAAGATGAACAAGTTCAGCGAGAAGAAGCAGGAAATACAATTCACCAAAAAGGGGAGGGCCAAATGGACCCTGGGTGCACATGGCAATTGTTTGTCGATGGATCATCCAACACACAAGCCAGTGGAGCAGGGATACTAATCAGATCTCCAGCAGGGGAAACCTTCAAATACGCCCTGCAATTCGGATTCAAGGCAACAAACAATGAAGCTGAATATGAAGCCTTGATTGCGGGGTTAAAGCTGGCAGATATCCTCAAGGTTAGACAACTGAAAGCTCATACTGACTCCCAGTTAATTGCCCGGCAAGTTAGTCTGGAATACGAAGCAAAGGGAGCCAGGATGAAATCCTACTTGCAAAAAGTACAAGAGCTGGTTACCCGTTTCCAGAGGTTTTCAATCACGCGGATCCCCCGTAGTGAAAACTCCAACGCCGATGCCCTCGCTCGGTTGGCTACGGCACAAGAGGCCGCCCAAGGAGGGGTGCTTGTAGAGCGCATGGACCACCCGAGTATAATAACCGCAACATCGGGAGAAGTAAACCAAGTCACTCAGGGCATGGAATGGGCGGACTCAATAGCCAAGTACATAAGCAATGGTGAGCTACCGACAGATAAAGCAGAAGCACATAGAACTAGGGTCAGGGCATCTAGGTACACCCTAATCGACGGAATCCTTTATAAAAGGGGAGTTTCCTTACCTTACCTACGATGCGTGTCAACAGAGGAAGCGCAGAATGTTATGAAGGAAATACATGAAGGGGAGTGCGGAAACCATGCAGGAGGCAGATCCTTGGCTCACAAAGCCATTAGGCAAGGGTACTACTGGCCTTCTATGCAGCGGGACGCAATGAACTTTGTCAAGAGGTGCGAAAAGTGCCAACGTTTTGCCAACATCCCGAGGCAACCTCCAGAAGAACTGACACCAATAATGGCCCCGTGGCCTTTTGCCCAATGGGGAATGGATTTTGTTGGTCCTCTGCCCATGGGAAAGGGCCAGACGAAATTCGCAATAGTGGCGGTTGATTATTTTACTAAATGGGTAGAGGCCGAACCCCTGGCTACAATAGGGGAAAGGAACGTCATTAGTTTCGTATGGAAATCAATCATATGTAGATTTGGTGTCCCGAGGGTCATAATTATGGATAACGCAAAGCAGTTTGAGAGCCGACGGTTCCAAGATTTTTGCACGGAGCATGGCATAAACCACCGGTATTCATCGCCAGGCCATCCGCAGGCCAATGGGCAGGCTGAGGTAGCCAATAGAACTATATTTAAAATGATTAAGAAACGCCTGGATGACTCCAAAGGAGCATGGCCAGAGCTGCTGCCAAGCATTCTGTGGGCCTACAGGACCACTGCCAGAATCCCCACAGGAGAAACACCCTACTTTTTAGCTTTCGGAAGCGAGGCGGTTCTGCCTGTTGAAATGAGGACTGTGGCGAGCCATCGTGCCAAACATTATGATCCAGTTCACAACGAGAGAGAGCTAAGGGCCAGTGTTGATTTCATCGACGAGAATAGGGAGCAGGCGCAGGTGCGAATGGCCGCATATCAACAAGCCATGTCCCGATATTATAACACCAAGATCAAGCACAGGAGTTTTCAGCCTGGTGATCTAGTCTTGCGAGAGGTTACTCAGGCCACCAAGCCTCACGGCACGGGAAAGCTGGCCCCTAACTGGGAGGGCCCGTACAAAGTGATTAAGACTCAAAGGCGAGGCACCTACTGGCTGGAAACGTTAGAAGGAAGGCAGCTAGCCCATCCTTGGAACGCTGAGCATTTAAGGAAGTTCTATCAGTAAGGTTTTTTTGTCCTGACTTGATTTTATGCCCCCATCATCTTTTGGTTTTTTAGCTTGCATTGGTTTTCAGCAAGTATTATTGTAAAATTTGGCTCCACGCCACACTTTAAGTGTCATTTGAGAGGTTGGCGCTAATGCCCAAGACCTCAGGATAGAATTCCTGTCCAGTTCGAGCTGATCTCTTGTAATTTTTTATTATCATGAAATAAAACTGTTATTCCCTAGACATTGTTGCTGCAGAACCCTACGGGGGCACACCTCCACGGAGGGCCTTTAAAGGAAAAAGGCGGGATGAATGAATCCCGAGAAAAGATAAAACCCTATGTGGGCAGAACCCTACGGGGGCACACCTCCACGGAGGGCCTTTAAAGGAAAAAGGCGGGATGAATGAATCCCGAGAAAAGATAAAACCCTATGTGGGCAGAACCCTACGGGGGCACACCTCCACGGAGGGCCTTTAAAGGAAAAAGGCGGGATGAATGAATCCCGAGAAAAGATAAAACCCTATGTGGGCAGAACCCTACGAGGGCACACCTCCACGGAGGGCCTGTAAAGGAAAAAGGTGGGATGAATGAATCCCGAGAAAAGATGAAGCCCTAGGTGGGCGGAACCTTACATGGGCACGTCTCTACGGAGGGTCTCTTTAAGTGAATCAAGAAACTCAAATAGTGTGGAAGTAACCTTTACACAATGATCCATATTCAATAAGAAAACACGCAATCTTTCATTAGGTAAATAAGGACAAAGGTACATGGAGCCTCTACACCGAGGAACACTACATGAATACCGAAAGAAAAAAAGACCCCAGCTCAAGGGTCGGGATCTCCAAGTTGCAGACCGGAGAAGTTCATGTCAGGCCATTGACCCTGCGCTACTTCACGAAAATATTCAAAGCCATCAATATACGACTGGTTGAGGGCCCTGTCAAAATCAGGCGACTCCTTGAAGTTCTCCACGGCCAGCTCTCTCTCCTCCCGTTCATGGCTGAGCTGGGAGTTGAGGGTGTTTATTTCCTCACTATGAGAAGCGCGAAGGGTCTCAAGCTGGGAGTTAAAGCCGGTACGCTCACTGGCAAAGGAAGCGCGTTCCGCAGCAAAGGCTGCTCTTTGCTTCCCTAACTCCTCCTCTGCACATAGGTAGCGGTTGGAGAGACCATGGGCAATCGTCAGGCCCTATCAAATACACAAGGGCAGCACAGAGTTAAGAAGGAGAGATATCAGAGTCTCGCCCAAACACGATAGATAGGTGAGAGGCATACCTGAGCCATATTGGCCAGTAAGTATCCGGTGGAGGAAACAGCATCAAGGGCGTCCATCTTTTCCAGATCACGAGGGAGAGCAAACTCCCCAGCCCTTTTTATAGCAAAGGATGTGTCACCCAGCAATGAACCTGTATGGCCGACCGATGGGGTTAATAACCCGGTGTGGCTGGTGGTTGGGGAGAACGATACATGCAAGCTGTCTCCGCCAAAGAGTTGAGTCGACGGCACCCCAAAGGTTCCTGGGTCAGCCAGGTTACTACCCGTGAACAAAGGGGGGTAAGGTATCACAAAGGGGTTGGCGCCAGGAGCTGGGGTACTCATGGTGGCTGCAAGGGGAGAATTCCCGATAGAGGGGGGAGAGGATAAGCCCCCACCTGTAGATGCACCAAGGCTCCTGAGGACGGGTTGGCGTCGTCTTTTCTGAGCAGGGGACGAAGATCCCTCAACGCCCTTCCCTTTCGCCAACATGCGGATGTCTTGGTCGGGCCTCCTCCGAGGTCCTGCACGATGTATACGGTAAAATTTATATTTTTCAAATCCAGGAAGAGAAGGGAATAAGGGGTCAAAAAATATAAAGGTGTACCTCTCCTCTCCCCAAGCAAGCGAGGCAGGTAACCAAGTGTTCTCAATCCTGCATCAGAAGTCAAGGTCACCGCATCCCTCATCCCAAGATCATAGATAAGGTCTAACCTATCTTCCTCTTCCTGGCTTATCTCGGGCTCCACCCTGACAGCTGGTTTATGAAAATACACCAGTTTCTATAACATACGTAAGAAAGAAAGGATGACTTGAAAAGAAAGGATAGAAAAAAGCGTACCACTCACGACCCCGTCGGTCCAAGTGCGGGGAATGCGGCGAGGAGGAAGCTCCCAATCACCCGAAACGAAAAAGAATCGTTCCTTCCAGTTCTTTATCCGATGACCATTGTCGAGAATCACAAGTCCTTTGGGAAGGCTACCTGCGCCGCGAGACCGGCCTTGAATATGACGCCAGTCCTTGCTTTTTAAGATAGTATAACAAGAAAGAAACTCGTTCATAGTTGGTTGAGGAGTGAGCTTGCTGGACCTCCAAAGGACCAGGGTAGCCATAATAATACGCCAAGAATTAGGCGTAAGCTGAGAAGGGCAAAGGTTGAGGTATCGGAGCAACTCTTTCGCAAAGTCTGGGACGGGGAAACGCAGACCTGAAAGAAAGTAGCCTTCATAGAAGCACGTCTCTCCTGGGCAAATGGAAAAGGCCCTCTCTGCTGGCAAGGGAGCCCTGGCTACCACCCCGTCTGGAAAAGAGAATGAGGTAGCCAACTCTTCGACATCAGCATCCGTCATTGTAGAGGTAATATCTTGGCATTCTCTGTAGTCTGCCATTATGGAATGAAGAAAGTTGAATACTTGGACCAGGGGAGAGCCAGGGGCAAAGAGTTCTGGATCCGGTTTGTTGAAGTTGTGATCAACAATGTACAGACAACGAGAGAGAGAAGATAAAATAGTGCAGGGCATGAGCTAGAGAAACAAGCTGAAGGAAGAAGGAGAGCTAGTGACAAGGTATGATGGAGTGAGGAATGAATGAAGGTAATTGTGCTTATATAGGCAATGGAAGCCAACCGTTGCAAAATGCCCCCAACGTCTCTTTCCAACGGTCCTCAAGCACAAAAAGGCACCTTTTAGTAACGTTCACAAGCCAAACGGTCGCAAGGGAGCCAGCACAGAGCGAGTACGCCAGGCGAAGACAAGCACACCAAGGCTGACGCTGCCAGGCCTGGCTCGGCGTGCCCTGGCCGGGCGCCGCCTGACCTTGGCCGGGCGCTGCCTGGCCTTGGCTGGGCGCTCGCCTGGCCTTGGCCGGGCGCTGCTCGCCTGGCCTTGGCCGGGCGCTGCCTGGCCTTGGCCGGGCGCTGCTCGCCCGGCCTTGGCCGGGCGCTGCCTGGCCTTGGCCGGGCGCGGCCGGGCCCACCTGGGCCACGCGCAGAAAAGGAGAAGAAAGAAGAAAAAAGAAAAGAAAAAGAAAGAAGAAAGAAGAAAAAAAGAAAGAAAAAGAAAAGAAAGAAGAAAGAAAGGAAAAAAAGAAAAAATATATATTAGAAACGCCCAATGAGTAATCCAAAATGTTCATAAGGCCCAGCATTTGACCCTCATGAACAGGGGGCATCTGATAGAGTGGTTGACTGAAAGGATGAAACGTGTAGCGTAGTTGATGGGCCCAAGCTGATATGGACAGGAAATCTAATTGTATCGGGACTTCTCTATCTTCAAGAGGCAGACCCCTACTATGACACGGCTTCGTTTTCACTGCTATAAATACAGGAGCGACTCATATGCCAGGTACGCAAGATATACCCTCTGAGTTCCTATACATCCATTGAAACACCATCCCGATTTCTAACTTGATCGTCGGAGCGTGTTCGGCCGGCACTGCACCGGTGCCCTTTCGATCACTCTTCTCTTGTCTATTTTACAGGTTGGCGTTTGACCAGATCGGGGCGGATTTTTGCATCATCAATTATTAAATATCTTGAACCTATAGCAGGTGATGTCTTTAAGACACAGTTTGCTGACTGTCATTTTGATGAGGTTGTCTCTCCACCATTAGGGAGAGGAAAAATAAAAATACAAGATCGGTATGAGATTAATTGGAATGTTTCAACTTTATCTCATTTCAATCTTCACACAAATCAATATGAACTAGAAGTTCAAAGGATTATTCATTTGCAAAGTATTCCAAAGGAATTGCCAGATGCATTCATTGACACAAAGAAAGTAATAAAATCACATATACCAACTGCAAATATTTAAACAAAAATTAATGCCCCTAAAGGATAATCCATTAGTATTGCAATTGATGCATCTAAGGCACACCAGAAATGTGATAAACCTATGGGCACAAAAGATACTGTTCTCTGAAAGAGAAAAGTACAAAAGAAAGCGTATAAAGAAATTGACATTCCTGAAGAGGCCACACTTGCAAAGAGAGGAACAAAAATTATTGATCAATTTAAATTTTATGAGCAAATAGCCCTTCAAGAGGCACTGGTACTTGAAAATGATAAGATCTCAATAAATTATGGAGAAAGATGGAATAAAAATAAATTTATTGTCAGCAATATATTCTCCTTTGCAACTGTTATTGATATTACAAAAGATAATGAGGATCCCGAACCTCAAAATATCAAAGAATTTTGACTTAGAAATGATTGGTCAAAATGGAAAGAAACAATATAGCAAGAATTAAATTCATTGACAAAATGTGAAGTATTTGGACTTGTAATCCAGACACCTGAAAACTAGTCTGTAGGGTACAAGTGAGTATTTGTAAAAAAAGTAATGACAAAAATAAAATTATGAGATATAAAGCACAACTTGTAACGCAAGGTTTCTCACAGAGACCTGGTGTTGACTTTGAGGAGACATACTTTCCTATAATAGATGCAATCACATTTTTCTTAATCAGTTTGATAGTTTTGGAAGGACTGGATATGCATTTAATAGACATGGTTATGACATATTTATATGGATTACTAGACAGTGATATTATATGAAAATCCTTGAAGGATTTAAAATGTCTGAAGCAAATACCTCAAAACCATGTAGCATGTATTCGATCAAGTTACAATGATCTTTGTATAGATTGAAACAATCTGGATGTATATGGTACAATCGTCTCAATGAATACTTATTGAAAGAATGATATGTGAATAATCCAATTTGTTCATGCGTTTTCATTAAAAAACCATAATATGGATTTGTCATTATAGTAGTATATGTTAACGATTCGAATCTTGTGAGAACTTCTGAAGAGATCACCACAACTGCTAATTATTTAAAGAAACAATTCGAGATGAAAGATCTTGAAAAAACAAAATTTTGTCTCGGCCTGTAAATCAAGCATTTATCAAGAGAAATTCTTATCCATTAGTCAACATACATCAAAAAAGTCCTAAAACACCTTTACATAGATAAAGCCCCCTTGAACTCTCCATTGATTGTTCGATCACTTGATGTTAAGAAAGATCCATTTCTTCCTTAAGAAGAAGATGAAGAGCTTCCTGGTCCTAAAGTACCATATCTAAGTGCAATTAGTGCTCTTATGTATCTTGCAAATTGCACTCGACCTTATATAACATTTTTAGTCAACTTACTAGCACGATACACTTCTGCACCAACTCGGAAACATTGGAATAAGGTCAAGCACATTATACGTTACCTTTGTGGAACAACTGATATGAAATTGTTTTATTCAAGAGGATCAAAGCCTCAGTTAATTGGGTACGCAGATATATTTTCAACCCACATAAAACTTGATCACAAACAGGATATGTTTTTACTTGTGGTGACACTGCTATATCATGGCGATTTATAAAGTAGACAATAATTGCAACTTCTTTAAATCACTCTGAGATACTCGCAATTCATAAAGCAAGTCGAGAGTGTGTTTGGTTGAGATCTATGGTATAACTTATTCGAAAAATATGTGGACTTTCCTCAATAAGAAGTAGTCCAACAATATTATACGAAAACAATACCGCATGTATTACATAGATAAGAGGAGGCTACATCAAAGGTGACAAAACCAAGTACATTTCATTAGAGTTCTTTTACATATCTGAACTGAATTCCAGAAGAGCCAAGATATTAATGTTTAGCAGATACGTTTGAGTGATAATTTAGTAGAATTATTTACTAAAGCAATACCAACAACAACATTCAAGAAATTGGTACACAACATTGAAATGCGTAAACTCAAAAATCTTTCATGCTAAATTAATACAACCAATATGCTTATGAGTGAGAGCAATTGATTGAAAATGTATTGACATACTGTCCTCTTTTGCCTTCGACAAGGTTTTATCCTATTGAATTTTTAGCAACGTTTTAATGAGGCACATCCAATATATGCAATATCATTTTCGGATACATAAGAATATTGTACTCTTTTTCCTTTGCTAGATTTCTATCCCACTATGTTTTTACTAGCAATGTTTCAACAAGGTATATTTTTAATATAATGTAGTGGACCTCAAGGAGAGTATTATATAAGTAATGGTGTCCACCCCTATTATCACATTACATTTGTAATAGGGATCTTCTTTGTCCCACATCGGATCCGAATGGAGAAAAGAATGGGTATAAATGGGCGGGTAGGCAATACTATCTGATAGCTTAGACTTTTAGATCATTGGTAAGTGTCCAATCCGTTACAGTGAATATTAGATCCAAATTTAATTTTTTATCCGATGGCACGCCTAACGGGGACTGACCCACCCGCGCATTATTGAACTTGATTATTATAAATGGTAACTTCACTCTTTATATATGCATCCACTTTCCTAATAGACTACTCGGATGCATTACATCGATGGCTTAATTTACTCGTAAAACTAAATATCTACTTATTTATAAACTCTATAAAACTCTCCAGAATAGTAAGAAAGAGAAATCGGCAAGATAATGGAGTAATGAGATGAATCGTATTAGCAAGCCATATGACTACCTAAAATTTAAATTATCATGTCAGAAACCAAACTCCCTTGATGTCACACCCTCCTAACGCTAAAAATGCATATTGCAATCTTTGGTTGATGCTTTAACTATCAAGGACAAGTACATTCAAACTCGTCGGTAAAGGATTTTTAGGGACAAGATGCTATTTGTTGACCTGGGAAAAACTGTAAGTTTTGTAGCAATTAACTGAAGCAGCCATTGTTGCATTCTACCACCAATATACAACCATCAAGACTCTTGAATCCTTTAAGAGCAACGCCTAATTACCTGAAGGTGTGATTTGGAACAAAATTGGAGGGCAAATATTGAAGATGTTGATAAAATACCCTTTGGGGGAAGAAATCTCTGCTTTGATTATATTTATGTGGCCAAAGTCGGCTGTGTGACAGAATCTTAGAAATACATGTATTAGTTCAACCTCGTATTTTCAAACTCCTACACTCTGCAACCAAACACACTCTTGGTATAAAGAAGGCACACAGCTACTTCATATGCCAAAACACAGAATCTGTAGTCGTTGGCTTAAACCCGAGACTTCCCAATATTGACCAGCTTTTGGTGAGATGCATGTACAGAAACATGAGATCGGCATTGTGAAGAATGTGAACCTAGTGAAAATAAACATAGTTCAAGCTTGAAAATCACAATGAACATGGGACATGAAAATGGAAAAAAGAATGGATCAATTTGCAAACATACATGCACACAATCTCTGATAGGCTGCAGTTAGACTAGCTAAGCACGTCAGAATATCTTCCACGAACCCCCTCTTGAATGGGGCTATGGATTCTCAAGTTTCCATTTGCGGGAACAAGCAGAGATCATTTCACAGGATTGACAGTGTAAAACAATGCCAAGCTGACCACAGATATGGCGATTTGTGACAAATGACACTGTTCCTCTACTTTGAAACTAGTGCATATAGCCACAAACATCCAAACGAAAAGGATGCAGAAGAAAAACTTTAAACAAATCACATCTAAACATCAGTAAATATATCATATTGTTTTTTAAGAAAAGAAGCAAGCATAGACCATTTAAGCATATCATATTTGGTGTCCTAAACAAAAGAGACATAGCCAGTAGCCTTAACAAATCTATCAAACAAACCATGAGGTTCAAAACTTTAAAAATAGACCAACAAAACTTTAGAATTCATCTCCTAAACAATAGCATTGGCAGCACTAGCAATCCTTGGCCACAAATCTGCGCACTCCTTTCCAATTGGGCCCGTAATTGCAGATCCTATAAACATGCAAGCATCAAAACAGATTAGTAAAATAAGACCAGAAAAAAAATATATACAAACATAACTATATAATCCCAAAAGTTTGTCTCCAATATTCTCAAGCACCATGTTAGGAGGACACACATTGAGTAATAGACTTTATAAGCAAAACTTTTTAGATAGGTAACATATGCGGTACTTCATGGATCAGCTTCTAAAATGTAATTACTTGCTGCATTTTTATTATATTTTTCGTTGGAAAAACAAATCAATGCAATTTGCTTCCAATGTATAGGAAAGTCTTCTATCAGATATAGAATCACAGAGAAACAGTACCTTTCATTTCTCCCTTGGGATTTACAATGACACCGGCATTATCTGCAGATAGAGGAAACAAGAGTTAAAATCAAATCAAATTTATCATTTCACAAATCATAACTGAATAAGATAATACTATATTGTACCTGCAACTCTGGAAAAGAAATTGATGTTCTAAACTTTAAAACCAATACATGTGATAAAACATTAAAATCAAATAAATTAATAATAATCTATGAGTGGTTGGCTAGCCCATGTAGAGGGTACTGCTTGGGTAAGGAAGGATGTGTCAACAAGTGCGTTGAGTCTATAGCCTGGATAGAGCGGAATGAAAAAACAGGATTCATGCAACCGATCCCAAGTAGTTGAGAAAAGGCTTTGTTGAGTTGAGTTAATGAGTGGTGGGGTCCGATTACACGCAGAGATTAGAACTATATGTCACCAGACTCACTATCATTTCATTGTTTCACACCCCCCATCCTACCACATTCTAAAAAATTTCACCAGAAACATCTAGTAGCTATACAAAAACCATGCAATTGCTCTGATGATAAAAGTTATGTAACATGTCAGACTGTTCAAACAATCAGCATATGCAGAGTGACCATGGATACGAGGGCCAAATTATATAATGTGCATCAAGACTTGAAACAAAAACGCCTCCATATTTGAAAAAATGGAACAAGATTGACAACCTGAAGCAGTCATATGCAAATTTAAGAATTAAATTAAGATAAGATACAATAAATATGCTGTCTGTTCTCCATACACTGTCATAGAATGCACAGATTCCATTGATTTGCGACTCAACATTCAATAACTTCAAATTAAAAGAGCATAATATTAACAGTATACGAGTATAATCCAGCTACCAGTATATTAACTAAAATGACAATTCAGTTAACAGCTACTGTAGCAGCTGACAGATTCTTAAATCAGGTTGGCTGAGTCCAAACGAAACATAACTGCTACAGTGGATATGAGTAATCCAGCTACCATCATATTAACTAATCCAGTATAGCTGAGTACCAAACATTAACAATATAGATGAGTGTACTGAATCAGATTAGCTTCAAATAACAGAATAAAATGTTAACAGTATAGATGAGCATTTTCCAGCTACCAGAACATTAACTAGAAAGAGAATTAAGCTCACAAAATGTGGTCCTTAACAGCTAACAATTTCCTAAACCAGGTTAGTTGAGTCAACTAATGGTCAATTTGTCTTCAATATCTCCAAAAATTAGCAACTGGATTTATATAAATCTCATGCATGTGACAAATAAGTTAATAGAGTTGATATAGAGTTGATAAAGTTTGATGGTTGATAGCTCATGACAATGGGCCACCAATAGTAAGCTGCTATTGTTACCACATCAGCACTAGAAACATATTTTAGTTCAGTTCTGTCGCCCTTGATGAGAGCATATATATTTTGTACATGAAAAGCGCATTCAAAAGGTGCGGGACATTTCTCCTACCGATGAGCAGTTCTATGGATTTCTGGACATTAAAATTCTTAATCAACCATTCTTCAAGACTAGAAGAATAAAAATAGATTCAAAAACCTCATTAATTAAACTCTCTCAAAATCCTTTCCACTAACAGAGTAAATAAATAATTCAATGAAAGGCACATCAAACAGATAATATCCACAATTTAGCTCCCAAGGAAAAGGAAATAGATATTTACCAGAAGACAGGTAACACAATGCAACTAAAGAACATTATGTTGTTTAAAACTGGCATTAGAATTTTAGTATATGCTTCCTGATATGATTGACCAATTGGTAAAATAGTCTTTCATCTATAAAAGAAGCAACTTATGAGAAAGGGATGGCTACTGAACTATATAAAATAGCATCAAGAAAACTGAATAATACGACAAGAATTCTAAAATAATAGCATGGAACTCTTGGAATGCAACATCAAACCAAAGAAGGAGACGGGAGAGAGAGATAGAGAGAGAAAGGTAACAGTAACAATATACAGCTGAGACAACTGAATTAGACATGCTTTCAAGTGTTACAATCTAAAATCACAAGCACAGAGTACAGTTTTGATAGATGTAAAATAAAAATACCATATCTTAAAAAGCTAGTAACTTGGGACAGAAATCCATATCAGATTTTACAACACTTTGAACGACTTGCACTACATTAATGTAAATTTTGGACAACAGATTGAAAAGATTAATGAAAGGAAATACTATATCAGAATCCTTTAAGTTCAACAATCAAATACACATATACAACGTCTATTCCTAATAGTAAATGCCACCACGGCGTGCCTTGATGCAGGACAATATGCCATCTGTCATTGACAAATGAGAAAACATATTTTTGCAGCTGCACCAATAGAACAACCTTAGAGTAGTATAGGAACTTCAATGGAAGTAAATTCACACACTATGATGTCATGCTAGTAGGACTTGTCAATGAATAAATAATGTCATGCTTCTAGGGAAAAATATACCCATGAATCACTGAAGACGTAGCATGGCTTCGTGAAAAGAACAATTGAAGTCTAACGAACAGAACCCAATTATACATGCACGGGTGTATCAATTATTTGTTTCAAGTGCATTTGCATAAATGAGTTGTATAATCAAATCAATCAACTTTTTTCAGAGGTATGACCAAATCAAGCAAATGAATAAATGACCACAATACACAGCGCATGCTAACTCTTGAAATACAACCAATATCAAATAACCCACAAGAACCAACAACTAACAAAACGAATAAAACAATATAAGCGCTAAAAATGATGGGCAGACCAAAAAAATAAAAATAGACTATAAAAAAATATCATGAAAATGTTACCTTCGAAGTACATATAGACGCCGTCCTTTCGGCGCCACGGCTTGCGTTGGCGGACAATGACAGCGGGCATGACCTTCTTCCTGAGATCTGGCTTCCCCTTCTTGACTGTGGCCATCACCATGTCTCCGACACAAGCTGAAGGCAACCTATTGAGCCTTCCTTTGATTCCCTTCACCGATATGATGTATAGATTCTTGGCTCCGGTGTTATCGGCGCAATTCACAGTCGCCGCCACCGGCAGACCCAGCGACATTCGGAATTTGTTCCCCGCCGAACCTCCGCGACCTGAAACACCAACAGAGAAAGATGAAAATTTTGGAGGAGATCGGATCTAATGAATCATGGATTGTTTGGTTTGCGAGAAAATGTTGGGAAAGAAAGTTGAGAAATGAGAAGGGGGTTTCGATTAAACTACGAGTTTTTGATCAGCTAGTTGAATGAGTTCAAATTGAAATTGAAAAACTTAAGATTGAATCTCACCTCGCTTCGACATTGTGGATCGCGCCTCTCTCTCTAACCTAGAAAGAACGTGTCTTCGGTGGCGATGGAGTGTTATATATGGCGGATCAACTTTGTGGTTGCGCTAGGAGGTACTAGGGTTTTGTAGGAATTAAGCGAGTGTTTGGATATGTTGTCGAGGTTGTCCTTTTTCAGGGATAATATCATGTCATCGTTCCAACCCTAAATAAGATGGTATAACGATTTTCAGGACAAATACTCCTCCAAGCATATTTTTTTCTCTCTTGTAATGAGAAATTTAAATTTTACCTCTCCCAAAAGAAGTGTGAGAGGTAACAAAACAAAAAATTAAGAAAATAAATGGCAGTGTTAAATTAATATTTTAGATTTATGTTATGTAAATTCATTATAAACATCATTTACTTAACATAATATAAAAGAATTTCAGACTTAATTTTTTAATGTCTTTTTAGTTTTTATATTCATAATGTTAAGTAATATTTTCAATTTACCTTCTTTTCTCCCTCCTCCTACTATGTTATTAAAAAAAATTAAAGTGAGAGGGGATATCAATTTACCAAGGGCCCGTTTGGTAACCGCTGTTTATGTTTAGTGTTTATTGTTTATAAAAACAAATTTTTAGAATAAACATGTTTGATAATTTTTGTTTTGTTTATAAATTGTCTAAACGTTTTTAAAACAACACTGTTCATAAGCCTTCAAATCCTAAACACCAAAATGATGTTTATTGTTTATGTTTATTAAAAAAAAAACTTTTTTTTTCTTTTTTATCTAAAATGGTGATTATATTATTTTAATTAAAAATTGAAACTAAAAGTGAGAAAATGAAAAGAAAAAAAATTATAAAAAACTATTATTTGATACAACGATCAAAGTATTAGAATACTTTGATCAGAATTATTAAGTGTGGAGAATTAAAGAGCATCAATTGCCTTAAGAAAAAAATATTGGATACAATATAAATAATTACTAATAAACTTAATAATAAGAAATAGTTACTTAGGGGCACCCATGCTAAAAAAAAAAAATTAAAATAAGTCAAACGTTTTTTCGTTATCAAACAACACTCATGTTTATGGATAAACAAAATCGTAACATAAACACTGTTTATATAAACACTTAAACAATAAACACTAAACATAAACGGTTACCAAACGGGCTCAAATTTAACTTATCTCAAGTTCCCCTCCATTCCAAATACACAAATAAAATTTGTTTCCATTTCCATTCAACTCCTTTCCTCTTCCAAATCCAAAATCGTTAAGAATTTGGCTTCCAAATAGAGTGTAATATTTTTACCTAATTATAGATAGTTTCACTACCTACAATTAGGGGTGCACAAAAATTCTTCCAAATCATAAAATCAAATCGAACAAGATGGTTTGGTTCGATTTTTTACAATCCAATTCGGTCACGATTCTAAAATATTGAAACCGTAAATTAACGATTCAATTTCGGTTTCATATCCTCGAGGATCTAATCGAATAGTTTATATATATATTTATAAAATATATTATATAATTTATAATATTATAAATTAACATAAATAAGTAAGTTGTAAGTGTAAGTATAATAGTAATATATTAATAGTCTAGTCTTACACTTTTATATTATACTTTATATATATAATATATCAGAGGTGAACCGTGGAACCAAATTGAACCAAACCGATTTTTCGCGATTCGGTTTGATTCCATTGGTTATAACATTTTGGTTCGGTTCTAATTTTAGTGAAGTTGGACCATACGATTTAGTTCCAAATAAATTAAAATCGGACCAAATCAAATCATGTGCACCCCTATCTAAAACAACAATACTAATTGGCATGGTGTACTATATTCATTCCAATCATCCCATATTTGAGGTAAAAACGACAATTACAAGCTCCACACACATTCTCCGTTCGGTAGAAAAAAAGGAATAGTGGTGGAATGATAATAAGAAATCCTTGTTTGATAAAAGGGAGAGAAGAAAAGAATAGAAGCAAACTGTATCATTTATACTTGTGTATAATCTCTTTGGCTTCCTTCTAACCAAACAAAGAGTAAAAGAAAAGCAAAACTCATTTCTTAAAAATGCCTTATCTAATCCTCTTTCTATCGATAAATTATTAGATAGTCCCAGATCTACTTGTCTCGCGCTAATAATAAAATAATAAAATGTCACCATAGTAAGTATTGGAATAAAGTGGAACTCACATGCACATGTGGCGCGTTGTTATCACTCTTCCATCCTTTCTATCTAGGGATGACAATTTGCCTCGTTTAAAATTCGTTTAAGAAAACTGGGCGGGGATAGGATTTAGGAAAAATAATCTGCGTGAGTTTGAGACGGGGTAAGGCTCTACCTCGACAGGTACCTGCCCCATCCCGTTTAGGTTTATATACATATATATATTATATATAAAGGAAACCTATATATATTTCATTCTCTATGTGTTTGTTTGTGTGTGTTTTTTTATTTCTTTATTTGTGAATGAAAAAGTAAGGAATAGGTTAAATTTTTGCCTTGAAAAAAAGACTAAATGATAGTATAAACAGAGTTGGACGGAAAAAGTTAAACGGTTTCGAGTATGAAGTTTGAAGATGATTTTGTAAACAGTTGCAAAGTAGGGACGAAACAAAAAAATTAAATAGTTATGAGGACGAGAAAGGAAAACCCGCCCTGCCTGCCCTGTTGTCATTCCTATTTCTACTAACTGGAATTGTACCAGCCATGTAGAGATGGGTAAGTCTGGCCCAGTATTTATTTACCTGGCCCATCACATTCAAACATAAATGGCCTCAAAGTTAGCCCATTTGAGAAGGCGATCAAAACGTGCCCATTCCAAGTGGAAAAAGCGTCGTGCAACGGCGAAACCGCGGTGTTGGCCCACGTGTCCAAGGCAGTTTTTGGCACTCATAGTCACAGCTATCAACCACGCGCTAAAACAGTCGCGTGTAATCACCTACCTCGCGTACTTCGTGACATTTTTGGAAGAAAATCATACTTATATCAACTAAATGAAGTAATTAAAGCTAGATTTCAGCATGAGATAAATCTCACGAGTAACGGACTTGGAGGGTCCACTGTGCTCTGTAATGGTTGCCGATATTTCAATGTCTATATATGTACAGTACATACTATATTTAATGCTTGTAGCCCAACAAGGAAAAGAGAGAAAAAGAAAAGAGAGAGAGAGAGGAGTGAGAGTCGGCGCTTTCCTCCATTGCACACATCTCAAGCACCAGTGTAAATTGTATCTATGCTTATGAGTATATATACGGGCGAGCGAGAAATTGATCTGTTGTAACGTTTACTTTTGATGGTGTAGTGGAGGAGAGATTGTGATCCTCGTGTTATGCTTCTTCTGGTTCGTGTTCAGTTGGAGATAGAGAAATACCCAAATGGATTACAACAATGACAAGTATGCGGTGACCTCTCTTTCTCTTGATTTTCTGGTTTTGGTTTCTGGGTTGGTTTTGGAATGCATTTTTTTGTGATTTTTATTGATGGATTTGTTATAAAAATGCTGACCCTGATTTTATTTATTTTATTTTTGTGTTTTAGTGAATTTCTTTGACTGAAATGCCGGTTTTATGATACGATTTTGCTTGATTTTTTGTATTCTCTTCTGGGATTTGTTTGACTATACTCCGATTGCAAAGCAAAAAATTAGTATCAGAGTGTGGATTGTGATTCAATGACTGGGTCAATTTTTTTATGAGGCTTAGTAGCAAGTTTGTCTAAACGTAGATAACGAGACCTTCCATTTAATTCAGAAGTGTACTATCTCTCTCTCTCTCTCACACACACGCAAGCACAGACAGATCTGATTGCTGAATGCATTCCCTTTCTCTTGCATTTGATGTTTCTGGAGGACCTGTCTCAGTGCCCCTTTAGTATCTACTTACTGTTCTGATTTCTCCTAGTAACTGGATCTACTACTACTCTTGCCCTTATTATGTGGTCTATTGAGTTTGTATTGTTCTCTCTTTTTGTTGCCATCCCACTGAATCATGTTTAGTTTTGGCTTTTTTTTTTTTGGTCTCTGTAGGTTGTACAGATACTATTTTATTGTT
Organism: Cornus controversa; assembly: GCA_026545225.1. Taxonomy (NCBI): domain Eukaryota; kingdom Viridiplantae; phylum Streptophyta; class Magnoliopsida; order Cornales; family Cornaceae; genus Cornus; species Cornus controversa. Next base: position 44,300,828 of record CM048847.1, on the reverse strand, counting down.
TTGTTTCTTTTGAACCCATGTATTCTCTATATGTTTACTACAATGCAGCAAACATATTAATTCATGACCTGAAGATTGCTTGATTTTTTTTTTTTTACCTTTACATTAACTTTGAAAGTTGATCGTAATCCATAATGAGTAATTTTTTTTGTGTGTGAATAGCAGTGAGATGTGGGATTGGCAGGGAGAGGATTATTGTCTCCCAAAGGGTACAAATCTTGGTGAGTTTGTCTTTGGATTTTGATTTATTATTAGTAAGCTAGTCACGTACTCGCATGAAGTATTAATGTTGAATGGCTCTAACTGTCGAAAGCAGAAATATCTCAATGCTTATGGGATGGAGTGAGCCAGAATGAAGAAGCTCTTTCCTACATGTTCGATGAAACTACTACCCCGCTTAAGGACTGTGGGGATATGGCTTACCATGCTAATGACAGTGGTAGTTAATTAGTTACTACATTCCTTCCCAAAATATGTGACATTTTCTAGCTTCTAATTGTAAGTGCAATTCGAAGGACACTTTTTTTATATGAAGGGTTGAATTGCAGAAAACATGAACAAGGAGTCAGAACAATGCAGGGAAACTTCTTCACAAATAAAGAGGCGCCGAATGCTACAGTTTGACAATCAAATTTTGGATGTCCCCCTTTGCAATGAGGATATGTCATCCACGTTCTTAAAATCAAAGGTTAGGGCCAAACTACCATTTCCTTGTTGAAATTGTGACATTGAACCATAACACACCGGTCTACATAATGTATTTATTTTGATTATTGCAAAAGTTAGTGTGCAGGTTTATGACTTATGTTTTATCATGACCCTTTGGTTAAATACGCTGAAAAGAACTTCTCATACACTTCATATTACATGCATCTCTCTTTTTATTTATTTATGTATCTTTTGAAATAGTTTAGATTTAGCTTTTAGCTAATTGTCTGATAAGTTGTTCTTCTACTTTATCGAGCATGCATAATTCATCAAGTCAGGTTCAAACTCTGGTGCTTTTAGTTACCAATGTATGCATTGGAATTACTTGTTAGTTCTTAACTTGTGATATGGAATTAATTTCTATAAAATCATTTTGTGTGTGCCATTGCTGGTGCTTAGGACTGTGTTATTGGTTTTATATGTTTAGGAGAGGGATGATTCAATTGAAGTGGCTTTAACTGATATGTCGCAGTGGGTTTCAGGGTTTGCAGGTTTGTCTCTTGTAAACTCAGATCTGAAATGTATAAGAATTCAATGTTTATATGGGGTTCTTTAGTAATAATTTATTGTGTATCAGATGAGGCATCTGCATCTGGTTACGAGGGCCTGGATCAGTCATCTGAGGGGTGGCTAGTTGATTGCTTGAATGATCCTGAGATGCAATTCAGCCCTGATGATATGTACATTTTCTTTCTCTTTTTCCCTTCAACCTGCATTTCAAATCCATACTATTTTCTCTATAAACTGACTCCTTAATATGTGCAACACAGGAATCTGTCTGGGGCATCCGATGTTCAAATTGATATTACAGGTACTTGAAGATGTATTATCTATACAATTTTGTGTGCTGATTCTTTTTATTTTGCTTTTTTCCTTTGTTTCCTTGGCATTTATATTAGTCTATAAATATGTCTATAAATGTCATCCAACAACGAAATCTGTCTGGGGCATCCTCTTTTCTTTTATTTTTCTTTCTTCATTTCTTAACATTTATATTAGTCTGTAATATTAGTTCACTTTTGCAGAGTTCTGCAACAACCCAGCTGAATATGACACTAATATGGTCCAAGAACGTCCTTCTCGAACTCGACGAAGTGGTGTTTTTAAAGGTTTTCTCTCTTCTCAATTCTCCTTTTTGTTTGCTTATATTGATTAAACTCAAAAGCTGCTATAGATCCTGGAGTCTTCATGGCAACTTCCCAGTTAAGGTCACTTTAATATAAGAAAGCACCCTGATAATGTCCATAGATTCCATCTTCACATGTCCTCAATTGTGTGTGCACCACATTAATAAACACATCCAACCTCATATAGTTGAGCTAATATCACTTAACATCAATGGTTTCTTTTTTAATACTTAGGTAGGAAGTCATACATGCGAACTCCCACAAAGTTGGCTTCTTCTGTTGCCTATCCCTTTGCCTTCATTAAACCATGTGGTGCCCATGGAGATGTAACCTTGAAGGACATAAACCAGCGGATACTCACTCCACCACCATCAGACTTGAAGCAAAGTAAAGAAGATCCATCTACTTCTTTTCCCACGTCAGCATTTTCTGGGAAGCCTGTCGTTGGTAAAACTAAAATTCGCACCGAAGGAGGAAAAGGCAGCATCACAATCATGAGAACGAAAGGCTGAGTAGATAAGTGCCCCTTAAGTTTTCCTTTTTGTGGCCTTGCTCCATTACTTTTTGAGGTTGAGTTTCTATGTATCATCCTGGGGCTACCAAGTATAAAAGTTACTGCTTCATTGTTAGGTCAGTGTTATTGTTAGGAATTTATTAATCATGTGAAATGTTCATATTTCCTGGTGGTTTTCTAGGTAACAAACACCTGTTGTTTTGGTTGGACTGATTCAGAGTCCAATGAGGATCTTGAGTCTGAGAGATCCTCCTCCCTTTTGTCTTTAGAAAAACTTTGTTAATGCTTTTGCCTAATTTCTTTTAATGAGCAAAGCCTGTGTTTTATTGGTGTCTTGTGTTGCTTACCCTTCTTCTCTTATACGTATTACATACTTATTTTTTCTTGATTTTCTGAGTTGGTTGATTTGGCAACTGAATATTGCACGTGCTAATAAATGAGACTCAAAGAAATGAATTTCCAGATTTCAGTATGGCTTGATTCATCTTAATTCGGTATACGGTTCTTGGGAGCTTTAAACTAAAGAATGGCAATAGTAACATCTTGGGAGGAATTTTGTATCCTACAAAGCCACACGAGGGGATGAGAAAACTTCTCTCTCATATTCTGCTGTTATGTTTCATCTAACTCGAAGGCATGTACATGAATGGATTTAAAACACACATGTATTTAAGGGACTATTCACCTTTGCCCATTTTGTTCATGCAAACTATAATTTCAAATATTTTAGAAGTATAATGCATATATTGATGTGCATTATGTTAATGGGTTTCTGATACTCGTTACATCAATCATTTCTAAATTCTAATTTTTTTTAGTGTTTGTACATCTTCATTATTTTATTTTGTTGTTTGGTGAAGTGCCTCTCCTCCTTTATTAGTTTGAGTTTGTGCAACTGATCGTGCAATATATTTTTTCTGCTAGGGTTTTGGATGATTGGAAGATATTCATACAACTTATATTGATTATCCTCAGAAATGTCTTGGAGGCTACATTTGATGCTTTAATATGAGCTAAATCCCTTAATGCTGATGAACGAATTTTACTTTTATTGTTAGATGGATAAGTTATCACATTGTCTCTTCCTCACATGCACACTTCAGCACATTATTTGATGAGGGAAATTCAGAGTTTTCTCCCATTAGAATAAACATCTTTTGAAATACACTAGGTAAGTTTAAACCTTCTGAGGTAACTTTTGTCAAAAAGAAAGAATAAAATAGAGATGTCCAGCATACTTATCAATGTCTGTGTATATATATATATATATATATATTTAGAGAGAGAGAGAGAGATGTTCAGCAGAGAGAGAGAAGTTCAGCTCTTTAGGTGAAAAACCTTGGTTTTTTGTGTATTAAAGGTGAGTTTTGCTAGTGTACCAATTCAACCAATATTTTCATTAGCTTTTCAGTCAGTTGAGACTATTCTTGTCTAATGTTAGGCCTCTAATGAGGTATTTATTTTGAGGCATTGGTTATAGAATTGAACATATGGTTATAACATGAGGAAGATAAGTATTACTGGCATTTCCTGATCAAAATTGTCAGCCATCATTTTCTTGAAAAAAAGATAGGTTATTGTAGTGTGTGGTGTGTTATTTTAACTGTTTGCATAATAAGTCGAAGCCTGGGTAAATAAAAATGAAGCTTTTTAGTTTTGTTGTTGATGAGTACAGTTACCTTGGGAATGGAATCAAGTTGTGTCAGGCTTGCTTGCTTGCTGACCAGCTTTAAGAGAAAGTAAAAAGTGAAAGATTGTTGAAGGAAGTAAAGGCCTGTAATAAACTCTCATGCTCTTCCACTTTCTTTGTTTGTATGGTTGAATGTGTTAAAGTTAAGGCTGTTTCTTCATGATGGAGCTATGGGCATTGGTTTTTTAATGCTTTGAAAGCATGGAGCTATTATTTCAATCCTAGGGAGATGTTCAACCTCTGTATGGAAATGGCTGTTGCTACTTGGATTTTCAATTGTCATAGGATCTCTACTCAAGGGAAAAATATTCAATACCCGGGTACCGTACCCGGCCAATGAAAAATTCACATTTTTCTTGATAATACAAAATAACAATTCACCATTGGCCGAGGGTGGTTGGGTACCATGCTCTCGGGTATCGAAGATCGTAGTTAGAGTAAGAAAACTAAGGGCATCCACAATGGGCTTCTTCGGATTTGCTTCTCCAGATTCAAATTCTAGCTAGACACGTCACCATTCTAGTCAATCATATCACACTGTGTCATGGTATTGTGCATATCAAGGTCATGTAATAGTGCCTTTTGCTTTTGCTTGGCTAAACCGGTCTGGCTAAGCCATTGTGGATGACCTAACACATTGTGTCATGGTATTGTGCATATCAAGGTCATGTCATTAAAAATAAAACTAGAGTCAAAGTGCATTGAAATATGATCCGGATCTTCTTCTCCCGTGCACCGGATGGTCCAATGCATTTTAAATGAAGGATATAACACACTACATTGAAGTTGCAACAACAATGCAACATCGATGTAAACACTGGCTGGATGATGTAGAACCTATACACTATATAACAAGTTGCAACTTGGCAATATCATAAATTGCTTTGCTTTCTTGATTTAACGGTGTTGCATGGTATTGCATTCTTGATTTATTTGTACAAAAAAAGTGTACAATACACAAATGTGAATCCAGATTCACTAAAATAATATCAAATGTGTTGGTTAAAATGGTGGATGAGACAAAGAAGAAGTCGCTATAAATATTTGATCTGTCCATATGATATGGCCCAATTTTATTGAATTTTGGCATAAAATTCTGATTATTGTATCATCCTTAGACTACGGTTTAATAATCTAGGATTTAGGGTATCAAAAATTTATATATTAGGGTTTACGATATTCAACTATAGTTTTTTATAATGTCAGAATTTAAAAACGTTAATTTTAATTTTTAACCTTTAAATTTTAGGATGCAATCATTTTAGTGTAACATTATAGAGGATTTTGAACTAGCAAACTAGCAGTAAATTATATATATATATATATATATATATATATATATATATATATATATATATATATCTTATTGGAAATAATCAATAAGATAAAGTTCTTTGAAAGTGACAATTATCTAACGTTATTTTATCATTAATTTACTCCTTAACAAGTGCCCTTTGGACACTTGTTACATGTTTTCTTGTCAATGATACCGAGGTCCCCAGTTTGCCTAACTTAACTGATCTATGGGGTCCACTAAGACCAACAGCCCAATAATATGGGCCCACTTAAAGCTCTTTGTTGAATATGAACCTGTTATTTATCACACACATATATATGCTTTTCTAGTTTCTTCTACATTTTAATCAGAGTCACTGACTTGGTCACAAGTTATGAATTATTGATGTTGTTTAGCATTGTTGTAGTTTCTAATGAAGCCCTTTTTCTTTCCCTATCAATCTGTTGAAAAAATATTGGCTATTAGAAGATAATATAATTTTTATGGACATTAATATTTAAAGCCTTTTTTCATGAATATTTTTTTTTTCTACATGATAATGTAATTTGGGAAAAAAAAATTACAATTGAGTTTCAACTAAAAACTTTTAGTGCTACTAAACATTGATAAAATTTAAATTTTAAATTTTTTAAGCCAAAATACTATGCCAAACAAACACTTGATAGGCCTCATGAATTGAAGAAGAAGTCAAACCCACCAGAGCCCAGCTCAATTTTATCCATGCTACATGATCATACTGGATTAGATTTGTTTTATGACCCACCGGAGCCCAGTTCAATTTTATCCATGCTACATGATCATACTGGATTGGATTTCAATAAGCAGAAAAGGTCAAGGCCCATTTAGGCCAAAACATGGATCAAAGCCATATGCAGTCTAAGGAATATATCAAACACTAACGCTGGCTAAACCCAATAATCAAATATACAGCCGTTGAAGCTTCAAGCAAAATCGCTTACGATCTAAGGCAATTTGGTGTAAATTTGGGACGGCAAAGCCTCGGTGGGATTGTTCAGAGGCTCTGGCGGAGGTCTAATGAATGAAGATGGTAGATTCCAGTCCAACATCACTTTCTTAGCCCCAAAAGAGTCCTTAATTGCTATTGAACAGAGTCTGTGTCTAACCATATCAACGATGCTTTTCAGAAGCTTGGATTGCGATTTTCTTCTCTTTGAGGATTCTCACATTGTGTTCAACCCATATTTTATAAACTGTGGTAGAGAGGACAAGTTTATTGGTAGCATGGACATCTTTTCATAATGGATTAGATTTGCTACATCTAAATGTTACATTGACGTGTTACTTTGAATGAGTATTACTAACTATAACTAAGTCACATAATTCTTCTAAATAGATGCTTTTCTCGCATTTTGGATACGTTCTCGTTCTGCCACTCTCTCCGCATGACATAGAATTTACTACTTTCGCGCTTCGCTCACGTTCTCGCATTTGCTCCTGATCTCTTTGACTATAAACTATAGCGTTACACATTTCAAACATTCTCATGGGAGGAGTTCATGCACTAAGTTAGTTCTTTTTGTTAGCATTACATGTTTGGGACCCAATCCCAAGTAAATTTGACATGATTAGATCCAACTCCAAGTAAAATAGGATTGTGCGGCTCAAATTGGATAAGACGATCATGTAACACTTTGATTACAATGATGGGGTGTCATTTAAACGGAGAAATTTGTATTCAAGGACTAGGGGTGGCAAAATTTAACATGACTTGAAATCGACACAAAATTAGCGAGTTTGGGTTTGGGTTAAACGGGTTTAGGTCATAAACGGGTTGACACGATTACGACAAGAAAAAAACGTGTTGGGTTCGGGTTCAACCCGCTTAACCCGTTTAATTTGACGGGTCGTGTCATGTTAGGTCAATGTGAGTTGAATCGACCCGTTTAACCCGTATAACCCGTTTAGCATTAATATTTATTAATTTATTTAAAAATGTAAAAAATATAAATCTTAATATTGTAAATTTGTTTTAGAATGTTAAAAACATGTAAACATATATTTTTACACTATTTGTGCTGACGTGTATTATATATATATATATATATATATTATCTTCTAATATGTTATATATAGTATAAATGTTCATTTATTTCATTCTTAAATTTATTCATTGATTCATTGAGTAACTCTCCATTGTTTGGTACAACGGAAAGTGTAGGGTACATGGATGGATAAACATTCCTTCTGCATCACTATTTTCAATCTCTCCAAAATTGGAAAGAAAATAGAAGAGAAGAGAAGAAAAGGAAAGACAAGGGCAAGTATGGTATACTATGTAAAGTGACTTCATTATCCTTTCACAATTTCTGTAAATATAGTAGTAAAATAATATAAAACTCTTCATTTCTTTCCCATCTCATTCTCTTTCCTATAACTCAAATGAAACAAAGAGAGAAAACATTTCCTTCTTAGGAACTCCTCATCCATCATTCTTACCCTCTTTTTCATTCCATTCATTTTTCATTTGTTCTACCCTCTCTTGCATTCATTTTTTTATCCTTCCTACCAAACGAACCATGAAGTTAGAGGTTACTCAAAACTATAATTATACTACTTAAAAAAAAAAAGATAACTAAATAAATAAACAAAAATAATAAAATCTCATGAATTATTACTATATGAAATTTACCATTGTTCCTTATAAAGTAAGGATAATATGAAACCATATAATTTTTTATTTTATTTTATACTTGAATTAAAGTTCCAAAAGAGTGTAATACTATAATTTAATTTATTTAATGAATGTGACTGATTCCTATTATTTTTTAACAGCAGTCCATCGACAATGAGTAACTGAAACTTTCAGTACATTATTAGGTGAAAGTGTAATAAAGCTTCTTTGATTTAAAATAGTGTACAGTAACTACTCTTCTCTTTTTGGGTGCAACAAACATCTTCCAACTTATAAATTGGTGTAATTTATTCTTATTTTACACTATTTGGGTTAAGAATTGACGTAAAATGACAAAATACCCTCATATAAAAAAATAAAATTTTTTTTAAAAATGAAAAAAGTGAGTAATATACTGAAAATTACCAAAAAAAAAAAAATCCCGAAAAAAGAAAAAAAGAAATTTAATTTCCTGAAAAATACCGAAACAAATTATCGAAAAATACCAAAAAAATAAATTTCATTTGCTGAAAAATATCGAAAAAAAATTACCAAAAATTACCAAATTCTTTTACTAAGAAACAAAATTGGTGAATTAATTTTTTTTTTTTTAAATTTTTTGCAAATTAAAGTTCTTTTTTCTTTTTAATTTTTTTTACTTGAGGATATTTTTGTTATTTTACATTAATTCGTAATCCAAATAGTACAAAATATGCATCAATTTGTAAGTTGGAGGGTGTTTGTTTGCACTCATAAAAAGGAGAGAGGGATATTGTGCATCATTTTGAAATCAGAGAAGAGTTTATTCCACTTTGACCTTATTTAATATTATGAATTGAATTAAAAAAATTAAAATAATTAGAAAAGTCAAATAGTACAAATACTAGCGCAACAATGGAATTACTTTCTCTTTCACTAAATTTAGACTTACTGAAGTTAGAATTAAGGCCGTTCAATGGACTTTGGAAGGCCCACTTGCAAATTTTTAATTCAACAAACTCATTATTAATATTTATTAAGAGGATTCATAGTGTATTCGATTGTATTCGGTAATGTAGAACAACGGTAGAGATTTATTTTCAAATAATCAATATAATATGTAAATACAATAATTTATTTTAATTATTCAAATATATTTCTTGCAAAACAAATGCTGTTGTCAAACATACCCTTAAAAAATGATACTTCACTTTAAATAACATCTACAGTTATTCTAAAAGGTTATATAAATCGTGGCATTTTGCTTCTTGAAAACGCTAAGTACGTATACAGTAGGAAAAAAAATACATATATAGTATATATATATATATATAAAGCTCACAACTCTCGTTGCTTACTCTTCTCTCTCTCTCTCTCTCTCTCACTCTCACTCTCATCAGCTTCCGTAGCTCCATCTATGGAAAAGGGACCGGAGATGGCGTCGTTCTCGTTCCTTTTCTCTTCTCTAGCGATCTCCTTGTTGATTCTCTTCAACATCTCTGACATTCAGTGCAGTATTCCGACGACTCTAGATGGTCCGTTCAAGCCTGTTACGGTCGCTTTTGATAGGAGTTTGCGTGGAAACGCCGTCGATTTGCCAGACACCGATCCTAGAGTTCGAAGGCGTGTCAAAGGCTTCCAGCCTGAGCAGATTTCGGTTTCTCTCTCAGCGACCTATGATTCGGTTTGGATTTCATGGATTACCGGTTAATTTCATTTACTTTTTCCTCATTCGCGTTGAATTTGTTTGCGTCGATTGATGATTTTACTTCTCTTCCAATTCGTGGATTTTTTATTTTTTTTGGTTTTATTTTTTGTGCTCTGTTGTAGTCCTCATGCATAATGAAACTATGATTCTTGTATCAGTAAAGGACTGTACATGATAAAGTAAATAATTAGTTGGAGAATAAGTGCATTGCTCTATATATTGATATTTTGCTTTGAGATATAAGTGTTCCAATTATTGTGTTTGTTTATCCTAAAATTCTGTTTCATTTCAAGGGAAAGTCATCAAAATACACACACACATACACATATATATATATATTTGTGTGTGTATGTTAGGTTTTGGCATACTGTTCTTTTGAATTAGGGTTTAGTATGTGTAGTGGACGTATAAGTAGCATATAAGTAGTGATTCTGGTTTATGGTAAAATCTGGTGCTAAATGAGCTGATTTTATTGTTTGTAGTTTGTGGGTGTCATAAGAATTTTAAATTGCTGATTGCCTATAATTTTTTTATTGTAAATTTTGGGAATTAGATTTTTTTGTTATTGAACTCGCAGGGGAATCCCAAATTGGTTACAATGTTAAGCCGTTAGATCCTAAAACAGTATCTAGTATTGTTCGTTATGGGATGTTAAGACAACCATTGACTCATGAAGCCCGGGGCTATTCTCTTATCTACAATCAGTCATATCCTTTTGCGGGCCTTCAGAACTATACTTCTGGGATCATTCATCATGTCCGTATTACAGGTCTGATTTGCTTTCTTTCCCTTGTATTATTTTGAAGGTTTGTACTTTATATGCATAAGAATTTCATTCAGTGAATGAGTATATAATTTGATTGCAAGATTGAAAATAGACTCAATCTGTAACGTGGACCAGATAATGAAAAGAGCAAGACATTTTCCTTGCTCAATGTCAAATAATCCTCTTGCATTTTAAGGGTTGTCTAATTGGTGGAACGTTTACTGGTTGGTCCGTTTTGCACTGTACTTCATAATTTGTATTGTACTTTTGGTATGATGAACTTCTGTTGGTTGCGAATGTTACACCTAACCAAAAAAAGTTGGTTGCCAATGTTACAAGTAATGCTTTTAAATTGCAAAGATATATCTTGAAGGATTGAAGTGCTAAAGATACCTGAGTAATATTTGGAGGTTGCCTTATTTAATACCTGGGTAATATTTGGAGCTTGCCTTATTTAAGTTTAAATGCCTTCTAATGTACAAGTTCAAAAGTTGGCTTATGATCAGAATAACTTGATCTTTTGATTAATCAAGACTGTTGATGTAAGCATTTTGCAAGAAAAGGGCAAATAGACAATTTCATGCAAGACAGAAGTTTTGAGTTGAAATTCATTCTAATTTTTTGTTTATTTTAAATAGTTATACTTCTGGTGTACTTTTATATGTTTATAGGAGTTTAGGGCCTAGATTTGCTGGACATGAAGTATAACAGCATTCCGTGAGTGAAGTGTTGGGTCATGTTCTTGGATCTTTATGCGGAGTCTTTTGAAGGTCTTGTATGGTCTTTGTAGTCAAAATGTCAAGTTTTCTATCTGGGGTTGTTTATCCTATAAGAATTAAAAGTACAACCTGAAAATATGTATGCAATCTATATATTTAATGGAATGGTTCTGAGAATATGATAGTTTTATTTGTATTGAAGTTGAATTTAGGGAGTGAATCATTGGGAATTTTGGGTGAGATTCATTGATTATTCTTCATCTTCTTCTACTTCTCTTATTCTTTTCTTTAATTACTATATGTTTACTGTACACAAACCCAAAGTAGCCCCTCTTTCATCACCAAACTCCTGCCCTATGTAGTGCTAACCAGCCCCAACCTTTTGTCTTCAAATTAACACTCAAACACTACAGCTAGTTGTCATGCAGAATTTCCAGGTTTTAATTTTCTGGGATTCCAGCAATTGTCATATTCCAAAAGGAGCCAATTCAACCATTGCTACCTATGATGCTTGGTATCTCTTTGCCACCAATCTAAACCCTAATTTACAATCTTTCTTGACAGAAGTCTTCCATAAAATTAATACGAAGCACTATTCTGAGTTTTCCAGTGCTCTTTTGAATCACTGTGGATCTTCCATGCCTTGGAAACTATAACTGTTTTTTTCTTCTTTGGAAGCCTTTCAGATTGTTAGGAACACATGTGACTTAAACATGTTTCTGACATGTCTATACATCATATTAAATATTTTCTTAACCTAAATTTAGTTTCCATAAAATGGAAGTGAGTACATTACATGCCCATAGGCAATAGCTGTGCCACTATAGTTTGCTGTTAAGTTCCTTATAGATTTCAAGGTTTTTGGTGTTCTGTTAGGCATATATATATATATAATTTTTGTTTTATTTTCTTTGGTAAAGAATAGAATATTGTAGGGTATCAAGTTCTAGTTTCTCATTAACAACAAATGTCTGGGGTTTACAGTTACCTTAATGGCTTAACCTTAAATGTAAGTAATCAGTCTCCAAAGGCTTGTTTACTCTTCTCTATTGTTATACTTTAATGGAGGTAATATATTGTATCTGTTGCATGCATAATGGAAACAACATTATTATAGAATGGTAAGTGGACGTGGGAAATGTCAACAAATATCAGTGGAAAAAAGGGTCCTACTCCTACACATGGTCTCATACATAAACACATTCAATGAGAAATTGAATTGAAAAACCATATGGAAATGAATTGGAGAATCTTGATGCTAGAGCTATTAACTCTTGTGGTGGACCATTATCTATTTATCTTCTATGGTTAAGTGATTACATCTATCCAAGGAAGATGAAGATTTCAAGAACAGTTAATGCTACTATAACGGGTTTAATTTCCATAGAATATGTTAAAAATATCACGTGTATGGATAAAATTTAATTTTTTATTTTCTCAAAGAAGAATAACAAGACTCCATAAATTTTTCTATGAGCTTGACGAGTGACTATGTTCACCACCTATCTCGCCTTGCCTACCTATCAGTTTTTAGCTAGCATCACTTGATTAAAATGATAGTGTAGAAACAGGATGAATTAAATGGTTTGTATTACTTTATTTTTTAACTCTTAAAGAGATGGTGTATTCTAAACTTTGCACTAACTATATTGTGTCCTATGTAGGGTTGAAACCTGCCACACTGTATTATTATCGGTGCGGTGATCCTTCTATACCAGCAATGAGTGACACATTCAGTTTCAAGACTATGCCTGTTTCTGCTCCACGGAGCTACCCAAAAAGAATTGCGGTCGTGGGAGATCTGGGTCTTACATACAATACAACCACAACAATCAGTCACTTGATTAGTAATAAGCCTGACCTTGTCTTATTGATTGGCGACGTCACTTATGCAAACCTATACCTCACAAATGGAACTAGCTCTGACTGCTACTCTTGCTCGTTTTCGGATACTCCCATTCATGAGACCTATCAGCTTCGTTGGGATTATTGGGGAAGGTGAAAGTATTTCATTTACTTATTTATTGTGCACTTCTATTTATGTTTGTCTAATGTGATCTTTGCTTACTTTACTATCATGTGATGTGTTTATTACAGGTTTATGCAGAATTTAGTTTCAAAAGTTCCATTAATGGTGGTGGAAGGGAACCATGAGATGGAAGAACAGGTTGAAAACCAGACTTTTGTAGCTTACAGTTCTCGATTTGCTTTCCCATCTAAAGAAAGTGGATCTCCATCCACGTTGTATTACTCCTTCAATGCAGGGGGGATACATTTTATAATGCTTGGGGCTTACATTGCCTATAATAAATCAGGTCTTTCTTATTTTGCTTTCTTTTCATTTATCTTTCTCCACCTTGTGTTGGACAATGTTCTATTGACCCCTGAAGTGCAGGCTCCCCATATTAGAGCTCGTTTACAGAGTAGCTATTTGAATGGCATCCAGAATTGGAGCAGTTTCTTTTTTGTTTCACACAAAAATGGAGAAGTTCCATTGCTTTTGGCATTTGAAGGCATAGATTCATATTTAAGGATTGAATCGCTACAAAATGAAAGATATGCCCAAAAATTTGAAGTCATCACATTTTTGCAATATAATTATCCCATGCCATTAGTAGAAGTGGATGTTCAAATCCCCTTCTACTGGATGCTGTGCTGTTGATGAATAAATCAGCACGTGACAGTGGAGAATAAAAATTTATTGATGCACCAAGTATAGTTCCTCTTATTTCTATCCTGGGATGTGATGCAGCAGTTATGGACACGTTCACTCATTTTAGAAATATGTATCAGTTATTTATCAGAGTTGACTAAAATATAAAATGTAAATATAATTGGGGGCTAGAGGGTCAATAGTTAATTATTATCTAATCAATTATATACTTATTTTCCAAAATAATTGTGAGATACCACAAAATTTGACACTTCTTTATCTATCGATTTCTTTTCTTTACAGATGATCAATACAAGTGGCTGGAGAGAGACTTGGCTAATGTCGACAGATCCATAACTCCATGGCTGATAGCTGCTTGGCACCCACCTTGGTACAGTACTTATGCTGCCCATTACAAAGAAGCAGAGTGTATGAAGGAGGCAATGGAAGAGTTGCTCTACTCTTATGGTGTTGACATAGTCTTCAATGGACATGTAAGTGATGATTTCCACCTGATGATGATGACTATCCTTCTGAAATTCTTTCTTTGTGGTCAACATACTTGTGATAGAGCTGCATGTGAAAAGTGGAATTGGATCGATTAATTTAGTGTGTGGACTTAACACATCAATTACCATTTCATTTGGTTTTCCATAAAGAAAACAAATTCTACCGGAAAAGATAAATGGAACTGAAATTAATTTTTAAAATTTTAAAACGATCTTTTAGATGCAACTGATAAAAAGTTAATTTAAATACAATGAAAAACCAAGTAAAACATATTTCAGTGCTTTAAGAAAATCGTAATGGTTGTTTAGACTTTGTCTACATTCTTAGATGGCACCATTTGGTATATCTGCTTGCATCTTTGTTACACATTGTATGTAATATTTATAATGGATAAAAGGAGGAAAGGAAAAGTAGTGGTTACATATGCCAGCATTACATCTCTGACTCATTTAAAGTTCTGTTTCTGTTTATGAAACAATTATGATCAGATTCATGCCTACGAGAGGTCAAATCGAGTTTATAACTACACGTTAGATCCATGTGGTCCCGTTTATATCACAGTAGGAGATGGGGGTAACCGAGAGAAGATGGCCGTTGAACATGCTGATGAACCTGGTAACTGTCCAGAACCATTGACAACTCCAGATTCATACATGGGAGGCTTTTGTGCGTCGAACTTTACAACTGGCCCAGCAGCGGGTAAGTTCTGCTGGGACTGGCAACCCGATTACAGTGCCTTCAGAGAAAGCAGCTTTGGTCATGGACTCTTAGAGGTACCTCTCTCTCTCTCTCTCTAATTTAGTATAAACCACAATTTTTTCCAACATTTGAATTTGTATCGACAGGTGACTGATATGTATGCCAAGTATAGGAAATAGCATAGTGGGGAACTTAAAACAACAAATAACAAGTTAGAATTCAAACTCATGAAAGCAGTCGAGTCTTGCTCTAGCCTGTCACTAGTACGTCCGACTCCCTTCTCGATCAAAGGCTTCACAATGGGTTGCAGTGGACAATATTAAGAATTCATGGGTTGGATTTTGTGTGACTCGTCCTTGAATCAGCCTTTATGATTGAACTTTCTTACTGGTCGACAAGCTGGAGGAGACATTACAGATGCAATTTTTTTTTTTTAAATGATTACACAAATTAGTATAGATAATAGATATGGGTAGGATAAGTTTGGATGAATGAATTTGGATGGTGGGGAAATTTAAAGTCAGTTAAATTTGTGAACTTTTAGTTATAGTATAACAGCTGATGGTGGGTTGAGAAACTATTGCAACAGGTTTGAGCCTGTCAAGAATTGTCAACAGAAATTTTTCCACAGATGGACCAAGTCAATGTTGGCTGTGGAGGGTTTATCTTTTTTAAGCTGACATGAACATTAAGAAGCATGATTAAGGAGCAAGTCTCTGCACGTGTTTTGACCCTTCGGTTCTTATTCTCTATAATCCTGCAGTTGGGATATGGCAAAGTTTTTATGAACTTCTACTATAAGATGCAGTGAAGCCAATTAAGATTCCATCTGATTATGATTACTATTTATGGAATACAGGTGAAGAATGACACTTGGGCCTTGTGGACATGGTACCGGAATCAGGACTCGTGCAGTATTGCTGGGGATCAGATTTACATTGTCAGGCAACCAGATATATGCCCTGTCCATCAAAGGTTAACTAAAGCTTGGTCTGCATCCAGATGAACTCTAACCGTAAATAGGGTTAATGAAATAGCCAGAAACTATAGAAGACTCAATATATAGCAAAGTAAAATAGGATTTGGAATCATCTTGCTGCGATTTATGGGGCTTGCCCTAGCTCCCTGTAATGCCACAGGTTTAATGATGAAGTCAGCCAAGTTACTATGGTGTCCTACCCCTGTGTAGTCTCGGTCCACACTCCACAGTGGAAGGTAAACCTTACAATTTTGCACCAGCCATTGTAGTATTGTATTGTAAACCTTAATGTAGGAGTACCAATGTTAGGGTGCTCTAGCATAACACAGATGAAGAAGAAACAACAAAGTCTCTGCATAATTAATATTATATATCAATTGGCTTTTGGGTTGCTTCGATCTTACTTCGGAAACTAACAAACTGTTTGATTCTGAAATTTTATAAGCAAAACTGAATGGAGCCTCCTCCAGAACCTTAAGATTGGGTTGGTTTGGAGTTTAACACACTCACTTTGTCTTTGTCTCGGACTTCAACCTTCAATCTCTTACGTCCTGACTTTCAATTCTAATTTCTAACTGAAACCCATTTAGATTTTCAAATTTATTCAGAAAGTATCATTTTACCGTTTGATTTGTGATTGTTCAGAGCTCAAGGAAAATAAAAATAAAAAATAAAAAATTGAAAATCAAACTTTTTATTTACCTGTCCAATTCAAAACTGAATTGTTGAACATGATGAAGGTATAATCTTGATCAGAAGACATCAAGAATTTCCGAAACGAAACGATTGCAGAGAGGGCAATTACCCCTCTGAACCAAAAGCTCCCTTGAACAGAGTCTGCAAAATGTGTGGCCACAAGCCACACAAGATGCCACTTTGTGCCTCACCATGCACACACAGCAATTGCTATACCCACTTCCATTCTCTTCTTCTTCTTCCTCCTCTTCCTCTTCATCACCATCCATGGAATATGAAGACCCATCTGTCTCCGCCAACAATGCCATCAATGACATCTTGACCGGCCCTTCTTCTCCACCCTCCTCCGTCCCTGTCCCTGCCCCTGCCCCTGCCTCCGCCTTTACCTCTACTCCTCCCGGTTGGTTCTCCGCCGGCTCAGCAGCGTTGTTATTGCTGACTTTGAACGACCCGCCTCGATTAATCGTTGATGGGGAGGCTGATAGCGACGGAGTCCGGCTCAGATTCCGGCGCAACATTGGCGGTTTGTCATTATTTGGACCCGAATTTGAGTCGGGTTGACCCGGTTCCTGCTTCGAATCGTCCGCCATCCGGACCGAATTTCGGCGGGAAATCATGCAGTTATTGTTGTTTTTGGCAATGTTAACGTCGGAGGTGGGAGTTCGAATAGAAGAGACCCAGGCGGCGCCGGCGCGGCCGAGACGAATCTTCTCTCGGAAAAGCTTCCAACTCTTTTTGTTGCGTCTGAAACTGCCGCTTGTATCGTCTCGGATGAGGTTGAAAAGCGTACGGTTAGCCTGAGCCTGAGTCGGTATTG
Source organism: Cornus controversa (assembly GCA_026545225.1). Lineage (NCBI taxonomy): Eukaryota > Viridiplantae > Streptophyta > Magnoliopsida > Cornales > Cornaceae > Cornus > Cornus controversa. The sequence continues at coordinate 44,283,334 of CM048847.1, read as the reverse complement.
ACGGTCTGTGGTTCTCAAGGACAGCGCTTAGGGTCAGTCCGGCTAGTGAACTAGGGTCCGGTGAGTTGGGTTTTATGTCTAATAGCGATCTACTTCTGTTACTACCGCTGCTTTCCATTCAACATGACTTACAGTTTCCGAGAAAAACTTGACATTGTAGTAAACTCCGAGAAAAAAATAGTGAAATTTTCCCCGGAAAACTCACAGCTTGTCCGAATTCAACGATAAGAAACTTGGTTGATCGGTTGTTGAAAAGAAATTTCTTCGAAACTGATGCGCAATGAACAGAAGAGGAAGAAGTTACATTAATATATAAGAAAATCTAGAGTTTCTGAGAAAATTGAAGTTTAAGAAGCTTGAGATCTTGGTCCAGAACAGAGAGAAATCTAATACTTTCTGAGGACCAGATCTGATCTGATGCTTTCAAAGCTTTTGATTATAATGTTGTTAAATGGAAAAAATTGTTATGGAAAGGAGAGAAAATACACGTATACAGTGAGAAACAATGAGGGGAAAGTAAGGGAGAGAACGTTTATGCGGTCTGAAAACGTACATTGGCAACTTCGTCTGTCATTCTCTCTCTTCTCTGTCTTTTGAGAGAGAGAGAGAGAGAGAGAGAGGGGGGAAATAATTGTGGAGGAATTGACAGTGGAACGAGTCTTACGGAATCGTTGACCCTTCTAAGGAATTTTGAGAATCTAAACTGAGAAATATTGTCCACCCCTCATAAATCGAACATTAGAGTCGAGTTGCTTTTGAATTAAGTTTAAATAGATTTTTCACTAAAATTACTAAAAATAAAATCCAATTTTATTGAATTAAGTCACGCATCAACTCTGGTGCACCATAAATGTAATTTCTCTATCTCAATAGAGTAAATATTTGTTGCGTCGGACGCACCGTATGTCGAGTGCATTTCAATCATTCGTGCATCACACGTGCATTAATTTCTCTATTTTAGTAGCTTAAGTATTTGTTGCGTCCGGGGCACCGTGCGTCGAATGCATTTCAATCCTTCGTGCACTACAGGCGCAATGAGTAGAGAAATTACATTTCACCGCCCGTGTAGTACACAGAAGTCTAGGATGTGCTTGGCGCATGTGTGCCGAATGCACTCAATATCTACATCGAAGAGACTCACCTTTAAAATAAATGGAATATACCACTTGAGTTAAGCCCTCGATGGTCATTTTAATGAGTTTTTTTTTTCTCACTCCCAACATTAAAATTTATAGCATTTTTCTTTTTGCTAAAATTAAACTAGGGTACAATTGGATATTGACAAGTGTTATATGCATAAATGACTATGCAAATACACACACATATATACAGGGAGGCACGCACTTCTATTTTTTATGTTTGCACTTTCATCTTAGGAGAAATATTACTTCTAACTTTCACTTCACATGTGAATAATTAATTTTTTTTCAAAATACTAAACTACCCTTTCAGACATCTTATTTGTCTTTTATCTTTAATGTTTTTGGTATTTTTTGATCGATTAAAAAAAAATACTCAGAAAAAACTAATAAAAAAAAATTATCTCTTTTTACAAGACTCAAAAAAAGTTATTTATATTGAATAAATTATTTCTTTTAACAAGACCAAAATATTTATAGATATATATCTGTTAACGAAATTATATCTTTTGGCATGAGATAAAAAAATATCTCTGTTGAATAAATTATTTCTTTTGGTAGGAATTAAAAATTAAAAAGTACCTGAAAAATAGTTATCCTTCTTGAATAAATTTTCTCTTGACAGGACCCAAAAAAAAAGTATATAAAAAAATTTATTCTTGTTGAATAAACGATATATATTGAGAGTACCCAAAAAAAAAAGTTATTGTTATTCAATAAATTATATCTTTTGATAGGTTCAAAAAAAGAAATTATCTCTATTAGAAGAAGCAAAACAAAAAATTATTTTTGTTGAATAAATTATCCATTTTGACAAGACAAAAAAAAAAACTACTACAGAAAGTAAAAAAGGTAACAAAAAATATTTCTTTTGATAGGACTCAAGAAAAACAAAATAAAACTAAAGAAGGTAAAAAAGAGTTTAACTTGATAATATAAATGGTAGTTGTGGTATTATAAAATAAAGGATGATGTATTAATTAGTTTAGGAACCATACTGTCATTTTCTTTAAAAAAATGCAGGTGGAGTGCATTTGTAGAAAAGAGGAGTGCGAATATCACCTTTCTATATATAATGTAAAAAGTATTTGGAAATGACATTATAACCACTTTAAGGGACTTGAACTTATTGAGAACAAGGCTTAAAATTTTAAAAAATGGAAAAAAAAATTGTGATTCTCCCACTGCCTGCCTAAGACTAATTCACATTAATGAAATGAACTCACAATTAAGCACCTATTATATGTAGCATAAAATAAATCTTTTTGATTAGTTATTAAGATAAAATATAATTATTTTCTAGTCATATCCTCTTTAAATCCTTTAACCTTATGACTAGCATGCTTTTGTTTTTTTTTTCTGCAACAGACACACACATATGCCTCTATGGGACTCGACTAGCAGACAATTACGTAACAAAGAATGACATGATATTGTATTTCCTATATATATATATATATATATATATAATAAAAATTGCATGAATGTCTGTTAATACTTTTAGGTGTTCCTCATTTTGCCATCGCCCATTCTACATTGATTGAAATGTGCAGGCATCTTTTATGGACCACTTCTTGTCTGAAATTAGCACATTTATGTATTAGTTATATATAAGTATTACTCCCCCGTCCCATAATATTAGTCCATTATGGGATAGCAGAAGTGCATATTTATATTTATAAAATAGTTCAGTGTACATATTTGAACTTATTATAGGGGTAAGTAAGTATAAAAAAATGCATTAAAGGAAAGAACAAACGCCATGCATTGATATAAGAAAAATGATATGGAGTCCAATAATAGGACTAATTAGATTGTTTGATGTGAGTGGAGGCTGACATTATGATGAGATTGACGTCAATCTTCACTCACGTAAAAATAGTCAAAATTATCCGACAGTCGAACTCTGTATCACAGTGTTTACAATGTCCGTTAAAATCTAAGACAAAAAAGGTAAATCAGCTTCAAGTACTTGTCAATTGCAAAATGTCCCTAATGAAAGCACCAAGGTTGACTTGAGAAGATCCTCCTTTGGCAATTGCTTGTCGATATAGTCCCTGAAGTTCTCTTGCCCTTCGAATCATTTCCCTTCTCTCCAGGCTTTCCAAATCCATGAAGCTCCTCACAAGATCAGCAATTTCCTCTCTCCCCACCAAATTTTCCATTCCACTCTCCCTCTTCGTGACCCTCCACCCAATCCTCCAATCTTCCACTATAAACTTACTGATTGGGACAGATCCATAAGCATAGGGAAAGTGAGCATTGGCATGCCCGCGAAAACACTCTCCATAGACGAACTCCATCCTCAATGACTCCAAAATCCCCCTACCGAAGAATGGCACAAAACCTTCAATTGGTCACACCAAAGCACTACCATTCCTTTGTCTCCACAGGCCTCCTTTAGCCTCCACGCTTCCCCACGCGCCACCCACAAGTGCCGAACACCGCTACCGCACAACCCGGCTGCAATTTCATCTATTTGGGCACTTGAAACAGAAAGGAAACTTCCCATTGAAATGTACAAAACAGAGCCTTGAGGTTGACAATCTAACCATTTGTGGTAGTTGGTGTCTTTGTGGCTAATCAAATGATCAGAGGCATGCTCTGCCAGTGTGAAGTGAGGTATCAGAGGGCCTAAAGAGTACATGGGCATTGGCAATTTTGCTCTTAAAGCATTGATGACTTGAGCTTCGAGCTCGAATATGGAGGTGAACAAGAAAAATTGTGCTTTAGACACGTGAGAAAACGTTTTGATAGGTTTGGTCAAGAAGAATTGTTTATTTTTGTGGAATATTGTTGGAAGGTCTGCTAGACGGACTGATGATACTGATTTAATCCACCCGCTCATCTCCTCTTTCTGTCAATTTTTTATAGCTTATTTTGGTTAATATGTTTTACATCATAACATAAAAAAGAAATGTATAAATGAAATCATTTGGTATTTGGGCACATCGAAAATGTTTTTGGTAGATAAACGCCTCTCCATGCGGAGATAAAACTGTGAATAATTAATTCTTTTCAAACATTGCAACGAAGGAAGTCTTGTGCACTGAATTAGTCTTTATTTGAGAGTGGGTTTTGGTGCAACAATATGATTATTCCACCGTGACAACGAGGTTACAGGTTCGAAACTGGAAACAAGTTCTACACATGGAGGTAAGGTTGCGTACATCTAACCTTTTCCCAAATACCACAATGTCGGAAGCTTCGTGCATTGAGTTAACCTTGACACAACAGTAAAGTTGCTCCATTGTAACTTGGAGATTAGAGGTTCGAAACAAGAAAACAACAAATCCGCATGTGTAAAGGTTTCGAATTGTTGTTAAATCACTTATTTTATTTTGAAAAACTGTTTTCTAAATGTTTTTGGTAACCAAAAAAAACACATTTAAATGAGTGAGATTTTAGATCAATAGAACCTTTGAATGAAGCTAAAATTTTGTTTTGAGTAGAGGTTCTATATTTTGGTAATTATTTTTTCTTAGACAATTTTATCAATTTTTATTTTTTATAAAAACAACTTAATTCCATATTTTATAAGGTGCTCCTATTATGAAATATAGTAACACTCCATTAAAAGACAATATTATAAAATTAGCAATAAAAATGTTTTAAAAAATATATTTACCAAACAAATTAGAAAGTTCTTTAATGTGAAAAGTATTTTATACAATGTATAACAAAATAAGTAATATTCCTTTTACTTGTAACAATTTTGCTGTAATTTTACTAATAAAAGCGTTTTTCAACACAACAACAATACCAAACGATCCTAAAAAAATTTCTTGACAAAAGAAAAAAAAAGACAATCAAGAAAGTGTGAACTATTTGTTCTGATGTTGCATATATTATATAAAAAAAATTATATGTAAAATAAGTCTCCCCAATAAATTTTTCTCTCCCATCTCTCCTAGCCTCCATCGAATAAGAAGGTATTAGGTAATCGAGGTATCGAAAATATAATACTTCAATTAATAATAAAGTCTCCCTCTCCTATTATTAAGGGAAAGAGTAATTTTTCATTTGCAGGAGTACTATATAGTATGTACCCGATATATTAAAAAAAAAAGGGTAAAATGAAAAAAGCCCCATGAACTATGTCCAAATTTGCAAATAAGCCCCTTGAACTATATTTTGTACACAATACTCCTGAGTATCACATTTTATACAAAATGTTGTAATGTCTATTATGTGATGGGCTATTTTTCATTAAATGACCATAATACCCTTTTTACTGAATTACACTTAACCCAATTTTCTTATTAAAATAAATTATGAAAAAATTCATACTATTTTGATGACATATTCTCCATCATATTTGCATAAATTTACCTTTAATTCTTGAAATTAATTATTTTAATAAAAATCTTAAGTAATTTTTTTAAAGCAATTTAAGTAATTTCTTAATTTTTCATAAATATACTACATAAAAAAGAAGGTATTTTTTTATTTAAGTAATTTCTAAATTTGTCATGAATATATTGTATGAAAAAAAAAGGTAATTTTTTTACGGTAAAAAAGTTTAAACTAGGTATAATAAATTTTATTATAAAAAGTAAAGTTTTAATAGTAAGTTAATCATTTTAGAAAATGGCTAAATTTGGTGGTAATTACAACTCTGTATTTTTTTTTCTATTGTTATGATAAATTGATGCCAGTAATAAAATTAAGGTAAATGGTATAATTAATATTTAAATAAGAAAAAATACAATAAAGATAATTTAATAACAAATGACACGGTTAATAAGAATGGGTAAAATTTTCTTTTGTGATGGGTATATCTTTGATTACGACAAATCATTAGTTCAAGGGATAATTTGTAGTTCAAGAGGGTTATTTGCAAATATACAATAGTTCAGGAGGAATTTTTGCACTTCACCCTAAAATTTTTAATTTATCATCCGACAATCAAGGCCATGCCACACCATCTTTTGTGTAACTATCCATCATATTTTCATACACAATTTAATCCAAATAAAGATGATGAAGCGTTATTTTTGTAACCGATTTAGACTTGAGATAAAAAAAAATTATGAGAGAGGATAAGCCAGTTAATACTATGGAAATGTATTATATTACAAATTTCTTAAATTTTTTATGTTAACAAAAGGGTAAAATGCTCTAACACCCCCTCGGGTTTGCTTTTATTGGTCACGAAGAATATTTGTGTCAAAAATGGCTCTAACACCCCTATCAGATTTAACATCTGTTTGTTTTTAATAGTTCACATGCTTTTACCATTATACCCATCATACATTTAATTAGATTGCATGTATCATTGTTGACATGGACTGTCTAAAAATACAAAATGTCACAAATACCATGGATTTGATTAATCTAAAACGTGATTCATCTTTTTTTTTTTCTTTCTCTATCATCTTTGAAACGTCAACTTGCTTAGAAATCTTAACGACTCTCTTTAATTCCATCTCTGAAACTCCATCTTCTTCTTCAACGTTAGGGATTTGCCCCTGAATTGGCATGAACTTGATCACCAATCCAAACACAAACCAAATCCTCCAAAGGTTGAACAAAATCATCATCCGAATCCAAATCGATTCAAATCAACAATTAATATATACACTTGTATATAACAGGAGCTATCAATACAAAGCTTTTCGAACAATTAATCGACGCCAAGCAAACTGATATCAATTAAAAGATTTATCTTAAGACTACTAATCGATTCAAAGGCTCATCTTTTCTCGTAGATCCAAAATTGATGCTAGTACTACTCTCTCCTGTTTTAGGTAGTTCTGTTGGAACTTAATTCATACTTAACTTGTAGAAATAAAAAAATATTACAATAATTATAGAGGAGATTTAATTGACATACCTGATTGAAGATAAAACTGTAAAATACGTTTGAGTTTTTTTCTGCAAGAGTTCCTTAGAGTGCACTATCCTCGTCTGAGAGTTGTCGTATGATAGGGCTGAATAAGGGTTTAGATAACAACAATAGGGGGGATAACTTCTCTACAAATAAATATACCTGAATCTTCCTTCCTATCATGGAAATTAGATATCAATGACTAAGATTAAATCCTACCAAATAAAATTGAAAAATCACAATCTAATGGTATAAATATTATACTGTCAATTAGACCACATTTTTTCGGGTTCAATTTTACACGATATCTTCTGAGGACATCGAATACTTCCTGCAGGTGTCCCAGGTGATCTTGTTTTTCCCTACTTTTGACCATCATGTTGTCAATATAAGCTTCCACCGTGTTCTCGATCTGATCCTTGAAGACATGGTTGATCATGTGTTGGTAAGTTGCCCCCGTGTTCTTCAATCCGAAGGGCATCACTTTGTAATAGTAGATGCCACCTTTTGTGATAAATGATGTATTCTCTTCATCATTTAGATCCATTGGGATTTGATTGTAGCCTGAATAAGCGTATAGAAAAGTCAGTCGCTCGTAGCCAACTTTGGCATCTACCATTTGGTCAATATTTGAAAGAGGATAACAATCATTTGGACATGCCTTATTTAGATTGGTAAAATCGATGCACACCCTCCATTTTCTGTTCTTCTTCCTCACCACTACCACATTCGAGATCCAATCTGGATATCTTACTTCTCTGATAAAACCTGCTAGCAATAGCCGATCAACCTTTTCTGCGATTATTCTATTCCTTTCCGAAGAGAATCTTCTCTACTTTTGCTTAATTGGGATGTTTGTTGGATCCACGTTCAGGGCGTGGTTTGCTAGAGCTGGATCTATACTGGGCATGTCGAGATGGCTCCACGTAAACGTCTACATTCTTTTCGAGTAAACCGACTAACTTGCTCTTTTCACAGCTCAGCAGAAGTGTCCAGATCTGGGTATTTCAATCCTCTTCTGATCTTCCAAGCTGGACCTTCTAAAGTGGCTCTATCGGATGAACAGATTTCTCATCTTCCTCTTCCTCGAACGTACCAGGTTTCTGTTATTGCTATTGGGGATCAATCTCAGTATTGACCTCTTCACCTTTTGGCATGCACTTGACCGTCAAAGTGTAGCACTCTTTCGCTGCCACCTGATCACCGAGAAGGTCCACTGTTCCTTTCCCGTTTGGAGTTAAACATCTCATCACCTGGTGTAGGGTCGATGGTACTCCTTACATTCAATGGATTTATCCTCTCTCCATAATGAGATTGTAAGAGGAATGAACATCCGCTATCACGAACTTTTCCCTCAAAGTTCTTCGTGTGACCCTTACTGACAGAGGTATCACTCCGATTAGAGTGACCCTATTACCATCGAACCCGACGAGCTGTCCTTCGACCGATCTAATCTGATCAGTTCCAATTCTTATTTGCCTGTAGACTTCAAACGTTATTATGTTGGCGCTCGATCCTGCATCAATGAGTACTTTCTTAATTTGACAGTTCACAACCAAGAGACTAATCACTAGTGGATCTTCATGCGCCAACTGTACCCTCATCAGATCTTGGTCTCCAAACGCGATTTGAATGCCTATTTCTTTACTCTGTACTGAATTGACTTCTCCTAATTTTTGCAATTTTTTCGCTTGGGGGAGGTTGGACTAGTTGGTGCCTTGGTCCTCCCGTGTTACATAGCCATGTATGGTGTTGGTGGTCCTGATTGGATTTAAGTGTTGGTTTTCCCCTCCGTGTTCAGCAATCGTACACTCATTCTGATCGAGTTGATCTTTTGAGACGTACTCGGCTAGTTTGCCTTTGGCTATGATTGCTTAAACCTACCCCCTTAGATTCCAGCATTCACTGGTGGTATGCCCGTAATCCTGGTGCAGGGCATAGTGTCTGCTCCAATCTCTGTGCTCGACTGGAATCCGAATTGGCGGGGGCGTTCGAAATATTCCACTACCCTTGTTTTCCTAGTAAAGCTTAGCCAGGGAACATTTTAGAGAGGTGTTATTTTCTTTGTATCTGGGCTTCTTTTCAGGTTTCGTTGGAGCAGGAGGTACTCTGCTCTGGTCTCTTAGCTTTTTTACCTTGTCCTTGGACTGAACGTTGATGCTTACTAAGGCCGATCTCTACTGACGTAGCGCATCGTCCTCTTCAAGGCCGAGGTATCGTTGTGCCTTTACGTTCAGGTCTCCCATAATTTTAGGGGTTTTCCTGACTAAGGAGGAGTGGAGTTTTGAGCCTGGGATCATGGCTACTTTGAAGGCTTCTACTATCGCGGCTTGGTCACAACTGTCGATCAGAGACATCTCCAAGTTTAACTTGGCCATGAAGGATTTCAAGGTTTCTCCTTTGGCTTGCCTCATGGTAAAGAGTGACGATATGATTTTCTTCTGCCTCCGATTCCCGATGTACTAAGCGATGAAGAGCTCGCATAGCCTCGTGAAACTGGGGATTATGCTCGTCGGCTGTTGTTTGAACTAGGTCAGAGCAGCTCCCATCAAACTAGTCAGAAAACACCTTACACATGAGGTTCTCGTCCTAGGCATACAACGTCATTCTTTGTTGCACGTAGTACAGATGGTCAACGCGATTAGTCGTTCCATTGAAGGTGGCAAAACTTGGAAGTACTAACTTCCTTGGATTCGGGGATTTTCATCTCTTTCATGAAAGGGGATTAGACTACCCTGCTAGTCACCTGATCCGCCAGATCCGCCAGAGTTTGGTTCTTCAGATCTTTGATAGCAGTGTTGACGTTCTCCGATGGCATCGAACTGAATGTTCGGTCTGAGAGTCTGATGGTCCGATCGGGCTAGATGCCCTTCCCTTTCGTGAGCCGAGTCATGTTCCTCGGAGTCTTGCTGTTCAAACACGAGATCCTCGGGGTGTTTCCCTATAAATCAGGCTGGCTTTTCTTGAAATCGTTGTGCCTATTGGATTCCTCCAATTGTTCTCGCATTTCTTACAGGATTTGCTCCTGAGTTAGACTTTGCTCTATCACTTGGTTATGAGTAGGTGCCTGTTGTCCGATTATAGTTCCGGAACGCAACTGTATTGGCATAAATCCCTAGAAAATTTTTGAGTACGTCGTTCCTATAGATGACGTCAAAGTGTAAGTGCAAGAAATTTTCTTAATAATTCTCTTCACACCATACTCAAAGAGAGAATTGTTTTCTTTATCTCCAATCCGCTCCCTTTGTTTTAACTTCAACTATTTCTTTTATAGTACTTTTTGGTTACATGGATTTCTCCTAAGATCTTTTCGTGATTGACAGTGAACGTGATTTCTTCCTTGTTTTGGGCAATTCTCCAGCGCAATTCTGGCCATAACTGTAACTGAGGCTTAATTGCTGATTTTGTGTGTTGATGGATTATATGGGCCCATTGAGATGATGTGGCTGCGAGGTGGCCCATCCGCTGGGGATTCCACGTGTCGTATCTTCGTTTGTGGGAATTTTTACTCACAATATGATATGAAAAATTTATGTTCATTTTTGAAATGAGACATGTATTTTAAGACATTCCAAAAAGAAAAGATGGAGAGAGGGAGTAAAAAATTAGACTAAATTTACTATTAAGGCCCAATATTTTAATAATAAAAATATAAAATATCTTTTATTATAAAATGACAATTTTGTCCAACATTACAACTATTACCCTCTCCTCTCTCTTTCTTCCCTCTCTCCGTCCTCTCTCGCCCCTCTTAACATGTCACCACCACCAACCACTGTCACCATCACCCCAACACCTCTTTCCGTTCTCTCTCCTACTCTTCTTCCTCTTAAATCCAAATTGTCGACTTTCTCTCTCGTTTCTACTTTCTGTGTCTATACGTCTCTCGCTCTAGATGAGACCATAATGTGACACAGAAAGTGCTTCTTCTCGCAAAGGATCACCAGTCAGTCCTTCGTGCTCTCCAAATCGTTTAAAGAATTCAGAATTTTAGATCCTAAACAAACTGAACTGCAACAGAACTGTGATGACACAGATCGCAACAAGAAGGACATTATTAAGGTCGAATCGGACGCTATCGATCGAGAGTGTCATGGTCTACTATGTTTCCTGAGCTTCACAGAGAGATCATAAGGCGGTATAAAAGTGAGCGAAGACTAGTGGCCCAATCGACAAAGCGTTATGTTCAATCGACATGGGCATCGGCGTGTTGAAATTTGAAGGATGAAAACATGCTTATTTTATCGTCATCGGCATAGGCATTTTCCTCTTCTTCTAATACATCTTTTTATGATCATCAACGCAATCGTCTTATCTTCTTCCTTGTTATTGTAATTGTTAGTTTCCTTTGTTTGGTTGATCGGTTGAGGCGTGTTTATCTGAAATTGCATGCTATAAAATTTGGGTTTATGTGGATGAAATTTGAAATTGCCTGTGGGTTTGGACAACAGATGTTAAAACTAATTCCAAACATTGATTTATTTGGAGATTGCTCATTCTGGTTGACGATGGTGGGTGGAAAGATAGAGAGAGGTAAGAGGTGGTGGGTGGAGACTGGAGAGAGAGGGAGACAGAGAGAGAGAGGGGAAGGCATATTTGTCTTCGTAAATAAGGTTTTTTTTTTCTTTTGTAATTCCTTAAAATTATAAGGGTAATAAAGTCATTTCAAAGAGTTGAAGGTCATTTTAGTCCGTAAGATCATTTTTTTTTTTCCCCTTGCAGATTTAACGAATATTTGGACAGAATGGACTTTTATTATTACAATTCAAAGTTAAGAAAATTCCGGTGTTACGGTTTCAAACTTAACGGCCGTTTGCAAGTAAAATTGCATATACATTTAGGAGTTCCTCCTTCTGCCATTGCCATTCTACATGGATTGAATTGTGTAGGCATATTTAGTGGACCACTTCTTGTCCGAAATTAGCTCATTTATGTTTCCAAAATAGTTGGAAGTACAAAACAATGCATTATTAATACAATAATGTCATGTCTATTAAAACCTAACACAAAAGAAATATCAGCTTCAAGTACTTGTCAATTGCAAAATGTCCCTAATGAAAGCATTAAGGTTGACTTCAGAAGATCCTCCTTTAGCAATTGTTTGTCGAGATATCCCCTGAAGTTCTCTTGCCCTTCTAGTCATTTCCCTTCTCTCTGGGCTTTCCAAATCCATGAACCTCCTCACAAGGTCAGCAATTTCCTCTCTCCCCACCAAATTTTCCATTCCCCTCTCCCTCTTCAATACCCTCCACCCAATCTTCCAATCTTCCACTATAGTCTTACTGATTGGGACTTGATCCATAAGCATAGGAAAAGTGAGCATTGGCACGCCTGCGAAAACACTTTCCATAGTCGAACTCCATCCACAATGACTCCAAAATCCCCCTACCGAAGAATGGCACAAAACCTTCAATTGGTCACACCATGCCACCACCATTCCCGCGTCTCCACAGGCCTCCTGTAGCCTCGATGCTTCCCCACGCGCCACCCACAAAAACCTAACACCACTAGCGTGCAACCCGGCTGCAATTTCATCCATTTGGGCACTTGAAACAGAGAGGAAACTCCCCAATGAAATGTACAAAACAGAGCCTTGAGGTTGACAATCTAACCATTTGTGGTAGGTGGTGTCATTGTGGCTAGTCATGTGATCAGAGACTTTGTCTCCAAGTGTGAAGTGAGGTATCAGAGGGCCAAAAGTGTACATGGGCATCGTCAATTTAGCTCTTAAAGCATTGATGACTTGAGCTTCGAGCTCGAATATGGAGGTGAACAAGAAAAATTGTGCTTTGGACACATGAGAAATCTGTTTGATAGCTTTGGTCAAGAGTTGTTGCTTTCTGTAGAAGATTGTGGGAAGGTCTGCTAGACGGATTGATGATATTCCTGGGATGTAATCCACCCTCTCATCTCCTCTTTCTGTCACGTATAAACAAACACATAATAAATTTCTGTCAATATTTTTGCTTATTTTGAATAAAATGTTATACATGTATGACATATATTTACCTTTCTTTTATTTTATTTTTCTTTTTTTTTTTGTTGATGATACTTAGGCCTCTTAAAGCAACTCATAATTCACTACGGGATACAAAATTGAAAAATGTGAGCAAGGAGGGAGCCACCATTGGCCAGCCCCGTAATTTTTTTTTCTTTTACTTTTGTGCAAGTATATTTGTGAAATATTACGAAATGCCCTCCACAAAAATTTCTCCCTCTAATTCTTTCTTTCTTTTCTCTTTTTCTTCTTTTTCAAATTCATCTAATTCCCTTAAAAAAAATTTGCATTCCTCTTCTTCAATCAAACTCTAATTTTTTTTCTCATTCAATGTACTCTCATTTTTCTTTTCCTTTTATTTTCTTTATGTTCTTCTTCTCTTGTTTTTTTTTTCTTTTCTTAAAATTTCTTCTTGCTCATGTATTATGTATGTGTTGTAACATTTTTTGTCATCTCTTCTTCTCCCTACTTTCTACTTCAATTTTATAAATTTAATGTCTGTATTTTATATTTTTTTTATTTTTCTTTATTCTAATATTTTGTGAACCAACATACGAGTTTTAATTATTGCACCATTATTTCATTATTTGCATTTATATTTTTCAATTTGCTATCTTGTTGCACTATTAATGGTCACGTTAGTTAAGAAAGATTAATTTATCCCCTATCACTGAATGTGAGTTTGTATTAAAAAAAAAAAATTTAGTTCATTTTCTTTTTAAGAGTATGACAAGCAATAAAAGCTTTCTCAAAAAACAAAAAACAAAAGTAGTTCTCGGTTTGTTTTAATAAAATAAAATATTCTCATTTTCTGAATCTGTTGTTTGACAACAATCTTAAAATATTTTCAGAAAAGAATAAAACAAAAAATCAGTCTCCCGACTCTCCCCTAGTCACTTTTGCCAATTGATGTAAAATGCCTTTTTAATTATAAGAGGTAATCAAACACCAGAAAATGACGAAAATACTTTTCAAAAAACATTTTCTGTTAAAACAAACACAACTTTCTTGTAATACTTCATACATGCTATTAACCAAAAAAAGGCAATATTATATATATATATATATATAAAATAGGGAGCTGATATTGGCACTCCACTAATATCCTCTGGCACTCCATTTCCATCTTTTTGTAAAATACAATTACAAATGTGTCCCTCTACTATACAATATTTGATTCTTATATTTTTAATACCCTAATTGTCCTTATTTGATAATGTTAGAATTCTTAACTCCAAATTGCAACTTCTCTCTTACGTTCTTTTTTGGTGTGAAAATACTTTTTAGTTGATTTTAAAAATATTATTTTTTCATGTTAAATCAATTTATCAATATTTATTTTAGAAGTTCTTTTTTGGTGTGAAAATACTTTTTAGTTGATTTTAAAAATATTATTTTTTCATGTTGAATCAATTTATCAATATTTATTTTAGAAGTAAAAAAGTTTAGAATTCAATATAATGATTTAGAGAGTATCAATCAAATGTATGTGATTCGGATAATAAAAGTTACATGATTAGATAAGTTGGAAAGAAGTTGTTAATAATAGATTACCTAGAGAAATATTAAAAATGTATTTGAGTTGGAAATAAACATTATATCAATGAATAAAACCTATTTGAAAAAAAAAATTATATTTAAAATTGAAAGAAAGTTTAATTTCACTTGAATAAAAATTATGATATATAGTTCTTTAAGAAAATTAAGAAAATCTTTTTATTTTAATAAAAAACTTTTAAAAATTAAAAGATGAAAAGAGAAAAACATGACTTTATGAAATATTTTTTCAATTGTAGTTGTCTTAATTTAACTAAAGAGCCTTTGCACCAAAATTTCAAAAGATAAAAAGAAAAAAATTAATATGATATTTTTCTTCGTTTGCTTTTTATTTTCTCCTCCTTCCTTTCTATTTTGTTTGTTCACAAATTGATGATATGTTTCAAAATTTTAATTTATGTTATTTTATAAATAAGACACGTGGAAAATAAATTACACGTTTGGTGAGTAAAAATAGAATATTTTAAAAAAAATTGGATTCTTTGAGTTACATATGATAAGGACACAAACAACAAGTTTTAATTGAAAAATGTCTAAACTATAGTATTTGGGTAGTAATAAATAGATTGTTATACTGTAAACCTAAACCTAAAGTAAAAAAGTTAAAAAAATATTTTTTTAAGAAAAATAAAATAAAATTAAAATTGAGTCTTGAATTAAAAGGACAATTAGGGTACTAAAAATATAAGAGTGGAGTGCCAGAAGATATTGGTGAAGTGCCAATATCAGCTCTCTATAAAATAATATTTATTATTATAATATTATTCATGTTGACGTACCTGACAAATCAAAAGGATAATGCTGGTTCTGCACGAAGAGGTCAAAATGGTAAATGAAGGAAAATACCGCCACCGGCATAGGCCAAATCACAGCCCCCGGAATATTCCTCCGATCCCCAACGTTAACAGCCCACGAAACGAAGACATCAGCCACGATGATAGTCGGTGGCGGCTCCAGCCGGTCCAGGAGCTGCTCGAACGGCTCCTCCATCTTGGTCATAGTGGCTTCGACGAAGCCGACCATGTCGGCGCCTCGGACCAGCTCGGAAGGCAAGACGTTGGGGATTGTGCGGAACCGAATGTTATCTGGCTTGGTCTCAGATCCGATGAAGCCGAGCCACTCCTCCGTGACGACGAAGGTGATTAGAAGATCGTCGCCGCTCCGAGAAGCTAGTAATTTGCAGAGGTTCATCAAGGGATTGATGTGGCCTCTTCCTGGATAAGGTAAGGCCACCACGTGACCTCTACTGATTGGTTCCTTGGTGGCCGAACCCATAATATGTATATATATATATATATATATGAATCTAATATTTTACTGACACTCTTTAATCGGAAGACGGGAGAAGTAGGGGAGAGAGAGAGAGAGAGAGAGAGGACTACTGATATACAATGGTGTATATAAAGAATTAACTTCCTGCTTTTAATATACTTTACTGATCAAAGCTAAGCGGCTACGTCACCAAATATGGCTTTTTACTAATTCTTTATATGAATGTGAATGTACAATAGAGTATGACTTCTGCCAAAATGACGATATTCTCCAAAATTATTTTGTATCATTCCTAGATTAAGAAATGACAGACAACTGTTAGGTGTTGAAAATATATTATACGGGTGAGACCCACTGACCTTGGAAGGAAGGATGGATGGACACTTCTCTCCAGATGCCTGGGGAATACAGGGATTTGATTTTGACACGTGTTTATCTGTAATTTAATTATTTTATTTTTTTATTGGCACGAACATCCCAACCTGACACGAGAGTATTTTTATAAATTAATTAAAAAATAATATAAATTTCAGAAAACAAAAATAACAAACATTTAAATCTTTGGAAAAAGGTTCGGATGTGAGTATTTATCTCATAAAAAAAAAATTGTGTTTAATTTAGAAATACAAATAAAATATATTTTTTTAACATTTTCATCATTCAAGGTACTTATGATATCCGGTCTAAATTCTTGTCCCTTTTTAGAATTTTAACTCTTTAAACACATGCATTTATTGTTTTTTGAATTTTCAAACTATCCATTTTCGTAGACAGAATTCATAAACAGAAAGTTTTATATTCATTGGATGCATGTGGTGAGTGTATGTGGTGGGGCCTACCACATGCATCCAATGGATATAAAATATTCTGCCTATAAATTCTGCCTGAATAGCATTACCCATAATTAATACTTAAATTTTCAACTAATACATTTGAACTATCAAACCTCAAAGGGTAATGCTACTCAGGCAGAATTCGTAGGCAGAATTTATAAGCAGAATGTTTTATATCCATTGGATGCATGTGGTAGGCCCCACCACATACACTCACCATATGCATCCAATGGATGTAAAACTTTCTGCCTATGAATTCTGTCTACGAATTCTGCCTGAATAGCATTACCCATTAATTATACATAAAAAAAATTTGATAACTTTTTTGAATTTTATGTGTTTAGTATTTAGTTATAAGAGTTTGAAAAGTGAAGTACCATAAAAAAATAATACTCCCTCCGTCCCATAATTTTAGTCCACTATTCTTTTTTGGATGTCCCAAAATACATGTCTATTTCCTAAAATGGATTATAGGATTCCTAAACTACCATTTCTAAACTCTACTATCCTAAAAGTTGGGCTCACCATATAATAATAATACTAACTTTTAAACAATGACTAATATGTAAATTTATGCATTATTACACTATAAAGTGAATCCCACCATAAAAAGTTGGAATCCCCAAACATGTCAAGAATTATGGGACGGAGGAAGTAATTTAGTATGCTAATCCAACGCAAACTGACACTTGTAGAAATGGGATACGGTGTAGTATAAAATAAGTGTGTTATTGAATCGGACTGTTCACAACCATCACACTTGTGACATTTGTGGGCCATGCAGTATACCGAAGATGATCCAAACTAGACACGTGTAATATATTTGTAATTTCATATCACCTCTCCAAAGCCCATGAAAATAAGCCCAGCTGTGACACAACCAACACCAACAATTTATCTCTTACTAGGCCTTGACTTGCTCTAACTAACCAAGCTGTTACGTCATCAGTACCAAACATATCAGTGAGTGAACGATGCATAATTGCAGTTCCAGTATTCTGTCTCTCTCCGCAACCCCAGAACCCAGAAAACCAATGGCTTCCTTCTCCAATCCCACCAACCCATTCCTGCCGGCGATTAACCGGAGAACGGGAATTAAACCGGTTACTGTACGGAACAAACCCACTTCCGAATTCGAACCAAAACCGCTTGTGGAACGAGCAATGGAGCTGACTGTAAAGGAGAGAGGCCCAGCAAGAATTGACACGGCCAGGCTGAAGGAGAGAGAAGCTAGAGAGAGAAAGGAGGAAGTGAACAGGAAGATAGCGTCGAAGAAAGCAATATCGATAATCTTGAGAAGGGAGGCCACGAAGGCCGTCATTGAGAAGAAGAGAGGCCCCAATAACTCCAAGAAGCTCTTGCCCAGAACTGTCCTCGAAGCTCTTCATGAAAGAATCACTGCTTTGCGCTGGGAATCTGCTCTCAAGGTCACTTTCTATTCAATTCAATTTATATATATATATATATATATAGTTCAATTCTATCTAGATGATGTGAATTTGTTTTTGTCTTATTGAATTTAATCATTTGAGCACTTTTTTTTATCAGTCAAATTGTTGATTGATATAAGTTTGAATATTAGTTTGAAGCATCAAGCTTGCTTAGTGGACATCATCTGGAATTTTGTTTATTTTTTGGGTAATTTAGTATTGCTGCTAATTTTTATTTATGGGTCTTTAATGTCATTCAACCAATCCTAACCAGTTGAAAAAATGCTTTGCTAAGTTGTGTTTAGATTGGGTCTTTAATGTCATGTTTTTGGAACTTAATTTTAGTATAACAACCATTAGATGCTATTAAGAAATTCAAAATGTAAATAACAGTCTAAGTCACACAGAGCTGGGAGAAGTGCGAGAGAGGCAAATTCTATGCCATACTGAGAGAGTGGCTGAGCAAGAGCGCGCTCGGAACGCGAGAGCTACACCCATTTAGAAGAATTATGTGACTTAGATAACAATTCACCTTCCACAAAGCTCTTGTCTTGTTTTGGTGCTTTCCTTTTTCCAGGATGGGTATTGGCTGTAAGCTTTGTTAACGTTTTACAGCTTACAATGGGCACAATACACTTAAATCTTGTGTAATACATAGAGAACGAGATATAGAGTATGCTCAGTACAAAAAATTCTTGATTTTTTGATTGATGGTGACGAGAATTGACCCTCCAACCACACTCCTCCCTTTTGGATGTCATGCTGGCACGTTGCCTCTGTTTTATAACAGCTTTGGTAACACAGAGATCTAAATGGTGTGCTTCAAAATTTGTTGCTCGAGTTTGTGGGTCATATTATTTTCGTGCTTTGATATATATATTTGCTCCCTTCTTCTTCTCCTTTTACTTTGGGAACGCTATATGTATATGTACATTTTTTTATCATATGCAGTTTCTGGAATCTAGACTTTGGTTAAGTATAAAAACATATCTTAATTTTTTCTTGTTCACCTATGAATAAAAGAATGGAATAATTAACTCATGTGCTATTTCCATATTATATGTTTGTATATTCAGGTTTTTGAACTACTGCGTGAGCAGCTTTGGTATAGGCCCAACTCTGGTATATACATCAAGTTAATTGTCATGCTTGGAAAATGTAAGCAACCTGTGAAAGCCCATTCCCTGTTTCAAGATATGATTGATGAAGGCTGTGTTGTGAACCATGAATCCTACACTGCTCTTTTATCTGCCTATAGTAGGAGCGGCCTTCTTGACAAAGCATTTTCACTCCTCGAGGAGATGAAGGACACTCCTAATTGCAAGCCTGACGTCTTCACATACTCAATTCTCATAAAATCATGCCTACAGGTTTTTGCTTTCGACAAAATGCAGACTCTGCTTTCTGACATGGCATCACAGGGGATCAAGCCCAACACGATTACATACAATACCCTCATCGATGCGTATGGAAAAGCAAAAAGGTAGTGTGTCACCTTTCCACTCCTTCACAATTTTTAATGCTCAATCTAATTGTGGAAATAAGTGATTGAACCACTATTATTGAATCTTAAATTTTGCATTGTATTTTTCAAAAAATGCGGAAAAGTGGTGATGTTGGATCTAACCAAAACCCTATTGTGGTAGATCCTGTTTCCTTGAATTGGTTGAGGAAGGTGGAGCAAGAATCCAGGACCATCACTTCCATCATTGCTTCCTCTTCTGTTGCTACACATGCCACCCCCACCACCAGTTCTGTGGCTGCCCCCACCTTGCCTTCCCATGCAATCACATTCCTTCTGTGACCTTTAGCAACAGCATTTTTTCTTAATATTTTATTCATTTGACCTAGTGTTAGAAAATAAATTGGAATAGCTCTCTGGTCTTTTAAAATTTTTCTGACTTTCTTGCCAGTGAAAGTGAGATGTGATTATCACTGACTCATTGTTTCCATTGCCCAAAAGGTTTATGGAGATGGAAGCAACACTTGTGGAAATGCTCCGTGAGGGGGAATGTGAGCCTGATGTCTGGACCATGAACTCAACACTCAGAGCATTTGGCAGCAGTGGGCAGATAGAAACTATGGAGAAATGTTATGAGAAGTTTCAGTGTGCTGGAATCCAACCTAACATCAAGACCTTCAACATACTCCTTGATTCCTATGGGAAAACAGGGAACTATGAGAAAATGAGTGCAGTGATGGAATACATGCAGAAATACCACTTCCTATGGACAATCGTAACTTACAATATAGTAATAGATGCATTTGTTAGAGCTGGAGATCTGAAACAGGTGGAATTTTTGTTCAGACTGATGCAGTCAGAGAGGATAAAACCAAACTGTGTTACACTTTGTTCGCTTGTAAGGGCATATGGACAAGCCGGGAAAGTTGAAAAAATTGGAGGTGTTTTGCGATTTATAGAGAACTCAGATGTGACACTTGATACTGTATTTTTTAACTGCCTTGTGGATGCTTATGGGATGATGGGATGCTTTGCGGAGATGAAAGGGGTGCTTGAGATGATGGAGAGGAAAGGATGTAGGCCTGATAAGGTTACATATAGAACCATGATTAAAGCATATTCTCTCAGTGGAATGACTAGCTGCGTAAAGGAGCTCCGGGATGTACTTGCCTCGATGGGGGGGACTACATTGGAGATGGAGAACTACTTCCAATGAGAACTTTTACAGGTTGCATAACATCCCTTCAATCTAATGTATATCCTCGCTATTTTTTTCCAGTAATTCTTAACTTTGTATGTTAATATGTGAAAATTTGAAAGAGGGAACTAGCACTGCTTTTTATTTGACCATGTAACACGTCTATCTTGATGATTTGGTCTGAAAGCTATGACCGTGTATCGCCCTTTTTCAATTCTTATTCTTTTTATTTTTCCTAATTTTCGTAAGATTTAGATTTCTGCTACTTTTAAAGGGTCTGGAGATTTTGGCTCCACCCAAGGAATTCACTCTTCAGATATAGGGTGTCATAGCTCAAATGCTTATAAGCCTGGGGATTGATGGCTGGAAAACAGTCATGAATTTGGGAGTCAAACCATGAATAAGACACCTTCTCATGGGCCCACTGTAAGATGATAAATGGTATTTCAAGATGCCTGTTTGAGTTTAAGAAAAACAAAAAGAAGACTTTTTATTAATATGCCATGAACAAATGCCTTGAGCTTCTACTACACAAAAATGCCCATTAGGACGGAACATGTCGAGCTAGAAAGTCAGAAAACCATTAAGCAAGAAATGTGACCCATCTCTGCACACTTGATTTGCAATATACATGTCCTTGTAAGAGAATAAGTAAGACATGCATCGAAATATCAAACTATCTTTAGTGGGAATTCAGAAATGAAAAATGTAAACAATATATGAAAAGTAAAAGAATTGTCTATGCAAGTATGCTTGACCATTGTGAATCTGTGATCAACCTCTTATTAACCTCTCCTGAACATTGGTTCAGTAGCTAGATTAACATCTTATCCTGCTATTATATCCATCCTGATACCTGCACGCTCAAGCAGTCCAAAACCTCATCATGTTTGAATGTCAATTGCAGGATACTTAACAAAAACTTTAAGTTGTTGATATCAAAAGAGAAGACCCCAAAGTTGTCATCACAAAGAGGCAAATTCCATTGACTGCATGATCATCAGATCACATTTCTATTAATGGAAATTTGGTATCAAGGTTAGTGCAATTATGGTTTCTGGTTTCTGCTTAATTTTGCTTATTTTGTTGAATAGAATGAAGTGGTTCTTAGAAATTTACTTGCACTTAGACATTTTTCCTTCTATATATATGCACTTTTTTGTAACAATTTTTTTTATATAAATGCATCAATAGCCAGCCTGCAATTAGAATATGTAAGATTCTAAAGGGACAAAATACCTGATGTGACACAGTCACACAAGTGATAGATGGATCAAGAGTTAATGATTTTTTTTAAAATCTTTTGTGACAAATATTGTAATGTATTATAAGCATATTTAATAAAAAAAAATTAACAAAAGGGCAATCTGAGTGCACGAGGCTTTTGCCATTGAGGTCTGGGGAGGGTCAGTTGTGTCCTGTACGCAGTCTTACCTCCACATATAGAGAGATTGTTTCCCATTTCGAACCTGTAATCTCTAGGACATGATGGAGCAACCTTATCATTGTGTTATGGCCCGCCTTCATTTAATAACTATTTTTAATCTTGAACTTAATTGATAATAAAAGGGGTGGTCATTCTAATCTTTTTTGTGGCAAAAAGAAGAATGCTAGGATTTGAATTACACTAAGGGCTAGTTTGGTACGCAAGAATGGAGGTGGAATGGAATGGCCATTCTACCTCTGATTCCCTTTTTCTCTTTTGTTGTGCTATATTAGAAATGGAATGGCCATTCCAAGTCATTCCCTTGGAATGCTCATTCCACCAAAATCATTCTTCTTCTTGAGTTATGGAATGGCCATTCCATTCTCACTCATTATTAAAATCATCCTCTCTCTTCATTAATATCTCTCTCTCTCTTTTACAACTCACTCTAGAATATATATATATATATATATATATATATATAAAGAGAGAAATGAACTCTTTACACCTATTAAATATATATATATTAGGTAATTAGCTTTAAGTTCACTCTCTGTGCAATTTACAATTCACTCTCTATATATATATATATGGTGTTAATTTTTCTATCTCTATGTATAATATGTATGTTATATACTTGGCACACACCTATATACATATATTTGTCACATGGCCATATATATAATTCGTTATATTTTAAGTTGTGAAATAAAAGTAAGGTTCTTGTTTTATCACTTTCAGTTTTTAATAAAGTATTAAATTTTTTTATATCTTGATTTAGAAAGTTTTAATTGAATGGATAATTTTTTTTTCACATGGTAATTAAATTTAAGTTGCCCAAATGTCCCATTTTTAAACTAATTCTGTTTTATATGGAAAAGTATAGCATGTTGAAAGGTACTACCATTTCATTCCTACATGATTCTCTATTTGCAGCCAAACATTGGAATAAGAATGGTCATTCCATTCTATTCTCATTCTCATTCCATTCCCAGCTTCATTCCATTCCCATTCCATTTCATTCCTACATACCAAACTAGCCTTAACAGCTTTAATAACGTAAAGAGAGAAAGCTTACACCCTAACTAGGAATGCCTAGCTGCATACATGATTCTTGATCTGGTGCCATTTTTTCTGTTCCCTCTCTCTTTGCATGAGCTTCTGCAAAAATCTTGTGGTACTGCTCCATTTTTCTACTTTGTCTTCTCCCTAGAGAAACTTGGTATCCATATCCTCACTTTTAAGTATTTTCACCCTTCGTATTACATTTGCCGAAACTATCTCTAGTTTTTCTCTTGCTTTCCACATTGCCATATTGTTGAGCTAGGCAACCTGCAATGCTTGGAAGAATATATTGAGGGAATTCATGTCATGTTGGAACTGACTGTTTGGACAAAAAATATGGTCAGAAGAAAGAGTGTATCGATGCTGTAGCCAAGGAATGGGTGGCCATATCCTGTTTGTCACAACACGCATATTCCATGACTGAAGAAATGAAAAACAAAAAGAACACATCCCTCTGAACCAAGTTATTGCCAAACTTCTGTGCACTATTTTCTAGTATGATGCAGTTACAAGCCATGGTCTATTTCTTACATTTTTCTGATCCTCCGGGAGTTTTCTTCATAGTTATGGAACCATTTGACCATCAGAGATGCTGCACACTCGCCAGCGGAGGAAGAGCTTTGAGTCACTACTTTGTTGTACTGGGCCTGAGTAGCAAAAACTTGAGCTTCTGCCAAAGGTAACCCTGGTCTAAGCCATCCTGCGACCAAAAGTGTTCCTGCAATTTAACTAGGCTGAGAAACATTTCCGGGGTGGTAGCTCTAGAGGCAACTAAATAACACGTTAAAGGGAGAGCAGAAATCCTGCAGAGCCCATGAACTAAACCATTCCCATTAATGAACATGGATGCGAAACTAATAAATCTATTTGGAGTGATACATTCTTGGACAGCAACATAGAACATTCAAGAACAAAAATTAGGCGCACCCACCAGTGGAAGGAGTATTTGAATGTGTGGCGTTTTGATATCCATCTGGGATTTTGGTTTCATGAATGAAATTTAGTTCCCTCTTTCTAGAATTCACATCTTGCGTTTCTAAATATGTTTGCCCTGGTCCTTTTCTGACCACCCTTTGCACTGGAACAGGTCTTTCAGGGCAAACCTGCTGAGGAGCTGAAAGCATATTTGGAGTTAAATAAATAAATAAAAAGAGAAGTTCCAGATGCCCCTCAGTGGAAGGAGAGTTCCAACACATGGCCCCATAGTATTGAGCTGGAAACAGTCTTGAATAATACCAACTCTACTGAGGATATGAAAGAATTTCTTCAGGTTGATACACAAATACCTGATGACCATTAAGAAAATTGCAGAGTTCAGAGCACCCACCTGTTGACAGAGTTCCTACATGCTTCTTTGGGAAAAAAGTCTTTCATACAGATGAAGCAACGAGTTACAAAGCTGAACCCGGGTATTAGTATCTTTAGTTGCAAGAAATTAACGTATACTTTGTCGAATTATATTTCTGTCCTTGATGATCTACATGGTTGGCCAGAATATCAGCAACAATGACATGGAAACCTAAATCATTCCAAATTTGGTTTTAGCCATTGGTGTCGCAAGGGACGTGTTTTGAAGTTTATTTTGGCAGGTTAGTAATGTTTGGACATGTAATTTTGACCAGATACTTCTCTTTTAACATCCAACATGCATATTGACCATTTCTATTTTTGAAATTGCATGGAACTATCTATATGGGTTGTTTCTTGTAACTTAAATATGAAACTTCATTATAGAGTTTTGAGTTTTACTTTATGGAAAGGTGCTAGGAACTATTAATACTATGCTGGTATGCAGTGATGGGACACACCCAAATATAGATGTATTTTTACTTATATACATTGTATCATTGTTGCACTGAAATCTTTTTCACTATGAAGAACCATTAAATAATGAAAAGAGTGAACCATTAATTAGTTAAATGAAAAGAGTAGAGAACTATAAGTTGTATCTCCAGAAGTGCTGGCATGTACAGTATATGTGCTCTTATATGATTGTATCTTCAGTTATTTTTCAATAGAGCTATTTATTTTACCCTATAAGATGTTTGAGTGCAGAGAATATTGAGTTCAAATAACATAAGACAAAAAAGTGAAAAGAGTCATTTCAATTGTTTTGTTTAGTTGCTATGACTTGCAGAAGATGAGAAAAGCTAATCGAGTAAAAATCCTCTCCATTGATGGAATTCCCGCGATCCTTCCAGTTTTCATAACTATCAAATTCACGTTAATAACATGGGTGATATCCGTGTTAGTAACGTGAGTTATTAGTGATTTATGTCATTCATTGTAGTAACATGAGTCATCACTGATAGTGATAAACGTCATCACTGGAGAGATTAGAAGGGACTTCTCAACGGAGAGGATTTTTGTTCAAAAGCTAATTTGGTATTCTTAATAAGATTTATGTCTCAGAAATTAAAAGCAGCAAGAGACAAGAAAGGCAGAAAAATTCGAAATTCTTAAAGGTTTCCAAATTAAAAACCTTTCTCAGAACCAAAAAAAAATAATAATAATAAAAGCATTTCATTGAAAGAGAGAATAGAATCTTCATATTTTACATGCTGAAGTGCTAACAAAGTTACTCCAGTAATAAGAAAATATGGTATAATTAAAGAATAGTAAAAAAACTCGAAATGGGTATTTAACTATTTATTGACTGCTATAATGATAAATCTGATAACACTAGAACAGATTAATCAAATTCTTTTTAAATACCACTTGCCGCTGCTTCTTTTTACCAAAAGAGAGAGAGAGAGAGAGAGAGAGAGAGAGAGAGAGGGGGAGAGTTGGAGATTTTCAAACAGTGAATTGAGATGATTTTCAATGAAAGAAGCAACTGAAATACACCTCTGAAATGACAGTGGCAGAGAATAACGGAATAAACTAACGAAAAAGAGGAATACAGTGATTTTGGCGCCCTCAAGTTGAGACAATTAAGGTGTATTATGAGTAGGGATAAGAAGAGAGTGGCCCACATGCTTATCATGGACTTTTTTCCCGCAATCTGTGCACTCTCACATGGATCATGCACGACCGGATGAATCTAATTCATGCTTGTGTACTTACTGTGCACTAGGTAAATCATTTATGCACACTGCACTGTATATACACATATCAGATTCACTCGGTGTATTTACGTTGAGTATATCATAAATCTTCTTTCTCACATAATGATCAACAACTGTTTTAAAATAAAGATGGTGATGATAATACAGATGAACTATACACTAGGGGTGACAAAATTTAACACGATTCGCCAACACAACATGAAATTAGCAGGTTTGGGTTGACTTCAATCAACACGATTTGCCAACACAACATAAAATTAGCAGGTTTGGGTTAACTTCAATCGTGTTCGTATCATAATCGTTTCTTATCTAAATAATTAATTAATTTTAATTAGTAACTAATTCTAACATCTAATGAGACAAACATTACATGTCCTCTTCAATTTTTAGTTTATTTTAAGCATATATTTAATGATTGAAATAATATATACATAATTATACAAATGGTTAGATTTTTCATACACAAAGTGAGCCCACAATTGCTTTATTAGAAGAAACATAAAAAAACATACAATCTAAAAGGTTGAGTTCTCAGACCTTTTAGCTCAAAATGTGTCACACTCGATATCTTTCCGTAAAAGCATAGCAATCTAATTATTAAAACATATAGAGGATGTTCATTTCTAGAATCAACAACTAACTATTGTACATAAAAAAAAACTAATGATCAAACATCTAAAGAAAATTTGTTATTAATATGCAACCATGTAACAATGGTAACGACAAATCCAATTTTGACCAGCCTATTTATTTAAAACATAAGATTCCTGACTAAACGTGATGAACATGACACTAACTGAATAAGAGAAATTTAGTTGATATATCATATCAACAAAATTAGTTCAAAAGAAAAAGAAAGAAAATAGATTTAAATTTAGACCAATCACCCAAGACTAAAACTTTGTGAATCATTAAGTATGAAAAAAATGCTACGTGAAGCTAACATTGAACTATTCACAATCAGGTTTGCTTAAAAAATAGCTAACTAAATTGATCTGATGATTAAAACCAAGCACTAAAATGAACTATAAATGTTAATATAAATAAAAAATTAGTAACAACAAAGTAATAATACTCAACATACATGATTTAGCACCAAAAAAAAT
The DNA here is from genome assembly GCA_026545225.1 of Cornus controversa. Lineage (NCBI taxonomy): Eukaryota > Viridiplantae > Streptophyta > Magnoliopsida > Cornales > Cornaceae > Cornus > Cornus controversa. The sequence continues at coordinate 44,255,950 of CM048847.1, read as the reverse complement.
CAACAAAGATGTACATTAAGTCAATAAATGTGGATTTGAAACTAAATCCAACAATTTTTTCTTGTATATTTTCTCAAGAATATTGCAACTAAAAAAATGAATTTTAAAACTTGTTAAAAAATAAAACTATAAAATAGAAAGACATAGTACTTTTAAGTTTGCAGAGTAGCTTTATATTATATATAACACATCTAATTGGAACCACTTGCATTTGATGAAGTTAGTTGATAACAAATTTAATTTCCAATTTATGGATCAGAGGCATTATATTGTACCAAAAGGTAATTAGTATCAACTTTAAGAATGCATTGAATTTTTATGAGAAATATAGTTGGAGTTTATTTCTCTTTGTGCATTAGATTTTCGTGAGTAGAATCCAGCCTTTCAAGTCAATTTTTTTGGTCTACTTCATGTTCATCATTAGACCATTCAAAACACCAACAATCAAGCTGAATTCAAAACAGTAAGAAAAATAAATTAGAAAGTAAAATCATCAAGAGTGTCAGTCTCCTTGAATTGAAATTACAACTACTAAAATAAAGAAATTTGCATATATTTAAAAACTATTCCAATTAGTTAAATAACTTGATATAATTTTCTGCCATCCTTTCACCCAATTTTAGAGAGAAAAAAGAAAGAGTTTTCATGTTTTCACTTTCAAATTCAATAATGTCCTCTATGTTGGTAATCCAATATAATTTTTGAGTTACAAATATAAAAAATATAAGTCTTCACCATTGATATGCATCTTCAAGAAGATATTTAATAAAATAAAAGGATCAACCTCCTTTATAGATTCTAGAACATTCAAAAAGTAAAGATTTTTAATTATTTGGGTTGCAAATTATCTTCTCATTAATCAAATAAAGCATACTATTACTTTCACTAAAACTTAAATAAATAAACTTAAGCCATAAGCAAATTAAACTAATTAGAACATAATAAGATCAAATACAATTTAAGATTGACTATACGAGTTCCAATTAAGTTGACCTTCCTTTGAAATACAAGCAATTTTCCAAAGTTTCACTATTTAAATTTTTCTAACTGAATAACTTTTCTTTATAATTGAAACATTTAAAAAATATACTCTTTTCTATTTTTTTTTCTTTGACTTTGTTAATACACTAGATTGCAACCATATAAACTTGATGTTGAAGTTATAGTTATCTTCAATTTTTATTTTTTTTTGAAAATGCACAAAATTGACCTTAATTAATTTAACCTAAAGCCAAATTAAGTGACTACCCTAAACTTTTCACTGTCTATTTAATTAATAATTAGTTACTCAATCATGCTGAGATATTTTCTTAAAAGTCTATAACATCCTTAGCCATTGAATAATTAGAAATAATAGGAAACTGATGCTTCAATGGTCTTTCTATATTAGATAATCCAAGACTAAAATAGATTAATGTTATAGCAAAGAATTCAAAAAAATTTAATGTAAGATTTGATTCTATCCTAACAGAGGCTAATTATTAGTCAATTTAGAAAAGATGGATGTTAACTTTAACTAAGAGTTCAAGTCCTCTTGAGATAATATTGTCATATTTGGTATGTTTGATTGAGTTGGGTGTATATATGATCTAAAATTTGGGTATTGAAATTGATGAGTAAATGGATATATGATTTTTTTTAGCTATTTTTTTTTAGTTGTCAAGAAAAGAGGAAAAAATAAAAGAAAACTAAATAAGATTTAAATCTCATGTTTTATGTTGTTGGCTTTTAGGATATGAAACTCTAATCCATCTAAGACCTCTAATATCTTAAACTCGGCAAGTAAATGTTTTTATTTATTTGGATTGTAAATTATGGTCTCTTTAATAAAATAAAGCATACTGCTACTTTCACAATTTGTTTTATTTTGTCTTTGTTCAGAATTGTTCAAACTCTTTGCTTTCTATGTAACTGAGGGCATTTGAGATATGTATGGTTAGCAAGTTTCAACTAAATTTGTTTAATTTTGGAAATTTGAAGCTTTGCATAATGACTTATATTTCGAAACCTTCAGAATATTATGTTTTCAATTTAGAATTAGGATTTTTGTACATTTGCTCCAATTTGGAATTAGGGCTTTTGTGCATTTGTTGTTTTTGTTTGTTAATGATATCTTTACTATAATTTGTGACCCTTTTGCATTGTTTAATATGGAGTACCTTCTATATAGTTAATCAATTTGGATTAGTTATGATTAATTTTTTAGTATTCTTTTATTTTTTTTCCACTTTTCTTGACAACTAAAAGAAAAATTAGTTAAAATATATCATATATATATATAATCAGACAACCCTAATAGAAAAACCTTAATCCAAATTGAAAGCAAATATTCAACCCAATTATTGATTGAGTGAAAAAAAAATGATTACATAGTAACTTATATATTTATACCATCAACTTGAATTTCCAAAAAAAATATTAACTTTTGATCATTCAATTTTATAATAATTCTAATAATACTAAAATATTAAATTTTCGTTGCTTTCTACTAACATGGTTTATGCAAGTTGATCTAGCATCTTACGTCTCTTCTTTGGACTCCTATTAAAGAGGAATCGAGTAATCGATTTAATATGAGGAATTATTGGAATTGCATCTCTTAAAAAAAAAATTCCTTTCAAATTTTTTTTTCTCTTTGTTTAGACGTCTAATCATGAACAAAGATACAATAGAAATCTACTTGGAGATAAATTAAAGAAACCAAATAATAAAAAAAAAAAAGGAGAAAGAAAATACTTGCAATAATTAAATAGCAAGAAAAGACATAAATCGATGGATAATAAATATAAAAAAATATCTAATCACATGAACAAAGATACAATAAAAAAGCCTGGCGGAAAAATTAAAGAAAACAAAAAATAAAAATAAAAATATAAAAGAAAATAAACTCACATGAGAGTTGATGTGAGCCGAGAGAAAATTAAATTGGAATGCCTATTGATGAGTGTTAATGAGAGCCGAGAGGAAGAATCACCTTATTGATGAGAGTCGTCTTTGTGTTTCTTATTTTAGGGGTTTTATGATTTTGTTTAGGTCTTAACTCTATTTTTCTATTTTTAAAAATAACAAAATAGTGTACTGAAACTAAAAAAACCTTTTTTTACTTTTAACAAAAGTATAGATATAGATTATTGAATGATATAACTAAAATAATTGTTTATCATGAGACCAAGTTGATTCCTTCAAAAATACTGATTAAGTCATTAAATTATTAAATATTAATTATTAAAGAGTCAACCATATACTTCTTTTACAAATTAAAACAATTGTAAATAAAGGTACAGAAAATATGAGGTGTGCTTGGTGTATTATTATTAAGGTAAAAGAAATAGGAAGACGATATTGGCACTCCACTTTTCTACATTTACACTTCACTTGTCTTTTTCTTTTAAATAAAATGACAAAAAAGTCCTTAAACTCATTAATCCATTATTCCTTATTTTATAATAACATAACTACCATTTATACTATAAATTTCAACTATTTTTACCTTCTTTAAAGATAACCTTTTTCTTGGGTCATTATTATTTTTAAGTATTTTTTTATCTTGTTATTTATTCAACATAGATAACTTCTTTTTTTAATTTATGTCAGAGATAATTTAATCAACAAAAATAACTTCTTTTTTTGATACTATCAAAAAAAATATTTTATTCAACAGAGATAATTTTTTTTGGATACATTTTTTTTTTGGTTCTGTCAAAAGAGAATTTATTCAATAAAGATAATATTTTTTTGGGCCCCTCCCTTTTTTTTTTTGCATACCATATTTGTTTTCAGGTCTTGTCAAGGAGATATTTTATTCAATAGAGATTTTTTTTTTTGGGGTCCTATCAAAAGAGATAATTTATTCAACCGAATTAACATTTGTTTGTTCATGTCAAAAGAGATAATTTTTTCAATAGAGATATATAACTTCTTTTTGGATCTTTTTCTTCAATTTCTGTAAAAATAGATAATTTATTCAACAGAGATAACTTTTTTTTTGTCCTATCAAAAGAATAATTTACTCAACATAGATAAAAAAAAAAAAAATTAGATTTTGTCAAAAAGGATTACTTTTTTGGAGTTTTTTTTTATCCTATTAAAAGAGACTAAAAATATTAAAGATTGGAGACAAAGAGGATGATATCTGAAAGGGTAGTTATATAATTTAAAAAACATAATCATTCACTTGTAAAGTTAAAATTAGAAATGTCATTTCATTTAATATGGGAGTGCAAATGTAGAAAAGAGGAGTGTGGATATTGCCTCCCAGAAATAATCATGTAATTACTATTGCCATGGCCAAAAGCTCTTTTAATCTCTCTAAAGCAAAAAATAAAAAATCTTTTGAATCTTTATAGGTTTTTTCTTCGCATTTACTTTAAGGGAAAATTATAAATACATGGACTTTTGGAGCCTAATTTACAAATACATGAAGTTAAAATCATGAAATTTAAAATTAAAAAAAACTGTTAAAATGCTAATATGAAATTACTTTTTATTTTATTCAAGTGCCCAAAGTACCTTTACTATTTTGACGACCAATAATCAAAAGATGAGTTAAATTTTGATCATCGATCGATAAAATGGTATGCGCAAAAATTGTTACCTCTATGCACAAAAAGTCGTACTTTTGTGCATAGAAGTGGAGCGGAATGAAAATAATTTTTTTACTTTTTTTTAATTAAATATAGTAATATAACATTTGTATAATTTTAGGGTGTCATTCTTGTTCCATAAATCACATAGAAACAAGTTTATATTTTTCATGCATATATGAAACTAGTAATTTTTTAATGACAAATAAATGTAATTTTAGACTCCGGTCAAATTATCAATACCACATGATTAATTACATTTATTTGTCAATATTGGTAGATTGTTATGTCCTTGGTACCAAAAGGTTTTTTACACGGCCCTAAAGAGCCAGTATATATATATGTATGTGTGTGTGTGTATATATATATATTTCAAAATGGATTAAAGGTGTATTATGGACAAATATTAACTCTTAAATTATTATTATATCATTTAAACGACCATTTTTAGGCAACATTTCCAATTCCACGGAGATTTTCTTGTTGTGAACCAACGTATAACTAATAGTTTTTTTTTTTTTTTGGTGTATGTGTGTCGTATTTCCTCATAATTTTCTTAATGAATTATGCTACACTTTCTTATATATATATATATATATATAGGAAAATAATGCTAAACTATTCTGAAACTTATCACATCTGTATAGTACAATAGGTTTTATGTGGTCCAACTCTATAATGTGTGGTTAATATGGAAATAGTACTTTTCTTTTTATTGAAAATAGTATTTATTTTGGACTCGTAAAAATTTCTCAATTTATGATTGGCTCTCTTATAAATGATTTAAAAGTTCACTACAAAATAATACATGGTTTTTAAAATTTACATGGACTGGAAGTGTAATACCCCAAAAATTTTAAAATAGATTTTTAAAATATTTTGAGGGTTAGATGAGTAATTTTGAGTATATATAATTATAATATAATTCTATATATATTTATGTTTAGCAAATAATATTAGGGATTTAAATTTAAATAGAATCCTAATCCTAATGAGATTATAACTACTAAATACTCTCTATATAAATTATGTCTAGGGTTTAATATCGTAAAATATAACCTGAAAATTATAGAAGCCTCAACTAGAGACAACGGCGACAAAGAGAGTTGCTGGGAGAGAAGGAAAATTGGATTGAAGAATTAAAACAGGCAAGTTGATCTTGCTTTATAATGATATATATGATTGAAACTTGCTTAATTAGAATTTTGATTTAAATTTTATATATATATATTTTTAAGGTAACGTGTACGAACAGTAGTTTATACTATGCATATATCAGTATGTTGTGTGTGTGTGTATATATATATATATATATATATATATATATATATATATATTCATAGGTAAATTTATGGAAACTACAAGTTCATTGGCATAGGACCAGTTCATGTGGAAAAATCTGACGTAATGAGCGTTGGTTTGGATTTGGATTTACAGAAGTAAATTTGTAACATAAGAATAACCCTAATTGAAGGGGTGTGCCTGAGTGAATCTCAGTGATCAAATAAATCACTAATGGACTTGAATGTTGATTTGAATTTACCGTTAGGAATTGGTTTAAGCGGTGAACTTTGAATGCTTGTTATATGTAAATTTGTAGGCGTATATAATTGACACTGTTAGTAAGGATTCGATCTATGTGTAATCAATTATGTGTAGGTATATATTTGTGTATATATGAATTTGGAATACCGTAGGGTGATATGTTGCTGCGATATATAATTATATTTAGGTTACAAGAGTTATATTTAGGTTATAGCGTGACTGATGTGTATATAGAGAATTATATTTAGGATATGATGTTGTGATACATAGTGGCTGTATATATACTGAATTATTTTTATGATACAATGGGGTGATGTGTAGTTGTGGTATATGTACAGAATATAACATATTGGCCCTACAATGTGTAGTTGCGCCATATGTACAGAATTATATTTAGGTTTATACATCAAATAAAATAATTTTTTTTATTAGTTTAAATTAGAGAAATTTAGGAGAAAATATTGTAAATATTCTAGAAATGATGAAAAGTCCAAAAATGATGTTTTTGAGCATAACTAACCTATTTATGTAAAATATTTGAATTGAGAGTGAGTCAGGTGGTGAAATTGATTTAAAACTCGATAAAGGCTTATTTACGAAAATAAAATGATAAGAAATTAGATTCTGAAATTTTACCGAGATCTATATTTGAGATTAAAGAACCTTTACAAATTTTTGTACTCTCACTAGTTACGTTTTGTCTGATTTGAGTAATAATTAAAGTGTATAGACACGCGTTGATCGATTATTGATTAAATTTTCTTACTGTTGTTGATTGCTTTGAGTAATGATTAAAGTGTATAGAGATACGTTGATTATTGATTAAATTTGTTTAATGTTGCATATGTTTGATAAATCAACATAATTAGTAATTAATGGATGTTATCTGATTAGTCGGAGGGTAGTCCGGGACTAACCCTATGAGGACTTTGATAGGCATGGTCCGGGACCAGCCTATTTGGAAGTGCACTATCCTTTTTGTATAGCCATAGGGTTCAGCATACCCTTATTATGTGGACGTGATCCGGAACCATCTGGGTGAGTAGACGTACAAGCCCAGCCATATGTGTGACCTTCGATAGTCCGGGATTATGCGATGCACACCATTTTTATTGGCTGAGCTAGCCATTTATTGGAGGGGAGCCCGGGGCTCATGTGAGATATGTGAGAAGTTAATAAGAATTAATCAGGATGTTGAATTGATTTATGGTTCATAATTGAGATAATTGTGACATAAATTAAATGGCGAGAACTTGGAGTTTTGATATGGTAATTAGTGCGTTATTAATTGTTATATGATATTGACGATGGTAACGTATGAAAATTATAAAATGACTTGAGATGAGTTATACGTGATCCATGCATTATATATGAGATTGTGCATTTTTTTAATTAATGTTTGATTAAATTATCTATCATTGAGGTAATATAATTGGTTGTTGCGAGTTACTTTTATATATGAGCATATAAGGTCGGATCAATTTGTTGAGTAGGGAATGTGTTTAGCAATCCCTTGTTGAGCTTGTGAGCTCACTCCTTAACAATTTTCAGGTACTCGTTACGTAGGCATGTGAAAGAGACCAATGGTGGAGATGGAGATCATCTAATTAGTTTAGTACTTCTGTTATGGAGAACTCATGTAATGAGGATGAAGTTAGTTGGTGAAATTTGATTAGTGTTGATGTATGGATTTATTTAGTATTTAATGGAATTATTGAATGAAGATGATTTCCTTTAAGGTTTTGTGATTAGTTGTGGATGTTATATTTAAATCATGCACTAAATTTAAGTATGGGACTGGAGTTTCCTATGTTTAAATTTGGGGGCGTGACAGGAAATTTTGACACATGTTAGAGATAATTACAACTATTTAAATGAATTTATTCTCTCATTCATTTGGAAGTTTGGCAAATTGGTTAATTATGGGAAGAAAATTGTAAAGAAATTGAAATTAATTTTAGACTGAATTCTTGAAATTTATTAAGGTGTATATAAATTATTAAGGTATATATAAGTTAATGATTTTGCTTATATTTTTCTTTTGAAAAATTAGCCAACCTTTTTTTTCCTCTGTAACCAAAATCAGAAATATTTTAGTGACTAAACCTAATTAAAATTGCTCTAAGGTGACTTCAAAGTTGAGAAAAGATGAATAGTCACCAAATTTAAACTTAAATGCTAGTAAGTGTTTATTACGTAAATATCCTTCTTATAATAAATTATTTTATAACTGGACAAATTTATCCTTGTGATCTTATACCAAGTGAAGACGTTAAAAATGAAGGATAAGATGAAGAAAGCAAACCAACGTATAAACTTACAAATTAGAGAGAGATAAAAATAACATGTGAATTGTGATCATAACATGAGGATTAGAAACATTTGTAAATCACAAATAAAACAAAATAAAAAGACTCAAACTCACTCATATATATACTTATATTTATATACATAATAATACATCAAGAAACTTATTGGATTTTATGAGTGTAAGGTACTATTGATCATGTGAAGACTCAACCAGAGATTTCAATGGCCTTAACATCAGGCTTTTAAACCTCTTCTTTGGAAACTGCAATAGTCAACACACCATTCTCCAAAAACACCTTCATTAAATTAACAATTAATATAATTTATAAGTTTTTATGTTGGTTTCAACGTTTTATTTTTGCTCATTCTTTAGTGTCCCAAAACTCCATTGATTAGGATTTTAGAAAGATTAGCCAATCAATTCATCAATTGAATACGTAGTCAATTTCAAGATTTTCCGTGTGAAAACTCATTTTCTTAATTGGTAGACAACACTAAAAGGGAAAAAAGAGAATGATTGGTGAGGAAGGAGAAAAAGGAGGATGAATCAAGGAGTTACTATTTTATCTCTTACAATGTTTAATAAATAATTTGGTGATTATTTGTCTTTTTTTTGAGTTTAACGTCACTATAAAGCAAAAAAAAAAATTTGGCTACCAAAATCTAATTTTACCAATAAAATTAGCCATGTTAGTTTAAATATGGAAATAGGATATGACATTATCACCGCCTCATCATGAAATCGGTATCAAATTGAGTCCCAATTAGGATATTTGGTATTCTTGATTCAAATTCCGATCAACGTCAAGAAATCATAATCTCTCATTGGACTTGATCAAAGGATTTAAAACATTATTTTATATCATAATTCATGTAATTGTGTTGTTTGATTTTGGACGGGCCCACTCAATTGGCACAATTTCGACAATCGTTCAAAATTAGGGCTTCGAGCCCATAATGATTCCTGATTTCACTTTAATCACCATTCGATCATCAACAAATCCTAAAATTGAATCTTTTATGATAAGGTTCTAGTCATTTTACCCTAGATTATCCATAATCACCTTTCAATCGAAGTACTTTCATCATTTGATCTTATAGAAAGTCACTAAAGTTGTTGAAACTTCTAGAATGCTCAAAATGCACCTCCAAAGCTGCACTTTAACTCCAAAAAGTTGGGATAAACATCAAAACGACAGTCCAGAAAAAGCAAGGAAAAACCAATTAGTATACCTCAAAATTCTAGAAATATCTCACCCCGGCTTAAAAAATTGGACTCACCCACTATTGTGGCCTCTAACTCCAATTTAAAACAACCAATTCTCTCCACTCTTTGGTCATCGCTCTCTAAACTTCTAAGACATCGAACCATACTTCTTTTACTCTTAAGTCAGTTTCCAATCCAGGGCAAGGAGGAAGGGAAGGTCAAGCCCATTTATCCTTGCCTTTAAAACTTGAAAGTTCAATAAACGTGTTAATGGATCGAATTTTGATCCGAATTCTATGCTAATAATTAGGATATGAATTGGACATTCAATTTGATAATCCATTAGCGACCCGAATCCAATAGTCCGTTACATAAACAAATCGGATATGGATTAAGGTCGATCGAATCCGAAATAATATAATATATAATTTATTATAAATATATTATCTTATGTTATAATATATAATAGTTACGCACTATTAAAATATTTTTTTATCATGATTTTCTTCTTATTCTTCCCTTTCTATTTTTTCTTACTTTATAATTTTTTCTTTAATAAAAAGTCAAATAATTATTTGCTCCGTATTTCACTCACACTCTCTCCTGCCTGTCAAAAGTACATTATATCAGAGCAAATTTTTATGATAAAATAATCTGTTTGTCCTTTGACTTCTAGAGTAACCCTTTTGAAGGTTGAATTTACCAAATTAATCCTTTCTAACGGACCAAAATAGCACCTACTATTTCCTTTGCTATTTGAGGTATTCGCACCTTTCTGAAAGTTACATATAGATTTATATAACATTTTAAAATCCATTGTGCTCAGTTTTGCATGTAGCTACTAAAGAATATTAGCTGAATGCACGATTTTGAAGGTTACATATAATCACATATGTAAATGTAACTATTTATATAACAAAAGAGGCAAATCTTACAATTTAAATTAAAAAATTACAAAATTAATCAAATGTAACTGTGCAAACCTAAAATTTGATATTTAGACACAATTTTATAATTTTACAAAATCAATTTCTATATCAAAAATTTAACTATATATATATATATATATATATATTGGGAATTTGAATTATATGTTAATTACATTTAGATTAAAATTGTAAATTTATCACTTACAAATATGAAAATTATTTTCAAAACTATTCATATAATATCAAGTTTATTATATATATTCATATAACATTCAAATGGAGTAAACAACCTATGTTATTGCATAAAGAAAAGAAAATAGACACCAATTTCAAAGATTGCACAACGAAGAAAGAGCCACTAACCATACATCAACAATTCACTAACTTGAACACAATGATCATAACAATAGTGTGCTAAATTCATAATGAAATAATACAACCTATCACTGACATAAGGAAAAAAATGATTGCCTATGCTCTTGTGTTTTTTGCTGGTCTCTCTCAACAGGTAGATGATACAATAGTTCAATACGTGCCGTAATTAGACATTGTCATGGTTAATGGCTCTTTCTTCTTTCCCAACCAGTTCAACTTTGGGGCGAGTAGAGAGAGAAAGATCTGGCAGTTTGGGAAAAGATGTGGGTTTGATGGAAATTTTAGAAAGAGTAAGTGAAGGTTTAGAGAGAGAAATGTATGAGTGAAAATGGTGGGAGATAGAGATTAGGGTTCCATTAGAGGGAGAAAGGGATGAGTGAGAATGGTGGGAGATGAGAGAGGTTAGGTACAAAGAGAATGAAGTGTCAATGACGTAATAATGATAATGGGCATTTTGGTTATTTTGCATAGCTGATATTTTTATATTATAAAATAACTAAATAATAAGGGGCAATCTAGACATTTCAAGACTTTTTTAAATGAAAAAACTTATGCCAAAAAATCGTCAAGTTGTATCTATGTGTAATTAAGCCAAACCTTAGAGGGTGTCGGTGATATTTACCCTATTTTTTAATAGATTAGATGAAATTTTCATAATGTTTGTAATAGATTTAATCATTATTTATAAGATTTTTTAGGCTATATGCATTAATCTTAATCTTAGGACATTGTCGTTGTTTTGCTGAAATTCTAACAAAACTTAAAATTGAGTAATTTTTGCAAACAACTATGGGAGGCAATATTCACATTCTCCTTTTTGTTGGGACAACGAAAGCACATCACAAGCAAACAAGGAGATCCCATCACAAACCAAACAAATAACACAAAGAAAACATAAGATATACATGGTTCGGCCAAACTAAAAATATGTCCATGGAGAGAAAAAATCCCACTATCATCCAATAAGCGATATTACATCAGTAAAGTACAAATATTCAACACTACCTCATAAGAAGTCACATAACTATAGAGAATTCCTACCCATTTATTGCATCTCTCTACTCTCACGACTCAACTCTCTCATAAGGCTACCATTAAGACTACATCTCTCTACTCTTTTATCCACTCACTCTCTTCTTTTCTCCCTCACTTCATTATTTTTTCTTCTATGATTCTCAACTCATGACCTAGGCATCTATTTATAGAGCCCTAAACTCAATTCCTTGTTGGATAAGGATTACAATTCCTTGGAACTCAAGACTTGCCTAACAGAAAATTTTCTAACAAAAAATAACTCTATAATGAAAACCTAATCAAACATGGAATATGAGCCATGATTCCTAACAATCTTTATCTTAGCTCAAATTCCATCAAATCAATCATTACTCCACTTGCAACTGAAACCCATTGCAACACATGTTGAGATTCCTTGTGTTTTTTGTTCTAAATAATGATCGACCTTCTTAAGGCAAATCTTCGGCTCTGGTGCCACTTGTTAGGGCCAACGAAAACACATCACAAACAGACATGGAGATCTCATCATGAAATAAACAAACAACACAAAAAAACACAAGATATATGTGTTTCAACCACATTCGCCCTACGTCAACGAAGAGAAAAAATTTCACTATCATCTAATAAGAGAAATTACATCAGTAGAGTATAAACATTCGACACTGCCTCATGAGAAGTCACACAACTTTATAGAATATCCACCCATTTATTGCATCTCTCTTCTCTCACGACTCAACTCTCTCATGAAGCTATCATTAGGGCTATATCTCTCTACTCTCTTACACAATCACTCTCTTCTTTTCTTCCTCACTCATTTATTATTTTTTCTTCTCTTAGGTGTTATTTGATAACTCAATTGAGCGCTTAATGAGGAACAGATTAAGCGATTATCCAATTAAGTGCGTTTGATAACACAATTTGAATATCACTAAAAATAGTAAGCATCACTTAAAATGGGGTAAAATTTTAAATGACAAGAATATCACTTATCACTAAATGCTAAACGCTGAAAATTCCCACTTAATAACTTTAGCACTTAAAATTCAGCTCTTAAAATTTTCAGTACTTAATTTTCAGTTTTATCAAACAACACCTTAGTCTCAACTCATAACCTAGGTATCTATTTATAGAGTCCTAAATTGATTTTCTTATTGTACAATAATTAGAATTTCTTGAAGTCCAAGACTTGCCTAACATGAAATTTCTTAACAAAAACAACTCTATAATGAAAACATAATCAAACATATGAGCCATAATTCATAACACTTTTCTACAATTGCACTTCAATTTTTTTTCTTTTAAAGGAAATGACAGAAGGTCTCTAAGCTTATTAATATATTATCTTTATTTTATAATACCATAAATATCATTTTTATTATAAACTTTAACTATTTTTACTTTCTTTACTTCTTTTAGTACTATTTTTTTTTTGTTGAAAAGAATATTCAACAGGAACACCATTACAATCACCTTTCAAAATGTCCAAAAGCTAGCTAGGCCAGTCCACTCATTCCACGAATTATTGATGTGTGTCCAGAACTCTCTTACTCAACACATGAACAGCTATATTGCACTCACGAGCCACTCATCTAAGTACATCACCCTTACTATTGATATAGCTCAACAAAATCTTCAAACACAGTCGTTTTCAAAAAATATATTTCTATTTACGCAGCTTTATCAACGAACACTTCACAGTTCACAAATATATTTCTATTTTGCCTGTAAATCATGTTTCACACTTTCAAGTTTTCATTCAATCTAAGGTAAGTAGGCAAATTCTTTTGACAGCTTACCTCCCAACTTAAATTTACATAAATGTGATCTTAAGGTCTAATAAGAATTTTTTTGCATTTACACAAATATATATATATATATATATATATATATATATATATATATATATATATATATATATTTGCAAACATGTCCAAAGTGCCTCTTTCACGTGCAAACATGTCTTCCTATGTATAAAAAATCAATCAAAAAGCAATACATTTAGAGAAAAAATCAGCATTCGATCTTCAAGACACAATTTATACCATTTTAATAACAAAATATAAAAAGTAGATATCAAGGAGAAGCCACTGAAAAAACCAGATCCAATACTATCTAATTCTAACATCACTGAAATTCTCAATAAGATCTAACAACATCTATAAAATGAGCATGAAAAAATCAGAAAAAAAATTACTTTAATTACATTTTTCATCCTAAATTTATACGGCTACTTTCACCATCCATCCACATTTCTAAACTAATCAAGCTCAGATATATCATCTTCACAATGAATAAAAAATTCATTAGTGTTCTTTCATATGATAATAACTTCAATGCATATGTAATACAAAATCAATACCTAAAAAAAATCTTACATGAATAATGATGTTATCAACATCTTAGTTAGTGTCCAAAAATTAATTTTACACCTACAAAAAAAAAATGCAACAAGTCAGTTTATAAAAATGAAGCTACTGTCAAACTGATAAAGTAATAATTAAAAAAAAAAAATTCAGTATAGCAAACATCAATCTGCTCATGGTAAAACTTCATATGGGTTTTCGGGTCAGACGGAGATTGGTTCTCGAGTAAAAAAAAAAGTTAGGTCTCCTTTGGGGTTGTTTTGTTTTGTTGTGAAACACAGGAATGACAACAAAAACACATTTGAGTGGCAAAATTTCCACCACATATCTTCATCTCCTTAACCCTTTTCAGCAAATCAGAAAAACTCTCATAGTTCAATGAAGAATACAATTAACCTCTCACGATCACGTCTCTGACTCAACGTAGAAGGCCTCACAGATCCACCTCCAGCGACGGTGAGGTAACTCAACAGCGAGTATAAGCTCCATGTTCTCTCTCCGTTGTTGCACTGAACAATTTGAAACAATAATGAATATTTGGTGGTGATGGGTGTTAAATTTGGATTTGGTGTTAATGGGTGTTACAAATCCTTTTATGAGAAGTTTTAATAAGTTAAAATAAGAAAGAGAAATTGTAGAGTTCACTTCACTATGTTCCTTGTTAGCAATTGCACTTGCGCCAAATGAATGTAGGCAGACCATTTGTGGACTATGAGAGGCAATGAATTGTGATCTAACAGTTCAATGTTAGATACATTGTGATATTCAGAACAAGGTTTAATTTAGTTGGGTTATGCAAACTATATAGCATGCTTTGTGGTTGAACAAGTTTTTCAAGTCTACTAGTGAAGATCTACTTGAATTACACTTGAACTAATGGTGGTCTCTTGTCTTATATCTCATTTAGAATTGATCAAGTGTAATTAGTTGTTATATTTTAATTTACCAATATATATATATAGATTGCATGTTCGGTGTTTGATTTTATTGAATAATATATATATATATGTTTTATTTGTAGTTCTATCATCTCTCAACATTTAATATTAAATGCATTTTAAAAGAGAAGAGTGTGAAGAAGAAAAAACACATTCATTTTGTAAGCATAACAATTTTCAAGTCAAAAATCACTAAAGAAAATTTTATGAAACATTTGTACAACGCCATAAGTGTTTTGCTTTGTCTTGTTTTGTTTTTCTATGCAACAATTGTACATCACCCAACGTGTTTTTTATTTTTCTTGACAACAACAAAACACAACACGATTTCCTTTAAAACATTTTTACAAAAATAACAAAGCCAAACGAGGCCTTAACTTACAAAAGCTTTTTAATTCCATGAAAAACGATTTTTGGAATATGGAAATGCATTTAGATCAATCTGTTGGTTCCATCATGTATACACATCACTAAAATAAAACCTTAGATCCCTAAAAAATAAAAAACACAACACTATTACAAACCCTATCAAATTCCAATAACATAACTAGAGATATAAACCTTGTTTTGAGCATACAGACGAAGTACTTCTTGCCAATTATAAAATAAATAAAAAAATGTATAGAAAACACTCTTCAACTTTTTATGTTAGGAAAACACGACCTGACTCATCGTGTGACTTTTGAAAATTCTTCATTACTCCATACTTTAGCTAAACCTGAAAAATATTGGGGTGAGTACAACCACTCAGTAGGAAAGGTACTCAAAATTCATATATATTATAGATTGAATATAAAAGAACGAATAACTCAAAATATATAAATATTTAAACAACCATAAATATTAAAGTAAGTACAAATAATGCAATTATAATCCAATTCTATGAAATAAAGTCAACACAAGCATATTTCACAAATTAAATGACACCTCAACATGTATACCGCACACCCCAGCAAATTTTCGATCATTCTCCGACAGACTGCTGACCCCAACTAAGTTCTAGAATAGTTTTCGGTCTTTCAATCGAAGAGATTGTACACCCTGCCTATTTTAATTCAATCGGCTATACATATACAAGCACACACAAACACATTTCAATTTTTAGACAATAAGATGCAATACCATTTCACATAATCCAACCTTGCATCAAATTATAGTCTTAATCATTACATGTCCATAATTCAACTTTCCACCCATTGAAAGTACAACTCCAGAGGTAAATTTATCATAAAACCAAAGGGTGTAAAACATAATAAATTAAAAACAAATATTTTAAAATAAATTTTAAGTCAGTAATAATCAAATATAAAATTTATGTCAGTTGAGAAATTGTAAGGTCTCCTATTTTATTGGTGCTTTAACTCCCCCTTTAACATCATGACAAGTAACAATCCATGCATTAAATCACACCCATCAAACACATTTCAATTTTTAGACAATAAGATGCAATACCATTTCACATAATCCAACCTTGCATCAAATTATAGTCTTAATCATTACATGTCCGTAATTCAACTTTCCACCCATTGAAAGTACAACTCAAAAAACATAGCATTCAAGCAACTAGAGAGAAATTTATCATAAAACCAAAAGGTGTAAAACAGAATAAATTAAAAATAAATTTTAAGTCAGTAATAATTAAATATAAATTTTATGTCAGTTGAGAAATTGTAAGATCTCCTATTTTATTGGTGCTTTACCTCTCCCATTAACATCATGACAAGTAACAATTCATGCATTAATTCACACCCATCATTGCTAAATCCATTCCCCTCCCACATTGCTATTTTCCACACTCACCTATATATATATATATATATATATATATATATATATATATATATATATCACAAGAAAAATTTGTAACCATATTTTTTATAAAAAAAATTATAATTAAAACAAATTACAAGTCATCACACATTCTGTTTTGTACCTTTTAATATTATTAGTGGCATATCCTTGAGATATTGCTATTTTACGAAGCACTTTTTGATTTGAAAACTTTTCCACCGACAAAGAAAACAACTTGTTACACCCAACTGTGATTGGTGGATTTTTTGTGCCCATTTCTTCTTTCTTTTTTTCATACGTAAAACATGCATATCATAAAGTCCATTAAATATATCATAGACAAACTTTAATTTTCCATATCAGTTTTTATATATATATAAACAATAAGAACCACGTTGTATTAATGGAATATAATACAATAACACAATATGTTGATGAATCTATAGAGACACAATATATAAAATGAAAATCCAACTAATAGAATATCCCACAAAAATTCTAAATTTTACTAAGTGCTAACTAGAAAAATAATCAAATAAACAACTTACTGCAACTCCGTGACATATGCCAAATATATTAGACTTGGATAGTTATTCATTCGTATTGCTAAATGAGCTAATTCATAAATTAGACAATATTTAACTAACTAAATGGAAATTGTAACAATCATCCTCTCTTAGAATCCAAAGTCCTCGTTAGCCTGACCCGTATAAACTTGTGTACGCTCCCTATTTTCGACTGAAAATTAGTTTTGATATCATTAGTTTGGATCACATTTTGTTTTGCCTAAAGAAAAGATATTTGAAGAAGGATAAATCTAATTAAACGTGGTCTTCAACACTACACAACCAGTAAATTTAGAAAGTATTAGTGTACAAATTACGGTGACAAGAAAGTCCGAGATGATTTCCAGTCCAGAATTTATAAGCGCAATAAGCACAATTTCTATTATTTAGATCGAGGCTATATGTTACCTTGCCCAAAACATGCAAATACCTTTACTATTGATAATCAGCAAGGTTCCTGTTTTCTTTGTTCCATTTAATAACTTTACTATTGAATGCAATGTACATTTTTTTATTTTTTGTTCTTTTCACAAAATACCCGTTCTTGTAATTTTATTATCAGAATATATAGGGTTTTTATTTGTGAGTTGCACGGTGCGGAAGTTGTTGTAAAAGTAATTTAAAATCTAGAGGGGGGTGAATAGGTTCACTTGTTCGTTTGCTTAATTTTTCAAATTAATTCAATTTTATGTCCAATTAACAATTAATCAAACAAATAAAGCAAGTAAATAAAGTGAAGTACGAATAATGTAAAAAATACACCAGATATATGTGAAAAACCTAGATTGGAAAAAAACCACAGGGGAGGCGGAAAGCTATAGAAACCAATCCACTGTAATGAAGCAAAGTAAAACAGACTTTGTCTCCGACTCACACCCATTTTCACTCTGTCAAGAATCTGATGCGGAACACCTCATGCTTACAATTGCAACTTTAGGTCCAACTACTGCAGACTTTCGGCTAAAGTCACGATCCTCACATAAAAGTTGTTGAAAGAACAAAATACTCACCAAGTATTCTGTTCCCTTTATAGTGTGATATTGTTCACCTTTCTTCTTCAACAAGTAAGAGAAGAACCAAAAATTCAATACTCTAATCAGCAAATAATTTGATGCAGTCTCTGAATAGCCAATCAGTAGAAGAATACCATCTTAAATATCACTCGTGAATAATAGATGTGTGCTCTCAAAATATAAAAAATATTTTTTTCTAATTATACTGTATAAGCTTTCTCCCTCTAAAAAAATTAATTCTCGAATTTTTTTTTTTTTGTAGAGAAAACATAGATACGTATATATAGGCAATGAAGTCATACTCCTACTTGGAAAACAAGTTGAAAACCAAAATAGAACTCTCCTAGAAGTTTCAAACACAATAAGAATCAAAATTTTCGTCAAAATTAATTTCTTACTTGGAACACGCTAAGTAGGATCGGTGGGACTTTGAAAAATTCCTATAGAACCCAAACTGCCGAACAAAGTTAGACCGAACCTAAAAATTGGGGACTGGTCCTATTTTGAAAAATCCTAAAATTTTTCTAGAAACCCTAGTTTTTCAAAATAGACTCGAAAATATAAAGTGCAATGTGTCCTCACCATACTTACTTGTGATGTTCTCACCGATTTAACTGCTACCATGCACTTGTGTATCAGCTCAAAGACTTTGATGATCGATATATAAAATAAAACAAAAATTGCAACTCGATCAATTAAGTTTTGAACACCGAAATATGCCAATTACAAAATTATATATCTCCCATTATCATTGACAAGGTAAATTTTAAGATTCAAATATATTCCAAATTAATTCTTAAAAGTCACAAAAGAAAAAAAAATCCAACACTAAACTCAAAATATATAACATGAAAAGAAAAATAAAAGAAAAAATTACCTTCACTGTTAACATTGAATGGCTAATGGAGCTTTGGTAGTTCTTCAATGTTTCCCGTGCTAATAGATTAATTACTTTGTTCAACTCAGATTAAAATCAAAACCTAAAGAAAGAGAGAGAGAGTAGATATAATAAATACAAAGTAGAGAAAGAGAGTCAAAATAGAGCGCATAGGAGACCAAAATCATTAAATATTGGAGAAAGATAGGGAGACAAAAATATCGTTGCATATCTGAAAGGGTAGTTGTGATATTTGAGAAAAAAAATATTTATTTACTTATAAATCTTAGAAGTGTCATTTCCTCTAAGATTGTAGTACAATCATAGAAAAGGGGAATATGAATATCATCTCCCATCACTAAATCACATTTTTTAAGGAGCTTCCAAACTATTTTTAAATAAAAATGTCATCTATGAAATTTAGTTTTTATATCTTTTTGAAACCTATAATTCGCTTCAAAACCTCACTATGTCGTAATTTTGGTAAAAACTGTCATGTCAAAAACTGTGATTTTTGAATTTTTAATATGATTTTGTTTTAATTAAATTTTAAAAATAATTCAACTCAAAATAATTTAGTAAAATGTGTTTTTATCATCTCCATAAGTCTCAATTTGTGGTTTATTCAATTTTCTGCCTGACTTGCGACAATGTCACTATTTGCACTATTCTAGGTATTTTTGGTCCTTCAGGTTCAACCACATTATTGACATCATATTTCGTGTTCTTAGGCTTATTTTAGTTATGAAAAATCATATATAAAAAATAACTTTCCCATCATTTGTCCTTGTATTAAGCCAAAATTTTGAAAGAGCCTACTAGCATCTCCAAAATTGTCGTTTTTAAACAATTTTCAAATCAAAATCATTTTGGGATTTTCCAGCACGTTTAAAGCTTATTTCACATTTGGGAAACTCATTTTTATGGCTCTCACAAAACCTTAAATTTGTACCTAAAATTGAAATTTTGGCAAAATTTTGGTTTAGCGTTGTAGCTGCACTATTACATTATTCTTTATCATTTAATTAAAACATAATTTTGGACACATTCTTAGGCATTTTTAGGCACATACATGTTCTTTTCATATTATTAAATTGTTGGCATTAGGTCTTAAGACATAAACTTAGGATGGTAATTTGCCAAAATTTTGTTTGAAACTGTTTGAACCACAAAAATGAGCCTTTTCAAAACTCTTAACACCATTTCAATGATTCATAAATACTTTCTGATATCATTTTATGTCCAAAATCACTCTTTTCAACATGCTCACTCTTGATCCCAAGATTTCATCCCAAAGATAATTGAATAATTTTGATGATAACAAACTATTAATGTGAGAATTTAATGTTCTACTCAAGTGTGACTAATTTTAGGATATTTTCAAACTCAAGTATTCAAAGATGTTAATGTAAAAGCTCTAATGGATCCTTGACACTTGATTGATGGAACTCATAAAGCTCAAAGATTAAAGTCAAAGATTTAGACTATGGGTAGTATAGGGTTATGGTGGGAGTTATATTTAATGTAAAATAATTTATGTTGCAGGGAGGTTGAAAACTCAATTTATTGACTTAAAAGTCTCTAGGACCCACAAACCAAATGAATCACATCATTTAGAGGTAACTAACCATTGACTTGACCCTTTAACTTAATTAAATCATGCTATAAGGGTATAATCATCAATAAAAGAGTTCGAAATCATCATGACAAAGGAATTAATGCCAATAGTGTTGTAGACGCAGATAAGGTACTTACAAACGTTTATCCTGTCTAGCTATTTATTGCAATTGAGTAAGTTTTCAAAGAAAGATCTTATAGACAACTATAAAGCAGTCATATACATCTATTATCTTCATGATTTGGCTATTTAATACAATTGCATATTTTTCAAAAAAGGGGCTTATAAACGTCTATATGACACTAACAAAAGTCTATTTGAAAGTTGTTAAAAGATCATAGACATCTATATGAATCTCAAAGATGTCTATATGTATTTATTAAAGTCAAATCCGGATCTAAGAAAAGCTCTTAAACGTCTATAAGAAGGCATTTAGATGTCTATACGAATTATTAAATTTTGAAAAAGTGGATCTAAACACACCTTAAGGGCTCTAATTGTCACATTTTCCCAAAAATGCTATAAATATAAGGTCCCTTACTCGTCTACAATAACAGTAACAAACTTTACTATTTTTGAACATTCTCTAAAATATTATATTGAGCATTTATAGTTTCATCATTTAGAGTTGAACTTTCATCTCTTGTTTCACCTATTACTCTAGTATGAGCTTTCATTTGTAAATCAATCCATTGAGGGATATTTTTAGTTAGCATTGATTTGTAAATTTATCTATTAAGGGATATTCACTACTCATGTACTCAAACCTTTCCTGTAATGACCTGTAATTTTTTAAAATAACATGTTGTTTTAAAAGAAATTCATAAACAAATGTCAAAGTAGTATTCTCCACGTGAAGGCGAGTCAAATGAGTATAATGTTGCCTATGTTTTGACTTAGTGGAATTCAAATTTTCATTGTTATTTTTATTATTATTAAAATATTTTTTATAAATTTATTTTATTAGATAATTATATAAAGGTACAGATATGTATAAAATTATACATATTGCCATGTGTATAGAAATTTAATGATTACACTTAATGAGAAAAATTAAACTCATGACTCTTGGGGTTCTCCAACAGATGCCACTGATGTTCTTTAGGTTACAACCATTTCCTCTTACTAGGGTAATGATAAGGTCATAGGCTACAACCTTTCATCTTACTTGAGTAATTATTAAAGCTTAGGTTACAACCTTTCATCTTACTTGCGTAATAATTAGAGCTTAGGTTACAACCTTTCATTTTACTTGCGTAATGATTAGAGCTTAGGTTACAACCTTTCATTTTACTTGAGTAATGATTAGAGCTTAGGTTTCAGTCTTTTCATTGACTAAATTAATGAATAGTTGATTTGTATTATTCTAACAAGTTTAATATTCTATATAAATGAGTGCTTGAGAAGACTCATATGATCATATAATAGTTTGTGATGACCTGTAATTTGTTTTATTATTATGAGATTTTATTATTATTATTATTTTTTTTTTTAAAAAAAATATTGTTACAAATTTGTTATGAGACAGTGATATAAAAGTGTATATATATATATATATATATATATATATATATATATATAGGTGAGTGTGGAAAATAGTAACGTGGGGATGTGAAGGGGTTAGTAATGATGAGTTATTTATTGCAATGGGTGTTACTTATTGTGTTGTTAATAGGGAGTAAATCATCAATTAATATGAGACTTTTATATTTAATTATTACCTAAACTAAATGTTAGACCTTTCATTTTTTGTCAGTTACAAAAGGACTATATATATATATATATATATATATATATATATAACAATAGATCTCTCTTGCTTTCGACGTAACATTCGCTCATTTAGAAATTAGAGAGAGAAGATGGAACGAGAGCAAAGGTTAATCGACAGAGAAAAAGAGATACAACAGGTAGGGGATTTAAGGGATACTCTATTTTTATATATGCTAGTAGATGGAAGTTACAGAAGAAATATATATATTTTATTTTATATTTTGTTTTGTTATATACATTCTTATATATATTCATATTTATGGAATTCATTTGCTAACGAGTCTATATAATTAACGATGTGAGTCTTGGAATAACTTATTAGTATGGCAGTGGGTGGTATACATATTGTAAACGGTTTGTAAGTCGTTGACTTTTTAGTTTATATATGTATTTTATTTGGTTCTTAATATATAATTAAAATGGTATATATATTACATTGGTATTACTAGTTGTTTATATATAAAAACGTGTGTATTGTTTGCATGGAATTAATGGACCTAAATTGTGGGCAAAGGTAACTTAATATATATATATATATATATATATATATATTAATTAATTAATTTATTTATTTTCTTTAAGATTGTAAACTCACTTTTGTTATGTTTTAGTTTTATAATTTGAAATTATTTGTTCTGAATTAAGTTTAGCTAAATTTATAGTTATAAGAAATAAGCCCATTGTTGCTTTTGGTGTTTTATTTCTTGTTTAATTAATTATTGATCAAGTGAAATTTTATAAATGAATAGTATTTTGAAAAGAGAAGTTCTATCTTCTGAATTTGATGGTATATAAATATTTGGTTTGAGAAATGATACACGAATTGTGTTTTGTTTAAGACTATGAATGAAATTTGATTGTGTGTGCTCGTACATATATAACCGGATAAAAATAAGCAGGGTTGTAATCCATTCGGTTGAAAAATCGAGAACTATTTGGAATTATAGCTGGGTTCAGCGGCCCACTGTGAGAATGATCAAAAATCTACGGTGTGTGTGTGCGGTATACATGTCGAAGGGTTATATTATGGTTAATTTATCAATAATTGATTTATACTTGCACTAGTTATTTATTGAACGATTATTTGTACGATACATATGATGAGGTTATAATAGTTTATTGAATATGCTTAGACTTGACTTTATGCTAAAATTTTGAATGGTGGTTGCATTTTGCAGTAGTTGTTTTATCATTATTATTTTTATTTATGTGTAATTTATGTATATTTAAGTTATATATTTTTTTGTATGATGTTTCGTGTATATATGGAAGTAGAGTTGTTGTTTTTTCTACTGGGCGATTGTTGTGCTCACCTTAAAAATATTTCAGATCTGGCTGAAGTATGGAGTAGAGAATAATTTATCAGAGGTTACTTCAGAATGTGTTTTGTCATAAAGAGTTTAAATGGAGGTTATTTTATTATAATATCTTTTGTAATAAAAAAGAAAGACTTTGGTTGTGACTGTAAGATATTATTTTATTGAGATGAAATATTAAGTGAGAAAGTTTGTAGTTGAAATATTAAGTGTATAATGTTTTAATTAACTAATATGTTTTATTTTATTTAATTTTATATGATCACGTCTCGGAAAATTCGGGGCGTGACATTCCCCATCATTGATTATTGTTGTAAAAGGGTTGATGTAACTAGGGGTGCACAAAGAACCGTCGGAACCGGAACCGGAACCGAGGGGAACCGTACCGAACCGTGGCTACGGTTCCGGTTCCGGTTCCTAAAATTAAGAACCGTTACCAACGGTTCCGGTTCCGGTTCCAGGACCAGTAGAACCGTACCGGAACCGGAACTGTTGGGGGTAATGGTTCCTTGGAACCGAACCGGAACCGTTTTATATTAAATATGTGTATATATATATATTATATAATAACTATATATAATATATATATATATACATTACATATAATGTATATATATTATGTATAATAATTATATTATAATATAATTATTTATTATATTATAATATAATTATTATACATAATATATATACATTATATATAATTATTATATGTAATGTATATATCTATAATATAATATAATAATTATATATATATAGGGTGCCATTTTTAGATTGTAGGTTTCACATTTATTTAATGAATATATATATATATATTTTGTATTTTCAAGCTTCATTAAAAAAAAAAAAAAATCCTAAGGAACCGCGGTTCGGAATCGGAACCGTACCGAGAACCGCGGTACGGTTCCTCACGGTTCCAACCCTTAACGGTTCCGGTTCCGGTTCCGAAAATCAGGAACCGTTGGTAACGGTTCCGGTTCCACCAAGAACCGTGAGGAACCGTACCGTATGCACCCTAGGTGTAACCCCTGAGTGAGGTGTTCACATGGCAGAGAGAGAGAGGGGTGGGGGGGGGGGGTGGGGCTTGTGATGCTTTGTAAGAGATTTGATCTCCACCTATGAATGAGAGTTCCATAATATATTTAAGAATCCTCGAGAGGTGTTCTTGAGATATGGATGTAGGCGGGGTGTGGAATCACGTTATGAGCTTGGTGTTATTGTATTTGATTCTCTCCACCCTTATTTTTCTTTACTTTTAGCTTGTTAATTGTTTGTTGCATATTTGCTTGCTTTAGTTTTTATTGTGAACAATTTAATGGAAAGATATTCATACTTGTCAAAAGACCATCCCCATCTTGGATCATTGTTTGGCCAACACTCACAAAATATTTTTCTAAGAAAAACTCTATCAAAATTGTGATAATGTACCATAGGTCATAACATTTCCTTTTATAAACTATTTTTGACGTGATTCTTTTTCTCCTAAAAAACAGGGGATATGCATGTAGCGTAACTCTCCTTCAGAGTCGATTATAACTATATAATTATTCTAATTTGTCTAATTATAAGTTGGTGATATTTACATTGCGATCTTCTTACATTTAACGTTTAATTAATCTTTTAATAGGCTGGTGGGTTAGTGAATCGTATGCATTGCTTGATAAGTGTGAAATTAAGTATTCCTTGTAATCTAACTTTATTTCAAAAAATTTAAGTAATAAAAAGTCCCACAAAGTTCTACATGCACTCTAACTCTGCACAATTACATTTGAAAAATTGTGTGAAATTGACAATTATGCATAAGTATGGATATGTAGGGTGCCTAACATCCTTTCTATGTATAATCACTTTTCCGAATTCATTAATTTAGTTTGATGGATCATATGACTTCATTATATATGACTCATTATATGTATGCCCTATAACATTTTGTCACATTGGAAGTCTTTTTTTTCTCATGACGTCTTCATTTTTGGTCACTTCACAAACATTCTCTCGCGATGGTGTTGCATCAAAAATTAGGACGCTACAAAGCATATGAAAAATCAATAATATAAGCCATATAAAAAATTAAATTAGCCATTCAAATTATTGGATCTTTACTTAGGATAGAAATAAAGAAAGAGAATTGTATATTGAATTTAATTGATATTGTGAACAATACATAAGACCTATTTATAGGCACATTATCTTGAAGGCAAAGTAAATTTAGGAGACAAAAAATCCTAATCATAGATGGTTTAGGAGAAGAAGTAAGAAACTTATGTGGTTTAGAAAAAAATATAGGTAAATTATATGAAGTTAACTTGAGTTTCGAGATGAAATATTGAATGCGACTCATGAAAGCAATCTGGTGATGTTACCAACTGTGGTTGCGAATACATACAAAGAAGCTGCAAAAGAGCGGCTCGGTAGACAAATGCAATTCATTGGAGCAACGAAAAGACCGCAAGCATCTCGTTGGAGCGAAAACTAATTTAAAAATAAAAAAGAAGCTCGTTGCAATCAGCGACTTTGACATACAGATGCTATGACTCGTGAAAACAATCCGGTAATGTTACCAACAGTGACTGCAAACACATACAAAGAAGCTGCAAAAGAGTGAACTTGTTAGAATGACAGTAAAATCAAAAGTTACTTGTTGGAGTGAAAATTGATTTGAAAATTAGAAAATGAATTTGTTAAAATCAGCGATTTGACATACATGCGTTAGTGAGAGCGGATTAATTGAACTTGAGATAGATTATCATATTTTTTTTATTTTCTGCATAAAATATATATATATATATATATATATATATATATATATATATATATATATATATATACAAGACGAAAATTATTTTTAATGATTTGACCATTGAGAATGAAAACTGCAACTATAATATGAAATATACAACCAAACAAAGATTTGCCCCTTTTTGTGAAGGGTAGTGCTACTTAGGCAGAATTTTTAGGCAGAATTCGTAGGCAGAAAGATTTACGTCCATTGGATGCATGTGGTGAGTGTATGTGGTGGGGCCTACCACATACATCTAATGGATGTAAATATTTCAGCCTACGAATTTTACCTAAGAATTATGTCTGAGTAGCATTACCTTTTTGTAAATGCAATGCAGACTCGTAATTTAGAAATTAACTATCCCAAATCAACTCCCACAAATGCATATTGACTTCAAATAAGAAAATTACTCAATTACCATTGGATTAACATCATAATAAACCTGAGAATATAACTATACTAAAAATATATACATATCTATTTGTTGTATTTACACATTGGTGGAGTAATTTTACAACATAATTAGAAATTTAGGAGTAGTCAGAAAAAGCATACTCAAAATATATATACATATCTATTTGTTGTATTTACAGTTTACACATTGGTGTAGTAATATTACAACATAATTAGAAATTTAGGAGAGTCAGAAAAAGAAAAAATAAGAACTCTTTATCAGTATTCAAGAATCAAAATTTTATATATAAATAGATTTAAATTACAAAAAGGCCCAAATAGGCTGAATTCGCAAAGCCCTCTTCTTCGTCTTCTGCATGTCCAGCCCACTCTACTCGCAGAGGACGCATAGTTTACAATAAGAAACTTAGAGAGAGAGAGAGAGTTTACGAAGGAGCACGAAGAAGAACCAGAAGGACATATATACGTATAGAGGTATATATGTGCGTGTGTGTGTGTGTATAGCGAGAGGGAGGAGTTTCAGAGGGCTCAAATGTTTTCTTCTATGGCTGACATTTTCTAGGGCAAATTCGTGTACTTTGAATTGAGGCACGTTGCATCAAACCAAAACTTGGAAAAGGGGAACAGTATCGCGGCTTGCTCAGTGCTAGCCCTAGCTGGCAATTCTGGCAGAGCTGTTCGCAATTCAGGTGATTTATTGATCTTTTATTTTGCAAACCCTAGATTTTGGACTAATGTTCATGTTGTGCAAACCCTAGAATTAGGACTGGTGCTCAAATTGTTCTCAGGGTTGATGTTTGACACATTGAATGCGAAATTGCGGGCAATATGATTGTTTTTTGCATTTTGCTTGGATGTCTAGGGGTTAACGTGCTGAGTCATGTCATTAATGGAACTTATTTAATAAGCATGTAATAAAATGTTGGAACTTGGTGTGTGTTCTTCCAGGTGAATTAAGTAGGACCGTGTTTAATTGCAAGCCTAGATGTTTTTTGAATTTTAGTTTATGTATTAAAGCTGTTCATTTTCATCTGAAGGATATAGTGGTGCTAATTATAGAATATGGAGTACAGAGAAGGGGTGTAAATTGAGGAATTTGGAACATTTGATATCTTATTATTGCCCTTTGATTTGATTTGGCCATGGTCAATCATTCTGACAATGCGTTTAAGTTTAGTAGGTTGAATGATTACTATGGTACTATCACCGAAGATTTATACATAAACAAGTCTCTGTGTGTGTACATATTCAGTATTTACCTACCCATCCCTCTAAGTCTGCACAGAAAAGTTGAAGTTATGTTGTGATATTCGTTATGATCTTCTGTAGCACACTCATCTCTCTCTCTCTCTCTATCCATCTATCTATCTATCTTTTTCTCTATGTACATAAGAGTTGATGTTATGCTGTAACTTGTAGTATTTTGCTAGAAATTTCTTGTGATCAATTGAGATTGACTTTAGTTTGATTAATTGATTGCTAAAATGCCTTCTTCTATCATCCTTGTTGTGGTCAGATTTTTTTTGGATATTGGTATAAGTCAATTAATTTTAATTATTTCATGATTGATTTTGTTGGTAATACTCTTTCACAAAATAAATAAATAAAAATAAAAAATGGGCTGTCTAATAAAAAATTTTGGAAACTTTTCTTGTTATAACATTCTTTTTTTTTTCCCCCCTGCATCCATATTGCATTGGTTGAACAAATATGATAGATTCAAATCATACAATTGTTATCATGCATGGCATATTTGACACAAATCCCGGTGACAACATCTACAGAATGGCAACATTATACATTCAATATGAGTACAAATGTAAATATATATTTAAAAAATTGTGTTTATGTACGTATCCGTATAGACAGTTATACTCTTCTTAGATAAACTTTGAGGAAGTTGTGTTTTAGGGTCCACAGTATGTAAGACATGCCAAAGGGTATGGAAGAAATGCCAAAAAAGTTTTCTGAAATTATTATTGTTTCTTTTGTATTGTCATCACTATCAATAAATGCGGTGCACATATTGAGTAGGGCCCGAGAATTTTAGGTGTTCGAAATGGACATGGATTTTGTAGAAGTATTGATGCTTCTCAACTCACTGCTTACTGGCCTTTTGATAGAAGCTCAGTGTAACTTTGTTTTCCAGTGTTACATTTTTTTTTATTCACACTTTTGCAGAAAGGATTTTTGGCAATTGATTTAATTGATTTATGGATTTATGATGCTCATTTGTTTACTATTCACTAATTTTACAACTGACACATTTAGTTATTGGATGTTCACATTGGAAGTTTATGTATGCTTTTAACACATTGTATGTTTTGTCATAAATTGTTCGTTATTTCCTCTCATTGAATACCTTTTTTTTTGTTTTGATTCTGCAAATATTTTTATTTGTGTACCTTGGATTTGAATAGACTAAAATAAGATGCCATATGCATGTTACTAGTGTTAGTATCATGCTATTACTGAGGAAAGTTGTGTTTGGATGACGAATCTTCAACTTGAGTGACTACAATCATCTACTCTAAACACAGGAAATTTTTATGTGCTAGAGTATTATTGAGTTTCAATTGTTTCTAGTTACATATAAGCATGAACTATTTTAATCCATTTTTATTAATATTGTTGCATATTCCCCCGTTTTATGGAGGGGAAATATTTGTTTATCTCTGAGAGACTGAGACTTTAATATCTTATATATATATATTTTTTTTGGTAATATTATTTTTATTCCTCATTCTTATCTCATTATTCCTATTTTTTTTGCTTTAAGAAATTTGATAGAAGCCTTGAGCCAATGAGAGGTGAGACTTGTAACAATTAATGCAGGAATGCATGGATGTAGCTCAGGATCTGCTGTTTTAGTCAATGCTGAGGTTGATTCCATGGGAGGAGTTGTTGACGCCGGAGTTGGTATTGGTATCAAAACCTCTCCACGGCAAGCAGCAATTGAGAAGGCTCAAGCAGAGCTTAGGTAATATCAGACTGGTCCTTTGTGTTTACTAGCTAATTGCTACAAGTTACTAGGCAGAGAGATTTTTTTCTTGTTGTCAACTTTAATATGGAAAACTATTGTTTGTCAATAACAGACAGGAGTATGATGTTCGGGAGGAAAGGAGAAGAGAGCTCGAATTCCTTGAGAAAGTATGACAATTTGATCCTTATCTTGTTTTCCTGAAATAGTTGTACAGATACGGGACCACCATAAACATATTCAGCAACTAAATGCTTCTTACTTACAGGGTGGCAATCCCTTGGACTTCAAATTTGGGAATGCTGCTTCAGTTAGCGTCCAATCTACTTCACTGATGGATCAACATCCTGAAAAGTTCGTGACCTTTTTTTTTTTTTCCCAATTCTGCACTTAGTGTTACTGGGTCATTGATGAATCTTTCAGTTTCTTCATTTTTTTTATGGTCTGTCCTTTTGTTTTTTCCCGGTACTACAGTGAAGCAAAAGGTAGTTTTGCATTGACTGCTTCACCTCGTGGAGATTCTGTTGAAAGTAGTGGCAGACCAGGGGCCCCTACAGTTTGTGAACCCAATACTGCTGATAACCTATTGTTATTTGATGGTGAAAGTGAGTTTGTTGAAATTGAAAGGAACTCTGTACATCCTAATAGGAGTAATGTTGTTCCATCAGAACAGTCTTCCCAGTTGGATGGGAGTCTAAATGCAAAAGAATCAGGGGACTCGGCTGCTTTTGGTGTCCCCAAAAAAGCATATAGGCGAAGAAACAGGTCAAGACCAAATCGTGATGGTGCTTGTTCAAGTTCTACTGATATAGTTCCATCTCGTGGTGGTCGTGTTTCGTATTTGCCTTCACGCCATGGTCTGAAGGATGCAAAGGGGGCAGTTTCTGATACAAACAACCAGAAGGACCAGAATGTTCCTTCAAATTGTAATTTAAAGCCTGGAAGTCCAAATGCTAATGTAGTTCTCAAGGTTGCAACTTCGAATAGCCAGTTAGATATGAAGTTGGATGATGTGCGGGCTGTAGAATCAGTTACTGGACTGACCAAAGATGGTCTGCCTGAAGTAGTTTCTGATTTCAACACTACAAAAAATTTGCGAAATAACCAACACTCTCAACCATCACAAGTTGATGCTCAGGAAAGTCCTGTTTGTATGACTTCCGGGTTACCCGAATCTGTTGGGGTTGGAGGAAGGGAACAGGTAGTTTCAGCTGGTCTTGAATGCCCGACTAGTGTGGCTCCAGCAAAAGTTGAGGATCAAACTAGTTTTGGTCAACTGAATGGATTCAATAATGCAAAGGGAGATGGAAAAAGTATGCCAAATGAAGCTCAAAATAGCAGTGCAGCGTTGAGCACAAAAGGTTTAGACTCTGAGTCCTCTTGCACAAAAACAAGCCTTAGCTTAGATGGAAACAATGATAGTGGCCTGTGTACTAATTTAAGAAATATTGATTCTAATGGCACTACAAGGGAACAAACCTTAGTCTTTGAAGAGAATCCAAATATAGAAGGTGATGAAAGTGTGAAAGAAAAAAATGAGATGAAAGCTGAGGACAGTTGTGCTTTTAGTAATGACGATCATTATTCTGTTCATCAAAGCCACCAAGACAAGAGTTCTATACTCAAAGCTGAGGAAGTATTACATGAAAGTGACTCTGGTTTGCAAAATGAATTGAAATATCATACCAGGGTTGAGACAATGGATCCAGATGGCCAAACTGCATGCGCTACAGAAAGAGAACCTAGCAATTTGTTGGGTGATAATTCTGACCCCCCAAAGGAAAATGCTTGCGTTAATAGACCTCAGTGTTCTATGGATTCCTCTATTAGTGAGCTTCCTGAGACTACATTGTCTGTTAGGAGTTCCAGTGTTGCTCCCGAGCAACAGATTCACTTCAAATTGGCAAACAAGGCACTTGAAGATTCTATTTTGGAAGAAGCCCGGATTATAGAGGTCATATCTTTATATTGCAGTCTATTTTATTACCTTTACTTTGTTAAATGTGAAAGAAATTTTGTTCTTACCGTCTTCATTTGTCCCCAAAGGTCTGACTTTTGTGGTAAACAGGCAAAGCGTAAGAGGATAGCTGAGTTATCTGTTGGTACCTTACCCTCGGAGAATCATCAGAAATCTCACTGGGACTTGGTCCTTGAAGAAATGGCATGGTTGGCAAATGATTTTGCGCAGGTTTGATTCTGTTGATGAAACATAAAGTTGTTTTCTCCCTTGTGGCTTTTCTTTTGTGCTTTTGGAGGATATAATTATGGATTTATCTAGTATATGACCCACAAATATTTAATGTTTTTAGAAAACTATTTTAAACGACTTTTGCAACTTTACCTGGTTTTCTAATTTACTATTTTTCCTCTTCAAATAGGAGCGGCTTTGGAAGATAACTGCTGCTGCTCAACTATGTCATCGAATTGCTTTTACTTCTCGGTTAAGATTTGAAGAACAAAATTTGCTTAGGAAGCAAAAACATGTAGCTCACACCTTGGCAAAAGCTATCATGGATTTCTGGCGTTCAGCGGAGGTACTTCTAGAAAGTCATCATGCAAGTGTTAATTCTCAGTACTGCAAGTATGATTTTGTTGGATAAGGAGGTTTAACTGGAATGAGTTTGCTGAGGATTGGATAACCATTTGTGCTCTGTTACTAGTTTCATCCATTCAATTGTAGAATGTCCAGCCTAGAGAGAGAAACAATGGTGTTGCTTGACAGTTGTTGTCATATACGTCCTTATTCAATAGACAGGGAGGGAAAAACATTGGTGAAAATAAACTTATTGTCTAGCTTGAGTGATATTCCTGCCATTCCATAAGGAGAGGTGCAGGATTGAGTTCCCAGTTGGAACATATGTATTGGGGAGGATAGAGTAGAGAATGCAACAAAAAGAGGGAAATATAGATGGATCGATTTGCATCACAGATTAGTCTGTACTGGAACAAAATTTGTGTTATGTTTTTGTGTGGTTTCTTATGACCTACTCAAAATTTAGTAAAGTGTTTAGTGATTTTTGAATTTGAACTACATAAATTAAATGGACTGCTTTGGATTCTGCATTATATGCTCATATTGCCCTTTTTCCTTGATTAGGAAAGAGATTTCAAATATTATTTAGATCTTACTTATTAAATATTATTAGAAACTTACTCTTCTATACTTCTTCAAAAGCTGCTTTTTGTTAACCTTCTCTGTTGAAATGCATTCATGCAGGAAGACTAATACCTTAAAGGTCATTTTTCCTCTCTCTAACTAGGCTAATCAACCAATGGCCCTGTACTCATGTCCTAATCAGCCGTTTATTTTATTTCTTAAAATTACCTTTTCTTTTCCTTGTGATTATTAGTTGGTGCAACTTCTAGAATCGATCAAGGGAGGGTCATTGTATCATTGGAGCATCTTGTAGTGTTCCTTGTGCAGAGTACTATTCTATTACATAGCCACATATATTATGATGTTGAATCGGAGCTATTCCATTCTAGTATGTGGGAGGCATACCTCACAGATGTTTGAAGTTGGTGCATCTTGTAGCTTTAGAAATCTTCTTTTCTATCTGGAGCTTTTGCTCTACTTAGCTGGGTCTCTGTACAACTTTTCACTGAGTTTTATGGTGACTCAGTTCATGGCTTTATCTCCATCCGAATATTCTGAATTATTTATGTATTTCCTTATATTTCTGTTATTTATTTAATTATAGATTTTTTTGGTGGGGTGTGTCGTGGTAAATTTCAGAGTTTCTCATACTTGATGTGCTGTTATGTGGTCATTGTGAGCAGGAGACAAGCAAAGATCTGGAGCTGCAATCTCCTGGGAAAAAGTTTGCACTTGCCGTACAGGAATATGCAGTGAAATATCTGAAATATAATAGCTCCTTTGTTCCAATTGGCCAAGTCGAGACACCAGTGACTCCTGAGGGGGTATCAGATTTGGGCATTCAGGAAGTGTCATGGGAAGATCACTTTACAGAAGTATGGGCAAACACTTTATATATTTATTTGAAGCATCAATGCTGACGATTAAACCTATCTCTCTCTCTAAGTCTCTCTCTCTCTCTCTCTCTCTCTCTCTCTCTCTCTATACATATATCTATTTCAAATGTGTAGATCACCTATCTTGGGTATCATCTTTTGAAGTTTGTGTACCCACTTGTTCTACTTAACTATTCTTTCAAATTTTCATTGGAGAGTCACATTACAGATGTATGGACCAACACTTCAACACTAAGTTAAACAATCAATGTTGACTTTTTTTGAAACGTTGGGGATTTCATACTTTGAGGAGATGACTTCGCAAACACACTTGTTCTACTAATCTATTTTTTTATCCATTAGGGCTGTATGACATTGAGTTTTTATTTATTTATTTATTTTTTGGGGCAGGAAAACCTCTTCTATACGGTTCCCCCTGGTGCAATAGAGACCTACAGAAAATCTATTGAATCTTATTTGGTACAATGTGAGGTAAGCATATTGCTCATCATTGTGTTTATTAAATTTGATAAGAGTAACAATAGGTCACTATTTTCTTCATTTTCATGTGCTCTATGACTGAACTATGTTATATGGACTGGGGTATGTGCGTTGAGTGTGGGCATGTAAGTGTAAGGACACAGAGACATGGCTAAATATTCATATTTTTTATTTTTAGGATAAATTGGTGTTTTTTATATTACATACTATGCTCAACATAGACAATTCATTTGTTTTCAATGATAAATGTAACAAAAGGAACACAATACGAGAGGTTAATGTACAATTATATAATAAACTTCAAATGTTTTCATATGCTTGCTTACTAGGTGCATGTCCAATGAAACATTTCAGTCTACGTGCGTCGTGTGTCAGACATGTAGAATAGAACATAGTTACTGACAGGCATTGAATTCTTATAAGAATCTATATAGTCTAAGGGAACGTTACTTCTTACTTTTTTGGTGTCTACAAAATAAATTCTCACTTGTCTATCGATGAAAACCTTCTGTATGTGAAGCGACATGAATAACATGAACTTTTGTCAATGATGGGTAAACAGTCAATTACTTCTTTCAACTCTCCGTAACCTTGACAGCTGTTTTCCTCTCCAGCTATGCTTCTCTCTATCCAAATAGTTGAATTCCAGCCAATGCCTCTTTCATAAGTTCATAATTAAATTTAAATCTCACCGCATACTAGTTGAGCAATGAAAAAACTAACAGGTGGAGGGTAGAAATGGTCTATAAGTAGCACCTGCATCAAGAAACGACCAGTCTATCAGTCGGAA
This sequence comes from Cornus controversa, assembly GCA_026545225.1. NCBI lineage: Eukaryota > Viridiplantae > Streptophyta > Magnoliopsida > Cornales > Cornaceae > Cornus > Cornus controversa. The sequence continues at coordinate 44,220,296 of CM048847.1, read as the reverse complement.
GAAATATAATGTTGGCTATTGATACTTGCTTTTCCTCATTAGAGGAATGATGTAAAATTTACAATTGAACTATGCGATTAAGAGAGCTGGCTGGTAATGACCTTAGAAGATGCCTTCTAGGGCTGTCAAATGAACCAATTGACTTTAGCTTGGGTCAATTAAAATCTCTGATGAAATCGTTTGCGAGATAATTGATCCAAGCCTGATCCTGTTCAGAGCTCACTTTTTGAAGCAAGCCTCAACTTTTCCTGATAAGCTCATGAAATCTTAAGACTGCATGATTAACCAAGCTACTTGAGGTGGGATTCAGATTGACTTGTTAGGTGTTAGGGATCATTCATGATAGTATTTTAGTAATGGGCCAAACCAATTTTATTAGGAGATTTATAATTTTTGAAGGGGAGCTACTTGGCATTTATTTGAATATTAATTTGGTATCTCTATTCATTGGTCTGGCATGGGGAATTCTGTGTTGTCAAGGCACAATAGCAAAAACATTGACCCAAGAATCAGCTACGTCACATTACATGCAGAGAATGGCCACAGCCAATAGGAACAGTGTGTACTGAATTTAAGTGATTGCTTAACCACATTTTGGACATAGAATATGGTCCCAAAGTGTGCTCTTTATGGGTCTTGATGAGGCTTCCATTGGCGAAGCAGAGGAAGTTCGTTTACATATTTTGACAGTCAAGTGAGCCTCATTATTTGTAATATCCCTGCATAGTTGGTATTTGGTAATAGAGTTATTTCAAGGAGTTGGAAAGCTTCTCATTGTATTACTAGCAAGATGACTAGGATACATGAAGATAATGGAGTGTGCAGAAAAACTCGGATGGCAGAATGATATTAATATGCGTTAAGGAAAATGAGTTAATATCCTGGAATTCTCTGAATTATTTTGGCTATGTTCGGCTGCATGGAATTGATGCCTTAGAATTGGAACTGGTGGAATTGAAGAAAATTTTGGAATAAAATTTTCTTCAATTCCACAAATTCCAATTCTAAGGCTACAATTCCATGTAGCCGATCATAGCTTTTTGTTTTTGAAATTCCAAGGCATCAGTTAAGAAAATCATGCTTTTGATTTAGCTGTAGGCTATTTTTCCTTCAGATCTGAGAGTCTCGTGACCGATGATGTTGTATCAAATATCAAGTGACTCAGTGGTGATATGCTGCCTAGTCTCTTACTTTCCAGAAAAAAAATGTTATAACTGGAACAAGATGTTAATTCCTCTTATAAGTATACCCTTCCTTTTGCAGTCAATCAGTGAGCAAAAACTATTTCAGCTACTTGCTATGTGTACTTTTTTCTGGTTGCTCTAGCTTATTGAGGGTTTTTTTGTCCTTGTATAGAAAACTGGCAGTAGCATGCAAGAGGAAGTTGAAACATCTATATATGATGCTGTAGCAGGTATTCATCTATTGTGATTTATTGCTGCTTAATTTGTCTATTAATCTTCTACTGACAACTTTCTTCCCAACTTTCAGACTTTGGAATTCAAGAGAATGCATATGAAGAAGATGAAGGAGAAACAAGCACATATTTTTTGCATGGAACCTTTGAAAAGTCCAAATTTGTCCAGAAGAAACGGAAAAAAATGACACAGTCGTATGGTGCTAGATCATATGAACTTGGAGCTGATTTGCCATATATGCAATGCATGGAAAATAAAGTTGGGACCCAACAATCTGTGTTAATGGGAAAACATCCTGTCAACAGTCTTAATGTTGGTTCAATTCCAACAAAAAAACGTGTGCGGACTGCTTCCAGGCAGAGGGTTCGAAGTCCTTTTAGTGCTGGAACTTCTGGTTGTGTTCAGGCTCCAAATAGGACAGATGCATCAAGTGATGATACCAATTCTTTTCAGGATGACCAGAGTACTTTGCATGGTGGATCACACATCCAGAATAGTTTGGAATTTGAGTCAGCTGGGGACTTTGAAAAGCAATTACCATTTGACTCTGCGGAAGTATCTACAAGACCTAGAAAGAAGAAGAAGGCAAAGCATCTGGTATAATATAAATTATATTTTCCAGTAGAAACCTTAGATTCATTATTTTTGGAAAAGTGTCGTGACTTTCCTCTTTGCTTTCTTCTTGATATTATCATTTCATGAATTGGGTATTGTTGCAGGGTTCCACATATGAGCAGAGATGGCAGCTTGATCCAAATTTCCAAAATGAGCAGGTGATTTTTGTTCCCTTTGTCAATTACAGTAGCTTGATGTGTGATGCATATATTTCAAAGAGCCGTGATACAGAGTCCTGAATTCGGAAGTTTCGGAATGAGATTATGTGATTGGGTAATGATGTCATCATCACATCATGATGATGATGTCATTCCCCACTCACATAATATCATTCGGAAACCTCCGAATTCGGAGGATATATCATTTTCCTATTTCAAATGTTCAACTCACTTGTGAGAAACTCACACCTTATGAGTTAAAGTAGTTCAGCAAATTGAGTTGTCGTGGTTTCTACTAAGTTTTTTAACAATGATTTGTTTTGATTTTACTATGTTTAAGTCTTTGCATTTGTTATCTGTTGATGCTTTAATTGGCTTCAAAAGGGCTGTATCTTTTATTATAATAATAATTGTTGCTGTTGTTATTATTGCTATCATTATTATTATTGTGGTTGTTGATTGCAATATTAAGCTGTTTATGTCTATTTTCATTTGTTGAGCATTTGCGATAAAACATGTATGACAAAGTTTTGATGGATTAGCAATGCCTACAAGATTTTTTAACTTTTCCCAGGATCCTGAGTCATCAATCCCAGGATTGTAGTAGTTGTTGAGAGTGTGCATCTTGGTAGAGATGAGAGAGTTCTTAATCTTGATCTTTCTCCATATGATACTGCCAAAAGCTTTAGAATGCCCAGGGGCACACATAAAGTCACAATTGACAAAATCATTCATTATATGTTCACTAGAAAGCATCAACAATAAGCTTTTAGAAAGTCATTCATTTTCTGATTATATATATCAATATTATTACAGAACTCTTATAGAGTCCTATCTAAACTTTGCCAAAGAAAAACATTAATATTCAATTTGTTTAAGTTAAATAAATTGAAATGTGCAGAAGCTGATAATTTCTTTGAGTTGCGGTGAGTCTGGGTGTGTGTGAATAGACTTAAATCGTTCTAGTGATCACAACGGAATTGCTGGAGATTTAGAAATGTCTTTAGGTTTCTTTTCAGTTTTAATAGAAGGGCAAATGTAGTGGATATTTTGATGGAAACATGTGGAAAACTATGGCTCTGCTTTCTCCAAATGACCAAAGTGAATATCATATTTATAATCCTCTAAAATAATGTGTTATATGTCTTGCAAAGTTTTTCCCCCCTAGAAATGCTTCACGGTCCTACAAAAGCTCCTCCTTGAGCAATGTTTTTGGTTACATATTTACTAATTTGCCAAAAGAGTATGTGCATCCTATATACTATTTTCTAGAGTAATAATCGAAATTCATTTGTATTTTTCTATATGCAGAGGGATCATTCAAGAAAGAGATTGGAGAGTTATCAACTTGAATCTAATGGAAGTAGTGGTAAACCTCATTCTCATCCCATATCTGCTTCAGTGCTTACTTATTTTGGTAACTAATAGTTTCTTTCATGTTCCTTGTTGCTCACATTTTTTGTATGTCATATGTTAAGGTTTATTTGGGCAACAAATTATAAAGAAGCCGAAGCTGGCAAAGCAATCACTAGATAATTCTTTTGACAATCTTACTCCACTGGCTGGGTCTATTCCTTCTCCAGTGGCTTCCCAGATGAGTAATATGTCCAACCCTAATAAGTTCATTAAAATGCTTGGCGGCCGGGATCGAGGTAGGAAAGCCAAAGCAATGAAGGTACCCTATGAGAGCTAGTCAACCATGTGCTGTGATCCTGTTCCCATTGTTGCTGTTCTATCATTATTTGAGCATATCTATGAAATTGAGCTTTTAATCGTCTTTGCAGATGCCTGCTGGGCAGCCAGGTTCAGGAAGTCAATGGTCACTATTTGAAGACCAGGTTAATATTTCGTTTCATCCTTTAATCTATAATACATATTTTTTGTTAGACCATATTATCATGTGCCTGCAATGTTGTTTTGACATCTTAGGCACTAGTTGTCCTGGTGCATGATTTGGGTCCAAACTGGGAGCTTGTAAGTGATGCGATCAACAGTACTTTGCAATTCAAGGTAAGAAGTTCGACTCATATTAAATCAACATGGTATGATAGATTTTCTTATTTCACTTATCCTGCCTCTTTGAGGTTTCTTGAACCAGTTTAAGGTGTAACTTAAAGAAGTATTATTCCTTATTTTACTTATATTTTTCAGTGCTGGTTCTTATTTAATCTTTTATATTTTATATTTCTGTTTTCTTGCACTTTTAATTTGCTAATCTTATTGCAGTGTATATTTCGCAAGTCTAAAGAATGCAAAGAGCGCCACAACATTTTAATTGATAGGACTAATGGTGATGGGGCTGATAGTGCTGAAGATTCAGGGTCTTCTCAACCTTATCCATCTACCTTACCTGGCATTCCAAAGGCAATATTTTTTATTATTTTAAAATTTAATTCTTCTCAAGTCAATCTTGACAGTTTTTTTCTATATTTATTGGCATTATACATCTTTACCTTCTGGTGAGTTATTTTTTAGCTGCTTAAATTGGCTGTCGGTGCTGCATGTCACGCAGGGCAGTGCCAGACAGTTATTTCAACGTCTGCAGGAGCCAATGGAAGAGGAAACACTCAAATCTCATTTTGAGAAAATCATTGAGATTGGCCGAAACCAGCATTATCGGAGGACTCAGGCATGTTGTGTTAAATGTTATGGGGGGTGGAAACCACAGAAATATAGTTTGATTGCTGCCTAATAACTTCTCTTACATTATCTGCTTCTCACTTTACAGGTTTTGAACTCATTAGTGACTGATTTATTTTCTTTTTGTATTTTGAAGAATGATAACCAGGACATAAAACAAATCCAGCCACACAATTCTCACACAGTTACCATTTCCCAAGTCTGCCCAAATAACCAGAACGGGCCTCTGACGTAAGTTTTTGGTGTTTCTCTGAATTATAATGGTTCAATTGCTGTGTGCTACTCATTGCCACTAATTCATTCTCACTAATATACTTTATATCCTTTTTCATGTTCTGTTGCATGTAATGGCTTTTGTCTTTCTCGAGGAATTGTTACAGTAACTCTTTATTTTTTTTCATTTTAATTTTTTTTCAATGAAGGCCTCTTGATCTCTGTGATGCATCTGTATCAAGCAACGATGTTCTTTCCCTCGGGTATCAAGGCTCTCATGCTAGTGGTTTAGCAATGTCAAATCAGGGTACTGTAGCATCCGTGCTTCCAGCTTCTGTTGCAAATTCCTCATTACAAGGATCTTCCAGTGTAATTCTCAGCAATAACTTTTCATTGCCATCTGGTCCAGTAAATGCTGCTGTTAGGTAATGTATCATTATTAGCTTCAGATTTATCAATTTGGAATGTTTTCACATTCTGATTTTATGTACTTGGCATTTCTCTTAGGGATGGTAGATATGGTGTTCCAAGAGCAGCAGTTTTATCTATTGATGAACAGCAGAAAATGCAACAATATAATCAAATGTTATCTGGTAGAACAGTTCAGCAATCCAGCTCGTCTATACCTGGGACTCTTCCAGGAACGGATCGCAGTGTTCGTATGTTACCTGGTGGAAATGGTTTGGGAATTATGGGAGTGAATAGAAGCATGCCAATAGCAAGGCCGGGGTTTCAAGGAATGGCTTCATCATCTGTGCTGAATTCTGGAAGCATGCTTTCTTCCAGTATGGTGGCGATTCCAGGCCCTGTAAATATGCACTCTGGGACTGGTTCTGGTCAGGGAAATTCAATGTTAAGACCTCGTGACGCTTTGCATATGATGCGGGTTAGTTGTCTGCTATAGTCCTCTTCTAGACTAAGATGGTTTTATTTTATTATCTCTAGGTGATATATTGGATTTGAATTGCATTATGAATCATACTTGCATGGATTAATTGTCTCTGTTATGATGATGCTGGCATATACCTTCATTTCCTATTAGTATTGTATTTTATTATGTTTCAGAGTGATAAAGAGTGAAGTTTTAACTGAAAGCAATTCTGATATTTTAGGTTTTAGAATACACTAAACTACTCGCTGAAGTTGTCATAGGCTCATAGCACAGTGGTAAAAGATGCTGGCATAGCATCTTAACTCTTAAGGGAAGGGACACTATCATCTTGTCATGTTACTTTTAATTTTTGGGTAACTTACACTGACTTCCCCTAATATTAGGCAAAAATACACGCTATCCCCGTGTTTTTGACCTCCCTTTAACTTATACTATGTTATAGAAACCTCCCTACCATTAAAGTTGACTGACGGCCGAAGATGGAATTTGCTGGCATCAGCAAACAGAAACTCAAAGATATCCAGTTTGCCCTTGTAATGAATGTAAAGACAATATTACCTTCGCTTTTGGGAATGAAATAACTTTAATACCCTGACTCTTAACCTGTGTGAATTACGTTTTATATAAATTTGCATATGGTTTACACTTTATTTATATGAAATGCATTGCACTCTATGTAGGCATCTCTTTATCTATATATGGTCTCTCTCTCTCTCTCTCGTGCGCACACACACACACAAACAATATATCTGTCTATATATCTCTCTATCCACGAACTTCATCTGTCCAAATATATGTGGTCTTTTTGTGACGCACCCTCTCCCTCTCAAAATAAAACCTCAATTTCAAAGACATTTGGTCTGTTACATGTTTATTTAGGGGAGACCATTTGGTCTATTTCTTGTTGAAACTCACGGCTCACGCCATTAAATGGAAGAGCAAATCACAACATGCAAAAACACATGCACACAGTAAAAAGCCATGTTACCTGGACTTGGCAGTTTGCCCTAGAGTACTGGTGTTGGCATGACACGACGCCGACACAAGTGTGGGACACCGGTACAACACGGCTGGAGAAAGAAGTGGAAGAGGAAGGTACAAAGGAAGAAATAATAACATGTTCTCGCAATTTATCTTATCTTTGTTGGAGCCAAAAACATACATGGAATGCTTTGTTGAAGGTACCAATCTAGTGGCTAGGGCTAGGGTTTTATTCCTCTAACCAGCTGCGCAGATCGTAAAAGAGATAGAAATAAAAGAAGCTGCAGCCCTAACATTTTTAATAAGTTTGAAAAGTTATAATTGTAGTTTTACCCAAATTTTTTTTTTTCCAAAATTACCTAACACTAATACTTAATTCTCATAATTGCCCAATATTTTATGTTCTTTTCCTATTTTACCCCTACTATTAGTTCATCATTTTAAAAACACTTTAACAATTATTTCAAAGATTATTTGACACTATTATTCGTGTCTGCTTATCCCTAATTTTGACAATTAGAAAGATCCGACACTTGCTGTACTCGAGTCCGGGTAACATAGGAAAAAAGGAGAGAGAACTATGACTGGTTCTCACTCTTCAGACTAGAAAAGATTAATATTATTTTAATCTAGTTTTTGATCTCTCTCTCTCTCCCTCCCCCCAACAGATCATAATTCCCTCTTCTTCTTCTCCTAAACCATGTCCAAGACTGCCTTTTCTTTTTCTCAACAAACTTCTATCATTTTCCCTCTTCATGAACAGGTCATATATATCTCATTCTTCTTCTCTTCCATGTCTACACTCTCCCCTTTTTTCCTTTTATCAACCTAATAATTCGTAATAATGCAAGGGTTATTACGATCAATACCAAGACCATATTGGTTGTTTTCATTTTTATAGATTGCACATGCAGTTTGCAGAACTGTGACCTTGGTGATGTTGTTCCTTTGCAGTTGCAATGCCACTATGGGGTTGCTGGATTGTGGATTTGCTCTGTTTAAATAAAATTGTAGATTGCATATGGAGATTAAAAGTTTTAAAGAGTTCCAATGGGTTTTGATTAAGAGAAAATTCTAGAGTGAGAGTTTTGGAAAGAGAGAGTCTTGATGGGATCTGATTAAAACAAATCACCACCCAGTTCTATCTTAAAACACAATCCAAGAAGTTCAATTCTGATTCAAAAACCTCAAATTCAACAAACTTCGTTCATGGATTTCTGATGCCGAATCGGGTACGGGAGTGGCTTCAACGCAGAAAGCAGTGCCATAATGAGGAAGAAGAACTTTGATTTTTTTAGCATCTCCCAATCAATCTTGGCCGAAAAAATATATTTCTAATGCCAAATCATTTCCACTGCACTAAAACTCATCTTTACCAGTTCTCAAAACCGATCTCAACCAATAGATCTATCTTCTGTTTTCTGAACTATATACTTGACATATAAATCCTAACTATACAAAATCAGGAAGACAAAAAAAACAAAGCTTAATTCTAATCTTTCAAAGTAATACAAGAGTTAGAGGTGGTGAAGAGGTGTGTGTGTGTGAGAGATGATGCTAGAGATTGCAGTGGCAAGAGATGATGGATAAGAAGACTGTTTATAAGAAAATAGTCATGGGCCATTTTGGTTTTAAATGATGTTATTATTAAAATAAAATACTAATATAGAGGGCATTTTAGTGCGGAGGTAAGGCTGCGTATTCCCCAGACCTGCAATGACGCGCCTCGTGCACTAGGTTAGCCACCCCCCCCCCCCCCCCCCCCGGCCCTGTTAAATAAACTGTTAATAGAGTTAATCGGACGTCTCTAATAGAGGTCAGTTTAATATTAGAAAACATAGGGGAGGTTGGTGTAATTTTGCTTAACATCAGGAGAGATGAGTGTAATTTTTCCTTTGTTTTATATTTATATTTTTGTGAGTTTGTTGCCTGTTGGGGTACGAGAGCTTTCTTGTACTGGTAAGTTAATTGTGCAGACTGTACCAGTGGAGGGCACGAGCCAATTGGTCAACATCCATGAAACATAAGTAATGTACTATTTTTGTGTAAGTTAGCAGACAAGCTTGTTTTTGAGTTCAAACATCAAAGAGAATGTGACAATAGGAACTAGGAAGTTTTCTTCTCCATCAGTCTATTTTTTTAGTTCAACCCCTTGACAATAATAACCATAGTCCATAGTATCACCATGGCAACAGATAGGGATGTTTAGGGTGAGTGATTGGCGAAAATAATTTTGATCCTACCATTTCTTTTACTGGCTGAAGCTAGTCAGTCTAACCAACCCAGTTGAGTGCTATGTTAATCCTACTTGGCTAGCTTATCATAGTCTTCCCTATTTTATATTGTTATAATATTTTCTGATGAGAACAAATCTTCATTCAATCATCTGGTGTTCTGCCATTACAGGTCTTAATTGCAGAAACCTCAAAACTTGTCTAGAATATGAATCAACCATAATCAATCATCTCAAATCTCTTTTAATCAAGAGTACATCCAGTCCTCACTACAAAATTCCCTTAAAAAGTACAAAATAAGATAAATGCTCTGATCTCTGACTCATACGCTCATTGTTGTGGTCAACTCTTAAAAATTAGTTATGAAGTGAAAGAGACATGATGAATTCACAGCTCGATAAGAATAACCAATTTCACATCAGTAAATTGGCATGCGTTCACAATTTAGCTAATACTAACCTGGTCATGAAGACTAAATAATTATTACCACTATGCAGTTTTGTAACTCATAATAAAGGCAAGCTTCTCAATTGTATCTTCTTTATCTAACATATGATCAGCCATATCATGTTATATTAGCTTATATAATATTTTCTCTTGAGAATATTTCATGTTTGAGTATTACTTCTCAAAACATTAAGTCCTCATGGTTGAGGGCCAAACCTAGCTTATTATTTACACCAAGTTATCATGTAAGTCTCCTCAGCCATGACATGCACTTGGATCTGGGTGGGTCAACAGACACCACCATCCCTCACCTAGCTAGACATGGTCTCACTAGGTCAATTGGTTCATATCATAGTTTACTCAATAATCAATAGTTGGAATAGCTCATGGTTCATCCCCGACACGTTTTGGAAGATCGGACAGATGTCTCGCACGAGATGTGATCTTCCCATTTTAGGTTCTTTATGTTTTAATTATTATGCATTCTCTTCACACTGAGTTTGGGAAGGGGTATCCATGTATGAACATAGTATCTATTTGAGCTCCACTCAAATGTTCCCTTCTCATGATGGGATTGTGTACTACAGTATAACTGTTCTGCTCTGGTCCGGTATTAGTGAATTTAAGAGTCGTGTAATTGACTCAATCATCAAATAATAGATTGCAAGTTCATAACCTAATTCATGTAATATTGGCAGAAGTTGTTGTATGTAGAGGACCTAAGTTATTACAGGCCCTCCAAGTATGTTGAATATTCATCCAAGAGTCGGTCCACTGATTGGAACACTTCTGAGGAGTCCTGCACTTGCATTCGCTCATTAGACCATCTACAGTGCAACTAGCAACAACTTTAACTCAAATATTTCCTAATAATTGCTGTTCCTCACATCCATGTGGATTTTTCACTTTAAAATTAACACACTATTGCCTTTAATGATTTGTATTCTCTTCATTTACTAAAAGAATAATCCAGATGTAAAAATGGTTCTTGTGTGCATTATCCGCTATGAAGTTGTATCAAATTCATTTGATTGGTAAATGTCCTTTACTTGTTCTCTAGTTGTAACAACTGCATCTGCAATGGAATTCCCAATTTTAATTTCTCTAATAACAGTGTTTATTTGGTGTTGTAGCCTACTACCCAAAATCCGGAGCATCAAAGGCAAATGATGGTGCCAGACCTTCAGATGCATGTCACACAAGGGAACGGCCAAGGAATCCCTCCTTTTGGCGCATTAAGTTCTGCATTTTCTAATCAGGCAGCCTCTTCACCTGTTCAAACATACCCACTCCACCACCACCACCACCAGCAGCATATGTCCCCGCAACAGTCCCATGTGCTTAGCAATCCTCATCATTCTCATCAAGGACCGAATCATGCCACCAGCTCTCAGAATCAAGCCTATGCAATGCGATTTAAAGAGAGGCAGCTGCAGCAACGGTTGTTGCAACAGAAGCAGCAGCAGCAACAGCAACAGCAACAACAACAATTTGCTGCATCTAATGCTTCGATGCCACACGTACAAGCACAGCCCCAACTCCCCATCTCATCTTCTCTACAAAACAGTTCCCAAGTTCAGTCACAAACTTCTTCCCCACCAGTATCACTATCCTCTCTTGCACCATCATCTACTATGACACCCATGTCTCAGAACCAACAGAAACATCACATACTGCCCCATGGGCTTGGACGAAACCCTCAAACTGGTGGCAGTGGGTTGACCAATCAGATGGGGAAGCAAAGGCAACTCCAAGCGCAGCAGCAGCACTCGCAACAATCAGGCAGGCATCACCCTCAACATCGGCAACATTCACAATCCCAGCAGCAGGCTAAACTCCCAAAGGGAATAGGTAGAGCAAACATGCTGATGCATCAGAACCTCTCCATTGACCCCTCTCTTTTGAATGGACTTATCACTACTCCAGGAAGCCAATCTGCCGAGAAAGGGGAGCAGGGGATGCATTTGATGCAAGGTCAGGGTTTATATTCAGGGTCAGGACTAAACCCCGTTCAATCATCAAAACCATTAGTGCCTCATCCTTCAAATGTGTCGCAGCCTCAGCAGAAAATGTATCCTGCGCAAACAGTCTCTTCATCAAAGCAACTCCAGTTGCCTTCTTCTCATTCTGATAATGGAGATCAAGGTCATCTTCAACCAGTGGCTTCTGGTCCCATGTTATCAGCTTCCCATCAAACTGTTCCAACCTTGGTTATTGCTTCTTCCAATCATCAGCAGCCGCAGCCGCACCAAAAGTTGGTTAATCAAACTCAACCGCCTGTTCAAAGAGTGCTACAACAGAATCGTCAAGTGAATTCTAACCCACCGAGCAAGTCGCAAGTCAATCAAGCTCAAGTTGACCAACAACCTTTGACCAACTCATCTCAGATGAGTACCACAGTGGCGATGCCTCAGGCCTGCGTAGATAGGACTAATGTAGTACCTGTGATTTCTTCTACTAGCACTTCTCAGCGGAAAGCACCGGAACCATTATACGATTCTGGTATGACATATCCAGCAACACAGTTGGTTCCCATTGAGAGTCCACCTTTAGCAAGTTCTGCTGGGAGTGAGCCCATACCCTCAGTAAGCCAAGGGCTAGAACAGAGGCAGTCATCAGGCAGCTTGCCACATATTGGGCAAAATGTTAGTGCACAGGGTCATCAGCAGCATTCACAACTACAACAACCTCCCACACCTCCACAGCAGCAGCATCAGCAGCTGCTGCAACAACAATCACCACAACAGCAGCTGCCACCTCAACAGCAATCTCAGCAGCAGATGCAGCATCTTGAAGCAGGGAACAACAGTTTGTATATTAGGCCCACTAACACTAGACTGGAATGAAGCATTCTAATGGATTGAGCAATTCCTGGAACGGCTGGTCCGGTCCGGTTCAGGTCGGCATGCCTTTGTAACAACAGTGTACAGGTATGTTAAGTTCCCTTTCATGTCAGTTATTGGCATTTGTAGTCTGACATTCACTTATGAAAGTCAGCATTTTATAGACAAATTTTAACTGTCAGGTTACGTGCTTACATTTTTTATTTTCGTTCATTTTGTGCAGTAATTCCATTTTATTGCATATAATTAAATAAATTTCAAAAATCATATTATTGATGCCCACCATCCCAACCCACCCCAACAAAACCCAAAAATAAAAAAATAAAAAAAAAATCTGAAAGTCCAAACAAAAAAAAAAAGGAAGAAAAATTCTTGAAGTCATGATTTTTTTTCCCTGTTTAGAAAATAATTTCCGAATCGTTTCTATGTTTATATGTTAAGGACATACGGCAATTTTGGCTTCACTGCACCCGAACCTGGGCTTTTGATTGGTACGTGGTGTGGGAGCTCTGGATGTTGTTGCACAATTAAATGGAATAAGAGGCTGATTGCGTAATGGTGTTTTGTGCAGATGAAGCTCATCACTCCATCAAGGAGGAAAGTGATTCTGATTGTTATCTGAAGAATCTGTTAAAGAGTTAAGTAAAGGGATACTAGCAGGTTAAATTTTTTGGGTATTATGTATATTACCATTGCCCTAGAGCTTCAGGAAGATAGAGACAGATATAAAGGTATGTGTACAGGGACTCATATCTCCTTTGATCACCTTCTTTTTCTCTTCTTAGAAAAAAGAATCTCTGCTTCCCCTTTATATTAAGGGGTTAGCTATCATTGTCAGGGCCAAAGCCTTTGGGAAATTTTGTGAATACAAGTTTTCTAGTGTATACAATTAGCAATGTTGAACAATCACCATCCATCAATGCTATGGGAGCATGCGCGATCCAAAGGATGCAATCTAGATATTACATTTATGGTTTCTGAGAAAAAGCTTTATGCTGCAAATTCTCACTCGAAATTCCATGAACACGTAGAATCTTTTGTAGTTTGATACCAATTAAAACTAATCCTGACTCTGAATACAAAAGAAAATGTCGATTGGATGCATAAAGCCATAATGTGGCATCATGGAAGGGAAAAGGGGGGGGGGGGGGGGGGGGGGGGGGGGGGGCGGGTGGAAGCAGTACAAAAAAATTTCACTAGGTTCGGTATCAATTTGCTATTAATCAAGTATAGTGAAATAACAGGAACTTATCATAATTTATTTGTTGAGAATGAGTCCAGAGAATACCTAGAAATAACTAAGTTAGGAAGTGATCATAATGTCACAGATCAACATCTGGATGGGGCTATTGCGGAGCGTAGATCAAGGAGAGGACCATTTCATAAAAACACAATTGTAGAACTTGGACTGAATTTTAATCTCTTTTTTGCTATCATAGGGTTTTTTTTTTTATCTTTTTCTTCCCCACAAGGTCTTTTTTGCTATTATAGTTATATTCTCGTCCTGTAATAATATGGGGCAGATGATTATTTTTGTAGAGCGTTTGGTAGGGTTTTAGGGTTAAGATTTGGAGGGGTAAGATTTGTTTTATGGTAGGAAGTGTATGGTGGTGGTGGTGGTGGTGGACCGTGGTGAGTGAGAAGGAATGGGTGGAGGAAGTGGCTGGGGACTGGTGAGTTCTAAAATGTGCCAGGGTTAAAAGATTTGTAGGGGTGGATTGGTTTTATGGTGGGAAGCGGTAGCTGGTGGTGGTGAGTGAGAAGGAATGGGTGGAGACTGGTGAGTTGTAAAATATGCCAGGTGTGTATGGGTTGGTAATGGACCCGAATTTGACAACTCGAAAGAGCCAGCCTATATAAATAGATTTGCACTTGGGCTCTGACTCGTGGACTTCATGTAAAAAACCATTCTGATAAAAAATTCTTCTTTCTTGTCACTTAATTTTAACCTTCTTATGCTCTGTTTACGTAAATTGTTGAAAATATTCTTTCTACATGCAAAATCTTTTAGCTGATAAAAAATCATTTTATTATTTTCGATGTTTAGTTTAAAATGCTATCAGCACTAATTTTCGATTGTGATTTAGAGGAGTTCCTTTTTTATACTTAATTTTATATTTTACGCTTAGTTTGTGCAAATTGTTGAAAATATTCTATAAGTAAACGTACTAGATTGTAATTAGTTGACCCAAATACAAGATTCTCAAGGATTCGGACTTGGGTTTGGTTTGTGGACTTTATCTAAATTCTAACTGCAAAAATTTTGATCAAGAGTTTTTTTTTTTTTTTTTCAATATATGCTTTAATTTTTCATTTCATGTCTTAAAACTCCATTTATGTAAATTTTTAACATATTTATTGTTCTACATGAACAAAATTTCCCTAGATGAGTAGACTTATTTTTATGCACTATTTGTATGCATGCGGATTTATATGTATATAATTAAAAATGATATTTACACGCTATTTTTCTCCAATGCATTCCACATTATGCTTTGATAATTGAAATGACAAAATTACCCCTCAAACGTGGGAGTGAGTGTTTTTTTAAGGTTAATTTTGTCAGTTTATTTTTAAAAGAGGCAAGTGTAGTGCATATGAAAGGAAAGTGGAATGTGGATATTATTTTCCTATATTACTCACCAAATATATATATATATTCCTATATTTATGTGCAGTGTTTTATATATATATATATATATATATCTCTTTCGCAAAAATGCTTCGAGCATAAATTTTGTATTAGTATATAGTACCTAGAAATAGAGCAAAAAGGACGCATTTGTGTGAGTAAAAATTAAATAAATATTTCTTAATTTTGCTTGGCTGAAAATTACCATCATCACAGATTAGTTCTCCTGTAAAACGGGCTGGCAGAAGTGTGAGAATAACACCATGCGAATCAGAATGATGGTGAATAGATGGTTGCAGTTGCGGACCCGGATCCTGGCCTGGACCCGGTGTAAGGGAATCAATATAGATGGTGTCAAAGTATATCGATAAATTTTAAAATATCATTTGACGCAAGTCATTACCTATTAATGAACTTTGTCTTTACCGGTATTAAAAATGCTTAGTATTATAAACATGAACACTTTTATCATATGTAGGAGTAGAATTGTGGGAGGATCAATGTGGCAAACTTGTCAAGTTTCAAAAAGATTAACTCCAAACCCAATTCACATTAAGAAAACCTCAAGCTAAGCAGACCTGTCCCACATCAAACCTTTCTCAAATTTCAGTTTTATATATATATATATATATATTAGGTGAAAATAATCACATTATGCATTTTCTCTAAATTCACAAAAAGGATCTGCATCAAAAAGAATTTAATCTTCAGTCTATGATCTATATTTTGCCATATCATCAAAATAATAAAATATTTCAAAATAATGTCGGTTCTTGTAAATGTATAAAAAAGAAGTGATTTTAAAAATGGGCCTATTAAAATTTATGGGTAAACTGAGAGTTAAAGAGCAAGAAGGGCAGGAAAACCAAGAGGCATGGTTTTTGAAATCACATGGTTTTGTAGGTTTTCTTTTAAGTAATTGATGTGAAACATTTTAAGCTTTGATCTATTAAAAATTACTCATGTCACCATCTTGTGAATTTTGGTTAGATAGAAATAGCATGGAAATTTTGAAACATTTTAAGAGTTTGGATAGCAATGACAGTAGCTATTCATAATCACCAAACTATCTCTTAAAAAAATTTTAACAAAAAAACACAAACAAAATTTTGATTTCTTGAAAAAGTGAAGGCCTATTAAATCAATATATAATAACATGAAAATGACTTTCTTTAACATAGAGATTAAAACCAATAGAGAGAGATATTGGGTGATTACAGTACATTATATTTCATATAAAATTGAAACACAAAATAACGTGGCACTTCTGTCATCTTATATTTTACCCAAAGGGTCAACAAAAGTATACACCCAATTACTTGTTAAACACAATCTGAACTTTGATTTTTTACATGGCACTACTATATAGAATAATGTAAATATAAATACATATCATAAAATATTTCAAACAACGTAATGTTATTAATTAAGAGAACTCGTATTCCCTGATGTCAATTTTTACCCAGTATTGAGAAAGACACCGATAATCATTTTATGCTTGCATCACAAGCTTTTATTCCATCATTCTCGTATGAATTAAAACATATAAGTTTATAGTATTCATATAACTAAAGAATTTAAACAAATGAAATGTTATTAAATAAAGGAGTTAAGAGTTAGAGAAATGCAAACTCAAGACTCCACGATTTACATGGTTAAACACCTACATTGGTCACCTACGTCCATGCCTAAAGAGCATCTCTTAAGTCTTAAGTATTCCATTATGAAGCTTCCCTTAAGGGTGAAAAACAAACATTTACAATTGTCAATTGCACCACTTGGTTTTCTTTGTTTCGTGAACATCTCATCAAAACTTCCTTGCCAAGCTCACGACTTGAACTTCCTTTATCTTTTGACAGTTAAGAAATAATCACTGCTCACTCTAATAGGCGGAGAGCAATATCTAATCATTCTTCTTATAAGGTAGAAAATAAACATTTACAAGCTTCCACGAAGCTAACCCTTTTGTCAATAGCATATCTTGGACTTCCTCTCAAATAAGATGAATAATAATTTGAGTACAATGGAGAATATCCCTCAATGGATAGATACATAAATAATAACTTAATATCCTGGAGTTATAAATGAAGTATTCAAAAGAAAGCTCAACTCTATATTTGTAAGATGAACCACGATAAATGATATGAAAGATGAGGATCAATGATGGTTCCTACAAGAGATTTATACCAAGTAGAATGCAAATCTTTGCATTCAAGAGATTTTCAAGTATATGCACGTGGGTAGATTTCTCTCTAACTCTCTTGCTCTTTTTGCCTTTAGAAATATTCCAAATATCTTCTATTTATAGCCCCAACCAAAATATGTTCGTTTATAGCCGTTTGGGAACATGAATTAGCTGTTAGACATAATGTAATCAACTGTAGTTTGGAGGTTTGTCAACTATAGTTACTTGATTTTGGAAATGATAACTACTGAACCTGATGTACTCAACTGTAAATTAAGATGTAGTTGATTACATATCATGATGTAGTTGACTATATATTAGGAATTTGTTGACTAAGTCTTTTGAATTGAAACGATGCAAGTATTGAAAAGTAATAGAGTCAACTATAAACAAGATGTAGCTGACTACATATCACAACGTAGTTGACTATAAATTCAGCATTAGTTGACTATATCTCTTGTGGCCAATTCTTGTAACTTTGGGCTTTATCAAATAAATTAAGTCATGTTGTGAATGATTAATTAAAATCATTTCAGGCTCATGCATGCTTAAGTCAATTAAAGAATTTTATAGAATGACTTCATTTAATTTAAAGCCTAAGCAGGTGTCAAGGGACCATCAACATAGTATCAATGAAATTGATTCAAAGTCCTTGACTTCTCTAAGTGTAAATATTGAGATTAAAGATATTCTCAATTAAAAATCATCTCAATATTACCTTAGATTTTTAATAATCTAAACATATAAGTTCAAAACCTTACTACTCTAATTTTTATAGAGCATTCCAAATGACATGATTAAAATACATGATCCTAGTAATGGCTTAATAGTTAAATTCTTATAAAGCTTATGAAGGCTTGTACTAACTCAACTTTAGTAAATATCTTATGATGTTATAAATGAAGTTCATGGTCTAATTCTAAATGTTCAAGGAAATATGATATGATGTGAATGATATACATTGATTCTAAGGTCCATTAGGTCAAGAGATTAGCTTTTAAATAAAGTTACTTCAGACTAGTCTACCCAAGTTTTTTTATCTCCAATTATTTAAACTCTTGGGTTCCATCATCATCCTTGGATATACTTCAACTTTGTCATTGATTTTGATTTTTGATCTTTGAGTTTTATGATTATGTGACTTGATATATCTTCTTGTAATTCCTTTGAAATCCAACGCCTTTAAATCTACACTACAATAGGTTGTTATCATCAAAATCACCCAAATAACATTGGACTGAAACCTTGAGGTCAACAATATTATTATTATATTAATATTACGTTACCTTTTACCTTTTAAAGTTATATTATTATTATATTAATATTATATTACCTTTTATCATTTATCTTTTAGTATTTATATTATATTTTTAAGAAATTAGTAGTTCTATTATTATTATAATTTTAATATAGGATACAAAACTCTCCCTCCTCTTTTTTTAATTGTTATTTTTACTCTTAAAAAATTAATAATTAAGTTAAGATTAAATTATTCAACAAAATTGATATGAATTTTCACAAATTTAATAATTCTACTAAAACTTTTCAAGCTAAATTTTTTCAACAAACTTAACTTTGAATTCAACACCCTTAAATTTACATTTCAAAACTGATGATGCAAAAATCCGCCCCGATCTGGTCAAACGCCAACCTGTAAAATAGACAAGAGAAGAGTGATCGAAAGGGCACCGGTGCAGTGCCGGCCGAACACGCTCCGACGATCAAGTTAGAAATCGGGATGGTGTTTCAATGGATGTATAGGGACTCAGAGGGTATATCTTGCGTACCTGGCATATGAGTCGCTCCTGTATTTATAGCAGTGAAAACGAAGCCATGTCATAGTAGGGGTCTGCCCCTTGAAGATAGAGAAGTCCCGATACAATTAGATTTCCTGTCCATATCAGCTTGGGCCCATCAATTACGCTACACGTTTCATCCTTTCAGTCAACCACTCCATCAGATGCCCCCTGTTCATGAGGGTCAAATGCTGGGCCTTATGAACATTTTGGATTACTCATTGGGCGTTTCTAATATATATTTTTTCTTTTTTTCCTTTCTTTCTTCTTTTTTCTTTTTCTCTTTTTTTTTTTTTTTTTTTCTTTCTTTTCTGCGCGTGGCCCAGGTGGGCCCGGCCGCGCCGGGCCAAGGCCGGGCTGCGCCCGGCCAGGGCCGGCCGAGCCAGTCCTGGCGGCGTCTGGCTTGGTGTGCTTGTCTTCGCCTGGCGTACTCGCTCTGTGCTGGCTCCCTTGCGACCGTTTGGCTTGTGAACGTTACTAAAAGGTGCCTTTTTGTGCTTGAGGACCGTTGGAAAGAGACGTTGGGGGCATTTTGCAACGGTTGGCTTCCATTGCCTATATAAGCACAATTACCTTCATTCATTCCTCACTCCATCATACCTTGTCACTAGCTCTCCTTCTTCCTTCAGCTTGTTTCTCTAGCTCATGCCCTGCACTATTTTATCTTCTCTCTCTCGTTGCCTGTACATTGTTGATCACAACTTCAACAAACCGGATCCAGAACTCTTTGCCCCTGGCTCTCCCCTGGTCCAAGTATTCAACTTTCTTCATTCCATAATGGCAGACTACAGAGAATGCCAAGATATTACCTCTACAATGACGGATGCTGATGTCGAAGAGTTGGCTACCTCATTCTCTTTTCCAGACGGGGTGGTAGCCAGGGCTCCCTTGCCAGCAGAGAGGGCCTTTTCCATTTGCCCAGGAGAGACGTGCTTCTATGAAGGCTACTTTCTTTCAGGTCTGCGTTTCCCCGTCCCAGACTTTGCGAAAGAGTTGCTCCGATACCTCAACCTTTGCCCTTCTCAGCTTACGCCTAATTCTTGGCGTATTATTATGGCTAGCCTGGTCCTTTGGAGGTCCAGCAAGCTCACTCCTCAACCAACTATGAACGAGTTTCTTTCTTGTTATACTATCTTAAAAAGCAAGGACTGGCGTCATATTCAAGGCCGATCTCGCGGCGCAGGTAGCCTTCCCAAAGGACTTGTGATTCTCGACAATGGTCATCGGATAAAGAACTGGAAGGAACGATTCTTCTTCGTTTCGGGTGATTGGGAGCTTCCTCCTTGCCGCATTCCCCGCACTTGGACCGACGGGGTCGTGAGTGGTACGCTTTTTTCTATCCTTTCTTTTCAAGTCATCCTTTCTTTCTTACGTATGTTATAGAAACTGGCGTATTTTCATAAACCAGCTGTCAGGGTGGAGCCCGAGATAAGCCAGGAAGAGGAGGATAGGTTAGACCTTATCTATGATCTTGGGATGAGGGATGCGGTGACCTTGACTTCTGATGCAGGATTGAGAACACTTGGTTACCTGCCTCGCTTGCTTGGGGAGAGGAGAGGTACACCTTTATATTTTTTGACCCCTTATTCCCTTTTTTTTCCTGGATTTGAAAAATATAAATTTTACCGTATACATCGTGCAGGACCTCGGAGGAGGCCCGACCAAGACATCCGCATGTTGGCGAAAGGGAAGGGCGTTGAGGGATCTTCGTCCCCTGCTCAGAAAAGACGACGCCAACCCGTCCTCAGGAGCCTTGGTGCATCTACAGGTGGGGGCTTATCCTCTCCCCCCTCTATCGGGAATTCTCCCCTTGCAGCCACCATGAGTACCCCAGCTCCTGGCGCCAACCCCTTTGTGATACCTTACCCCCCTTTGTTCACGGGTAGTAACCTGGCTGACCCAGGAACCTTTGGGGTGCCGTCGACTCAACTCTTTGGCGGAGACAGCTTGCATGTATCGTTCTCCCCAGCCACCAGCCACACCGGGTTATTAACCCCATCGGTCGGCCATACAGGTTCATTGCTGGGTGACACATCCTTTGCTATAAAAAGGGCTGGGGAGTTTGCTCTCCCTCGTGATCTGGAAAAGATGGACGCCCTTGATGCTGTTTCCTCCACCGGATACTTACTGGCCAATATGGCTCAGGTATGCCTCTCACCTATCTATCGTGTTTGGGCGAGACTCTGATATCTCTCCTTCTTAACTCTGTGCTGCCCTTGTGTATTTGATAGGGCCTGACGATTGCCCATGGTCTCTCCAACCGCTACCTATGTGCAGAGGAGGAGTTAGGGAAGCAAAGAGCAGCCTTTGCTGCGGAACGCGCTTCCTTTGCCAGTGAGCGTACCGGCTTTAACTCCCAGCTTAAGACCCTTCGCGCTTCTCATAGTGAGGAAATAAACACCCTCAACTCCCAGCTCAGCCATGAACGGGAGGAGAGAGAGCTGGCCGTGGAGAACTTCAAGGAGTCGCCTGATTTTGACAGGGCCCTCAACCAGTCGTACATTGATGGCTTTGAATATTTTCGTGAAGTAGCGCAGGGTCAATGGCCTGACATGAACTTCTCCGGTCTGCAACTTGGAGATCCCGACCCTTGAGCTGGGGTCTTTTTTTTCTTTCGGTATCCATGTAGTGTTCCTCGGTGTAGAGGCTCCATGTACCTTTGTCCTTATTTACCTAATGAAAGATTGCGTGTTTTCTTATTGAATATGGATCATTGTGTAAAGGTTACTTCCACACTATTTGAGTTTCTTGATTCACTTAAAGAGGCCCTCCGTAGAGACGTGCCCATGTAAGGTTCCGCCCACCTAGGGTTTCATCTTTTATCGGGATTCATTCATCCCACCTTTTTCCTTTACAGGCCCTCCGTGGAGGTGTGCCCCCGTAGGGTTCTGCCCACATAGGGTTTTATCTTTTCTCGGGATTCATTCATCCCGCCTTTTTCCTTTAAAGGCCCTCCGTGGAGGTGTGCCCCCGTAGGGTTCTGCCCACATAGGGTTTTATCTTTTCTCGGGATTCATTCATCCCGCCTTTTTCCTTTAAAGGCCCTCCGTGGAGGTGTGCCCCCGTAGGGTTCTGCCCACATAGGGTTTTATCTTTTCTCGGGATTCATTCATCCCGCCTTTTTCCTTTAAAGGCCCTCCGTGGAGGTGTGCCCCCGTAGGGTTCTGCAGCAACAATGTCTAGGGAATAACAGTTTTATTTCATGATAATAAAAAATTACAAGAGATCAGCTCGAACTGGACAGGAATTCTATCCTGAGGTCTTGGGCATTAGCGCCAACCTCTCAAATGACACTTAAAGTGTGGCGTGGAGCCAAATTTTACAATAATACTTGCTCAAAACCAATGCAAGCTAAAAAACCAAAAGATGACGGGGGCATAAAATCAAGTCAGGACAAAAAAAACCTTACTGATAGAACTTCCTTAAATGCTCAGCGTTCCAAGGATGGGCTAGCTGCCTTCCTTCTAACGTTTCCAGCCAGTAGGTGCCTCGCCTTTGAGTCTTAATCACTTTGTACGGGCCCTCCCAGTTAGGGGCCAGCTTTCCCGTGCCGTGAGGCTTGGTGGCCTGAGTAACCTCTCGCAAGACTAGATCACCAGGCTGAAAACTCCTGTGCTTGACCTTGGTGTTATAATATCGGGACATGGCTTGTTGATATGCGGCCATTCGCACCTGCGCCTGCTCCCTATTCTCGTCGATGAAATCAACACTGGCCCTTAGCTCTCTCTCGTTGTGAACTGGATCATAATGTTTGGCACGATGGCTCGCCACAGTCCTCATTTCAACAGGCAGAACCGCCTCGCTTCCAAAAGCTAAAAAGTAGGGTGTTTCTCCTGTGGGGATTCTGGCAGTGGTCCTGTAGGCCCACAGAATGCTTGGCAGCAGCTCTGGCCATGCTCCTTTGGAGTCATCCAGGCGTTTCTTAATCATTTTAAATATAGTTCTATTGGCTACCTCAGCCTGCCCATTGGCCTGCGGATGGCCTGGCGATGAATACCGGTGGTTTATGCCATGCTCCGTGCAAAAATCTTGGAACCGTCGGCTCTCAAACTGCTTTGCGTTATCCATAATTATGACCCTTGGGACACCAAATCTACATATGATTGATTTCCATACGAAACTAATGACGTTCCTTTCCCCTATTGTAGCCAGGGGTTCGGCCTCTACCCATTTAGTAAAATAATCAACCGCCACTATTGCGAAATTCGTCTGGCCCTTTCCCATGGGCAGAGGACCAACAAAATCCATTCCCCATTGGGTAAAAGGCCACGGGGCCATTATTGGTGTCAGTTCTTCTGGAGGTTGCCTCGGGATGTTGGCAAAACGCTGGCACTTTTCGCACCTCTTGACAAAGTTCATTGCGTCCCGCTGCATAGAAGGCCAGTAGTACCCTTGCCTAATGGCTTTGTGAGCCAAGGATCTGCCTCCTGCATGGTTTCCGCACTCCCCTTCATGTATTTCCTTCATAACATTCTGCGCTTCCTCTGTTGACACGCATCGTAGGTAAGGTAAGGAAACTCCCCTTTTATAAAGGATTCCGTCGATTAGGGTGTACCTAGATGCCCTGACCCTAGTTCTATGTGCTTCTGCTTTATCTGTGGGTAGCTCACCATTGCTTATGTACTTGGCTATTGAGTCCGCCCATTCCATGCCCTGAGTGACTTGGTTTACTTCTCCCGATGTTGCGGTTGTTATACTCGGGTGGTCCATGTGCTCTACAAGCACCCCTCCTTGGGCGGCCTCTTGTGCCGTAGCCAACCGAGCGAGGGCATCGGCGTTGGAGTTTTCACTACGGGGGATCCGCGTGATTGAAAACCTCTCGAAATGGGTAACCAACTCTTGTACTTTTTGCAAGTAGGATTTCATCCTGGCTCCCTTTGCTTCGTATTCTAGACTAACTTGCCGGGCAATTAACTGGGAGTCAGTATGAGCTTTCAGTTGTCTAACCTTGAGGATATCTGCTAGCTTTAACCCCGCAATCAAGGCTTCATATTCAGCTTCATTGTTTGTTGCCTTGAATCCGAATTGCAGGGCGTATTTGAAGGTTTCCCCTGCTGGAGATCTGATTAGTATCCCTGCTCCACTGGCTTGTGTGTTGGATGATCCATCGACAAACAATTGCCATGTGCACCCAGGGTCCATTTGGCCCTCCCCTTTTTGGTGAACTGTATTTCCTGCTTCTTCTCGCTGAACTTGTTCATCTTCCTGGGGGTATGTAAATTCGGCTATGAAATCTGCCAGTACTTGGCCTTTGACTGCTGTTTTAGGCTTGTATCGGATGTCGAATTCTCCTAACTCCATGGACCATTTCACTAGTCGTCCCGAGGTTTCGGGTTTGAAGAGGACTTGCCGGAGGGGTTGATCGGTTAACACAACAATGGTGTGCGCTTGGAAATATGGCCTGAGTTTCCTAGCCGTAGTGACCAAGGCAAATGCCAATTTTTCTATGGAAGGATACCTTTCTTCTGCCCCCCGGAGAATCTTGCTGGTATAATAAACTGGCCTTTGCACTCCTTCTTCTTCTCGTATCAGCGCGGAACTGATTGCTGCAGGGGAGACAGCTAAGTACAAGTATAACTCCTCTCCTACGCGTGCGCATGACAGCAGTGGGGGTGAACTGAGGTATTGTTTTAACTCACTTAAGGCCTGCTCACATTCTGGAGTCCACTCGAAGGCCCGCTTGAGGACTTGAAAGAACGAGAGGCACCTGTCTGTAGCCCGGGAAATCAACCGGCTTAGCGCCGCCACTTTACCCGTCAGCTTTTGGACTTCTTTAATATTTCTGGGCGACCTCGTATCCAGGATGGCCTGCACCTTCTGAGGGTTGGCCTCTATTCCCCTCTTGCTGACCAGATAGCCCAAGAACTTCCCGGAGGATACTCCAAAAGCACACTTGCTCGGATTAAGCTTCATCCTATACTTCCGAAGAACCTCAAAGGTTTCCTGTAAATCAACCAAATGGTTGGCAGCTTCCTGACTTTTGACAAGCATATCATCGACATACACCTCCATGTTTCTACCAATTTGCTCCTTGAACATTCTATTTACCAACCTTTGATATGTTGCGCCGGCATTCTTCAGGCCAAATGGCATCACCGTGTAGCAGTATAATCCCCTTTCTGTTATAAAGGAGGTTCTTTCCTGATCTGACGGCCACATCGGAATTTGATTATATCCTGAGTAGGCATCCATAAAACTGAGTCGTTCATACCCCGCCGTCCCTTCTACGAGCATGTCAATTCGGGGGAGGGGGAAGCTATCTTTCGGACAAGCTTTATTCAGGTCAGTGAAGTCGACACACATGCGCCACTTTCCATTAGATTTTTTAACCAGTACCACATTTGATATCCAGTCTGGGTAGCTGGTTTCTCGCACAAAGTTAGCCTTCAACAACTTCTCCACCTCCTCGGAAATTGCCACGTTTCTTTCTGGGGCAAAGACTCTCCGTCTTTGTCTTACTGGCTTGGCGATGGGGTCGATGTTCAGTCGATGCACGGCAATGTTTGGATCAATCCCTGGCATATCCTGATGGGACCATGCGAACACATCCTCATTCGCTCTGAGGAATCGCACCATCTCCTCCCTGGAGGTGGGTGAGAGTGATGACCCCAAACTTACCCTTTTCCCCGTGCCTTTTTCGTTCAAGTTGACCTCAATTAATTCTTCCATCGGTTCTGCATGACGGACTTCTTCTTTTTCCTCCATCTCCTGTCCCTCAATGTTTAGGGTTTCTGTCATCTTCCTCTCCCTTAGGGAGGTGGCATAACATTCTCTGGCTGTGACCTGATCCCCTCTCAGTTCCCCGACACCATGCTCCGTGGGGAACCGGACAAGGAGGTGGTAGGTGGAGGTCACAGCTCTCATAGCATTCAACGTGGCCCTTCCCAGGATGACGTTATACGTGGTTGGGCAATCTACCACAAAGAAAGTCACCATCTTGGTGACTTGTCTGGGACTTGAACCAGCTGTAACCGGGAGGTCAATGGTGCCCAAGGGGAGGAGTTTTTCTCCGGAGAAACCCACAAGTGGCGACTGAGTGATCTTGAGTTTGCTTCTTCCAATCTTCAT
The DNA here is from genome assembly GCA_026545225.1 of Cornus controversa. NCBI lineage: Eukaryota > Viridiplantae > Streptophyta > Magnoliopsida > Cornales > Cornaceae > Cornus > Cornus controversa. Next base: position 44,194,174 of record CM048847.1, on the reverse strand, counting down.
TTGATCAAATGCATCTACAAAGAGGATATCTGCAGAGCTACCGCTGTCAATCAACACCCGCCTAATTGTGAAGTTGGCGATGGTTAATGTGACTACGAGGGCATCATCATGGGGTTGCTGAACTTTTTTGGCATCGTCCTCTGAAAAAGTTATGACTTGGTCGCTTAGTCTCGGGCACTTGGCGGGCGAATGGCTTACTTCCCCGATTTCAGAGAAACTCCTTGCTTTCCTAGTATGTGCTTTGCGAGCGGCGTTAGACTCCCCGCCTCCTGCTACTCCTCCCGAGATGACTCTAATTTCCCCTACTGGGGGGTTCCTGCGAGTCGTTCCCTCATTTATATCCTGTGCCTGATTCTGCGTTCTCTGTCCTCCACCGGCCACAAACCTCCGTAACTGGCCCCTTTGAATTAAACTTTCAATCTGCCTTTTCAAATCTATGCATTCATTGGTATCATGGCCATGATCGCGGTGGAACCTACAATACTTGTCACGAGATCTCCTGGCAGGATCAGTTCTCAATTTCGGAGGCCACGACACAGCCGGATCGTCTTGGATGTGTAGGAGGATCTGGCCTATGGGAGCGTTCAACGGGGTGAAACTAAACCCCTTTTCGCGGCGCACGGTCCTGTCACTTTGTTCCTGTGATACTCTATTATACTTGGGGTTTCGTTCTTCCCTGCTTGGTTGTCCCCCCCTCTTCCTGTCCACTTTTTTGTCGCTATCACCTTTTTCCCTACGGGCATCAAGGGCGTCCTCGGCATTCATGTATTTCTGGGCCTTCACAAGTAATTCGGACATGCTTTCAGGGGGATGCTTAGAAACAGAATATAGGAACTTGGAGGGTAATAATCCTCCCATGAACGCAGTAACGGCCACTTTGTCATCCAAGGCATCTACTTGTAACATTTCTCTGTTAAATCGATTAATATAGTCCCGCAACGATTCTCCTTTAGCTTGCCTTACATTCAGGAGATAGGTAGCGGGTTTTCTGTGTCTCCGGGCAGCGATGAAATTGCCAACAAATAGTTGGCTCAGCTCGTTAAAAGAACGGACAGTTGATGGCTTTAAACTATTGAACCAAGACCTGGCGGAGCCCTTCAATGTAGTGGGAAAGGCTCTGCACATGATTTCGTCGGGTACTGCCTGAAGATGCATTAAGGCCTTGTAAGTTTCCAGGTGATCTAGCGGGTCCTTAGTCCCGTCAAAGCTCTCCACTGTTGGCATCTTGAACCTGGGGGGCAGCGGACAACTCATTACCCCTGCGGAGAAAGGAAGGTTGGTTTGCTGGACCAAATCATCTATCGTTGCAGGGCCTCTTCCTCTTATGGCATGGGCCATACTTTCTACCCTGGCTCTCAGGTCTTGTATTTCCATATCGTGGTAAGCGATGGATGCTGAATCCCCACGGGGTTGGCTTCTCTCAGGGAGGACCGAGCGGTCTGGATTCGTCCCGCCTCTTACGTGACTCTGGGCCGCGTCCTCCGTTGGTACTTCACTTTCCCTCCGACCGTCATTCTCCTCAGGATCGACAGTCCTTTCGTAACTTGGTGGCGGTATCGGCGCCACAGGAGGGAGGCGTTGCAGAATCGCCGCATTTTGTTGGAGCAGTTGGACCAGACTTTGGTTTAAGTTCTGGACCTGGTGCTCTAACGCTGCGACACGCCCTTGGTCATTTGGGACTTCGGGGTGAGTCCCCGTGAAGTCCGTCTGTCCAAGGGGTTGCGTACCCCCTTGTCCTGCGGGCGGATCGGCTGTTGGGTCCTGTGCATTTGGGAGGTCGGTACCAATGGGAAGATCCTGAGCGACCGGGGGGTCGCCTTGGCTAGGTAGGTCATGTATCGGAGGACCTTGGCCAACAGGGGGATCCTGTATGGCCATGGTCTCCAGTCCAGATCGAAGGTGCATCATGCTTCGTGTATGCTTTGGATAGGACAAATCGTGGGTTCGTTTCCCACAGACGGCGCCAACTGATGATGCAAAAATCCGCCCCGATCTGGTCAAACGCCAACCTGTAAAATAGACAAGAGAAGAGTGATCGAAAGGGCACCGGTGCAGTGCCGGCCGAACACGCTCCGACGATCAAGTTAGAAATCGGGATGGTGTTTCAATGGGTGTATAGGGACTCAGAGGGTATATCTTGCGTACCTGGCATATGAGTCGCTCCTGTATTTATAGCAGTGAAAACGAAGCCATGTCATAGTAGGGGTCTGCCCCTTGAAGATAGAGAAGTCCCGATACAATTAGATTTCCTGTCCATATCAGCTTGGGCCCATCAATTACGCTACACGTTTCATCCTTTCAGTCAACCACTCCATCAAAAACCATTAAATCTTGAAACGTAGATTTCACCATCCTTAAATCTTGAAACACTTAAAATATAGTTAATTTTTTTGTCAGCACAATAAATTCAGGTTTCACCACTCTTAAACCTACCAGGAAAAAAAAATCTACCTTCACCACCCATAAATCTTGAAATAACAAGTTAATTTTTTTGTAACACGGTTTAATGTTAGTTTTACCGCCCTTAAGCAAACCTTCGACATTATTAAACTCTTAAACTTACAAAATTTTAAATTCATCCGAGTTAAATTTTTCTACACGTTGCACTTAGTGCACAAAGTATATCTCTATAAGTGATAGATTTTTAGTGAATTTTATTATGTTTCTACAATACTTTGTATAGATTTATATAGAATGGTATATTCACTGCACGTATGCGCGAAAAAGATTGATTCGATTCTTGGGTATTTAGCTTTTTCCGTTGAAATACTGTTATAAAAGGCTAAAAGCAATATACAGAGGCTTTAGGGAATACTTTGTAATACTAGTTTTACAGTGAAGAGTGATTGGCTATAAAAGAAAGCATCTTTATGCTTGTAACAATGACCAAAAATTAAGGTAATAAATTGAACCAGCCGGTTTTTAATTGTAACGGCGGTTTTGTATTAAAATAAGGCCAGTTCTACCTTTCAAAAAAAAATAAATGGACGGTTTCTCTGAAAACCGATAACTTGTCGTGTAAAAAGTCTCTCATTTTTTTAATAAGCAGTGATACACAGACTAAAATCGGACTAGTTCGATTAATTTTTTTGTGAGTAGAGTGTGATATCAGAGCATAACTCTGACATCATGCTGATGTCACACATCACTCACAAAAATCAATTGGACTTTTGATCACCAAATCATTATTATTTTTGAATTAATGGTTAGTGTGTGCGTTTCTATTTTCTAGTTGCATAATAGCTTTTAATTTGCTCAACTGTATTTGCCTACGATACTCTGCTTGGTAAATCTTGTAAGATGTTTTATGTCACTTTTCCAAGACTATTTCTCATCAGCCTTCATGTTTGTACATTTTAATAATTGGAAAGATTTACGGTATACCCGGTTCACTGTGCACGGAGTGTATATCAGTTGTGCGTGTACAACATGCGTAGTCAAAAAAAAAAAAATAGTATCCACATACAACCCTCCACTATTTAGGCTAGATTTTGTTAAAATATGACCATTAACCGTCAAGTTTGACTTAAAAATTAATTAAAATTTGAAATTACTCTTTTTCTAAAGACCATAATGTCCCTAATAGTTTTATATAAATTAACACACTGATTACCATTCTCATTCTCTCTCTAATTGATATCTCTCTCCTACACAACTAATTTTTTTTCTCTCTCAATCCAAACTCATTTACAAACAATAGAGAGTTCACAAACTTAAATTGATACAATATATATAGAGAGAATTTTATGAACTTATGAAGCCCATTTACAAACAGCATAACAGAGTCTCATCTGAGAGGAGTATAAAGTCACCATTTACAAACAACAGAACAAAGTCCAGTTTGAGAGAATTACAAACTCATCAAATTGATACCATATATATATATATATATATATATATATATAGAGAGAGAGAGAGAGAGAGAGAATTACGAACTAAACAAACGCATTTACAAAGAACAAAACAGAAGAGAGTCTGATTTGAGAGAATTATGAAACTCATCAAATTGATACAATATATATATATATATACACACACACACATATGTATTGTGTATATGGTATATACATTACCAAAATCAGAACTTACCTCCTCAAAAGTCAAAACCATTAACTAAGATGAGAAATATGTATTCGCGTGTGTTGATGGTATATACATTACCAAAATCGAAACTCACCTAATTGGTGCTCTGCTTCGTCTTTGTGGTCTAATTAATTTATCATGTCGTTTTATGCTCACCTACACTGGATTATTTGGAACTTGGATCCAGATATTTGCATTAGACAACACTCTAGTTAAACAATCGTATTTGTGTGTGTGTATATATATATATATATATTTGAAAACAAAATTGCCAAAATTTTAGGTTGTGTATCAAAACTTGAATTCATTTTACTCCCCTACTTGGGAAAATTAGATTTTAGCAATTAAAATTTAAAAAAAATATATTTTTTGTGCCTTTAAACTCAATAAAAAGTGAATAGTGTTCAAACTTAAAAAATGATTGCTAATGAGTGACAATTTAATTTTAATGTCTAAATTACCCTTCCTTCTTTTCATAGATTCTCATTCTTTCTTCGTTTTCATCAATCCCCAAATATAATAAGCTTTAAAAAATCCAATGGCTTGTATACAAGATATGAACATATATACATTTTAAAGAAAATATAATAAGGAATATTAGAGAATAGAATGGACTTGGTTAATCAACATATTGCCTGTTACCCCATGACATGAATCTTCCTCTTATATCAGTTCTCAAATAGTTAATTTATCTCAAGCGATAACTCTTGCCACATCTTTAGAGTCCTAAAACCAACCAAAGAAAAATAAAAATCATATATGCACATGCATTAATTGTAAAACAAACATATATGTCTATATATATAAAGAGAGACTCTATCTCTATGTATATACTTTCTTTTCTAAAATCTTTTTATGTCTTTTGAAACTTTGATATTTGGGAGTGAGAGATTGGAGAAGACGAAGAAGAGGTTGGGAATCTCTATATAAAAGGGAGAATATTTTGAACATTAAAGTTAAATGATTACTTGTTGACAATTATTTTTTAAGATTGATCGCTATATACTTTTTATTTAATTTAAAATTACTGTAAAGCAAATTTTTTTTATTTTGGTCACCAAAATCTAATTTTCCCTTACTATTTCAAGGCAACCCAACATAGCAGCACATCTAATATATATATATATATATTAGATACAAATACATTCATTGATATGTATGAATAATTAAACACGTAGAGTGGGTCTGATAATGGTGTACATTGTTGTATTGCCGTGAGATCTTCCCTTTGATGATGAGCGATTGATCAAACAGCAATGTTTACTTCTCCGCTAGAAAACACGGACACTTCACCGAGGGTGCCGTATCCGTGTCGGACACTCGGACACCGTGTCGGACACTCCGCGGACACGTGTCGGACACTTCGTACCCGTGTCCTGATATTTTTCTTTTTAGGACACTTCTCGGACACTCCTTGGACACTTCTCGGACACTTTTTGGACACTCCTCAAAGACGTATCGGACACTTCATAGCAGTGATATATATTATAATATTTCGAATGAAAATTATATAATACTAAGTTATGATTAAAATCTAAGCTAAATATATATAAAAGACTAAATAAGTCTGGTTCTTTAATTTATTTTAATCTATTTGTCTATTTTTGTTTATAATTTTGTTTGGTTTTTAATTGTTGATGATGAATTGAAGTATTTATGTACTGTAGTATTTTTTTATTGAATAATTAATAGATATTAATATATTATATTATTATTTTATAGCCGTATCCTCGCCGTGTCCGTGTCCTATTTTTTTAAAATTTTCCGTATCGCCGTATCCGTGTCGTATCGTACCCGTGTCCTGTGTCCGTGTCCATGCTTCCTAGCTTCTCCGTGAGGTTTCTCTTCATGAGCCAACATTTCAATTCCTTCATCGATTAAGAGAAGCCTCAAAGAGAGCAAAACATTGCTATTCTAACAGATAAATGAATGCATTCTTTGTAAATAAATAAAAGTTGATCAAGTACTAAGTTCTTTGTATCAATGAGTATATATATATATATATAGCTTTATTTGATACAGGTAACTATTAATTCTTGTAGGAGAAGAGAAGGAATTCACTAATCGTACATTCACTGGAATCACTGCCTTGCCCTTGCGTGACGCATGTACTACATACTATACATATAGATATAATCATGTCTTTTGCATATGGGGTAAAGTCCCAAAAAAAAAAAACCTTAAATAATGTCAAAATTTGCAAATAAGACCCCTAAATTACTATCACATTTTGTTACAAAATGTCCTCCCAAGTTTAGTTATTTTCCTTTAAATGATCATAATGTCCTTTCTTATTGAATTACACTTAGCTCATTTTTTTGATTAAAATAAATTATGAAAAAGATTCATAATATTTTGATGACATATTCTCCATTAAATTTTCATAAATTTACCTTTAATTCTTGAAAATAATTTTATAATAAAAATATTAAGTACAATTTTTTTTAAAAAAATTAAATAATTTCTTAACTTTTCATGAATATATTACATGAAAAAGAATGTATTTTTTATTTAAGTAATTTCTTAATTTTTCATGAATATATTGTATAAAAAAAGGTATTTTTTTTTACCGTAAAAAGGTTTAAGCTAGGTATAATAAGTTTTATTATAAATAATAAAGTTTTAATAATAAGTTAATTATTTTAGAAAATGACTAAATTTAGTGGTAATTACAACTTTGTGTATTTTTTTTCCATTGTTATGATAAATTAATACCAATAATAAAATTAAGATAAATGATACAATTAATATTTTTTTAAAAGAAAAGATAATGAAGATAATTTAATAATAAAGAACAAATTTCATAAGAAAGGATAAAATTGTATTTTGTGATGGATATAGGTATGTCATTAGTTCAGAGAATAATTTATAGTTGAGGTTATTTGCCCAAAAAAAAAAAAGCAATATTTTAGAGAGATTTTTTTTTTACTTTACCATTGCACATGTGACTATTGGTACAGTCATGTCTTTGGACATGTGACTATTGCTAGTCTTGTCTTGAGCCAAGAATCATGTGAGCATTGCTGGTCGTGTCTTGAGCTAAGAATCATGTTTTTTTTATTTGAACTACCTGACATGTGTTTTGTGTTTTAATTAGAAGTAAGTATTAAGTGCGCGAAACTGAATATAATATCTTTAAGCAAAGTTTTTTTTTTTCGTTAAGCATTTTTAAGGTTGATCCAAGGATTATAAATATGTCATCTCTAACTACGCAATCATGTATAGTTTTTATTTACAATTTAATACCAACAATAAGATTACATGGAATGTTTGGAATCGTTAGTTTTCTTTAATCAAATATGTCTTTTGAATTTTAATCTCACAATAATTGTAATGGAGAAAATACCAATTCAAATTAAATGAATTCAAAAAGATATTACTGCAAGGATTGGGATTATAAATTTTTTCATTTTCATTCATGAAATAATATTTAAGAATTTTAAAAGTCTGTTTTAAATTTTCAAGTTGCAAATAGTTAGTATTAAAGGGTCAAATGAATAAAAATTCAAAATTTGAAGAGTGGTTCCTAAAGGACCCAGCAAATTTTTAATTGGAATTAAGAGATTTTTTTTAATTGCTTTTTTTTATTTATCACATTGTGAGATTTTACATTGTTAAATGGACCAATCGTGCCTTCTCTAATCGAGTGTTTCACTTACAAACCCTATAAATGGTGGTGAGTCGGGAATTGCAATGAAATCAATGTCAAATAGACACCATTGACAATTAAGTTATCAACACGCCAAATACAAACTCTGCAGCAATAGTTGGGACTCCTTTGTCCCCTTGACTCTGTGCTTCTATTTTCTAGTTGCATAATAGGTTGCCTGTAGGCCGGTTAGGCAACCAAAAAGGTTTTGTATTTATGTTTTCATCTGGAAATAGAAATAACGTTTTTGTTGTGAAGTGTGTTCAACAGTGATTAGAAACATGTTTGGTAACTTCAAATTTATTGTAAGATTCTTGGAAGCAGAAACATAAAAACATGTTTGGAGTAGTTAAAAAATGCCACTTAGAAGTTTTTTTTTTCTGGTATTGTTCATCATTACAAAAACATTGTGAAAATACTAATTTCTTATTTTTAATTTGAACCTTTTTTTCAGAAACACTCTTGATACCATTCAAATTAAAGCAAAAGTTATCAAAGGCGTTTTAATGTTTTGCTTTGCTCAATTGTATTTGCTTAGGATACTTTGTTTGGCTCCCAAGCTGTTTCTCATCCCCTCGTGTTTTTCTATAAGATTGGCTTAGCTTACCAAAATAATAATAATAATAATAATAATAATAAATTAAATTAAATTCAAGATTTATGTACATAATGTCACATATTTAAATTATGTGAAAATGGTCTAATTTCATGCTGAGAAGAACGAGTACAACTCATCACACGTTGGATGTAAATGAAAAGAAACATCATCCAACCTAGTATAAAATGAGTGTATCTTGTGGTTTTGGTGCAATATGTCTGTTTAGTGGTTGGTACTCTTCTAAGTTTTTTTTTGTTTTTTTGGGAACAAAATTGCCAAATTTTAGGTTGTATATCAAACCTTGAATTCAGCAGATTATTACTATTTTCGGTGTCATACTCATGAGTATCCCAAGCCTGACATTCAATTGGGTTTTCAACAAGGCAACCCAATAAGGACACTTTATGATGTAAAAGGGAGGTATAAATAAATAAATAATTAATTAAAAAACACGATAACCTTGTAAAGCGCGTTTGGGGAATGAGAAAATGAATAGTATAACTAATTTCATGTTTCTTCTTGGCATGCAAGGAAAACATAGCAGCACATCTTAAGATGTATAGAGATATATACATAGTAGATATACATACGTACATACATATATGAATATGAATAATTAAACACGTACTGTACTTTTGAAAGAAAACCCTAGTATATTTAACATCACTTAATTTCATGATAAAGAACAAGTATAGATTTACCTGGGTTTGCATTCTGGCAAGCATCAGTATGGGTCTGATCATGCATGGTGTTCGATGTTGTATGGCCGTGAGGTCTTTAATTCCTTTGATGATGACCGATCGATAGAATAGCGATGTTTTCTTCTCCATGAGGCTTCTCGATCTTCATCAGCCAGTAGTTCTTCTGTTTCTTCAGCATCATCTATATATATATATATATATATATAGATTCATCTAATAAACTAGTTGAGAGTATGGAAGGCGCAGAGAGATTTGCAGGGTGTTGAAAACAGGAACAACTTTAACTTTGAAACGATTTTGATGCCGAAGAAACAGAACAAACTAATTGCGATTCAGAAGAAGGAATTGCAATGCTGGACGATTGAGAGAAGCCTACAAGGAGAGGAAAACATTGCTATTCTAACAACTAAATTAATGAATTCTTCATAAATAAATAAAAGTTGATGGAGTACGTTCTTTGTATCAATGTGTGTCTATATATATATATATATTTATCTATATACGTTCACTGCCTTGCCCTTGCGTGAGATGAAAGAATTGTTAACCGACTCAAATTGCGTCAACGCCAAGCTAACTAAATGGCGATATATATATATATATATATATATATATATATATATATATATATGAGGGGTCGAAATGGTTTTTTGCAGTCACTAATTCCTTGACGACTACCAATTCAGAAAGACACAACTGTGTCATTTACTTTGACTAATTCTCAGAGTGCTTGACCTGGATTGATCTAGATGGTCTAAACATTTTTGACCAATCTGGATGGTTTAAATTTTGACTGTTGCATATAAAGTGTCATGATTTAAATATATATATGTATCTAAGAATTATACTGGAAGGGAATGATGCTGGTAATTTACTGGAATGGGAGGGAAAAAAACTGCTTTCCAAGATGCATTTTCCTGTCAAAAAGAATCGAAACATTTTTGGGAATTTCATTAGCATTTGCTGCACTCTCTGGATTTGAACAAGGTAAGTAATATATGATGCAGGTAGATCTCCAGGATAGGAGGGGAAGATAAAGTGCATTTCATTGTTCAAAAAAAAAAAAAATTTTGAAATTTTATTAGCATTTACTGCCAGGATCTGGGTTTGAACATCAATGAACAATAGAAAACACATTATTCTTCTACTTTGCAAATCAAATCATCCCCATTAAAAACAATGAGATCAAATTTCATATTATGAACAGAAGGCAATTTTGAGCAAGCACATCACTCACTGCAATAAAGCCCATAATTTTTTTTCTGGGAGAAACTGGTCCAGAGATAATGACCTGCCACCAAGCACCTTCAACTGCCAACCCGAGAACCTGGAAAAAGAGAAAAAAATGATGTACCCGTAAAAAGATCACGACAATGATGGTGATGTGGCGGTGGTGATAGTGATGACCTTACAGGAATAAGATAATAAGTTACAAGAGTGCTAACCTGTCGAGTCTTCTAAGTGAAATCATTCAAGACCCTGAGCAAATTTATGTTCAAAATTCCAGATGAGAGGTTAAGAGCCGCCAAGCATTGTGGAGACATAAGAAGCATGACCAAATGAAAATTTCGGCAAAATTTGTCTCTGAAATCTATGGCGGTTATCTTCCACGGGAAATGGACTTGCAACTTTTCAGCCAGCAGGAGTTTGTCCCCTGTTATAGGCAAAGCAATATCAACAAGTGAAGGGATGGCCAGAAAAAATTATACCTGATATATATATATATATATATATATATATATATATATATACATACACATGTATTTGGAAACGGGGAACCCTTCCAACCACCTGCCCTTCGGACTTGTGGCTGCAAGGTAAACTTTGGATATGTGAAATCACCCGCCAACAACACATATCATAAGGGCAATAAGAACTTACTATATTCAAACTGTTCTCCCTCAAAGTTTCCAGCGACTGAGCAATCTCCAGTTGTTCTGATGCAGTTGCAAACAGCACCTACAGCAAGAGAAAAAAAAATAAAAAGGTTTTGTTCCACCACTCAATGTTGAATAATCAAACAAGGATACTTACAAAAATAAATAATTATAAAATCAAGACAAGTATAAGAGACTTCTGAGCAACATAAACTTCAGATTTCAGAAAAGTCCAGGAAAGTAGACAAATAAGGCTCTCACCTTTTTCGTCTTCTGCAAGTCATATTCTATGGATTTTATACGATCCAAAGACTCGAGAAGCATGTCCTCTTTCTCTGGAGGAATACTTGGTTGTTTATTGGACAGCTCAGTTATCTGTGCTTCTAAACGTTGCAACCTCTGACTGCATGGATCGAGTAGGTCCTTTTCTTTAGCCTGTGAAATGTGTTGTTCTTCAGAATTTAAATCTGCCAATTCAGGTTTCTGTTTCTTTTTCAACTGCTTGTCCGCATTATTCCCCACAAAAAATTTCCCCAGGCCTGGGACTAATAGACATACACATGCTAATAATTTGAAGACGAGTTCAACCACCAAACTTGTTATGAATTTCTTCGGCAGCCTTCTCTGTGTAACATTATCTGTTGCAAGGGTGAAAGTAACATGAAAAATCTCAGCACTAAATATAATAAAATTCCTTGATAATGAGAAGCTAACAAAATTTTATTGAATAGTAAATAATTGATCCTTTCTATGCTAATCAATTTTTTGGGCCTCAAACAACATTCTGAAAGAAAATATTAAAGTTTCTATTGGCCCCAATTCCACATCAATCTCAACATCATACACTATATATACAGGCTTGACCTAGTTCTTTGCTCACAAATTTCATTCACCTATGTGCAACTTAAAGACAGCACCCGAGATTGTGGTTTTCTGATCAGAAAGGTTCTCATATGACACTTACGAATTGCAATCTTATTGAGAGTTTGAGAACCTTTTACGACACTTTTTTAATAAAATAGTTGTGAGCACACTTAGATCTGTGTGCGCTTCAATATATTTCATAATATCTTCATCATTTGGTGGAGACCATGGCTCGGATAAAGCTGATGATAGCTTGCTACTTATAAAGGAACTCATAGAAGAGCAAGAGTTGACGAACCATCACTACGAAAAGCATGAAGCCATGAACTATGCGGAGATAGATTTGTCAATCAACATTTACTAGACTTGAGATGATAGGGGTTGGGTGTAAAAACAGATCGAAGGTAAATCATCAAGGTAATTCTTGGGTGTAAGAGCCTGAAATCTAAGATTGTACTCTTTTCTTACTGTCGATTGATTGCACATGGATTACTTTCCATGGTTCTTCCAGTTTGGAATTTCTACGTAAATCTTGGTGTCTTTCGGAGCTGGTTTACATTTGCTTCCTTCTTTATTACTTTATATTTTGCTTTGGTTGATTTGTGGTTGATAGATGTTTGATTGAATAAAAGCAAAATTTGGTAATTGATTAACCATAATAAATCAAAGTTAGAAGAGATGAACCGTCAAGGTATACCACACATCTGCCTATCCAGTAGCATTTCCGCATGCATAGCTCTCATATATGAAGTTGTCGTCGTCGTCATCATCATCCTTGCCTTTGTCCCATATGAGTGGGGCTGGCCACATGAATTCTCCTTTTCTATTCTTCCTTATTATATACCATGTATCCACTAATATTTAATTTTTTATAAATCATTTTAATTACATCATCCCATGTAAGTTTTGGTTGGCCTCTTTGTCGCTTACCTTCTAAGCAAACAACCCTTCCTCTTCTAACATTTTTGGATCTTTGTTGTGCATGACCATAACAGTTAAGCCTGCTTTCTCTTTACCATTAATAGGCACTATTCCTAGTATTCCCCTCACTCGTTTATTACTAATCTATTCTCTTCAAGTTACTTCTATCATCTATCGTATTATCCTCATTTCTGCTACATGAATGCATAGTTATTGTTTTCTTTTCAACACCCAACGCTCTACTCCATTCAATATAGTTGGCCTAATAACCATCCTATAAAAATTTTCTTTTAATTTATTTGATAATCATTGGTCACATTGGATACAACTAGCTTGCCTCCATTTTGTCCACCCTACCTCCAATCCTACTTACTACATCACCATCTATCTTCGTTTGTCATATATGATGTATATGACTCTTCATATACATCCTAGAAGTCATATCTTGCAATAATAAATTTAGAATAATCTAGACTTGAAGTTATAGTTCATTCTCCTGTGAAATAAGGATGGGACCATATACACAACCCCAACATAATTGCAAATTCGCCCTACAGGACTATATGTCCTAACTAGATCTAGACAAAGCACTGACCATCGTCAATCCTATTGGTATGGTTTTACCACTACTTTTCCTTTAATTCCATCCCAAGTGCTTCTTTTCCCTTTCTTTTTTGAACATCATGACCGTTACTAGCCACCAATTTGGCAGTGAATAATCAGCCTATAAGTTTTGAGTAGCAAAACATACAATCACTAGGCAACTAATCTTGAGCTGGATTTATTGACCATTATTAATCATGAAGCAGATATTTGATATGAAATATATTAATAAAAATAAAATTTTAATTTATTGATAATAGGCTGAATGATCACTTACTTGTTGAACTGGCATATTCAGCATCGGCCCCACCACTAACTGATTCAACAAGGCTGCGAATAGATGCAGATTCCATCCTTTCCTACAGCAAGAAAGGCACAAAGCAAAAGAATATACAGAAATAAATAAATTTTCTTCAATTGTGTCATGAAAATACAAAGATCATTTGGATTATAGAGATGTTGCCTTTTTTTTGTGGAAAAAGTTGCCATGTTTTTCAAGTGGAATTTCTAATTTTTGAAGTAATGATTCTTGGTGTTAAGTACACTTGAAACAGTTAAATGAGTGTACAAATTGATGGAAATATATACTAACTAAAAATATATTCAGATTAAATCTAGTTCATAAGGTTGAAAAACAGAAGTCAATAACACGTACCTCATCTAGAAGCAGCGTTTGTTGCACTATGCCATTACTATGAGATCCTATATCAGATCCTGATTTGGTAGATATAATTTTGGTACTTGGAACCTGTACAAAGAAGAAAAGTGTTGGTTAAAACATAAGATATGGCTATAAGGTGCCTGAGAGTCATGCAAAGGTAATTTATCAATAATTCACCTTGGAAGCAAATGAAGTGACTTCAAAATCATCACCATCAGAAAAACTAGTATTTTCCCTTAAATGCATTGTTTCTCTAATATGTACCAGCTGTGAGTAAGAGTCAGACAAGAAGTGACATAAGTGTGCAGTACAAAAACTTGGGAAGACAAAATAGGAATAATTTGAAGCTTATATTGCTCATTTATCAGTATTTATGATTAAATAGTGCTACAAAATGACAATGATCCTACCCTCATCAGCTCTGGATCATTCCAGGGCCCCTTGCCGGAGCTAAGACATCCACCTTCATTTGGGCATGAGCAGGTTCCACCAAGAAAATCTGGCAGCTGTCTGTTTAAATAAAAGGTGTAAAATAAGAATTTAGAGTCCCCAAACCATCCAGCAGGAGCCATATGAAGGATGCGACAATAACAGAAACAGAAATTTAACCTTGAATCTATAACTTCCAACAACCTTTTCCTGAATTTGTTGCCCAGAACCTATGTCATGGGTATATATCATTAGTGAATAGTTCATATGACCTTCAAATATATAAAAAAATATGTAAAACTATTAAAAACCACATTACATGTATCTTTGATGTTGTCCTTGGATCAAGAAAGCCTTTTATCGTGTTCCACAGCAATTTGAATCCATTACCGGCATTAACAATGAACATTTGATGTAATGTCTGCAAAGATGAGTTAATATCAGAAAAGAATCAGCTAACATAGATGATTTCAATTATCTTTTACTTTAGTTTCTAGATGAGGCACCTCAGGATAGTTGTCACCATCTATTTTTTGCATGCGCATAACTAGATCGTGTGCAACCTTGCCAAAACTCATCCAGTTCTGCAGAAACAAGGAAATAACAAGAATAGAAATTGCAAATAGGAAATGCTACGAATAAGTGAACGGATATTTTGGCAGGCTCAGAACTAACCACCCCATGAACATCCAGTATTGTTGTCGTGGAATCTATATGTCTCTTGGCTGCAATTGAACACGCTGGAAACTTCTCAGTGAAAGCCTTCTCAAACCCCTGGACGTGGTATTTTAAGAACCTGTCCACTGTGGTTACACTCATAAGCTTAGTAGGTTCAACTTTGCCAAGTCTTTCAATATAAACAGGCCGTCCTTCTTTGTCAACACCATGGTAACCATGAGGGTAATAATGCTGAACTTCTTCATATTCATCGTATATGAAGTCCTGCACATAGAACATTGCATCACAGCATCTATCAAATGTTGAGAAATATAATTAAAGAAGGCAAAATATGGAAGATACTTCTTGTAAATCATACAACAGATTATAAACATGGTTAAAGAAATCAACACTCCAGTAATCATTCTCTCTTTTCTCCTTGGTTATAAAAGAACTAGGAAGAATATAGATAGACAAGTACTCATTTAGTGTACTGAATGGAGAAGCCACAGCTTTAACATGAAAACTTAAAAAAAAAAAATTAGTGAGACAGAAACTTTATGAATATCGCCTACAACAGAAGATAAAAAATGAAGTTGACAATACCCACTCTTTCTCTGATGCTATTGAAGCCTCTCTCTCTCTCTGAATGCAGCTGCCTTATTCTTTCCAATTGATTTAAAAAAAACCATCGAGTGTAAACACCATAGTTTCCGGTCCCAGGGCTAGAGTTCCTCCTCATATGGGTGAGAATTCAGATTTTAACTAACAAATTTTAGTGCTGCAGTTTCTCTTTCATTTTCTTTTTCTTTTTTCCCTGTTTTGTGGGTTTCTTTTTTTGGTGAGTAGTTTGGGCATGACAGTTGACATTCCAAAGTAGTGAGATGATGAATGGACTGCTCAAAAGGACTATGGAGTAAGAACAAATGCATAATCAAGTAATTCACAATCTCCCTCCACATTAAACCAACATTTGAGCCTTTCACATTGTGATAGGCGAGAGTGGGAATGACCTGCAACAGCAAACATTTGACAGGCTGATCTGATTGAGAAAAGGAAAATTTAATCACCATCTCATCCTGTCAATCACAACTGACACAAGAATTGCACCATAATTTTAAGTATGGGTATCAGTAAAGATCATATAAAATTCACTTAGTTCACATCTATTCTCTGCCAGGCTTTGAGAAAACAAAATTAAAGTTTCTTGTAATTAATTCAGAAACCTGGATTGAAGAGTGAAGACTGCTAGGAGAACATTTGGGCCTAATTAGACCCCAACTTTGGGTTTCTTCAGACCCAAGACAAAGAAAGAATGAAAAGTTGATTTGAAATGAGAGTAGATTAAGTAGCCTGGATTCAGCATTGTACAACTTTAGCAGGTAAACCACCAGTCCTTCAACCTACTTACCATGAGAGCACATCAACCCTGAAAGGTTGCACATCTCTCACTAAATTTTTGGGAGACCTACTACTGTGTATCTTGTCATATCCGCGGGTTCAGAAGCAAGTTGCACTCAAAAAGAAAAAATTAATGCTGGACAAATATGAGGTAGGCGGCAGCTATGAATTTGTATCATTCATATCACAGCAGTTATTTGTTCAAACAAATTTTTTATCTTTTATCATTCATGTGGTAATCTATCAGGTTAGGGCCTCCCCTGGAGAAAGCATTGTTGATAGATGGTTTCCAAAATAAGGCAGCAAGTAAATGGCAATAATTTCATGTTCAGATAGGATGCACATATCTAATGAGGTTACGTAAGGGAACAGATGCACGTCGTGTTGGTATGATCCAAAGAGGAATGGTCCATAATCTAGAACTACTGACTGGAACTCTATCGATATCCCTACCAGTGGTCATTCTCAAATTAATTATCCTGATCCTTCTCAAAATAACTCCTCCAGTCCATTTTTTTTTCTATCCTTATTTTCTATGGATGCAATTGCACAAGTGATGACTAGACATGGAGAGCATTCATATGGGGTTATCAGAACCGAACTGTATCGGTCGATTTTAATCTGTTGATCAGGGAACTGGATACCAAAAATGGCATGTTTCAGTTATTACACAGCCTAAATAAAGAACTGATAAGAACCAGCTACCTGACTGGTTTGCTGATGAACCACTCAAACCAGCAAGCTCAATAAGAAGTGGCTGGATTTAGTTATACTGCTGAAGGATATTATTACCTAACCTATAAAGGTATTCAGAGAAAAAAAAAATTCTAGTCTTTTCGTAAAAAAAGCTTAACACTTTAAGATCATATAATTAGGAAGATCAAATGATCGAACAAAGCCTTAGAAATGGCTCATACAACTCTAAGTTCCTATATATTTTGTGTTTAGGCATATGTGATAACATTTGGGTTAACTTCAAATGTTATCATTTATATGTCAATTGTTGTAATCTAGTACTTGAAATAAGAGGTTTTCTAGGAATTGTAGTAATAGTTGGTTCTTTTATAGTCCACACACCCAAGGAAGAGTGGCAACATTTTAGAGTTACAATTATCCACAACAAAGAATGGAGAAATTATTGAGTTTCTAACTTCCTATAAATGAAAAAAGAAATCAAAATGGGGCAATTATTCATTTATTTAAACCTTGTGAGAATCCCAATTGTTTTAGCAAATAATATAATTGTCACATCATATACATTGTGTGATGGTAAGACATTGCATCTTGACTGTTACCATGAAACTTTTATGAAGGGCCAGAGTGATTTAAAGAAGTCCAATGCTGCATGCAGCACATACAGGTAGGATAAACTCTAAGTTATAATCACTACCATGATTGTTTATATCACTTGCCTCTCCTTGAAGCTCATATTGGCTAAAATCCCCATTCATCGGAACCATTGAAAAAAAAATGCACAGATAATAGAATTAAAACAATGCTATGACTAACATTATTACCTGTATAATAGAGTCTGCTCCAAACTCCTTCCTCCAGTTGAGCATTTCTGCCCACATATGGACTGTTTTATCAATGTCAAACTTTCTTGCCTTCACAAATCTGAATAACATTCATGTTTCCTCTTAGAAAGAATAGAATAAAAAAGAAAAAGAATTGAAAAAGAGAGAATAGAAGCAAAATTTTCATAATCCAAAACAGTCAAGGTACTACAAGCTTTTTTGAACAACTAAGCCTAGTCAAATACTCATTCCATTTATCTTGTTAAAACTATGGATTTTAGTGCAATAATTACCATACAGAAGGCTACAAACAGAATAAAAGCATGTCAAACCATTAAGATTTCATTGATAAATAATAAATTGAAGAAAGAGCTTTACACCATGTTCGGTAGAGGATAAGAGAAGAGAATACAAGTTTTAAGAAACTCTGATTGGCTAAACTGTTTAAAGGAGATAAAAGAACAAAAGTGTGATGTGATCAGAAGAGAAAAGAGATCTTCCATACTATGATCGTATGAGATCCACCAAATCTATCACCATAACCAAAGATATCTCCATAATAGTTGGGTGATTCAAGATGACATAGGAGAAAACTGCAGCAGTCTTTTTCTTTCTATTTATCATAAGGAAAGCATGCCCACCATGTACAAAAAAGAAACTTTAGGGAATTCCTTTTGTTCAAAGAGTTTTCTACTTAATGAGGTGCATAAATGATGAATCTAGATAATTAATTTGCTTTCAACACCCTAGGTTGACAAATTATATCGAACCAAATTTCATACACAAGTTGAGTAGTGATTTTGGCAAAAATGTTATTATCTTTCAAGTCAAATATAAACTAGAAAGAAGAACTTGATTTGGAACACAACCTAGGTCCCTCGTGCTGAAATTCCCACATGGAAAAAAGCCAAACTGTCAAGCCTCTTAGCTCAATAAGGCCAAAAACCAAAAATCAATGTTATGACCATTGTAGACAAATCCCTGAGAACAAATATGAAGTAGAAAACATTTCAAATTTTTGTAAATAAAATACCAATAGTATCATTAACCAAATAGGATAATCTTTTGTAGATTTTCTGGAAAAAAACATCTGATTTCTATATAAATTTAATAAGTTAGGCTGAAAAGCATGAAGACATGGTTTTGACTCTCAGATTAGCAATTCATCTGAAAAAAAAGTCTCAGACTAGCCATTTTGTGCCAAGCAATGCCAAAAGTTAGGTTCTTTCCAAAATCTTTCTCCCAAGTCCCAACATCCTGTGTAGGCGGGATCAGTATTGGCCCTATTGGGTAATGACCTTTTCGTATAAGTTTAATCCAGCAAGGTCGTCTCATCTTATTGTCCAATTATGAACTTGAGTCAAGCTCCTAATTCCCATATATCTATTACACTACTCTCCCATATAACAAAATAGGTATTTCCTCTATCCTCCACAACTTGTATCAGGGACTGATCAGAACAAAGTTGTAGATATGGTCCATTAAATATTTAAGACAAACAAATGATAAATAGTTAAGTTCCGCTCTCTATGATAACTGAAGTTTTTTCGAATTGATGGTGATTAACATGGTATCAGAGCAAGAAAAAATGTTTTAGAGTTCAAATATTAATGTCATATCAATGATTATAATTGATGCACGTATTGGCTAAAGGAGAACTCTGTTTTCCATTTTATGATTACTGTCACAAAAGTGATTCACTTACCTCAGAAAAGTATGGTAGTCATCATGGCGAGCTGGAAGTAAATCGTTCACAATCAAGGCCTCCCGAAACGCATTCACCACCCTCTCTTCCTCCTCATCTCGAACATCTTCAATCGAAATCGATGCAGAACGACAATGAGCAACGCGCTTTCGGCGCCTCCTTAGTGTATGCTTAAATTTCGATGAGGCATTCATTGCCTCCTTCAAAGATCTGATCCGAGTTCTTCTCTTCTCGTCCTCAGAGGTGTCAATGTCAGATCTTTTCATTCTATCATCTTCTTGATTCAGAACCACTTCTCCTAAAATCAAACAATCAAAAGGTATTAAAAATACCAAAAAAAAACAACATTTGGAACTCAAATTGATCCAATTCCAACAAAGATGAGCATAAAATACCTGGCATTGTATCTCAAACACGCACAATTCAAATCTACAATGTCTCTGCATCAAACAATAAAACGAAACTCATGAATCTATAAAGAAACAACGCATAGATCTGCGAGATTCTCAGTTAAAACTCGTAGCCATTAATCCAATCAAATTCAACTTGAATTCAGGCAAAGTTGGCATAAACGACGAAATACAGCATAATCTCAATAAGATAAGTAATCAAAATGTACATCGCTTGCAACGAAAACATCCAGAAACGAAGATCAAAGATCGTGAAAAGATTAATGATTAAAAGCGATGATCAATTGAGTATACACACCTTGAAAGAAGCCACATTCATACAATGCAGGTAACAATTGTCTGTAAACTCTCTTCGTTATATATACACATACATACATATACATATATATATTATATATAGTTCATGTGATGCGTGAGCGTAGTTAGCGTTGCTTTCTCGTCACTCTCTCTCTAGCTTTCTCTGTCTAAACATACAATAGCGGTGAAACGCGGCTGAGTTGCTATCTGGTTACGTGGGAGCTCTCTCAACTCTTTTGTATAAGATTTCTCTCTCTCTCTATATATATAACTATATTTATATCTATATATGTATAATGTCGTTATATGAAGGATTAGTGATTCTAGAGAGAGAAAGAAAGGGACTGTAGCGTGTAACGGCCGGTTCTGAAAACCGGCGAGATAGTTGTTTGGGTGGTTTGATTGTTTCGTGCTTATTGACAATTCGCCGTCTGTTTGGGGACGGAGCTTATGAGGTGTGAGGGTCATGAGGCAATTGGGTCATCGATAATATTGTCACTTGTTAGAACCTTTTCCACTTGCAATATTGAATATTCCAGGGTAGAAACTAGAAAGGGATTATATATATTTGCAAAGACAATAATAGATGAAAATATTTGACTCTTTTGGAAGCAAGTTTATAAAAGTAATCTTAAATGTTGATTTTTTTCTCTCTTTTTCTTTTCAAAAAGTGAGTAATTTATTTACTGTTTCTTTCCAAAAAGTGAGTAATTTATTTAGGTTTATTAATAGGGAAAGTGCACTAAACATCTCTCAACTATTGATTTATTGCAAAATATATTATCTCAACTATCAATTTTTGTAATTAAGCCCTTCAATTTTCAAAAATACTCACATTACACCTTTAAAATTGAAGGCCATTATATTTGACCGTTAAATGAGATGTGTGCACTCTACATGACATCAAAAATACATTTTCTTTACCTAAATATCCTCTATAATAATATAAATGACTTGTTTATCACTCTTTCAAAAGAAGAAAAAATGTAATTTTCTTTGTTTATGAAGGGTATTTAGGTCACTATTTTTTTTATATCACGTTTAGTGCACGCATCTTATTTAATTTCCAAAGAGAGTTCGTCGGTCAGATTTGGGAGCATTGTGAACACTTTTAAAAGTTGCATGAATTAATTGCAATAATTGATAGTTGAAGGATGCATTGTGTAATAAGTCAATATTTAAAGGATGTTTAGTACTCTTTTGCCTTATTAATTAATAATAATGCACATATATTGATTTGAAGCGAATTTCAAATAATTAGATGGAATGAGTTATTTGAAATTCATGTCAACCAAGATTTTAATTGCATGAGGATTGAAATATATTTTTTTATTCTAATCTAATGTCCCTTGAGTTTCATGATCCAATTCCAATGCGCAATTTTTTGTTCAAACTTTAATTTTTTATCATTTCAAATCTATTCGTTTAACCAAGTGCAGCCTAATTTCATATCATTTTTGAAAAACTATATATTATTGATTTTTTAAGGTACAATTCAAACATGGACAGAGAGATGGATCAACACAAATTCAATTTAAAATATAAAATATTCAGACCATGTCTGAAACCAGTTCGAGTCTAGAATGAGCTTTTTCTTATTAATTCAAGCTTAAACTTGGATTAAGTTTGGAGTAATTGGACTAGGCTTAAGTTAATCATATAAACCATATTAGTTGTCTAACCCATTCATATTAGATTAAGGCAAAGATTACGATGATGTTGACCATATTCGCATGAAGAACCGCAACTAAGTGTTGTAATTTTTCACAAATAACACAAAGAAATTGGTCTAAACCAATGATTATATTTAATTTAAGTTACTTTGTCCAAGTTAAACCCATAAAATCCACTTCTTGAAAGTGCATTAGTAGCTTAACATGCAAATGTGATGGGTGTTAGATGTCATGGGCGAGCAAGCGCGCGGCAGCAGGGTGGTGGTGGCTAGGAACATGGGCGCTTTTGAGAGTGGGACCTCAACCCCATTCCCGCCCTATTTAGTAAAGCTCCCTTCATTTTTGTAGAAAATTATTTATTAATGGGACATGGCAAATTGGCATGGGGGCAACGGCAAGGCAATGATGAGTTTAAAAAAGTATTTTTGTAATTGTAATTGTACTCTTTTTTTTTCATCTTTACACTCTTAAATTATATATATAACTATATAAGCTTATAAGAATAATTTTTTTATGTATAATATATACAAGGGTAATATAATAAATATATAATATAAACGTGAAAGGGATGTCTATTCCCATCCCCTTTCCACAACCGCGCGAGTTTTTTTCCCGTTCCACAATCGCACGAGTTTTTTTTTCTCACTTCCATAATCACCTTAGGATCAAGTGAGTGGGGGCATTTTGTCATTTCTAATAGTCACTAATTAAATAAAAAATAAATAAAAATAAAAAAGAAGAGAGAGAACAAAAAAATAATAACATACAACAAAAATATATTGTAGCCATGGAAGAATCCAAAATATCTGCGCAGTGTTCAAAATCTAATTGCAAAATTTGTACAACTCTTGGAAGAAATTGCTATGTGTTTGTAGTACTATTGTACTATCGTACCATTTTAAGAAAAATTGCAAAGGACTCCTACTTTTCTTTCTATAATACCATAAAATTCATTAATAAACAATTTTACTACAAATTTTACTCACCGACAAAATTTGATGGTCTTATGAGATTGGTTTGCAATTTCCCGATTTTAAAGTTTCTAAAATAATTAATGATCATGCATGAGTACGTGGGTGAAATAATTGGAGAATGTTAGACACTTTTAAAATCAAGTAAAAAGAAGCTAAACATGAATGATTATTACCTCAATTCTCAAATGGTTGGAGGGACACTACACATATACTATTTTTATCATTGATTGTACTTGTTTATGTGCAAACAGTTTATCTAATAGTCATGATTTGCTAGAATAAGACAGGTGAAGTATACAGAACTAGAGAAAAAAAAAAAGTTTACAGAACCAGTGTGGTAATCTTTTATAATAACCCTTCTTTACTCTAAAAATAATATACTATTAAAATGGACTCCGGATTAGGATCGAATATTCGATTAATAATAAAATGAATATGAATTTAATTATATATAATTCGTCGGATTATCAGATCATATCGTTTATATTCTTTATCGAGTTCGGATCGAATCAGGCCCGAATTCGATCCGTTTACAAGTCTACTCCGGATTTGTCTTTTTAAAAATTAGTATCTTTATATGCCGAGATAAGATTGAGTATATCTAATCCTTGAAGTTTTTTAATTTTTTTTTTAAAAAACTAAAGAAACTTGTGATATATGTAATATTTTTATTATGAATTTGCCATCGAATCAATAGACTAAAAATTCAATTCAAACAGCATGGATCGGATTCATGAATCAAATAAACACTCTTATACTACGCTGACTTTATGCAGTTTGTAAATTAATTTTTCATTCTTTTATGTGCTTGAATGCATATTAACTTTTTAGGACAGGAATAATTGAAAATATATGAACTGCTAACCATACCAACCCAACTATAATTTGATATATATATATATATATAGAGAGAGAGAGAGAGAGGACAATACCTACCTACGCACCAGCGTGTAGGTGAGCCATTTTGACCGTTGATGTGTTCCAATAAAAAATGAACACTTCAGTTTTAAAGTGTAATAAATAAGTATAATAAATGAGGTCAATCTCATTTATTATATACTTATTTATTGCATTTTAAATCTCATTTATTGTACTTATTTATTGCAGTTTAAATTTAATTTTGTAATTAAATGTAATGTGTTTATTTTTTATTAGAACACATCAGCGATCAGGATGACTCACTTACACATCGGTGAGTAGGTAAGTATTCTCCATATATATATATATGTGTGTGTGTGTGTGTTTTTTTTTAACAAATAAAATTAAAATTCCGGTTTAAGGCTTTGCTGATACCTTAACCGTAATCAACTTTAATTATAAAAATAATTGTCGGAGGGATTGAATTCGGATTAGTTTTAAACCCAAATTGAACACCTTTTAACATGGCAAAGAAATATTTTGTTTTACATCCAAAGACTTTGGAGTTTGGACCCAAACCTCACTATGGCCCACAATGTATAAGCCCACCCACAGAACAGCTTTGCTTTCCGTATCACTCGTACAGATTACTTGGCGTATCCCTCTTCTCTCTCTCTAACCATTCGTTTACGCCCAACCACGTGGAGTCAAATCCTTGTCAGCTTCTCACCTCTCTCTCCTGAACTACCACTGCTTAACGCCCAGCCTCACCAGTAACTGTAGTAGTAGCAGTGTTGTTCAGTTCAGCCAAGTGGGTCTATCAACGATCGCCAATGTCTGCAATGGCGCTTCTGACACAAGGGCCTTCTTTACTGTCTACCCATTCCTTTAATCGACGAAATTTGAAGCCTTCAAGCTGTTTCAGTGCTCGTCGCAGAGTATTCTCAGGGGAATTTTTGACCCGTTTCTTCAAATCCTCAAGTTCCCGGTAACGGATTGTTTATATAGCTTCAATATAATTGAATTTGTACTGGATAAAGGCAAAAGGCAAGGATGATGATGATGAATATAATTGAAGCGCATGTGTATGTATGTATAGAAATTTGCATATATAAATATATGTATATATACTTGTTTATTGCTGTTGGTATGTTATTGTCCGATTGTGTTCTTCTTTCTCTTTCACTCTCACCCTCTCTCTCTCTTTCGTTCTTAATTTGTGTTTATGCAATCAGTTTGTGTCATTTTTGTTTTGTTTTTTGTTTTTTTTTTGCTATCATTTTAAGTGGGTTTATTGTCGGTCATTTCGTTGCAAAGAAGCATGGTAAGTTGTGAAGCATCAAATATAGATGATAAATTTTTATATTCAAGAGGCTAATGAAGAATATGATATAATTAAATGTTGGATAATGATTTATTTAGTAAAAGTTATCACTTATGAATAACCAAATAAGCTGTCCATCGGAATGTGAAAGTGTTATAAATGTTTGGGTCCTACTTGCACCTATTTAAGGAGTACGCCTACGATACATCCAGTGAATCTGGATCATGCGTGTATAACACGTGCAATAAAACTTATTGTGCGTGTTGTACAACTTTTTTAAGGAATGAGAGTGATTCGGTTTCCAGTTTGGTGATAACTTTCACTACACGATTTAGGAGTTGTGCAGTGGGAGGTTTTTAATTTTTAAATTTTCTTTTCTTTTCTGAAGTGGGCTACTGTTTTGTTGTTAATTTAGGGACTGACATGAGCTTACAAATAATGTGCTGGTGGATTTTGTTATATATCTCTGAGGATTTGAAAGGAAAAATGTATAATTGACAGACTTACATCTCTATTATGCGTGAAAAATATAACACAAATTCAGGATAATATAGGTCCTACAATCAAATGATGAATATCACACTTGTTCCTTGATGAAATACAGAAGGAATTGTTAGCCCGAATGACATAAATAACTCTGCACTTTCATAGCCGGAATATATTTTTGCACAATAAATTAAACAATCAACCGGAAGATATTTCTGACACCTCCTGTTGGAACCTTCACAGTCCCGTACAATCCCCATTCACCCTTTTCCATTACTCCTTGGTTGAGTAAAGCTTCTTAAAGAGCACAAGCATCTCTTCCAACTTCTAATCACAAAAGAGATCCTCTGAGCCGATTTACACAATCCTCCATCCTGGCTTCTCTACCTGCAGCAGTATTAAACAGCTAAGGAAGTTTCTCCATCTGGACTCCTAGCTCTTCTCAAATGCCCATGGTTTAACATGATAGGAGCACAGTCTTAGATGGCTTAACAATACTGCATGTTCTGCATATCAAAGTGCTTCTCCCACAGTGTAGTGAGAGAGATTCATGCAAGCTTGTAATGATTTAGCACTCCTGACTCTTGTCATTGGTCTATGACACCCCCTAGCTAATAGTGGAAAATCTAGAAGCTCATTCCTGTCAATAAAATGAACTCCTAATGCATGCAGAAATTTTGATACAGATTTTCTTTTCAGAATGGATCCTATCATATTAATCACCTCCATTACACCGAGTAGTACTGCACTTAATTTCTTGCAGCCTGTCCCATAAAGCTATTCTTTTCTATTAATCAAAAGAACCAAACAATGCTAAATGCGGATCTTTTATAGTTCCAAGGACTGAAGTAGAAGACACCTGACAGCCTAATCCACCTTATTTACCACTCTGTTATTCCTCATAGTCAGAACCTTAGCTGCCTTGCGCCTAGCACCTGTGAAGCATGGATATGGACATGGGACATGGGCGTGACATACAACAAATCTCAAAAAAGCACAGCATATATATGAGCTTATCTTCTACCACAATGTTGGTGGTCTTACATCTTACAACCATAATTTCTTAGGGAACTATTGATCAGCCGCTTGAGTTTTGGTTCTTCTTATTTACAAGTCCATTAACCTTTAACAGCTGGACAGTTAGACAACTATAGTACTAATTATTCTTCTAGGTCATGTGAGCCATGGATTGATGATCGGAAACTGTTCTACATTTATAGGTTGTATAGTGATTTCTCAGAATCTTCAAATGATCAATTTTATCCACACATACAGAAGCTATATTATTTCTGCTTGATTATTGTTTAAAAAGGTTCTGTTTTACTCCATCAAATTTTGGTCTAGTCAAAATTACTAAGAAAATAAGGCCACAGCCTGTCTAATGTAAAATCTGAATCAAACAAAAGCGTTATTCATTCAGGAGGTGGACGTGTTGCTGGGATCCTTTTTCCTAACAAGTTCATGATTTTTTTTTTGGAAGAAGTTACTCGTCATTTTACCAGTAATGCCATTTTCCACCAAATTAATCAGGAATTTCCAATCAAGACAAACAGTTTGTGTGTGCACCACAGTGATATAAAATTCAAAATTCGAATAATTTGATCTCAATTTTTTTAATATTAATAGTGCATACTCTAGAAAGTCTCTTTCTGTCAAGCTCAGCTTTATAACTTGTACCCCTTTGTGTTTTCTTCTTCTTCTTTTTTCTTTTTTGTTCCTTTTGGGTTAGTTTCAACTGATTTTGTTGTGTTTCAGTAATAGTAGAGAATATGGTAAGCAATTTGATTGATGCCCTGTAGTGACGGTTGATCTTTGATTAGCCTACAGGCCCTACATAATATAAATGATAATAATTCTGTTCATTATAAGTATAATAAGTACTTTAAGATATGAAAATCCATCCTTGGGAATATCTGAAGGTGGTCGTAGTTATTAATTGCAAAAGAACTGTGTTTCCTAAAGGAGCAGATCTTGAACCATATCCTGCTGAGATTATTGTTTTTCCTTTTATAGTTTTTTTGTATTGCATATTTACAGTGCTATCTTTTATTCTTGTATTTAATACTTTAACAATGGATTTCATTTGCAAATTAGTCAATATTTTTACTTTTGTTATAGATTTATTATTTTCAATAATATTTCTTCATAAATTTTAGTGGTGATTGCTAATGTCAAAGGCTCAATATATCATATAATTCACTCACGCTCGTGTTTCTCATTTGATGTTTTTGGTTCATGCATGTTGATCAATCAATGGCTTTAATGTTTACTGCATATTCTTTTTTCATAAATATATAATATATTAATTTTATAGAGATAGGATCAGAAGCTCTCAGCATGAGGATGCAGAAACTTATGAGGCTGCAGGATCTGGAGATGCTCGAGAGGGACAAGATCAGGATGTTGATGAGGTATTCAAAAATCGTGACAATAAAACTGCTGGTAAAGAAGGTTCATTCCTGGCAAAGTTAGCAATTGTCCTGGGCATAGCTGCAACAGTAACACTAGTATCTGTCAGCCTCAAGCAACCTGCTCATGGATCATCACTTGGAATTCAGTATCTGGCTGATGGTTCATCCTCTTCCACTTTAGCCGCATCCTCTGCTGGTTTCTCTTTTAAAGCTTTTGGATACAAAGTTGTACTTCCTGAATATGCCCCGGGGTATATATCTGGTTCTCCTCTGCACTTGATAGAAATCAGTTTTTTGCTTCTGAGTCTGCCTATATGCCAAATTGTTTCCATCCTTCAATTCATCAAAAACTATTCTACTTTATATTCGTTAATTTTTTTGAGTATTGTTCCACTTGATTGTCATCTTCTGTTGACGTTATTGCAATGGTTACACTAGAAATTGTGATTGGGATGGGTTTATTAAATGCTTAAAGAATTGAACATACACCCTATCTGTTGGTGCTATGGTTTTATTTCAATGTGTAAGAGATTGGCAAGACTATCTTGCCTCTTGAAGTCTATTACTTTATGGCATTCCAATTTTATGAAGCTTTGCCTAATTGTCTCATTGCAGGTGGATCTACTTTTGGTTACTCATGGCTGCTGGCTGTGGACTTTTCATTAGTGAAGAGGCTTTAAATATTTGGGTCTGTCCTTTGTACTGGTATTTTTATTTCACAGACTCAAGTGTTTACCTTTCATTTACCTTGCGTCTCTGTAGTTTATTGGACAATCTGTCTTATACTCTGATATCAAGCGTTTTATGATTCAGTTGTTTATTTGAACTTATAAGCCATATTCTAGTGAATGATTGTAGGTTGGAATCTCCTTAGCACGGTTGTTGTCTTTGGATGGGACATGGAAATCATTTGTTGAATCATTCTCCAGAAATGCTCCGTACATAATATCCACAGTTCTGTGGGTATACTGGTTAGTAGAAATTCATTTATTTCAATATTTCTCTATGAGCTACTGTTGCAATTTCAATTGTCTATGTATTACTACATTTAGTAGAGCTCTCTGGCTGTAGCAACATGCTTGAAGCTATAACACTCTTTTAGGTGATGCTTCACACTGTTATGTAAAAGTTAGTATTCATTTCCCGTATCACGAATTTATACCCTTTGCATTGTGAAATTTACATAATCTTCAGGGGAGTTTGTATAAGTGATATGGTTCCATTTTACCTCGGGAAGCTCTTTAGGCAGTCTGGGGCATCTGATGATGTTTGTTCAAAGGTCTGTTCTACTTACTTGTTCTTGACACATGCACACTGATAATCCAGCTAATTTATTTGCACTTAAACCTATGCTTTACAATGTTGAGGATATTAGACTATCAATTGTCTCAAAAGTTTAAACTGTTTAAGAATGGACCCAACAATGTATATCTAAATCTCTGACATTTTTGCCTCACATACGATATTTTCTCATATGTAGAGAGGCAAGCAAACAGAACTTGGACACCAATAGAATGGTGAAACAAACTTGAACCCAAGACCTTCAATAACCGAGGCGATATACAATATTAGACAGCCAGTTACCTCAAAAGCTTAATGTTACATATTCATAAGCATGTTCCGAGTCCCACATTGGGTGATTCATTATTGGGTGGTCTTGGGCTTCTTAAGTAGGTGCAGCGAACCTCAAAAGTGTGTACTTTTTTTGAGTGCCAAACCAGTCCAGTGGCAGTGGTATCAAAGTCGGTCTAAGGTACTACTGTGTGGCTTGAGGAAACTATTATGCTATTCCCATGTGGAGGGGTGGGTACCCTTTGCAAGGAGAAATTATTAGATGGTCTTGGACCATGTGACATGGTCCAGTCCAATTAAGACTCTCCAACTAAGAAACGTGGAGCCAAAAATTTTAGTAAGATATTATAAAGAAACTTGAACATGGGTTTTGATTGGACTGGACCACGAAGTGGCATATGGTCCAGGACCATCTAATAATTTTTCCTTTGCGAGGGAACTTGAGTCTAGGCTGCGAAGCCCGTCACATATTTTATGAGTTCCAAATTGGTATGTATTGGGTGGTCATAGGCTTCTTAAGTGGGTGCCAAGAGGGTTACAAGTGACTAGTCCTTTTGGGTGTGGAATTGGCCTTGTGATATTAAGCTGTTAAGAAATGGGCCCAACATCTTATATCAAGCTCTCTAACAGAGAATATATTATTTATGCTCTTATCAAAAGGATATTATGTCTGTCTGCTTATTTATTTATTAACAAGTTCTTAAATATTTCTAATGCTACTATTAACTGTAGTTAGGGATTGGTAAGGAGAAAGCACTGAGCGTTACACGCATTGTGCAAAGATATGGAAACCTCGTAGGTTTTGGTGAGTTCCATGGCCATATTTTTTGTGTGCATGTTTTTCATTCTATGTTATTTGTGAATGCATAGAACAGTGTCAGTCAACGTGTTGTAATGTCTACCAGTATGTCAATCCTCCGTCAGATTCATCGTCATTGTCTCATACTGTATGGGAGATCAATCAATGGTTTATCAATTATTCAGATGGATGTTTGGAAATTAGATAGGTAACCAAGTTTTGTGGCCGTGGCTTTGTGAAATTTATTGGACATTCACTTGTAATTGGCTCTTCTTTTCTGATATTATTTTGCTAAAGATTATTCTAGATCATTTAATATGAAGTTTGAACCTTGTTTCCCTGTAGACTTACCAAATACCAACTGCTAGCTGGCATTTTTCTTTCTTTTATTCTTGTTCTCTCTTTTTTAGTTGACTCTGTCAAACAATTTTATTATCTAGATGAGATGCAACTTGGACAAAAATGTTAAAGAGAGACCTATTTCTATAGATTCTTTTGTATTATCCATCCATTTTATATCTTGTGTAGCTCCTTTCAATCTAGGAAGCACAGACACGCGTAAAAGGTCGAAGAATCTATGTTTGACACCAACATTCGTCGGACACGCCAAAATATGCATCTGGATTTTTTTATTTTTTGAACACACTGCGGACACGGCATAGACATGCCATAGTCACGTGTCCGACACATGTGTCGTACCGTTAGGGAGTTTTAATAAACTTTTAAAAAGAAAGATAGGTTAAAGTGTAAATATGAAGACATCTTTGAATTTTTTTAATAAAATATGGTGGTCATAACATATAATATTTCAAGTTTTTTTTTTTGGTTTAAAAAACAACTATTATTATTGTTGTGGAGTAGATTCAATTTTGTAGTTCTTTAAACGATAAACTAATTATTTTCATAACTCATTAATTATTATGATTTGTGAATTTTTCGTTGTTAGGTTGATGAAAATAATATTACTCTTAAAATATAGGATCAATAATATAAAAAGATATATTTATTATTTGTCGTGTCCCCACCGTGTCTGTATTCTAATTTTTTATAAATTGTTGTGTTGCTGTGTCCGTGTCGTGTCGTATCCATGTCCCTTATCCGTATCCGTGTCCATGTCCATGTCCTTTTCATTGTTAGGTTGATGAAAAATAATATTACTCTTAAAATATAAGATCAATATATATAAAAAGATATATTTATTAGTTGTCGTGTCCCCGCCGTGTCTGTATCCTAATTTTTTACGATTTGTTATGTTCGTCTCATGTTGTATCCGTGTTCCTTATCCGTATCTGTGCTTCTTAGCCTTTCAATATATCGACATCTTTACAGCTTATTCTGCATTTTTTAGCATGAGTATCCTGTACTTGTCTTTCCTGAATCATCATTATTGCTTATTGATGGTTTTGTATGTGATGACATGCAGTAGAACGATTTTCCTTCGGAGTGAGAAATCCAACAGCTTTCTTAGCGGGGGCGCTGGTTAGTGTTCATCTGTGCTCTACACGTGTTACTTTTGAATCACTAACAGTTGTTCTTACATTTGTTTGCTACTATGTTTACTATGCTATTTGTCTGATATATCTGATCCTGGTTTATTTTTATTACTACTGTTGACCAAACTGCTTTCTATTGTATTATTCGATTGGATTAATGAGTGAATAATATCAAACATGGAATTGCATAACCCAGTCATTACTTGGTGTAATGGTAAAAGCGTGGATTGACAAGTGTGAGACATTAATAAATTGTATTCGAGTATGAGAGCAGCTACTTTCCACAAAATATTGTCAAAGGTTGGGTTGTCTTCAGTCTTCCCCTCTGAGCACCCCATGTAGCTGGGGATGCACTGGTAATGGCCTTTTGAGACTGTAAAAGAGCTGTACTAGACCTATATTTGCATCAACCTCCTCTGAAATAAAGATCCCACCTACCATTTCCAGGGAGACGGTAAACCTTTTTCCAATTAGTATGTTAAACTTTTTTTTTTTTTTGGATAATGCATATTGGTTATAACTTGTATGCATTGATTTTGGCATTGCAAAATTAAGCCAAACATGCATTAAAATGTTAGCAATGCAATATTAGCATCTGTTTGACCCACTTAGCTATCTGGTTTTATTCTCTGTGTAATTGGGTAGGCACGTCCATGAAGGATTATGACGGAGAAAACATATCGTGTATTATTTGATGTAATTTTCCGTATTGTATTTGCATACACTAATTGAACATTCTTTAGAAATCTGGAATCTGTATATGACATTCAAAATTTTTGTATTGTCAAGTGACCTTGACAATATGCTTTCATCATTAATGGATTTGTGCAACACTAGACCTTTTTCCCTGAATAATTCAGTGGCATGGCTGTTGAGCACAACTCTATATCTCAAGTGTATATTGCATCAATCATCTCAGTGGAATACACTTTTATCTGAATGCAGGACATCTCTCCAGACTGTTTCTTTGCCGGTGTCTGTTGTGGTGGCTTGATAACCCTTCCGCTTCAGGTTTTTTGAGTTCTGCTAGAAGATATGCAGAGTTACACATTTACACAAGAAACACATCACAATCACTATGTTTAGTAAGAATTTAAATCGTAATGTTTGACATTTATTGAACAAAAATCCTCGCAAAAGCTAGGATGTTGCCAGGTTTAATAATATGACTAATCAAATATGTAGTCTGATGAATTAAATTTTATTTACCGTTTCCAATCATTTCTGCAAAGGTCTCCCTTGTTCATTTTTAAACGTGATAGAAATGCTCGTCGACCAACTTGCTAGCTGATGTGTTTCTGTTTTCTTTCTTTCCAAGCTCAGTTGGGAATTGGGTTCTTATTGAGAGAACACCCTGTATTGGCGCTGGCGACTGTTGCAACGGCAGTGGTACATAAATAGCTATTACTTTGCAGTAAGTTCTGATATTTTACCTAAAAGAATCTAAATTTTTTTTAATCATGCAGGGAATTTGGACTGTCTTCCCGTATGCAGTGGCTGCTTCAACAGCATTATTCCTTTACCTGCGACGCCGCTACTCCAGCTAGTCCTGGCTAGAATTTCTGTACCACATACGCAAGTCCTTGAGAATGGATAAGTTAGAAGCTATCGAATTTCGTACATACAGGGGATTATGAAAATACAGTTTGAAGGTATTGAATTCCGGCCTTCTCTTCGGGGTTTTGCTTATACATATGGGAAGCCCTCATAGGAACCAACTTGGAATATACACCAACATCTAGCTAATTCAACATTGCCCTTTTAGTGAGGCAAATTAAACCTTGTTATTCTTTGTAATAGTATTTTTTTCCCTGAATGTCTGAAAACAGTAATGGCTTTATGTGGCTACAAAGTTCGGTTTCTTGATAAAGATATACATTCACTTCAACTCGGTTATACATATCCAATAGATACATTAATGCAGGTCTCATATGATGTTTCTTTACCAATATATATATATATATATATATATATATATATGAATCCCACATGATTTCATCACTTCTCTTTCAGTTAGGTTAATCTCAGAAGCATTTACCATTTAGTTTTCTTCGGTAACTATAGTCTATATAGCATCTTCTCCTGCACAGGAACAACTCATATTTATGTGTATGTATGCGTATATATGCATATGATATCGATAAGTAAACTGTGTCTGAAAATTGAAGACAGTGTGAAAGTCATTTATGTATGCTGTTCTTGACTTTAATGTCCCTGCATTGGGCAGTTCTGGGCTGTGATAAATACTCTTTTAATGAGTGCCACATTATTGAATTCCAGCTAACTTAGGTCACTCACCTACCTCTCCCTACCATATCAATTTTTCTTTGTAAAGTTATACAGTATTCAAAATAGGAAATTTGTCTTCCAAGAAAGTGACTTTGAATTGCTTGAGCTGGGTTGAATGAATTTAAATATAATGGACCAACCAACCTTTTTCTTTTTTAAATTAAAAAAAAAATCTTTTGTTAAGGTAGTCAAATGAGACTTTATTAGAGAAAATAGGTTTTTTTTTTTCAGATGACTGTCTTGAAATATTTTTGTAATGGTGGTGTGAGCCTCACACTAAGATCTATCTCATTCAATGGCATGCGTTTTGTTTTTGCTATTTTGTTTCTATTTAAAACATAATAAATATTTTGTTATGTGTTTTAAATAGAATTAAAAACAAGGAAAAATTATTTTAATTGTTTTTTGTTTTTATTTTTTATTGTTACTGTTACTGAAACATAATAAAACAACAAAATGATTTTTCCAATTTCAGCTCAAAATTTCGAAACGTTTTGACACTATTCAAACACAACAGATTGTACCAAACATGTTTTGTTTTTACAATACCGAAACAAAACAAAAAAATATAAAAAAAAAATTAATTATTAAAAAATATAACAATCATATTTAACAGTTGTGTATAAAAGAATTTCATGGGTAAGAGATGATTTTTGATTTATATATATACAGACATACATACACTATTAAAAGGAGATGGTAATGGTGGACCTACCAAATTTACTAACAGAGCACATTTATGTAGTTGGGAATTAAAAACCTCATGTAGTTGGAAAAGTCAAACATATGAATTAAAGAGGTTCAAACTTTTTAACAAAAAAATAATGAGAAAATAATCTAAAGTCAAGCTTGGAAATATATGGTTGAATGAAAAAGTTGTTTGTGCTCTATTATTGAGATGTTGCACAGACAACTTTGTCTGTATGCTTGGGGTCCATGAATCAGCCGCCGTGCTTTGAATTGAATCTCTATTTTCTCAATCACTTCCATAAACTAATGAGACAATCTTAACGTTTACTAATAATATTATATTTTTTTAAAGTTTTTAAAATATAGTAGTCTACCTTTTTAAAATATGATTGACTTTACTCTGGATACTCTATCATTAATTGACAATAAATTATATTAAAGTCAATTAACATAAAAAAAAATTAAACTATCAAAACTACTCTCAATGAGAGTAGTAGTAGTAGTGTTCGTATGGCATTGAGGGTACTTTTATAATTATATATTAAATGTAATCTTGTTTGACATTGGGTGTCAGAGTAATTTTGTAAAAATTTTAGTTTGGAGATAATTAAGTCAAATATTAGAGAAGTGAGAATAATTTATCTTTTCTTTTTAAAATAATAAGGAGGACGAATTTTAACGAAACGATAAAGTTGCTCTCCTGTGACATAGAAGTTCACGAAAAACATGGAAACAAAAAATTTTTAAATTTAAAAACTTGTTTTTTTTTCGAAGGCACCCAACATACTATTCAAACCAATGAATTTCTGCTCCTAAAGAAAATAATATTTGCACTTCATTCTTATTCTCTTTCACTTCACTTCTGTTTTTTTTAAAAATGACAAATTTTTCTTCAAAAACACATTCACAATTCATATTTCAAAAATTATTCTTGCATTCTTTTAAAGGGTAACTGTGTCATTTAAGAGCGCCTTCCCCCATATATATATATATAATAATTACTTTTTAAAAAAAAAAATGAGGGTAATTGCAATCTATTTTATGCACATGTCACATCGCTATTTTTGAATACAAAAAAGCTGGTGGCACAAGCTGATTTTTCGTGTGCACTTAATTTTCTTTAATTAGGTACATCACCAACATTTGACATGAAATTAATGAGGCAGACACTTAATTTTCTTTAATTAGGTGAATCACCATTCCACCAATATTTGACACGAAATTAATAAGCCACACATGAAACGTTTCTATATAGGCTGTTCTTTTTAGTCAAAGGCGTGTGCCCACCAGGATCTTATCAATTAACCCCTTCCAAGTTTGTAAATTTTTAGAAGGATCCCTCAAATTTCAAACATCTTACATCACCACCCTTATGCAAAATTATAACAATAGTAGTGAATTATTCATTCTCTAATTCCCACCAAAATTATTTAAACAATTAAGTGATTTATAGGGTGGCATGAGTTTTTATAATCAGAGTAGAGTTGGTCTTATAATTATTTAGTTGAATTAATATAATTGATTTTGTTGTTTAACAACAATATATACATGAGAGGTTGACAAAGAAGAAGTAATCAAAATGATGAAATTATGAATATATAATAATTAAATATCGAGCAAATGAAAATAAAATTTCTTATATACCAATTCAATAAATTTAAAACCATTTATGGGTTTCGTCCAACTATTTATAATTTAATCTTTCAATGTGAGTGAAACATCACTTTGCTTCCTAATAAACCTACAAAACCACATCATAACTTTTTCAGTTTATATATCTTTCTATAAATATATGTTTTCTGGACAGGCCATTTTTGTATAATTATTTCATTACCTATTCCAATATTTTTTTATTCATGTTTTTCAAAATGTTATTGGATTTGTTGAGTATTCAAATGCAATTTTTTTTTTTTACAACCTATGGTACAACAGGTTGTAAGGTAAAATCAGGTGTTCTGCATTATTGAAAATTGAATTTAGAATGTTTGAGTTCATTATTCGTCTCAAAAGACTCCATAACCTTTGAATTGACTGTGCGGGTTAACAAATGCAAATTTTCTTAAATAGTATGCTATAACCTAAGAAAAATGAACACTATGTGACACGGATCTAAAAAAGAAAAAAAAATGGATTCACCATGAACAAGACCAATATAAATATAAGTATTCATTTATATATTTATTGAATAAGATAATTATAGAACTTTAATTAATTTATGATTTTATAAAGTTATATTGTATAAGTTAGAAGATGAATCTATTCGAATATAAAAATATATGTTATATCATATATGATATTTCTCTCTTATATTGTCATTATAATTATGTTTTTGTTCATTAGATATTGTAACTTTGTGTTGAATGTCAAAAATTTTAAATAAAAAGAAATTAAAAACTTTAATGTATGTTCGTAATGTTATTTTCAAGATCGTCAATATTTTTGTTTTATATAAGTCAAAGAGTGCATGTGTTAGTAGAGTATTCAGAATGCGTTAATCAAAAATTCGAGATATCTCAACTAAACGTTTAAAGAAGTATCGGCCAAACGTCCAAAATAATAAAAGAAAATTTCAAATTATGAATATAATCCTAAAGTATTGGACACGTGTTCAGAAATGTTCACAAAATATCGGAGTCTTGAGTCAGTAACTAACATAGACGTGGCACTGCGTGGAAGTCTCCTTGCTTTCTTAAGCCATAACATTCGTATTATAACTAAAGGAGGGGCAAAGTGGAATAACAGTAAACCACAAGGTCACAAGCACAAAACCATCGCAGAAGAAACTTGATTTTAAAATGCAACTAGTGGTGGCTTGTGACAATCCCATCTCTCCACGCTCACCAGCCCTCCTCCTCCTCCTCCTCTCTATCTCTCCCTCCAAGTCTTCACAGGCTTTGGAGAACTAAGGACGCTGATCTTTACACTTCCATCTCTTAATCTCACTCTCTCACTCATTCGATAGATGGGTGGTGACGGCAAGATATTTACTTTGGCCGAGGTCGCTGAGCACGATAACGCCAAGGATTGTTGGCTCGTCATTTCTGGCAAGGTATACTTGTATTCATATACTCTATATACTTCATGCGAGTCTAATTACACTCTGATTTCT
The DNA here is from genome assembly GCA_026545225.1 of Cornus controversa. Lineage (NCBI taxonomy): Eukaryota > Viridiplantae > Streptophyta > Magnoliopsida > Cornales > Cornaceae > Cornus > Cornus controversa. The sequence goes on along the minus strand of CM048847.1, from coordinate 44,156,126 downwards.
CCGATCTGGGTTCAGTCTATACTGGGTTTATGATTTTTCTATGATTCAGTATCTTAATTGATTGTAGTATTATATATCATTCTCACACCGATTAGATCTTCTGTAGGTTGAAGTTTGAGCATATTTTTCATTGGGTTTGCTTGTATTTTTAGTATTGGGATTTTGGGTTTATCTAACTGGTTTCATTTGATAATTTTTCTTTGCTTCTTTCTGTTTTTTTTTTTTTTTTGGGTTCTACTTTGGTTTTGTATATGTTGTACTGTGGTCTATTGGACTGAGAAAATCTTGTCTGACAACTCTGATCTATGTAAGCACATTATTTTATTCACAGTTTGACATTTGACTTGCATTTAGAAGATCGGATCCCAATTTCATTGTGTTGGGGAAAAAAATATTCTTGGATGCGAAAATTATTTCTGATGTTCAAGTTTCTATTGATTCCATTGGATCAATGGTAGGATAATATTTTATAATAAAATTTACATCATTATTACTGGATATTATTCAATTTGTTATTTCATTGCTTTGCTTCAATCTTAATTGGTGCACAAAGAGATCAGTGATCCTGTTTCTGGAGGTTATTTTTGGCATTGCCCTCTTTCAAAGAGGAGCCATTTGTAACTCCACATGCTTTTGTTGTGAAGTTATGGTGGTTGATTACCCATGTGCGATTCTAAAATTTAGATGCAAGATAACCTTTTTAACTGTTCGATATCAGGAATCTCATGTAGGATTCTGAGGTAATAGCTGCATAGATGCAAGATTCCCCTTTAATGATTCAATGTTGGGAATACCCATATGGGATTATGTGAGGTACAAATGTAAAATTTCCCTTTATTGATTTTGATACTGGGAGTAGCCATTTGGATTTTGAGGTTCAGATGCAAGGTTTCCTTCTGGCCATGTAGGATACTGAGGGTTACACTCAAAATTTTCGTGTTAGGATTCAATATTAGGAGTACCCACGAGCAATTTTGAGATTCAGATGCAAAATTCCCCTTTAATGGTTTAATATTGAAAAATTATGTGATTTGTTTAGATCTTAAGAATGTGGTGGTTCATGGATCAAGTCAATCTAGTGTTGTTATTAACATATTTTCTCTATTATTGGTTTAACTTTGGCTTCTATATATTTGGTTTTTGGTTCACCATATATGCAAAGTTGTCTATTGAGAAATCTTTTAATTTCTTCCTTTATTTACTTCTCTCTTTTTAAGGATAAGTGTGATTTTCCAGAAGACAAAAATTATCAAATTTCCTATATCACCTACGACAATTTAAGTGCTAAAATTTAATACCTTTGATTTGAGCTTTGTTAATAAATTGATTTTGTGTCAGTCTAGATGTCACGCCATAACACTGTGTACATCTTCTTTCACGGGCCCTCTTGGCCATGTTGCAATTTTTTGAGTCATACATTGACAAGGCGGAAGCTATGAACGTTCAATATTGAACAGAAGAATAACTTTGAATCTACAAAGTTAAGAGAAAATTCCAGAGCAATCTGATATATTATTGATAATTGAATTAATGAATTGATTAATTTTGGTCTCTACAATACATGTATTTATAATAGAATAAGGAACTTAATCCCTATGAAACCTAACAGCTTAAGGAAACTAACTACATAAGCAAACTACTCAAAATTCAACTTTCTCCAAAAATAATGAAAAAATAAGTTAAAGAAACCTAATCACTATAAACTATTAAATATAAAAAATCAGAATAATTCGAGTTTATTTAGACCTCCAATAAAAATTATGAAATATTCAGTTGTCTTCCTATAGGACATAGAAACGTGATTTTGGGACCCTAAATGATTGAATTTGGCCGAAAAGAACCATGGGCCACTAGCTAAAGCTAGTGAGTTTTGCTTATTGGGTCGTTTTTAATTGAGAATGTGTCTTCTCAAGTTAAAATGACCTAATCAAACTGTTTTAAGAAAATGTCAATTGCACCACGAAAAAGTTGATAAAATTGTTCTACATCAGTCCCTTCCACCTAAAAAAAAACTCATCCTTGAGTTTCGTTGCGGATAAATTGACTCATAATATTTGAGTATGAATATAATTTCATACTATTGAGAACTTGATCTTAATCTTCATAAACTTGTTTCAAATTTTTCACCCATATATTATCTTTCCTTCAACTTCTAATAATCTTCTTCAATCCTATTTCTTGATTTTTCTGATTCGCTTTTCTTTCCCTTAACTTCATTATAACTAATTTTCAATATATCCAATTTTTTCTCACGTTATAATTTCACTGTTAGAGCTCGCATGTCTTGTGGTTCTTCTACCAATCCATCTTTTAATTTTTGTGCTTCCTCCTCATTGCTATCCTCTTCTTTTGCAGTGTGAAAGTCCTTGTCACTTTCACTTATAAGAGTTGAATGAGTCGTTTTTGATTCTTCATTCTTTTTGTCGCCTTCTTTCGTCTTCTCTTCTGGGCACCTTGGGATTCTAGCACCTGGTCGCATATAACTTTTTCTATACTTTTTGCTTGTTGCACAAACTATTCCATTTTAGGAGGAAGTTGAGCCTTCGAAGACAATGATAACTAGGTATAGGCCTAAAACTTCGCACGCCTCTGCTTGTAATCATGGTATTGTTGAAACTGGATCTCCTCATTGTCTAGTGGAAGAAACTTGGCTTTCAAAAGACGTTTCATCTTCAACCAAGATCGTACTTGTGCTTTCTGTGGTGCGTGAGAAACCTACAATTGTTCCCACCATGCAGAAGCTACTCCTTTCAATTTGTATGCCACCAATTTCACCTTCTTATTCTCTTGAATCCCCATGTAATCAAAGAACCTCTCAACATTTGTGAACCAGTTCAGTAATTCTTCAATATGAAGGAGACCATTAAAACTTGAAAGGTCAGTCTTCAGACTAAAATTTCTAGAATCATAATCTCCATGATCATGATATCTTCGTGCAACTCTATGATCCCAACATATTTTGAGGATGGACAACGATTGTGCCCAACCATCAATAACTTTTTCTTGATCTTTAAAAGGAATATTTGTAAGATCAAGGTATGTACCGTTTTGAGCAACTGTATGTTTATTTAAGTCTTTTCGACTTATGCTAGGATGTGGATCACTGGTTTTTCTAGATCCTTGACCTTCTTCTACTTTTGTAGGGAAGATTTGCTCTGAGAATTCAATAGTGTCGTAGTCACCAAAGAGTTCTGGATCTAGTAGTTCTTGAATTTTTCTTTTTGAAGATGTTTGTTTTGAAGGAGAAGGTTTTTCTTCTGATTCAATTTCTTCATCATATGATTCTGATGATGAAGACTCATTTTCAGAGTTATTAGTTATGGTTTTAACTAGTTCATTCTCTGAATCATCATCAAATATTATGTTTATTTGATAACAAAAATGAGCAAGTAAATCTTCATATTGCAAAGATGTGTTTCTTATTTGTAATAGAATTTGATTTCGCTTTGAAATGTTTAATTGAGGATCTTTATAAAGATGCCTCTAATAATCTAATATTTATATTATATTATCGTACTCATTTTTGTTAAAGTGAGTGGATTTTGTATGAAACATAAGGATTTCTTCTATTCCATAGTATAAACTTGGAATTTTTGTATTAAATTTGTTCAGGATACAAATCTTCAAGTTTTTCTTTCTTAACTTGCTCCAGCTCCAGGTTTTGGAGTAATATGTTAAGTTGTTGACTTTTCTCTATAAATTTAGTGAGGTCAAGTATGTTTTGTAAAAATTCGATTTTGTTATCCATTTTTTCAATTGCACTTGTTATGCAATCCAAAGAATTTTCTATTATAGAATTAGTAGAGTTTTAATGTTTCAGGAACTTTTTATTCCATGAAAACATTATATCAATTAAGGAGTTGATACTAGAACTGATTTTGGTTAAATCATGTTCTTCGCGTTGTTTAATATGCACAGTATGATTATAATCTGTGGTATCTTTATTTAACCATGCTCAAATACATTCAAGCTCATGATCTTGCGCCATACTAGATTATTAAGGGTTCTTAAGACCTCCTGTAACTTTTATACTTTTTATCTTCCTAGCTGTGTCTGAATAGTCACTAAAACTCAACGTACTTAAAGGAACGAAAACAAGTATGCAAGCATATGAGATTTATAATAACCAATAATGTAACATAAGACTTCTGAAATTGAAAATTTTAATTACAGAAAGGTAAAACTTATAGATAACCTTACTCTTTAAAAATTGTCACAAGGGCTCTAATACCAAATAATACAGGCGGAATTACAAGGCTATAACGAGAAGAAAATAAAATTTACAAAGAGAACATTCTTAGAAGAACGAGAAAAATTTTCAAGATGCCTATTTTTCTAGTTCTGGTTCCTTTTATAGAGAAAAAGGAGAATCTTTATGGCTGGTTACTGGAAACAAAAAAAGGCAATTGACTTTTTTGGCCGACAAGTTACTGTAGCAGTATTTTTCACTTTTTGACTTTTTTAGTTGCAAGTGCTAATATATTCTTTTTTTGTCGTGTGCTGAATAAAGATGCAGTCGTTTGGTGAAAAATAATAGTCGTTTAATCTTCCATTGTATTGATGAGGTTATGGAGTTCATACTTATCAAGTGGTGGTGATGAAATGGGACCTGGATTGTATTGTTGAAGAAGTGCTTGTTTTTCGCCATCTGCATCAAACACAATTTCTTCAGGAATGTCTGTTTTGAAGTCAATTATGTTGTTGAGGAACTCTTTTGCTTCTATTAGTTGTTGGGTAGAATAATTTAGAGTCTTCGTCTGTCTGTGACCATGAAAGGTTGTTGAATACTGATGTGGATTGTTCTTGCTGTGTCTCGGAGATGATTTAGACTTTGAACAGCAAGGGTATTTGCACAAACTTTTTGAGCTAGCTCAAGTGAATTTTAAAAAAATTCTTCATCTTCTGTAATCTTTAGATACAATACTGAACAGAATACATTAGCACTTCCATCACTTGCAACTAAAAAAGTCAAAAAGTGAACAGTACTGCTACAGTACTTGTCGGCCAAAAAAGCCAATTCTCTTTTTGTTTCTGGTAACTATCATAAAGATTCTCCTTTTTCTCTATAAAAGGAACCAAAACTAGATAAACAGGCATCTTGTAAATTTTTCTCTCTTCTAGGAATTCTCTTTGCAAATTTTATCTTCTTCTCGTTAAAGCCTTGTAATTCCGCCTCTATCCTCATAAGCTAGTTGTCTATGCTACGGTAATGGGTTGTGATTATGAACAGGACGAACTCAATCAACGTTGTTGTTGCGTAACTTGTTGTTATTGCGGTTTTGATTTAGACCCGGCGCGATCCTAGCAAGGGATGCTTGCAGAGCTTGCTTTGTTTCACGGTGGAAGTCTTGAAATTCGACTCTTAAAAGAGTCACTCCCTGTCGATCTTCGACGCTAGCAAGGTTGCTGCGAAAACGACCAATCGCCATCAGACTAGCTCTAATACCAACTGATGGAGCGGAAAGTATGAACGTTCAATAATGAACAAAAGAACAACTTTGAATTCACAATTTAAGAGAAAAGTTTAGAGCAATCTGATATATTATTGATAATTGAATTAATGAATTGATTAATTTTGGTCTCCACAATACATGTTAGAATAAGGAATTTAATCACTAAGAAACCTAACAACTTAAGGAAACTAATTACATAAGCAAACTGCTCAAAATTCAACTCTCTCCAAAAATTCTGAAAAAATAAGTTAAGAAACCTAATCACTAAAAACTACTAGATATAAAAAATCAGAATATTTGAGTTTGTTTAGACCTCCAACAAAAATCACTAGTAGTCTTCCTAAAGGACATGAAAACGTGATTTTGAGGCCCTAAATGACTAAATGTGGCCGAAAAGCACCACGGGCCACTAGCTAAAGCTAGTGAGTTTTGCTTATTGGGTCGTTTTCGATTGAGAATATGTCTTTTCGGGCCAAATGACCTGATTGAACTATTCCAAGAAAAAGTCCATTGCACCAGGAAAAATCAATAAAATTGTCCTCCATCATGCATGTTTTCTATATTAGATTATACATGTTGTCTATTATGCCCTTAGGATTTCTTGTACACTACACAATTATACATCTACCATAATACCCCTTATTTACTTCCTAAGTTTACTTAGCTCCCTAGATTGTATGCCTATAAATAGGCTCATTATGTATTGTTCATTACACAATTCAATATACAGAGATTTCTAACTCTCTCTCTCTCTTATAACTTTAACATGGAATCGATTTTGAAGAGACATTTGCCATTGTTCCTCACCTCTCCTCTCCTCTTCTCTATTCGCATTCTTATTTTTGTGGCTGCCTCTTGTCACTGGGATCTCTTCTAGATGGATGTCAAGAATGCCTTCCTCAATGGTGATTTGCTTGAGGAAGTCTACATGCAGCCTCCTTTAGGTTTACCCCATTCTCCCACAGGTGTGTCAACTTTGTTGTGCCTTATATGAATTTAATCAGGCACCTCGTGCTTGGTTTGCCAAATTCAGCTCCACCATTTCTCGCCTTGATTACTCTGCAAGTTCTTATGACTGCTCTATTTATTCGACGCATTGATTGTGGTATCATTTGTTAAAGTTATGAGAGAGAGAGAGTGACAGAAATCTGTGTATATTGAATTGTGTAATGAACAATATATAATGAGCCTATTTATAGGCATTCAATCTTGGGAGCTAAAAAAACTTAGGAGATGATAAGTAAGAGGTATTATGATATATGTACAATTGTGTGGTGTACAAAAAACTTTAAGAGATAATAGACAACATGTATAATCTAACAGCCTCCCTCAAACTTAGGTTGGGTTATATGAAGCTAGCTTGAGTTTGGAGACAAGATCACAAAAGCGGCCTGATGGATGACTAATGAGATTTAGTGAAGATGTCTGCCAGTTGATCTTTAGAATCAATAGATCATAATTGTAAGGTATCTTGAAGAAGGCAAGGATGAACAAAGTGACAATCAATTTCAATGTGTTTGGTGTGTTCATGAAATACATCATTATGTGCTATCTGAATTGCACTCTTATTATCGCAGTAGATAATAGTGGCAAAAGAAGAAACCCCCATGTCTCGAAGGAGCTAACGTAACAACAGAAGCTCAGAGGTAGTATTAGCAAGTGCCCTGTACTTATCTTCTGTACTAGATCGAGCAACCACGGTCCGCTTTTTGCTACGCCAAGAGATGAGTGAATCACCAAACAAGAAGCAAAAAACCTGTAGTGGAACGACAATCTATGGGGTCACCTGCTGAGTCTGCATTAGTGTAGGCATGAAGTACAAGAGGTGATTGTAAAGAGAAATAAAGTCCATGAAACGCATAGTGCCTTTGAGATAACGAAGAATGCAAAGACTGTTGGATTGTGGTGTAGCCTTGAACTGACTAACAATGTGGACTGCATGGGAGATGCTTTGGACGAGTGACATTGAGGTATACCAAGCTGCCAACCGGTTGTTGATACAGAGTACCATCACAAAGAGGTTCGCCATCATGTGGAGTAAGCCTTGTATTTAACTCAAGAGGTGTATCAACAATCTTATTGTCAGTTATCCCAACTTGAGTTTGGAGACTGGGCAGCTTGAGTTTGACGGGGCTGTTAGATTATACATGTTGTCTATTATATTCTTAGGGTTTCTTGTACACCACACAATTGTACATATACCATAATATCCCTTGCCTCCTAAGTTTGCTTAGCTCCCAAGGTTGTATGCCTATAAATAGGCTCGTTATGTTTGTTTACTACACAATTCAATATACAAAGATTTCTCATTCTCTCTCTCTCATAATTTTAACACTCTCATTGCATGAATACTTGCCTCTAGGTTTTTGAAGACTAAATTTATTACAAACTATGGAAAAAAATATTTTTGCCTTATATTAATTAAGGATTTATATTATTTTTATAATTGTGTTTCCAAAATGATTTTTGGCAGAGTATGGTTCTACTATGATTGTTTTGAATGGAGATACAAATGAGAAATTATGAAATTGATACCATTTTTCAAACTTTTACATTGTTGTTGGCAGCATACGAAGGCACAACACACAATTATGAAATAATTTGAATAGAGTTTCACTGGTGATCTGATAATGTTGTAAAGGAAGGTAAATGATAGCAGCCTTGAATTGGTTGCTTCTGTGTTCTGCTTCACTGATCTAATGTTATATTTCATACTAATTCTTTCCCTAGAAGTGAAGTAATTGATGTTATAACACTGTTACTTTAGTTTACATATTGTCCTGTAAAGTTCACAGACTTCCCTCCTTAAATTAGTTCATAAAATAAATTTGAAATTGAGGTCTTCATTGTGCTCTGCTTCTCTGTGGTGTTGAGTTTTGTTTTAGGAAAATGATAAACATCATGAAATAGTTTTTGTGATTTGTATCATGAATGAATAACTCAAGTAAACAAGTAATTATGGTGATAGTGGGCCCATAATTAATATACAACATCGTTTTATCATTTAAGATAAAAATCTTGAAAACTATTTCATGATGTCTATCACTGCTCTTTGTTTTAAGGTTTTCATATTATGAAAGTTTCATAATTCCATCCATGTCTTGATGTGTCATATCAGGTATATGATGTAACCAAGTTTTTGGAGGACCATCCTGGTGGTGATGAGGTTTTGTTGTCTGCAACAGGTACATCAAAAAGTTTCAATATTATTTTTTTTACACGATACAAAATTATGGTGATATTTTATTTTATTTTGTTTCATTTAAATTTTTATTTTTACTTTATATACATTTGGGACTTGAACCCTCAATCTCCTCTTTGGAAGGATGAGATTTCACTCATCGTAAAATTTAATTTAGTTGCCTATTAAAACGATATTGAAATGTTTGCTTTTCATGTATATAATGCATGGTATCAACATTAAGTTCAAAGGTACATCAATTTTGGGTCAGGGATGATTTGGGAGCCTGCCAAATATTGTCCTTAGCACCACATTGAGATAATGAATTGGAGTTAAATAATGGAATGCACAGATACCTCTTGATGTTGTATTGCTCTGTCTGCAGGGAAGGATGCAACTGATGATTTTGAGGATGTTGGCCACAGTACTAGTGCAAGATCAATGATGGATGAGTACTACGTGGGTGACATTGATACATCATCCATCCCTACCAAGACGACATACACTCCTCCCAAGCAACCTCACTACAACCAGGACAAGACCTCGGATTTCATCATCAAGCTCCTCCAGTTCTTAGTTCCCCTCATCATATTGGGGTTGGCTGTTGCCATCCGTTTCTATACCAAATCAGCTTAAGGGTTGTGATTGTGTTTAGTGAATCAGAATGCTATCCATAATAAATTTTATATCTCTAATCAAAAACCCTTGTTCTTGTTACTGTACACCAAAACTGTTGCAAAACTTGGGGTAGTAAAATGTTTTACTTTTATCTATTGATGAGTATGTACTGATTTTCCCCATTTAAGAATGCCTCTCTCATTTTCGATATCCCATTGGTAAAAACCACCATGTTCTTTTCATTTCGTTTACTGGGTAATTTCATGAATTCGTAATCCATTATAAGGACCCCATATGTGTCTGAATGCATTGGTTAAAAGACATACTAGGTTACATTCTCGTTTGATGTTCTTTTAATGACAAACAATGAAGTGTTAGATTGCAAGAATACCGCGACTGAAGGAACCCTACCTTGTTATCTTCAGCGTTTGTGAGATCAGCACCGGTGACAGGCTTAATGCTATTTCTCAGGTTCTGTTTGTTTAGAGACTTGTGCTTTTGTGCATGTTTTTATTTATTCATTGTGTTTTCATTAGGTTACTGAGTCTGAGCCATCCTTGTAATTGATCTTTTTTGGCAGCCTAAATTTACATCACAATGTATCAGAGGACGGTGAAGGGTCAACGTTTAAACCGGTGCAGGCTGAGGCTTTGCACAAGTTTCTCAAGCTTTCCATGAGCTTGAATCCGTCTCCTCACCGGCTTTAAATATGGTCTTGGTACAGGGGATGCCGGAGACTAGCTTTTCCGAGACCGGCTTTAAATACGGTCTTGGTACAGGGGATGCTGGAGACCGAATTGTAAATAAAATATGATTGTCATTGGCATCCTCTGAGTCGAGTGATTGATCCAAAAATGAGGTGTAGAAAAAAAACCAGTCAATTCTTCTGAAAGCAGTCTTTCAAATGAGAGAGAAAAGATTGTTTTCTTTTATTTCAGATTAAAATGATGATTTTAGAATTTCCAGTGAAAGCCAATGCATTAAACCATCAGCTGGTTGAATCAGCAGAAGAAGAATTGGACCAAATTGTAACTGCCAGAGGAAAATTTTCATCAATGTTTGGATAGAATGTGTTTCTGCCACTTTTCTCCTGCGCAAAGTTACTGTTTAAAGCTAACTTTTTATATTACTTGTTTCACAGAATGCTATTCAATTCAACAATCAGACACTTAGAAAAGGAAGGTTTTGTACAGGTGTCGATTCGTGTTGGCAAGTCATAATCATGTCGTGTTGAGCTCCGTTTAATAATTGTATCAAGAATCAAATAGGATCTGTTTATTAAAATAGTAATACGACACGATCCATGTAATCCAGTTAATAAAAAATTGAGATAATAGATGACTAAATTCATGAAAATAAAAATAATTGGAACAATAAAATTACAAAAAATACCAAATAAAATATCCATATTGGATTTATATTGAAATAATATAAATGGCCATAATAAGGTTAATCGAGTTGAACTCCAAAACAGGAACACAACACGATTAGTGAAACGAGTTGACATATTATAAGATGAACTCGATTACAACTCAAACCTGTAACTTCGTGTTATGTTTGAATCGTATTAACGGGTCATGTTAAATTTTATCACCCCTAATTTTAAGCAATCTCATCAATTTATGACATCTTTTCTTTTCTTGTCTTTTGTTTCAAAAAAAACTTTTAAATACTTGAGCAAATCCAATGAGTCCCATGGATGAGAATACCCTTGAGATTATATTATGCATAAAGTATTATTATCCATTGAATCACCATCATGGTTTTTTATTATAAATAAATTAATAAATATGTGTTGAAGAACAAAGTCATCCAATCTTTCAAAATCGATCTGACCCACATTGAAACAACAGAAACAATAAGGTGCATGAATCATTGAATTAGATGCTCCAAAAGCCGCCCATTAAGATACTCCAACAGGTCTTGTTATTAAATTATAGTTGCAATTACTTGTTTTTTACATTGTTGAAACATGCTGTCTTATCTATTTGAGCCTAACTTTATTAAAATTTGTATATCCTGCTTAGGTGGGGAACATATCATATAATTGGATTTCAATGTGGTTGCTCTCAAATTCTAACCTGTTATGTTACTCTCAGTTTATTTACATAGTAGTGGCTAGATATGTATAAGGGGGCATGAAATACATATTTGAATGTAATATATTCTTTTTTTATATATTAAGTCATACACACATTTTTACTCACGCTGGAGTTCGAATTTCTCCTCTTTTCTTTGAAGGTGGGGAAGTTATACCCTAAGTCACATAGTTCTTTTAAATGGGTGTTGTTCTTAGGTTCTCGTTTTGCTACTCTCTGTATGGCATAAAATTTGTCGTTTATGCGTTCCCGCTCTTGCACTCGCTTCTGTTTCCATTTTGTGTGACTTAGGTTATACCATTGGGCTTGAGACTCTTTTGATAATGTAATATACTTGATGCAAAGAGTTTTCACATGTATACATCATTTGTGACAAGTGAAACATTTCCTTCCTCAACATTTCAATGATAATACATATATATGCACAAGTGTTTTTTTTCTTTTTTCTTTTTGTTTCAAATATTACATTGACCATTGAAGGGATATATAGGAAATTATATTAAGATTATTACTGTGAAATAGTTTGTGATTATCTCTTAGTACTGTGACATAAAAAAATAAAAAAAAAAGTATATAAAAAACAAGACAAGACTACAAAGAGTGGCCAGCCAATGCCCATAGTATTAACTCTCGCATATGCAAATGCAATTGCTAAGAAAGACAAAGGATGTTTCTATGATGATTCAACAAAACTATCCATATTCAAATATATATATATATATATATATATACAATCCAATCACAACAAACTCTATATATATATATATATATATAGATATATACAATCCAATCACAACAAACTCTAGATAGGATCAAAGTCATTTTCTCCAAAGATCCTTTCATGGAGCTCATCGCCACATTTTGTCATTGTGTGAAAGAATAGACATTATAAGAAGGGGGGATATAGGCTACCTCCTATTCCCTCCCCCTCCACTTTTCTCTATATCCAATTCCTAGAAGAAACTAACTTGTCATTCCTAGAAGAAACTCTCCCCCTCCACTTTTTTCTATATCCAATTTCTAGAAGAAACTAACTAGTCATTCCTAGAAGAAACTCTCCCCCTCCACTTTTCTCTATATCCAATTCCTAGAAGAAACTAACTTGTCATTCCTAGAAGAAACTAAGTATGGGAGCTTCAAAAAGAGAGGAACAAGTACTAAAATTGGTGCATCCAGGTAGGTATGTGGAGATTCACAGAGAACCTATTACTGCTGCAGAAGTCATGAGGAAGTATCCGAGGCACTCCATAGCCCGGCCTGACGTGTTCAAGTTTCCCTATATTGTGGTCCGGCCTGAGTCAGTATTGCTTCCAGGAAGTGTGTTCTATATTGTTCCTAACATCACCATACATCGCCTGCTAAAAGCCCGAGAGCACCAGAACCAGCAAGCACCCCCCAAGAATCATGGCCATCGACGCAATCCTAAACAAGTTTCGCCTATCAAGTCATTGGCTGGGGTGACTCCTATGTACCTAGATGACGATGACCAACACGTTTTGGAACAGTTTCAGGGCAAGAATCGATATATGGAGAGTCCTCGTCACAACCCTGAGAAGAGCCTCACTAGACAATCCCATGTCAAGTCAGGGCCTGAGAGGATAAAAAGGTTATTATCCAGTGTAGTTCCTCGCGAACAAGACCTTGAGAAGGACCTCCCTAGACAATCTCATGCCAAGTCATTGCCTCGGAGAACAAAGAGTGCATTATCCAGTGCATGTCTCGTGGGTATCACTAAGAACAAAAATACCCATCAAGAATTTGACCATGCAAATCATGTGGATTCATCAATGGAGATTAGTAGATCTTCCCGTGGGAGAGAACATCGCCGTTTTAATAGAAGCAATTACACCGGTCAAGCATTGCCTCCTAATGAAAATGGTGATTTACAGAACAAGAATCGCGAACAAGTGGTTACATTGAAATCTTGTCTGATGAAGCGGGACAGTCTCCGAAGAATGCAGAATTTTAAGGTAACCTTCTCGATGCCAATGACAACAGCGAGAAGTCAAGCAGAGTACTCACAGAGCTTCTGATGGTCTGTTAACACTTTGCAGAATTTAACATTCTTTGATTTCTACCTTGTTATGGATTGTTTGGCCTCTTATATGACTCTGGTGCTTCTTTAGAAGACATCATTTTTACTTTTTGTGGTGTTGTTATATACATGCATTTATTAATTTGGCCATCAGTTTTGAATCTGTTGAGATGAGTTGTGATTTTCTGTTATCTATGAATAAGCATTATGAGAAATTTCTCAGTAATGTTTCATCTGATTATGAAGAGAGAGGTGTGCAGAATCTACTGCTTACAAAATTGGCAGATTTTAGCTGCACAGATCAAAAGTCCCTTTGTTTCTCTACATGTTGTACTTAAATTACATGGATGTTAACCATTTTAAAACTTTTACTTCAAGTTTGATTAAAAATTTGCAAACTTGTTAAATCAAGAGATTCAGAACAAATGATCAATGTTATCTTTGGAAGCACCGAATCGGCGTCTTGGATTTGGAATTGGAGGAGGCGCAGATTCGGTGCTCCCAAATTAACACAACATTAGAGTATTAAAGAAATAAAAAATGATTGTCATGTGGGCCCTACAAGCTTTGTGTCTTATTTGGTGATTCGGTTTTTACTCTATCTATCATTACCCTAAAGTCATGTTCGACTGCATGAAATTAGAACATTGAAATCGGTAGAATTGAAATTTTTTTTAATCTAATTCAATAAATTCCAATTTCAAATAGTGAACCAAACCAATCAAGTTTTTCATATATAATGATTCTTCCATGATATTCTCTCATTTACATCCTGAATTATTCAGGCAATTAGCGGGAACATGATTGGTAATGAAGTATAGCTTAGTCAATAATATTGCATGCTTTAAGATCTGCAGTGGTGGATCTCATTCTCATCCACTGCATCAAAGGGATAAAAATTCCTTTGGCCATACACGGACGACTTGAGAAATCGATTTGAATATAATTATCTATGACAATATATCATATACACTGGCACGTCCCAAAATTTAAATAGAGTATCATTTAGTCCAAAGACTTAATTTGGTGTGCGACTTCAATGCAACTCCCACTTTCATCCACCACAAATTTAAATAAATCATATCTCTAATATGAAATATCATTCAACATAATAAAATCCACAATGAATCAGTATCCACTAATACAATTCTCATCTCTATTGCATGGCTATTCTCACTGCACAATCACTCGTGCTAAAAATATTAACTAAAATAATAAAACTAATATCTCTAAACTATCACGTGCTTTCTTCACATACCAATTTGATCTGTACTTGAAATGTTGGAAAGAGAGTGACTATAAAGTTAAAATGTCGGGCAAAACAAGTATAAATATAGTGTCACACAAGATGTTCGGAGAAAAAAAATTAACTATTAACATTATTTTGCACAAGATGATTACGCTCATACTCAAATACCTATGTCATGATGTTTGAGATTCGATAAAAACAACATAAAGTGCTTCTAAAACATTTTTAATTTGGGTCCCAGGGAAAGCTGGACACAAAGTTGGGAATGTGTAGGCTTTTTGAGAGACAACCTTCAAAGCTTGTGAATTATTAAAATGACTGTCTGGTTGAATTTTCTCATTTTTTGTTATGGGTTGTTAAAAGTTGTACTAAAAGGAATGATGTGAAAATAAACAAATGATACTATCATATGATTCCTTCTCATTCTCATTCTCATTTTCATCATTTTTCCCCTCTTACATAGATTGTTAGTGTAAAAAATTAGAGTATATGTAAATCAGTTTATTTTCAAATTGGAGTAATAGTATATGTAAATATTTAACTAAAAACATCTTTCTAAGGATGACACTTTAAACTTGTATTGTCTCTTGAGTCGAGTTAAAAATCAATCAAGTCAAGCCAAATTTCAATTTGTTCGAACTCAACTAGTTTGTTTCTGAGCTTAATTCAGACTCGGCTCAAAATTATAACGAGTTAAGCTAGTTTAGAGTTTGTCATTATTTTAAAAAGTTAGGATTCAACTTAAAATCAATTCGGTTAACGACAAAAATGGTTCGGACCTAATTTGAACCCGTGTTCAACAAAAGTCATTTCATACTAACGACAGAGGCATGCATGGTCCTATAAACTCCATGGACCAAATGCAACCATGAGCCAACGTGTTTGGGGTGTGTGTGTGTTTTTTTAACCTACTTGTTTGGTGTGTTAACTTACCATTCTTGTTATGGTTTTTAATTAAGTTGGTGACAGCCTGTGTTCATTAGACTGTTTGGTGCCCACTTTGTACCTGAAGAATATGTTAGATTTGTGTTTTGTGATCTATAAATTTGTAATCTTTTAGAATAAAAGACAACAATATAGAGAAAAGTAAATCGTACGTACTACTGAGTTTGACTAGTTTTGAAATTGCACATTTTTCATGCACACATGCCATGTGTTATTTAATGAATAAACTTCTCTCCACTTGAGTAAACAAACAAAAGCACATGTGTTTTTTTGGTTATAAAGTAGAAAATCTTCTGTTATTGATATGGAAAATGGAGAAGGTAAAAGATGAACTTAAAATAATAATTGAAGGATTATTCATAAGTACAAATAATGAATAGATGGTAAAAGTAAAACTAGAATGGGGCTAGGAAAAAAATAGATGGTAAAAACATAATGTTATTGCTATGGAAACCATAGTGGTCTTTTGGAGCGGAACATAAACTCGAATATTATGAGTTCAAATTTTACAGAGTCCAGAAAACATTTGGATTAGGTCACAGAGGTTCGGAAGGTTTCTCTTTTTTCAAAAAAAAAAAAAAAAAGTTGGGGTCGAATGGTCTTCACCATTTTCGGTACACTGAAAATTGTGCAATGAAGAGGATTCTTTCTCACTCATACACTTATAATTCAAAGGGTAGAATATGATTCATATATATATATATATATATATATATATATATATATATAGTGCATGCCTTAATTACTAACTTGAAAATAGCATAAAGCTGCAAACAAACTTCAATTGAGTGTTGATTTGAAGCAATTCATTTATGAAAGACCTCAACATCCACATGATTGAAATGAAGACATCAGAATTTTGGTTAGGAACAAAGGAAATGGAGAAGAAAAAGAGAGCACAATGAACATTTTTTTCATAATGCTCATTATGGACTCATGAGCCAACAATGACTTTTTCTCTGATGTCCTCCTTATAATATTGGGACCTTACTAGGAACCTAATTCAGCTTCAGAGAAGAATAAGTGTCACTTCATTAGATTTGTCCAACAACAAAAAAAAAAAAAAAAGTTTCACTTCATTAGTTTGAGAAAATAATTATATATATTTATATAAAAGAACCTAGTCATTGAGTTGATTATTGACACCCATGACCCAACCAGCCAAACACACTACACTGAAAGCAAGAGAAATTAACTGTGTAACTGTGTTGCACATCTAACAATGACTCGATACAGATTTTCAGCTTTTGTAGACAGCATGTTCACTTCTCATCTTTTCTAGGCAACACAGTCTAGCAGAGGTCACAAAAAAGTAAAATGCTCTCTCTCTCTCTCTCTCTCTCACACACACACACACACACACAGAGGAAGCATTACCACCCCAGCTCTAGGTTGGGAAATAGTTTATGTAAGAGCATGATGAAAGATCAGTCTTGTACCCATAGTCATTAGTTCAGACAGCATGATCTTTCACTTTTAAAAGTAAGATTGTTTTCTGTAGGTGTGCATCTGTTTGAACTTTAGAAATAATAGAAAAAAAAATCAGTCAATGTATGAAATGAGTATCATGTTTATTTTTGTCAGTCAAACAACACCCAATCATATTATGTGAAAAACCTAAACTCACACAAGAAAAAAAAATCAGTCATCAGTCAAACAACCCCCAAACATATTACGTGAAAAACCTAAACTCAAACATAGCGAAACTAGAAGCAAGTGCGAGAGTACGAAAGTAGCAAATTTTATATCATACAGAAATAGTGATGGAGCAACAATGTTTGTGAAACGCAACGGAGGGAGCTCGAGCATGAAAACTCACTCATTATGTGACTTAAGAAAAACCTATTAACATATCGAATCACATCACAGCTCTATCTTTGTTTGCTGATTTAGTCATGGAAAAGAAAAGAAGATATAAACATTTTATTTTATTTATTTGCTTCATTCTTTTTTATTTAATTACTTGAAAATTTAGGAAAAGGAAAATCTGAAGTAATGTATAGTTCAAATGACTTTTCTTTTTCCTGCATTCCCAAATCATTTTTTTTTTGATAAATTTGAATTTCTAATGTCATTTTGGCAAGAGAAGAAAAATCAGGAAAGTTGTTTTCCCTATTCTATTCTCCTTAATTTCACTGATATTTCATGTAAAACTTCCAACTTGAAAACTAAACACCCTAGCTAGGATTTATGATACAAAATTGTATGCTATCAAAATTTAAGTAGACAAAGAAAGAGTACAACATTAAAAACAAAGAAGACCAGGAAAAAAAAAAAAAAGTGCAAGATAAAGAAAGTAAATGGGTTGACCTCATAAGGCATTTAAATCAAATACTTACAACTGTGAAAAACACCATGAAATCTATGTTATGAGTCATCAAAATCTAATACAGATACTGGTAGGTTAGTACAATGTCCCATGTGAAAAGGCAAATTTACTCTCACAAAGATCTAAGGATGCTTGCACAGTCCATAAATGCCCATTTGATTTTACTGTGCAGCTTTACTACCAAAGTTTGAATGATGACAAAAAATGGTCATAATGAATCCAAAAACTCCATTGCCACTGACAAAAAATGTGACAGATAGTCAGAACCTGAATCCACCCAAGTAAAATACTTCATGACAATCCAAAGGCCTTTGAGTAAACTCAACCAGACATGAGCAGCTAATTCATTTGGAAAATGGAATATTAGGGGAAAAAAAAGAAGAAAAAAAACTGAGAGAAAAGAGTGATGGAGAATAGAAAAAATTAATCTTACAAATGAAGATATCTAAAAATTAATCACTACCGAAAAACAAAAGTAGACAAAAAAATTTTAAATGAAGAAATCTTCATACAAAATTGTAACACCAATTTATGATAATAATTCTAAAAGAGAACTAAAACTAAACAAAAAAATCACGACACTTTTACATGAAAATAAAGAAATCTTGTCTGGAAAAGAAAATTAAACATGCCACTTGACAATATGAAAGAATATTGTACATGCTAACAGAATTAAAATAAAAATCTCATGCATTGAACAACTGTTGACTAGCTAAATGTTTACTAAATGAAAGAATGATTGCCTTGGAGAAGAAATCTTGGCTGTTGAACCAAAGGCTGGTCCCACCATACGGCTAAACCAGTGCAGTTTTTAACTTTTTATCTCAAAACATAGACAACCACCACCATAACTCTACTCACAAAAGGTCAAAATCAATGACAGAAACAATATTTTCTTAGATTTACAAACTGATAAATATCACAATCAAGATTTAACTTAGAAAATACATGTTATATTTTCCATTTCATCACAATAAATGGAGGGGAAAGATAAAATTGCAGCATGCAAAACTTTGGAAGAAACAAACACAAGAAAACAGAAATAAGACATCTTTTGCTGGAGGAGGGTTACAAAGTTCAATTTCTACCAGTATGGACAAGAAAGAAATTTTGAGTAAACACAGGAAAAGGAAATCGAAGGGATTCAATTTATCACTGGCAAATTACATTGATGAAACCATAATAGCCCTAATATTATAGTTTCCCCCCATTCTCCTATCAATGGGTTAGTGTGGAATACTTCAGCTCTCTGTCATGTTACAGATCATTAGATTACACACACATCTTTAACTACTCCTGTTTCTTTTTTACATTGATCAATAGAGGTTGGTGGAAATGAGCGACACCAGCTAGTCCCAGTTACCGAGCTTCAAAATCCTGACATGAGATCGATAAATAAGAAACTCACAACAATGCAAATACTGCTTATAGATCCACTCGCACCCATTCGTAACGTCCAGGGAGAGGCAAATCATTAACGACATCAAAGTTGTACCTGCAAAAAGTGCCAAATTAGAGAATGTAAGGCTCCATTAGTTAAATTGGTGTATGATAATTAATCTAGTAGAAATAATATGCATTGGCATAAAATTGAAAGACAGAAGCAATATACTTTTCAGAAAAAAGTCTCTGATGCTGCTGCTCTGCCAAGGCAAAGAAGTCCTCTATCTCTCGTGTTGTTGGGATGTTTCTCTGTAAAGCAACCCGAATTCTTCGATCGGCTGTACTTGAACTTATCTGCCTCGTAGTAGAACCAGGCATACCAATGGTGTCAGAATCCCTCATCAAGCTACACGGCGTGCTTTCCCTGGTGCTCCTGTTAACAATGCTATATTAGTCAAATTATGTCATTATATGAGTAATATTAGTCAAATTATGTCATTATATGAGTAAAATTTATCAGCAAAAGAATCACACTTCGCGAGACCAAACAAGAGATAACACCCCCTCTGTGTCTTGTTCAGAGCTGATAAAAGTTACCTTGGTTAACTATGCATCCCAAAATACGGAGGTAAAATTGGCTTCTCCTTAGTCATCCAGAAGAATAATACAGCCGAAATAAGTGTGGCAAAAGAACTCGAATCCTAAGGTACTACATTTTATCGACCAGCATAACTTTGTAGAAAAGAGCAGTACAATGGACATGAGATGCTAATGGCCACCTACAAATAGCCTCAATAATCAATACAGAGTATCCCACATACTTTTTCAGTCTATACCATGAAACCTTGAACAATATATATATATATATATATATATATATATATATATATATATATATATTGGCTTAGTACGGGTTACTTTCAATGGTAAAATGACCAGTTATTTTCATGATTCATGCAAATGAATACAAGGAAAAGTATTTATGGCTAAATCTAATTTGAAAATGACTTCTGAGGAAGCAAAAGTTGATTATCATTACTTATAGTCATAATTAAGAAAGCTACATTGAGATCCTAACACTTTCTGTAAAACCTACAGAAATATAGTATCATAATAGAACCAAGATTTTTTCATATTAAATTTTATGATACACTTGAAGAAAATAAGAACATTGAAGCAGCTTCCTTGATAAAGAAACAACTTTGCACCATAAATAGCTTTGCCGTGCCTATGTTGCAGAACAAGATTGTTTATTTCAATAAATAAACCTCTCAACAGTCACAAACATCCGTAACCTTTTTCAAAGACAATTTTATACAGTACCCATGTTTCTGAGTTCTGACCCAAAATAATGAAAGAGATGAAAGTCAGCATACATACAGAAACTAACCTAAATATGACAGGCTTTCAAAGAAAATGTTTTTTTTCTATTTTAAAAATAATACTAACAGATTAAAGTTCAGAAAACACAAAGAAATACATGGTTCAGAAAACATTATAAATGACGAATATTTTATTTTTTTAAAAAAAAAAGGATAAAAACACAAATATTGTAGCAAGTCTTCCCAATTAGTGTCATTGAAGTCCCAAAAAGAAAACAACACGAGGAGGCAGACCATAAAAGGGAAAAAATACACACCCCTCAACATAAGGGGAAATTTTTTAAAAGTGCAGAAAACTTTCATAACACCAGCATCCCATTAAGGTGAACGGATAAAGATATAAAATGAACAATTTTAGCTATGAAGTACTCAATATGATTAAGCAATAAAATAATTATCATTTTTTTTCCTACGAGAAAAGTGGTACCCACAGGGCCAACACAAAAGGGAAAGGGAAAGGGAAAGGGAAAGAAAAGACGCTCTTTCCTAAAATGTGAAAAGCTTCCCTGTAAGAGTTCTTTACTTCTTTAGGACAAAAACCACAAGAAAAATAAAACCCCCGAAAATAAAAATAAATGAGTGAAAGGAACCGAGAGAAAGAAAGCATTTTCCTTTCCTTTACCCACCCTTTCTCGAGAACCACACGGAGTGTAGTAACTCTCTCCAGCCCTTCCAAAAAAGGGCAAGGAAAAACTAACCCAAAAAAAAAAACCAGAGACCCCTCTGCATAACATATTAGTATGCACAACATGTAATTTCAATGAACGATTAAAACCCATAAAAGAAATTAAGAGATAAAACAAATATACCCTTCTCTCCCTTCAAAGTCCAAATTGTTCTCTCCAAATGAAGCCTCAATTCCCCAATCATTGTTTTCCTCTGTCTCACGTTCTTTGCTAGCCACTTTCATTGTCTTACCAAAAAAGACACCTTCCTTCTTGGAACAACTCACCGAGACCACCGAACCAACAGAACCCGAGTTCACCGAACTCAGCCTCAACCTCGAGCTCCCCCTAGGGTTCGAGAGACAATCAGATTTAGGGCTCTCCCTCCAACTCTCCTGCGTCGATTGTTGCTTTTGGTTTTTATCGGTCTTGTTGATCAACGTAGGCTTCTCGAGTCTTCGATTCCGAAGCTGAAGATAGGAAGATTCAGGGTTCGGTGGTGGTGTGGTGGTTGATTGGAGTCTCTGTAAAGCTAGGGTTTTGGCTCTGGTTCGAACGCCGAGAGAGGACTGTGAGACGTCCATTACAGCAACGTCGGCTGTCATTTTAGCTTTTCTCATGTATTTCCCCATATTATGTATCTCTCTGTTCCCTCAACTATGTATTTCTAGAGTTTCATGGAGTTTGAGATTCCTAGAGAGAGAGAGAGAGAGAGAGAGAGAGAGCGGGGAATGAAAAGATGGGGGGGCTAATTTGCATATGTTGAAGTTAGGGTTGGGCCCGTTGGGGTTTAACTTTAAAGGGAACAAACAGTACTTTCATTATCTCCTCACAATATATCATATGATGATATTTTCAAGTCATCTTTCAATATATCGGGGCAGTTATATTTGGTTATTTTGCTGTGTGTGAATTTTAATTAACCAAAAGAAAATTTAAGCTGCGTCTTTTAAATTATTAGTTGGGTAACCAAATATACCCTTAGAGACCTCTTAATTAGGGATGGCAACAAACATACCCTTAGTGGTAGTGATAAAGTTGATTCACTTTTAAATGGGCCTAGACTTGTTAGACAATTCGGTATACCACTGATTCATATTTTTATAATTTGATATTTTACAATTTTTTAATGTCTATAATTAAAATATGTGAAAGATGAATGATGACTCATTTATTCTTTTTTTTTTCTTTCTCTTCTTGTATTTTTTTACCAAATAAATAAAATTTGGTTATTTTTTCTTGTATTCTCTCACCACTAATCTCCGATGTGTCAAGTGAAAGTCTTGTTACTAGGTTATTTTTTTATCACTAAATATAATTAAAAATGAGTTTTCAAATTAGAAACAATTTCTAAGTCTATGAAGAGAATAGGGAAACAAAAATTTATATATTATAATCATGCAGTTTATATATTGGGTTCTGTTAACAACTTAACACACTTGAAAGAATGAGTAAAGACAAAAAGAAAGAAGGTCACTTTTGTCTATTTACCTTCTTGTAAGTTATTAGAGTTTGTGTTGTGTAATTGTAGTATTGTAGGGTGATTAATCACCCAATCAATCCCAATATACTTTGTGTATTTGATGTTTTATTGAGAAGGACATGTTTGATCTCTTGATCAATTACCAAGAATTGAATTTATGAAATATCAACAAAATTAGTTCAAAGATTTGAGGAATTCCCATTATGATGTTAAATTTTTATGTCTTTTTAGAAGTGCACATGCACATGCATTTTTCTTAGTTTTCTTTTTTTGAAATCCCAACCTATATTAGGTGATGGAATTTGAACCACACTTCACATGGTTAATACTTTTCATTTTTATTATTTAAAAAATTATATATATATACCCCTGTCACTACAGTTAAAGTCCAACAATATTTTATCAAAGCATACATCATACATGAAACCTCTTGTTCTATATATATATATATAAATATTGTTGGACTTTATATATATATATATATATATATATATATATATATATCCCTGTCACAATATATATATATATATATATATCCCTGTCACAGAAGTCATTGGAAAGTTGACTAAATTAAATCTAATGGAGTGAAAAGTATTCTCAGCTTTACTGGTTTGCATTATTTTAGCAAATATTAGAATTGAAACTAGGTGATTACTGTTTCTTTTCAATCATGCCCCTGTTCAAAATGGACATTTTGGATTCCACATTACAAGCATTTACATGATCTAATAAAACTGCGAATAATGGTGAGACTTCTACACAACTTTATGTCCAAGTCATTGGATTCCAATCCACTCAGCCAACTTCTTTGGTTTGCTTTTATTCCTTCTCTCTCCAGTCTCCGCCCCTACACACCACCACA
Organism: Cornus controversa; assembly: GCA_026545225.1. NCBI lineage: Eukaryota > Viridiplantae > Streptophyta > Magnoliopsida > Cornales > Cornaceae > Cornus > Cornus controversa. The sequence continues at coordinate 44,132,442 of CM048847.1, read as the reverse complement.
AATCATATTTCAAGTTTGAAAAGTGAATTAAGTGGGGTCATTTTGAACAAGTAGATGGGGGCATTCATATAAATGACTCATTGACTTGTGTCATGGCTCAACTCCCGGATAAACTTGGTTACCAAGTTACTCTATGTATATGTGTATGTATATACGTATATGTATATGTAACATGAAAAAAATGATCGTTTGCTCACTTGTATGTAAGAGATCATTTTCTGTATATAGTATATACCAATACTAGTGTGATTAGAATAGTTTATCGGTGTGTGAAAGATCATTTTCTTTATATTGATTATAATGGCATTTGAAAGAACGTGGTCAGCATAGATTTCAATACTTTTATCAATAATTAGGAATAGGGAGAGAACTAAAATTTATAACAAACCAATTAAACCTAATATGTCTGTATTTCGATTGTAATGGCATCAAATTTGATAACATTTATTGATTATAATGCCATCTAGGATGCGAAAATTTTAGATTAATGAAAGAAGCAGGAAAAAAAACAGAGGACTATAGACGAAGAGATTTGAAACTATAAATCGTGACTACGAGAAGTTTATTTCTGAATTACATGATAAGTCGCCTTTAGGATATAAAAAGTGCTTGTTGAAATTATGCGAACAGATAATAACTAAACATGAATCCCCTCCTGTTTAGGAATTATGTGCACTTATTTTGCACGTTAGTGGAATATAATTATATCACAATGCAACATAGCTACATAACAAAATACAACACTTATGGTATAACTTTAAAAATGTCGTGCAATACATTTATATCTAAGATACAACACACATGCAACATATTACATTGTGTCAAAACGTTATAATACTGTTAAATTGAGAATTGAACATATTTACATAGTTGTTTCATTGTTAATTTAAATTATATTAAGATATATAATGGTTGTATTAGACAAAAGACCATGCATAGGATGAAAATGATATATATTGTCATTGAATATGTAATTTAAATAATGGTTTGTAAAAGAAAGAGTCTCATCACATGCATAGAGTGCCAAAAGTAGTAACTCTCCATAGAAAGACACAAATATTGGACTTTCATTCTCTTCACCAGGTATACAATCTATAGGACTTTAACACTGATTCATAAGAAACATGATTTTACTCCATTTATAAAAGGTGACACTTCTTTCCATTTACAAAAAAACATGGCTAGCAATCTTCGTTATTAATTCCAATCACATATCTTTATTTATTTAATTATTTTTACTTCAACGAAAAAAAACACATTCACACGTTCACTTTATTTCTATATAAGAATTTGAACTCTCGATCTCACTTTAAAGACAAAAAAATATTACTAAATTACAACCCTAGTCAATGACATTGGGCTGATTTATGCTATTAATAAACCCAAACCATGACATATTAAATTTTTTTTTAACCCACTCCCACTATCAATACTAAAAGATCCAACAAATTAACAAATCTAATCACATCACTCAATTCAACGGACCATTATCCTCTTCAACGAGAATTTCTTTCTAATCTCTCATGTGACGATATTTGTTACAATCAGTGGTAATGAATAGTACTACATTGGATGACACTAATTATTAGTAACTCACGTTACTATAATGAGTAACATTAAATAATGACTCATTTTACTAACATGTGTTACTACTCGTAATTATAAACGTTGTTTATCGAAGAAATTGAGAGAAATACTGGATGGAAAGAATTTTTCCAATCCAACTTGTACCGATACAAGTATTAAAGTGACTCAAATGAAACTAAACTACTCTAATCAGGACTATTATGAGTATTAATTAGCATTGGAAAGCAATTCTTTAATGTTTACTTTAATCCTATCTTTTCCCCTAATTTCTGGCTTTTCCGTACGTTTAAAAGCACATTAACCCATGCTTTGTATTCACATCATCAGACTCTATTAAATTCTCTTTTTTTTTTCTTTTTTTCTTTTTTTAAAACTCAAATTAAAGGTTTCTTTGCTTACCCCAATAAAAAGGAATCTTTTCATCCCACAATTTCCCGCCAAAAACCCATGCCATCTAATTGGTCCAAACTGAGTACTACATAGTGGTACCACTACTTACTAGAGAGCACCACTGTAGTACAGCTCAGTATATGGTAATAGCCTGATACGCTTCCTCTACTCTTCATCCAAGAAAAGGTCGGGCCATCTGTGGGGTCAGATTAAGACCAACGGTAGCTGGGCCCACTACAGTATATAAGGACTGTCCAACTTTAAATCCATACATTACAAGAACTAGAATATTTGGTACTCTATCATTGTTATTATTATTATTAGTATTAGTATTTTTTCTCTAGCAATGGTTGAGTGGTAGGTATAGATATTAAGTGCACTCGGCGCACATGCGTCAGGTGCATTTCAGTCTTTCATACACTACACGCGTGGTAAAATTTATTACGCGTAAAGTGCACGGAAGGTTGGGATGCATCTGGCGCACGGTGCGCCGGATGCAACGTATACCTGCTCGAGTGGTAGGAGTGGATACGGTTTGATTTTTTTACGATTCTTGACATAATCAAAATCAGAATCAGAATCAAAATTGTTTCTAACTGTTCTTTAATTTTATAAAGGGAACCGTTAAGTTTGGTTTGGTTCCTTACGGTTCTGATTCTATTTTTTAGTTTGATTTTGAACTTATTTTGATGTTTTTTTTCTGCAATAAAAAGAATAAATAAAATCATGAAATGCTTCTTTCTTATTATGTGTATGTACGCTTATTGTTTGTAAATTTCCTTATCATTATTTTTTCTCTTGTTCTCATAAACTCCTCATCTCCATTAAATCGTGTCACAGAAATAATTAGAATAAAAATTATAGGTGGTTACTTATATTAATATATTAAAACTGAAGTTGTACATTAATTACAAAAATTAACACTTGCACATGAAGTTGTAATATATTAACATTGAATTTGTAAAAATTAAAGGTATATAATAAAAATTAGAATAGTACTTATATTGGAAAAGCGCTACATACATATTTGTTAAAATTGAAATTGTACATGAAGTGAAAAAAACATTTGTTAACTGGAATCGTCGGTTCAACTACGATTCTTTACGGTTTCAGTTTCACCTATTCTTTGTGCACTTTTACTTAGTGGTTAGGAGTTAGTGGGGGAGAGAATTCGAACATAGAAAGGTTTGAGCACTTTCCAACTTGGCTACCAAGCCACGACCGTACTCCATACATGAGGATCTTGTGATCATCTAATTTCATTGAAATGATGATCAAAATTTTCTTGGGCCATCAAGCGGCGGTGCTATTTTTTATTTTGAAAATGAAAAAATGATTAAATGGTTCAATCACAAACTGTCACGTAATCAAAATTTAATATTTTTTTTAAGAAATGATAGATCTCGCACTCTTGTGTGACTTACAAGGGTCACCTCATTCAACATTGTGTGCAATTTCAAATCATCTATCTTTTTCAAAACCATTTTGACTATTTTAATAATAATATCAAAAATACGTTTTTATCAAAGAGGTTAGATGAAGTTCCATTTAATGTGTTGGTGGTGAGCTGTGATTTTAGGATATACTAATAGTAAATATATATATATTTTTTACAGTTCATTGTTACCTTTGGGCGATGGGTAAAATTGAAAATTTTATGTCCTAATAGGAGCTTGAGTATGATTCAATGTTTGATTTGATATTCATGTGTCATTAATGACTTTGCCTTTTTATTATTTTTTCCAGTATTTAGTGACTAAGCTATTTGAAATTCTTTCGTATAAAGGGACACAATTAATCGGATATGGTAAATTCTCAGCTTGCGCTTTTATATATTATTTTGAGTAAATAAATGCTATGTGACTTGTATTTTGTAACTCTACTTATGTAAGGTTATTTTTGTGTTTCAGACAACCTTGAGAGTAAATCTTGATTATGCTCCGAGTCACATAATTCTTCTAAATGAATATTCATCTTACGTTAAGCATTGTTATGATTAACCGACCAATCATGATTCTACTCCAAGTCACATATAATTCTTCTAAATGAGTGTCCATCCAAATGTGATTCTGCTCTAAGTCACATAATTCTTCTAAATGAGTGTTCATCTCACACTAACCATGCACTTTCGCTGCTCTTAACATCTGACATAAAATTTGTCACTTTCACGCTTCCACTCCGTGAGAATTATATTATGCTCAAATCTTTGTTTGATTTCTGATAGTCACGCACACCCCCCAAAAAAATTAAACCAACCTCGATTCCCTTCAACTTGAATTCACTTCAAGTTGGAGTTTCTATTGTTCCCTTGATAAAATGATTCACGGTCCTTTTCTTCCTCTTCTTTTGCCTCCAACCAATCATTGGCAGTGACATTAAGAGATGTGTAGTTTAGCTTTCTATTTAGAACTGAAAATCATAAAATTATACAAAAATATGTTTAGTTAACGGTTTCTAGAAACTATTTTCCAAAAAATTAATTAGAAAAATGTGTTTGATAGTTCTCTGAAAACAGTGAAACTGTTTTCGAAAGATTAAACCAAACATGCCCTTAAAGCTTCCTATATAGTCATGGAATTTACTTGTGGCATGCAATATCCTTTGAAATTACATGGGCTTGCCAGTGCACACAAGTCTCATGTCAAACAAAGTACACAGAGTAACTAAAAACGAAGAATAGTTAAGAGCTCTAAGAAAAGGAAAATGACAAGAGGAGGAAAAATAATCAAAGAAAAATAAAGTAAAAGGCTATGTATAAGATGAGATATAATAGAGATGGTTTTCTATACTACTGCATAATCAAGCACAGCGTAATGTCACCCAAACAGAGATATGGCTGTTCTTCTCCACCCTCTTACCAAAATTTATTAAAGGGAATAATGTGATTTACTAACGCATCCTCAATTTCCAGTAACATTAACACCTGCCCAATCCACCCAAGAACGGAAGCGTAATAACAGCCAAACGATCCTCACTCGAACAATCTGATCCTGCATGCGTCTCGATACTCACCATCTTCAACCCAAGAAAGCCCTAGATAAAAATGTCTTAGATTAGCATATACCATGACAAATAATAATACCTTGTGATAATGCATAGAAAACAAGCAACCGGAATTCTAACACGCTGCTGAGACTCTCCCAGATTTATATGGGTGGAAGCAACCCCAGCAGTTTCAAGATTATGATATATATTACCGTCCATCATCTCCACTTATTTCCATAGCTTGACGGAGCTGTCATGACTTGCAGAGGCAACCATTCCCCGGAGAGGTGATTGTGCCAAAGCAGCAACTATATTCTCGTGCGCTGGAACCGTCATGCTTTTATTCTCCGCCATGTTCCACATTTCCAAGGACTGCAAACATATGGTTAAATATGAGAAAATAAATAGTACACAAGTTATCAACTACATTTAAGTCATTATTAAATGAATGAAGCTGTTATGGAAGGATCGTTTCAATGCCTCAACAGCTAAGTCACACAGAGCAGGAGTGTGAGAGCGCGCACGGAACGGGACCCATTTAGAATAATTATGTGACTTAGCTCAACAGAACACTAAAAATTTGGTTCGTAATAGGCACAGTGGGGGTCAATTACTAAAGCAATTGGTTAGTCCTTGGAACATTAGATGCATATCCCAAGTTAAATAATGGGACTTACCCGCACTCCACCAATCACCAAGAGAGCTGAATAACTTGGATGAAATACACAAGAATGGAACTGGTTTCCATTGGAGCTGAGCTCGTGAATGCAGTCTCCCGAGGTTAATGACCAAACTTTCACAGACTCCTGACTGACAGATGCCAAATAATCGCCGTTGAGGTCCCAGCATAGGTAGTTCACCACTCCTGAGTGTCCCTGATAATAAGTTGAAGGGTTGCATTAGTTACTCAACCACCACTGCAGAATCATGAACAGAATGCTATAAAAGCACACAAACCTGGAATGAATGGGTTTGTCTGTCAGTTTCAACATCAAAGACGGACACCACCTTATCTGACGCAGCTGCCAATAGTTGTCCTGTTATTGGCTGAAATCTAACTTGAGCACTGCCTCCTTGCTAATAAGAAATAGATAATTGGAACTCAAAGAGAATCGAATTTGCAACTTCAAGATAAAATATATATAAGACGGAAAAGGAGAAAGGTATGACAATTTTTAAAAACCAACCTTGGAAACACGAGTGCATGAGAATGGGTTGATATTCCAATAGCGAATTTCATTGTTACTATCACAAAAACAGAAGACATTGTTCTTCTTGGGATGGAAATCCAGGGAAATTACATGTGAATTATGTCCCGTATATGCATGCAGACAATAGCTCGGCTGCAAAATTAATCAAATGAGTAATTGCAGGAGTGGTATAATAAAAATGCACATTTTATAAAGCTAATTTTTCAATATCATACTTTTAAGAGCAGAAAAAAAAGCCTGTAGAGGCAAGAACTACAACTGTTACCATGTCAAGGTGTAACTTTTAAGAACATAAAGACATAATAAATTATCATATTGGATGGGTGAGAGAGAATTACATTAGCTGCATCCCATAATCGCACAGACTTATCAAATGATGCTGTTGCTAGCTGAGTTGAATTCGGCCTAAAACGGACATCAGTAATTAAATACTGGTGTTCTTCTGGGGTGGTTTCTGTTTGCAGGGTATCCATGTTCCAAAGAACAGCCTAAGACATAAAACAGAAACAATTAACACACACCCTTTGGATCAATGCTTCTTATTTGTTCAACTTCCCTATTACATTTACTTTACTAACAAAGAGGGAAGTAGAATGAACAAAAGGCTGGAAACAGTACACTAGCAGCTACCGCTAGACATAAATTAGTGATATTAGCTGTAGCATTATGGAGAATATCATAGGTATCAATATAACGTCTACCATGGTAATTTCCACAAATGTGGCATTTTACTGTACTATGCATCATACCTTCTTGTCATGTCCAGCGCTTGCTAGCAACTTCCCATCTGAAGAAAAATGACAGCAGGTAACCTTATTTGTCGTCCGTATACAACCAACTTCCCCAAAGGAAAAACCTGAAGTGAAGAATCTGGCTGTGACTCGTGTAGAATTTTAAACAATTACTCAACATTTGCACAAGAACATATGTAACAGGTTACCCTTAGAAGACTCTGTTTTGTGCTCAGTAAGACTTTGTTTTAAGCCATACATATCCCGTCCATCTCCTCCATCGTGTGAAAAAAATGATTCCACATTATCATCCAGGGAACCAGCATCTGCAAAATGTTCTATGTCATCCTGCACGAAGAAACAATGTTTCAGGAGCCATGATAGTATCTTCTAGGAATTTTTAAATTCTCAGGTTATGAACCTTATAGCCTAAGTGTCCTAGCTGATACTGGAGCAACAATTTGTTGTTGTAGATGGAATGCTTTGCCAGAGGAAAAATGGCAAAGATTCATAGAATTTCATTATTTACGAGACAGATTTATCAAGACAGAATTGATACCGAAACAAGTTTTTTATTTATTATTATGTTCAGTAATTTGATTGCTCAAAACAAGGGGTAGTATTTTCGAATTAAGTGAATTCAACAACTGAACTTATTGAATGGAAACTAATCTCATATGTTTAGTATTGAATTAACAAGTGAAAATATCATACTAATACAAGACAGTTGAGAGTACAAATAGTGGAGAAACCAAGTATTTACATATACATACATATATACATATATATACTTAGGGCATACCAGCTGATTTGTAGACGATGCAAGACCTCCTGTTCCCTCCACTCCATACATCATCAAGCCTTTTGGCACACTGTTGACATGCTGCAGACTACTTGCCGTAGTTATCCCATCACCAGGTGTATGGGTTGATGATGGAGAGTTCGGTGAGGGACCCACCGTATTTCCAGTACCTGTACTATTTGCGGCTCCAGAAGAAGTGTGTTTCCTTTTCCTGTTATTCTATATTATGATAAACGAGGCATTAATTATTTTATAAACAAAGAAAAAAATAACAAGAGAAAAAAGACATAATCAGTAAAAGTCAAATGCTTATAATGGCAGAAGAAATTGAATTACAATTGCAAATGGCATATTTCTGTAAAGAGAACGATAATTCAGCTTTAAAATGAGATCAGGTAATTATGTCTACATAAGGAAGCACAACCTGTTGCAGCTGCAACTGGTCCTGTTGTTGAGAGGAAGATTGCTGCATCTGTGCCATCTTCATCTGTAAATATGCCCGCTAAAAACTCAGAAGAAGCCACTTGTAGCCTTTAGGAACCAAAAAATATGTACTGAATCACCAAATATTGGTGAAAGAACAAAGGATGCCATGCGGGTAATAATGGAGAAAAACTGAGGAACGTATGCAAGTCATTAAATACAGGAAAGACAAGATAAAAATACTTGTGTAATAATGTGCTTGAGAACTAGGTTATTTGTAAATACATATATATGCATACATGAGCATGTAGGCATAGACAAACTAATACATATATGCACAATTATCTGAAGGGAATATATAGATGAAATTGCATTATAAGCTCATAAAAGCAGAGACAAATGCATCTACGGACATGGTATTAAACATCAATCATGCTCACATCATCTTTCTTATCTTTGACACGGCTAAAGGGCTAGCCCAGCACGAGGCTCCCACCATTGCGGGGTTTGGGGAAGGTTCAGATGTACGCAGTCTTACCTCTCCCACGGAGACATTGTTTTCAGTTTCGAACCCATGACCTCCACGTCACACTGGAGCAACCTTACCGTTGCGCCAGGGCCCACCCTCACATTTCTTATCTCCCCATGAAGACGTTTCCGGTTTCAAACCCATGACCTCCAGGTCACACTAAAACAACTCTGGTTTCAAACCCATGACCTCCATGTCACACTAGAACAACCTTACCATTGCGCCAAGGCCCACCCTCATATTTCTTATCTCTAACAGTGTGGGAAAAAACCTATCCGAATCAATTTAAAGAAATTTGTTACCATTATTACCAATTACACCAATGTTAACTTTTTGCATGTCACCTCTTAGTATTGGTAAGCATAGAATGCACATCAATATAGGAAGTATATGTTTGATAATATAGTCAGCCAGTCAACCATGCTCTTGACCACAAATGCCCAACTTTCTAAAAACTCTCCTTTTGGAGCCTCTTGGAAAATACTGTCTAAAAACGTATTCAATACTTAACAACTCTTTCTGTTGTAGCCCATAAGCTCTTTAGCTCTTGTTCTCATTGCCAAGTGATGGCTCACATCCATTTGCTTCTTTTCTGTTACGGTTGAGAAATTTTAATCAACAGATTAAAAAAAAAAATAAATCTCCGAATAGAAATTACAAATACATTTGTTGACCCCAAGGTCTCAACCCAAGGATATTTGGGTAATTTTGATGATAACCTATTAATGTGAGAATTTAATTGTCATGACCCGCTCCATGATGTATGATATTGTCCGCTTTGGGGCAAACCCACACGGTATTGTTCTTTGGTTTTACCCTAAAAGGCCGCATACCATTTGGAGATGGAATCCTACATATATAGCACATCCCCTTTCTACACCCAAGCGATGTGGGATTATGAGCCCCTTAGCCCCTAATGCAGTAGCTCGACAGTGATTCTTCCACCCGCCCACCTACATGCCCGCAACGGTCCCCACAAATTGTCACACTTCCATCTGGGTCCAACTTTGATACCAAACTGTCACACCCTAAAATTTCAACACAGGAACATCTCGTCCAGTACTTGAATTCAGAGCATGACTAACTACCCATCATTCCACCAAGTAAACATAACTTAACAATTAACAATGCCAAATTGCTGCCTCAAAAATTTCCTCAACATGACTATTAATATTAATAATAATAATAATCTCATGTCAATATAAAATAAATCATCTGCTATCCAAAACGAAACAAAATCTAGCTTTAAAATATCCCACTACAAATAATTCTCACTACATAAGAATCTCTCTAAAACAAAATGAAAGAAATAATAGAATAAACTATCATCGCATGTGCCAAGTGTGATCCGTCTCGACCATGCTACCAAATAACCAATCTCAAGTACTTGAAATGTTGGGAAAGAGGGGGCTAAGCATAGGAAAGCCCAGTAAGCAATACTCTAGCTAATCGACAATAAACATCATGTCCCAATAGTTAGTACAATTATATTAAAACCATGATTCGCAGCTGTGACCGCGACTGCAGTAATGGACGTCGTCGCGGTGTAATGGAATTGAGCCCGTATCAACATTAGCATTACGTAACTGAATCGGTTACCCCAGTCGTGAATTTTTTTAAACTTGCATGAAGGGTCTAAAATGCACTATTACGTAACTTTTTATAACATAATTCAATAAAAATGGTTTTTTAACAAGTCTTAGTAATTTTTATTGAATTTTTTAAGATCATTTAACATAATTATTGATCAATTTATGAATTCTAAGCATAGTTGTCAAAGGCGTGCCTCAGGCTCAAGGCTCCTCAAGGCGCAATAGTTGCGCCTGGACCAAGGCTAGGCCAAGCGCCTTCAGTAAGGCGCGCGCCTTTGCATCTGAAGCGCCAGGTGCAAGTCGTGCCTAATATAAAACACTTATTTTATTTCCCCTACTTTTTAGTATGTGGTGTATTTTTATGTTACAGTGGACTCTAACCATATAATACAGTCTCTAAAGGTAAAAGAAATAAAAAGGGTCGATCGATAGATTCGATACAATTAGTCGATTTAGGGTTTTCTAGAAGTCAATACACAGTAAGACAACAGTCTGTTGGACGTCGAGCTCTTCTCCGACAACTTCTCTGTTTTCTTTTTTTTTCCTCCTTATTGCTCTATTTTATTCTCTGTTCACCCTTTTTTTTTTCTTTTTATGGTCTTTCTATTCTTTTCTCTCTTTTTTTTTTTTTTTTCAATTTTTTTTATGAACTTTTAATTTGTTTATATTTTGTAGTTTGTTTTTCTAATTTGTGTTGTTCTGAAAATAGTCGTGAACCAAGCACAATCACGAAACACGACACCAAACGAAACAAGCACAACACACAGAACACAAGAATTTATGTGGTTTGGCGAAGATCTAGCAAAAGATTTCACTATACGAAAATCAGGAGATTACAATTTTCAACCCCAAACCCTAGCTCTCACTCTCTTGCTCTCTTTCTGCGTTTTTAGTGTTTTCTATCGTTACTCACTCCAAACCCTTGGATGCCCTTATATATTGGGCAACAAGACAATCCTAATCCAGGTCTAAAACCCACAAGTGAAAAATCGGGTCGCAACGTGACCCAGACCGAGACAAAATTTAGGCAACAACATAACACGTTTAATAGTTTTTAAAGCATATTATCACAAAAAACACTGAAATCCTGAAATTGAGATATTATGTATTCTCATTTTGTGATTTGATGTTCTCATACTTTGGGCTAAATAGTAGTTCAAGGTTATTGCTGTTGGCTTTGTATTATCGGCTACAATTTTTTTTTTCAACTTGAGCCTCGCTTTAGTCAGGCCCGTGTCTCAAGCTCCAAGAGGCCCAGTTCCTTTGTGCGCCTTGACCTTTAACAACTATGATTCCAAGTAGTTGTCATTATAAATTCTAATTATATTTTTTACTAAATTTTTATAAAAAAAATTACACGATGTTAACTACCATCTGCTCTTTTTTTTTTTTTTAATAAATGTTTACTACCATCTACTCTAAAATCTTAAGCTACTGGAGAGGGTGTAACTTAGATATATAAATCCTTCAACATGCCCCCTTATGTGTGGCCTTCTTTTGGTCCAGCACATATTTCAATTTTTAATTATCAATGTAACGGTGAGATTTGGATGCATGACCTTCTCTGCTTTGATACCATGTTAACTACCATCTACTCTAAAAGTTTATGCTACTAGAGAGTGTGTAACTTAAATATATAAATCCTTTAACACACGTGATATAAATAAAATCAGTGCCATAAAACACATAAAAGTATGGGCTTAATGCGCAAAGAGTAGTGAGCCCCATTAGAAAATCTACACACCACTTGGCCCATTCATTTTATTAAGGTTTTGTTTCATATTTTCAAAAGAAATGAAGGATCTAATAAACAAAAATAGGCCTATCAAATCACTTCTCACCTTTTTTACTGGTACACATCGTTTCAAGTGCACCTCTTCTCTCTCCCTCTCTCTAACTTTTACTCCTGATCTATGACTTCCCCACCTCTGTATCTTCTCTACCACTTTCTTTCTCCATTTGACTCAAGAAGAGGAGAACTAGAGATTATCCGATGGTGAAAAAGAGCAAACGAAGAACTTGTGCTTCAAAAATTTACATGGAAGAACTCCTTTTCTCTCCACTAGCTAAGGTGGTATTTTGCTTCTTTCTTTTGTAGCTTACATTTTAAGCTCCTCAAGACAGAGCCGGCCAGTTCTTGGCTGTAACGGTCGTTATGTATAAAAAGCGGTCGGTTCCTACAGTACCGGCCGGTTCTTATGTGTATACCTGACTCACCGGTACCATTGTGTATCGGCCAGTTCTCAACGAACCCACTAGTTTGACAAACCATGATTAAAATATTATTACTGAACGGTTCAATTAATTAATTATTTACTAATAGCGAATTTAACCACCACAACATATAACAACTAGAGATAAGTTATTAACAATCAATACTTTAAATTCCATTCCTTAATCAATTTATCATAATATAATCTACTAGCCACAATCGGTTTGCACTCCAAGTGCAAGTTCAAGACATAACTAAAACTGAACTGTTCATCACTATGACTAACTCTGAGTGCCTCAACACATATCAGACCCTCTCTCCAAGGTCGTACACAACTACCATCAACTAAGAGAACACTAATATCTGAAAGCCACGACTATATTTTCTTAACCTAACCCACATACTTCCTTCTTATGAATAGGAGAGATCACAACTCTCCAGGTAATGTGGAGTCCACAACTCACCTCAACACATACCATAGTGATAGCCTCATATACAACAATACCCAAATCACTAATGATATGGAAGAGAATCACAACCTCAATCCAACTATCAATGATGCAATGATGGAAGAGAATCACATCCTCAACCCAAATCACAATCAATGGTGGGGGGAACCACAACCTCAACCCGCATCACAATCAGTGGCCGGAGAGGATCACAACCTCAACCAAAGGAATGTTTACCCAAACCACTGCTTGAGCTCATTAGCTCAAAATATTGGTGCACCAACATCAACCCCACACACACACATCCTATGCACATGTGTGCTCTAAAACCTATTCTAAGTTCTATTCCTAACCTATAAGCCTAATCTAAGGTGTGTACATACATAGAAATAATCTAACTAATCTAACTACCCATAAAATTTTGGAACCTAACTAATTAAAAATAATCTATACTCTCGGGTTTCGTGCCTAAAAAGCTATTTTTCGACCAAGGTAAATAACTAATTAATCTAAAACCCACCTAAATCTAGCTTTCTAATTGTATTCTGACCTAAATAAGTTAATATTAATTTACTATAATTTATAAATATTTATTCCTTAATTTCTAACAAACTCGGTTGTTGATCCATAAAATTAACCTCATCAAAATACCCATGTGGGCCAAAACTGGACTCAAAACAGCCTTGGGATGAAACACACACTCCACCACGCACATGAGCTGAGAGTGGGCGGCTTCGCACTGGCCAACCCATCTTCTTCTTCATTGCTTTTCATGCACAGAACATACTCAGCAATGTTGTGTTTGCGACCAGCCCTCTTCACGCTTCTATAGACCCTCCAATAACCTCAAACCAAAACCAAACCTTAGGGCTTTGCTTGCTCGTCATCCAAACCATATATAGATACAAAAATGGCGATGAATCATATCCTATTTTGATCAAAGCAAGCTAGGTAAATTCTAGGGTTTTACAATCCACCAATTTTCCGTCAAATTAATCACAACCACAACAAACCACACCAACCAAACATGAAACAAACACCCTAAAACATGTGGATCACCCACTCAGTAAATCAACTCATCAAATTCACATTAATAACCGTGAAACCACATGTGTTCTTAATTGATAGTGTTGAGAAAAACAGCAGCGAACCAAACACAATCACAAAACATGACACAATATGAAACAAGCACAACACACAAAACACAAGAATTTACGTGGTTCGGCGAAAATCCGACAAAAGATTTCACTATGCGAAAATCAGGAGATTACAAGTTTCAACCCCAAACCCTAACTGTCGCTCTCTCACTCTATTTCTACGTTTTCAGTATTTTCTCTCGTTCCTCACTCCAAACCCTTAGATGCCCTTATATATCGGGCTACAACAGAGTCCTAATCCGGGTCCAAAACCCGCAAGCGAAAAACGGCACAGGTAGGTATGATATATCCATATATATGTAACAATAGTATCGTGCGCAGTACTATGGTATGGCTGTTAAGTATTGTAATGAATTCATGCATAAGGTGACATGTTAATATGTTATGTATGGAGCTAATGGACGAATAACTATTGAGTTTTTCTAATTAGTATCGTACATATATTATAGGAACAGTATATATATTATCAATTAAGAACACGTGGTTTAACAATTATTAAATGTGAATTTGATGAGTTGTTTTAAGGTGTTTGTTTCATGTTTGGTTAGTGTAATTTGTTGCAGTTGTGATGAATTTGAAGGAAAATAGGTGGAGTGTAAAACACTAAATTTACCTAGCTTGCTTTGATCAAAATAGGACATGATTCATCGCTATTTTTGTATCTATGTGTGGTTTGGATGATGGGCAAGCAAAATCCTAAGGTTTATGTTGTGAAAAACTGTCACGAACCAAGCACAATCACAAAACACGACAAAAAACGAAACAAGCACAACACACAAAACACAAGAACTTATGTTGTTCAGCGATGTGCCTACGTCCACGACGAAGATCTAGCGAAAGATTTCACTATGCGAAAATCAGGAGATTACAAGTTTCAACCCCAAACCCTAGCTCTCACTCTCTCACCCTATTTCTGCGTTTTCAGTGTTTTCTCTCATACTCACTCCAAACCCTTAGATGCCCTTATATATTAGGCTACAAGAGAGTCCTAATCCGGGTCCAAAACCAGCAAGCAAAAACACGGATCATAAAATTTTTCCCATTTTTTCGGTCAAAACTGGGTTGCAATGTGACCCGGGCCAAGACAAAATTCGGGCTACAACATAACAATTTAGTTTTGATTTGAGGTTGTTTGGAGGGTCTATTAGAGGCGTGAAGAGGGATGATCGCCAACACGCAAACAAACAATGTTGGGTATGTTCTGTGCATGAAAAGCAATGAGGAAGAAGATGGGTGCGCGAAGCCCACTCTCAGGCTTCTCAGCCCATGTGTGTGGTGGAGAGTGTGTTTCACCCCAAGGCTGTTTTGAGTCCGGTTTTGGCCCACATGGGTATTTTGAAGAGGCTGATTTTATGGGTCAGCAACCAGGTCTGTCCGAATTAAAAATATAATTATTTTATATTTTTAATTGATAAAATTAGGGAATAAATATTTATAAATTCCAAAAAATTATGAAAAAATATAGTAAAATAATATTAACTTATTTAGGTCACAATATAATTAGAAAGCTAGATTTAGGTGGGTTTTAGATTAATTAGTTATTTACCTCTGTCGAAAACTAGCTTTTTAGGCACGAAACCCGAGAGTGTAGATTAATTTTAAGGATAATGATTTATACGGTGAGACTTATCACCGAATAAGCAGCCGAAGAGGTTTTTCATCTATTAGATTGTGAAAGTGTAATAAATGTATGGGTCCCACTTGCACTATTTATGGAATGAGGGTGATTCGGATCCTCAATTCGATGATAACTTTCACTGTGTCTATCATTACTCTATTTTACAGTAGTTAGGTCCCGAAATTTTGTAGGTAGGTAGATTAGGTAGTATTACATGTTTCTATGTATGGTACACTCCTTAGATTAGGCTTATAGGTTAGAAAAAGAATTTAGAATAGGTTTTAGAACACGCATGCATAGGCTGTATGTGTGTGTTGTGTGTGGGGGGTTGATGTTAGTGCACCAAACTTTCGAGTTAACGAGCTCATGCAGTGATCCTCTCCGGCCACTGAATGTGATGTGGGTCGAGGCTGTGGTTCTCCCCCACCATTGATTGTGATTTGGGTTGAGGCTGTGGTTCTCTCCCACCATTGACAGTAATTTGGGTGGTTAAGGCTGTGATTCTCTTCCATCATTGATAGTTGGATTGAGGTTATGATTCTCTTCCACTATCATTAGTGATTTGGGTATTGTTGTATATGAGGCTATCACCATGGTATGTGTTGAGGTGAGCTGTGGACTCCTCCACATTACTTGGATAGTTGTGATCTCTCCTATTCATAAGAAGGAAGTATGTGGACTTGGTTAAGAAAATATAGTCGTGGCTTTCAAAGATTATTGTTCTCTTAGTTGATGGATTGATGGTAGTTGTGTACGACCTTGGAGAGAGGGTTTGATTTGTGTTGAGGCTTAGAGTTAGTCATAGTGATGAACAGTTCAGTTTTAGGTATGTCTTGAACTTGCACTTAGAGTGCAAACCAATCGTGGCTAGTAGATTATATTATAATAAATTGATTAAGGAATGGAATTTTAGGTATTGATAGTTAATAACTTATCTCTCGTTGTTATATCTTGTGGTGGTTAAATTCGCTATTAGTAAATAATTAATTAATTGCACTCTTTAGTAATAATGTTTTAATCATGGTTCGTCAAACCTACCGATTCGCAACAGTATCGCTGGTCAGCAATACCAAGACTCACCGATATACCGGTTAGTCCAGTATACACATAAGAACCAACACCGGCCACTTTTTATACATAATGGCCATTACGGCCAAGAACCAACCGGTTTTGTCGCGAGGAACTTAAAATGTAAGCTACAAAAGAAAAAAAAGTAAAATGAACCACCTTAGCTAGTGGAGAGAAAAGGAGTTCTTCCATGTAAATTTCTAAAGCACAGATTCTTCATTTGCTCTTCTTCACCATCAGACAATCTCTAGTTCTCCTCTTGAGTCAAATGGAGAAAGAAAGTGGTAGAGAAGTTACAGAGGTGGGGAAGCCACAGATCAGGAGTAAAAAGTTAGAGAGAGGGCAGAGAAGAGGTGCACTTGAAACAATGTGTACTGGTCAAAAAGTAAAAAAGGTGAAAAGTGACTTGACATGCTTATTTCTATTTATCAGATCCTTCATTTCTTTTGAAAATATGAAACAAAACCTTGATAAAATGAATAGGCCAAGTGGTGTGCAGATTTTCTAATGCAGTTCACTGCTCTGCGCATTAAGCCCATACTTTTATGTGTTTATGGCACCGTTTTATTTATATCACGTGTAAATTTATTTCCATTTATAAATTTAGTAAAAAATATAATTAGAATTTATAATGATAGCTACTTAGAAAGAAAGTTAGAATTCATAAATTGATCAATAATTATGTTAACTGATCTTAAAAAATTCAATAAAAATTACTAAGATTCATTAAAAAATCATTTTTATTGAATTATGTTATAAAAAATTACGTATTAGTGCATTTTAGACCATTTGTGCGAGTTCAAAAAAAATTCACGACGGGGGTAACCGACTCCATTACATAACACCGATATGGGCCCAATTCCATTACACCGCGTCCGCGTTCCTTACTGCAGCCACGACTGCGAACCATGGTTTTAATATAACTGTACTAGCAATTGGAATATGAAGGTTATTGTCGATTAGCTTGAGTATTGCTTACTGGTCTTTCCCAAGCGCATCCCCCTCTTTCCCAACAGTTCAAGTACTTGAGATTAGTTGTTTGGTAGCATGGTCGAGACGGAGCACACTTGGCACATGCGATGATAGCTTATTTTATTATTTCTTTCATTTTGTTTTAGAGAGATTCTTATGTAGTGAGAATTATTTGTAGTGAGATATTTTATAGCTTGATTTTGTTTAGTTTTGGATAGCAGATGGTTTATTTTTATATGGACATGGGATTATTATTGTTATTAATATTTATAGTCATGTTGAGGAAATTTTTGAGACAGCAGTTTGACATTGTTAATTGTTAAGTTATGTGTACTTGGTGGAATGATGGGTAGTCATGCTCTGAATTTAAGTATTGGACGAGATGTTCTTGTGTTGAAATTTCGAGGTGTGACACTAATCTTCTACTTGAGTGTGATCATTTTCAGAATAATCATGAAACTCAAGTACTAAGCTCATGTGGACCTATGGATCATGATGATGAAGAAATTTGAAGGTCAAGATCATGGGTGGCATAGGTTGGTGAGAGATAGGCTTTAATGTAAAGTAATGCATGATGCATGTGATTTGAAAGCTCAAGTCTAGAACTCTAAAATTAACCTAGGAACAAATGAATTAATTTCATATCATATCAGGATCCCTAGTATGACTAACTTAACCCTTGGACTTGGATGACTTTTAACTATAAGGGCGGAGAATGGTCATTGATCTTAATGAAAGTCACTTTGAACCCCAAAGAATTCATTTTCAAAGATATAAGTGACTAAGACGTCTTCTTGGCCTAGATAAAAATGATCTTAATGATAAAGAAGTCACATACGTCTATGCCTTCATGCTCTGGCCAGATAATGCAAGTGAGAAATTTAAAAAAAGACTAGATAAGACGTCTATGCACTTCAGATCTGCATATCTGAAAGTATCTTACAGACGTCTATATATAGTTCAGATAGACGTCTATGCCTTCGTGTTTTGAGAAAATACTGCAAAGGCATTTTCTGGGCTAACCTCCTACAGACATCTACCCGATAGGTTACATACGTCTATTCATGAAGTAAAACTATCTCACAAAAATCCATCTACACTCTAACAGACGTCTATAAGAGCACCGACTTACGCTATATGCATAACCAAACATGCCTCCAAGTGTTGTAACAAACACTTTTCCCAATGAGTCCCTGGCTCTTTGCCCTATATCCATTCACTGCTTTACTAAATTGGGGTACACTGTTGAGCATCATTATCATTTTTCTCTGAGCATTCAAACCTTCATAGTCTAAAGTTGAGCTTTCATCACTTGCGATATCCGTTACTCTAGAAAGAGAACTTTCATTTGTATATATCTATCCATTGAGGGATATTTGTAGTGAGCTTTTATTATATATCTATCCTTTGAGGGATACTCATTGTTGAGCTAAAACTTCAATATCTTTGAAAGGTTACTCTTCACCTGGAAAGAAGATTTGTGAGAGGTTACTCTTCACCTAGATGGAAGATTTGTGCAGAGGTTCCTCTTTACCTGAGAAAAGAGTGGTATAAAGGTTTGCTTTCCACCTATGAAGGGAAGCCGAATAGTGAATTTGGGAATCCTTGAGAGGTGTCTCAAGGCATAGATGTAGGTGGCACCAGTGGTGGTGCCGAACCACGTAAAGTGCTGGTGTTCCTTGTTTGGGCAACAACATTCATAAAAGATATGAACTAGCATAAAACTTCTCAATTTGTTCAAATTTACAAAAATAGTATCCTATATGTGCACATTGCTTGAATTCTAGCCTAATACCTAAAACAGATATTCTTTGCTATTCAAGAAGATTCTCTAACCTTTGGTGAATTTGATTGCACTGGAGAGCATATAGATCCATCATTTCTCGTGGGTTGACCATCTTTTGCATTCAATGTACCCCTAGGTAATCCACATAGCCCATAATTAGGTGAACTTCCAAGTTTGCCTTGTGTCTGAGCTTGTGCCAAGACCTGCTGCTGCTGCTGCTGCTGCTGCTGTTGTGATGCCAAAAGAAATTGATTTTGGGTCTGTAGAGTGCTCTTCTGTACTTGTAAATTTAAGCCTGGCCTTAGTTGGTCAATTCCCTGCATTATATAGCAGCAATGTAAGTCAAGGACTCGTACAAATTAAAAATATCAAAAACTATCCAAGAGGCAGAGCATCTTTAATAACTCACAGTTAGAGGCCAACCCTTCAATGGAAGACTACTGACACCTTGATTCAGTCCTGAGAATCAGCAGAAACATCATGGCAATGATTCTTTACATATCATGTAACTATTAATCAAAAATTGCTTTGACCAAAAATGCTCAGCCTTTTGACTTTTATAATGACTGTGAAGTCAGCTATTTATTTAAAGGAAGACTACTAACACCTTGATTCAGTCCTGAGAATCAGCAGAAACATCATGGCAATGATTCTTTACATATCATGTAACTATTAATCAAAAATAGTTTTGACCAAAAATGCTCAGACCGTTGACTTTTATAATGACTGAGAAGTGAGCTATTTATCTAACGGGGAAAAAAATTAATAAAATTATTATATCTGAAAGCAATATGACATTCTAAACATGAATCAATGAAAGCCTGGTATTAAAGAGAAAAAGAAGAAAGAGACATTTTGTTTTCAACTCATACAGCATGTTGCTAACATCATATAACTTCACAACACATTTCATGCTTAAAGGCGTCTCTATTGGCTCCAAAAATAGCAATTGTATTTTTACTACTCACCCATCTCTGAATGTGGTTAATCTCAACCATGTGGAAGCTCTCTCGGCAATTTAGATCAGTTAAGCATTTGGGCGATTTAAAGCTTTCTGCTACCAATTTTTTATCTATTGTTTACATAGCTTGACACAGCAAAGTCACTAGAGGCAAATCGGGGCTTGTTCACAGTTATTTGGAAAAGTTTATCAACTTCGAATATCAAATTTAACAGTTGAAAGTGATTTCTCCTGGAAGAACTGCGGAATCAAAATTCACCCCGGAGGGCCTTGAATTTTCTCTCTCCAAAAAATGAAAGGGAAATGAAGCTTCTTGGCTTATCCTCTTGGAGATTCAGATTTAATAGCTCCAGGTTATTCCTTTTCAGTGAGCAACTGATTCAAATATACCTCATAAGGGCCTCTGAATTTTCCCTCCAATTAAAATAGCTGACCTCTCCACTTTTCCTGGCACTGCTTAATTCAGGTTCCAAAAGCTGAAAATCTAATAGCAAATTCCTTAACTTACAGCGAAGCCACTTCTTGGAAGACCTTTAACTTCCGAGATCCCACTTGAAAATGATGTTTGCTTTTAGTTACATCAGTTCCTTTTTATTTTCTTAGCAGCTCATCAGCTTTTTTTTTTAGCCTTGTTGCTTTGAGCTTCTGATCTTGCCATGGTCTTTTCACTCCCTTTTTAACAAATACTATGTTTCATAATTGAAAGGACAAAAGAAACAATTCCCACATTTAATAATTGGTATAGTATAGGTGCTCAAGCACTGGGCACCCAGAAGTTCTCTCAGGAGCTTTGACAAGAAGGAATTGTTAGCATCCCCTTCGCTCTACTTATGTTTGTCACTTGCATACCAAGCCCCATTTTTACTTCTTCTTATCCAACAGAATAGAGCAACACAAGAAAAGATCAACCATGATCCAGTAGGCTAAAAGTTAGTTTAGTATTTGAATAGTGCACCATCTCCCTAATTGTTAAATGATCAATATTGCTGTATTCACATTCTTTCTTCTCAAGCACTTCCTTATATTGCATAAACTAAAAGTTTCGTGAGTTATTTGACTTATTCCTATGTTTATCTTCAAATCACAACAGTGACAGTATATTAGCAGTGACAAGAAATTACTATGTTATAAATAAAGCTCACAACTTTTCTTTTTTTCTTCCTTCTGTCTTAAACAATTCTTGAAGTCCAGCAAACCGTTGAAACTGATGTCATGTACTTGAATTGGTTCTTCTTCCATCAGCCCCTAAGCTCTATTGCTCTGAACAAAATTTCTTCCCAATAATTAGGCATGGCAGCATGTTTCATGTAAAAAATAATAATAAGGAAACTTTAACGATGGACAGAAAGGAAGAATCCCCCACAAACCCCCACCCCTCCCTCCCAGGGGGTGAAAATAAAAACACACACATGCAACACCAAAATTAAAATAGAATAAAAAAATCTGGAAACCATATTCATAAGCATGTTTACTGACCCTTAATCACATTCAACCCCTAAAACAAACAAAAAGAACAAGAAAAAGGCTCACATGATATCAAAAGCTAGAGAATCTTATTTATTTTTTGGTAATAGCTCCCCTCCTCCTCTGCTCTGCTTCTGGGTCTAACTAGACTTGAACTTTGGAGCAGTCAAATATGTTTTAATCCTACTTTCCTGAAGGGGAGGTCATTTTCCACCAACATTCAAATTCTAAGTTTTGCTGCACTAGGGACATTGTTCATCAAAGTCGATCTTTAATTGCTTTTGCAGCTACAAGGAAAGATGTTAAAATTACATACTGAACTTGTTCCATGCAGCACTATTACTGTTTCAGTTTTTATCTGCTAATACAGTATATATTTATGGATGTTTCACCTTATAGAGGTCTTTTGACTGCCACATAATTCATTGAAGGCAAAAATTGTCGATTTTATTATTCATACCCACTTAGGCACTCTTGCATATTTGTATTATTGCCAATCATCATGTGTCATTGAGTCAGAGCACATGATCACAACATCTATAGTGTTCCCTATTTTTTATTAGCAATGTAACATTTGATGTTGTTTGGTAGACTGTAGAACTCATACAGTTATGAGGTTTGGCAGTTTGTCAGCATACCCTCCCTTCAATTGTCTAATGTTCATTAGGTATCTGATTGCTTTTAGTCTATGTTATGTGGGTAGATTGACTAGACTTTGATGGTGTGCAGTGACATTTTATCCTTCATATGAGCAGATGTGAGGAGAAGATGAACTTGCGCGACAAACATCCATAAGTCAATTAATTACCCTAGTTAGCCTAAACCATAAAGTGTGCAAATGGGAACTATGTAAAAGACAAAAACAGCATGAACCAAAAACTACTCCACGTTGTCCACTGCATATCACCCTGCAAAGATATTTTCTCCCAACTTTTATACAGCTATATGAAGAAAATCGGAACAGGGACACTTAAAACATATAAACAAATCAATACATTCTTTAAAAAGAAGAATTAGTAAATCCATAATTTGGCCATCATATAAAAGCGGTGTTCATATAGTAGAACCCTTTCATTCTGGAGGGTTTGATTATGTACCTGGACCACCCAATCCAGATTTTGATTGCAAAGCTGCTTGTCCATAAATTGATGAAGGATCCATGGGCAAAGATTTCTGTGTTGCACCCAAGTTAACTTCCCCTTTGATGTCCTAGGAGTTCCAATGGTTACATGACCCAAGTGAAACAAATCTAAAGACTGACTATAAAATAGCAAATACATAAAGAGCAAATGTAAGAACAATAGTTCAAGTAGTTACAGTGGTCAATTGAGTTCTTCCCTGCATTTGCTGCAAAGCTGCAGACATGCTCCCAGAATTGCCTTGTACCAACTGGCTGAACCAACAAGAAGAGCAAGAATAACAAGTGATATTCAAGCTAGGTAAACTGGAAGGCAAAGGATTTGATCTGAAATGCACAAAGGTTGTAATGATTTTACCCTTGATGATTGGTAGCTGATTTGAGAAAGGCCAGCCTATTGGCATCAATAAGGGCTGGAGATGCTTCTGAATCCATTGAATGAGGTTGCTTCATACGTTCTTCATACATTTTCATTGCCAATACACTTGCTGATGGCTGCCCCATCATCCCTTCAGAGTTTATAGCATTGACAGGACCGCCAAGGTGAGGATGATTGGGATCCCTTCGATGCATCAGTTGCAACTGCTGCATTTGCAACTGTTGTTGGTGCTCTCTTGTTTTCATTTGTTGTGTCTGATTTTGCATTTAAAAAGTGAAGGAAAATAATATCAGATTGAATCCATCCCGATAAAAAGAAAAAGGAAAAAAAAAAAAGACATCACAACAGAAACAGTAAAAAAGATTCTGAAATCTAAAGACACCTCTATATAAGATGCTGCAGCCTCTGAGTGTTTCTCATTTGTCCGTGCAATGAAGATGTCCCAGAAAACAGACCACCATTCAAAGAGAAATCCTCCAGGTGCATCAATTGCTGCAAATTAAAAGTAAACTTTTAATTCACATGCCAGATCACTTTATACCTTGAATTTTGATTTTTGTAGATAGTTTCAAATAATTAATGAAACAAGAATCGTGTTTACAGAAACTTTCCTAGTAAACTTTATCCTCACTCGCTACAACATAATATTATACATAGACTACAATTGAACTATAATACGCCGGGAATAAGCTCATAAAATTACCTACTGGATCTTGGGCAACTTTCCCTTCGGTCATGAAAGCTTTTGCAGAGGTATGCAATTTTCTTTTCAGCAAATAATCATGAATATAAACATCAAGCCTAGCAAAAAGAGCCAAAGAATATAAAAGTAAAGATCAACATGGTAGTTACTTCAAACCAACATGGTAATTACTTTAAACTGATTATAGTCTTGAAAGAAACAAAATGAACATGTCATTTGGTTGCCAATGCCAGCAGAAGGAGATGTAAGAAAAAAAAAACTTCTGCATCTAATGATACAGCTCAATTCAATCGTAACTCCTTTTAATGCCGGATACATGAAGTTTGTTTTGCCATTCTCTTCTATGGCCATAACTGCAGTATAAACATGCTATTATATCTCTCTTTACTATCTCGAATATATTAATTTTGGTCTTTCTTTCCCTAGCATTACCTTGATTCACGTCACTTTTGCTCACCGGTGCAATTATTTTTCTTCGATGCACAGTGCTAAACCATCTTTGTCAGTTTTCTCACATTTTGTCTCCAATGAATGCTTTTAACCATTTAAGGAATGTAATCATTTCTAAAATACTTTTACATAGCATTTCAACCGCGCTAATCATATGAAGTTATGAACATATTTTCTCTTCTTCTTTTTGAAAATATTTTCTCTTAACCGCCTAGCATTTTGACACATAAAGTATGATTGATCTAATACACATTTTATATAATTCATCTTTTAATTTCAAACGTATAAGTTGATCATACATTACCTTTTTTCAGTTTTTTTAGTTTTTATTTGTGCAAACTCTCTTTTTGTTTTTTCTATAGTTTGGACATCCCCATCCCATCACTAAGTTTCATTAGATAATAGCTCTTTCCCTTTTGATTCTCCAAGAACCTCTTTTAATATTCTTTCTAAACGTTCAATAATATTATTCCATATTACATAAGTTTCATCTTCCAAATTCCGTGTTACTTAATTCTTACATAATTTACTCTCTCTCCCTTTTATATTCCACTACCTAATTCTCGGATTTCTAATATCATTTCTCTTTCTAAATCATACTTTAATACATATATCTAAAATTGTCAACCTATGTTACAATGTTAATCTATCCTAGAATATCCTTATATTCTTTGCACATTAGAAGATCTAGTTATTAAAATATCAATCTAATATTTGATTAACCCACCTTGAAAGGTTATCAAATGATCATATCTATATTTAAAATAGGCATTGGCAATTATACTATCATATGCTACCATGAAATCTAGGATCAATGTCATTTCTACCTCCAAATAAGATTCCATCATGCACCATTTCAAACCTTCCACAAGTTTTTCCTGCACGACTTCTAAAGTCTCCTCTAACATGTAATCTCTCTCCTTCAGGTATTCTTTGTAGAAGTTCATTCATATATTCTCAACATTGTGCTTTAACGTGTTAAAAGTGACATAGTCCAAATTGAGGGCAATGCTTGGGGAAGAGGAAGACCAAAGCTAACATGGGTAGAGGTAGTAAAGAAAGATATGATAGCATGTGGATTAACTAAGGAGATGGCCTTAAATAGAGCGGAATGGAAACATCGGATTCATGTAGTCGACCCCAAATAATTGGGAAAAGGCTTGGTTGTTGTTGTGCTTTAACGTGTTCTTCTATTCCTCCTCAGGGTGCACAAGCGTCAATTATATTAACTTATTTTTAAAAAAATAAAATAGAATATTTACACTTCACTTTTGTATAGTTGCATTCCATGAGTTTTCTATTTTTTAAAAAAAATAAATTAATTATACAATTGACCTTTCTATTTTCATAGCTCACTCCAAATTTTTTCCAAAAAGTATTCTTACACACCTTTTTGAGGAGTAATTGCGTCATTTCCTTCATTAAAAAAATCAAGTGGAGTGCAAAGGTAAAAAAGTGGAATGCCAATAGCATATTCCTTTTTTCCAATGAAAGTTTAATTCGTATAATCATATCCCATTTTTAATTTTCAAGGAGAGTATAACTTCTTTTAGATCATTATCATCTAGTATCTCTACTCCATTTATATATTATCTTTTCAAATGTTAAAAAAAATTACATATGTTTTTCAATTTCTCTTATCTGCTTAGGGCCTGTTTGGCACTATTTTTGTTTCGTATTTGTGTTGCGAATGGCGTACACCGCAACAGATTTGGTAACTTTTGTTGCCATTTGAATAGTACCACATTTGTTGCCCAAAAGAGGTCCAAATATAGGAAACAAAAAATTGGTGTGTCCTAATGTTTTCGCATTGTAGCAAAACATTGTAGTGGTGAGCAATGCCAAAAATTAAAAATAAAAGAAATAGAAAAAAACTCTCGGTGAACTTTTTTAACTAGCCATTTTGTTTCCAATCTTGCAATACTTTTTTACCAAACATGTTTTCATGTTTTTACTTCCAAAAATCTTGCAACAAATTTTACTTTACCAAACATGCTTCCAACCACTATTGAACACACTCCACAACAAAAACGTTGTTTTTATTTCGGATGAAAATAGAAACGCAAAACAAAAACGGTTGCCAAACAGGCCCTTAGTTTCTTATATGCATGCTATATTAATCCCCCCTTCTAATCATAGTGTCTATCAGCATCCATCTTCTACACATCAATATTCCTATATTCCAACTGTATTATCTTGAACTAACCTCTTTTAGAAGCCAATTATCATTGCATCTGACACTGATGCCACATCTTTTCCCATTTATGGAATAACAAAAAGT
Source organism: Cornus controversa (assembly GCA_026545225.1). Lineage (NCBI taxonomy): Eukaryota > Viridiplantae > Streptophyta > Magnoliopsida > Cornales > Cornaceae > Cornus > Cornus controversa. The sequence goes on along the minus strand of CM048847.1, from coordinate 44,105,554 downwards.
TGATACATGCGTAGCTAAAGAAAATGCACTGCTATCGACTTAAATGTCCTCAAAATTCATAATCATAGGGATCTACCAATGTTTTACCTTGGCTTTCAGCTAACTAACACAGTCCTCACATTAAAGCATGACACTGGTGGAGTTATTTCAATAGGGCAACTAATTGTCTTAATTGAATTGCCTTTTCCGTTATTTGGAACAAGAACAACATAAAACATAAGATTCAATTTTCATTCCTTTTCCACCATTCTCTCAGCAACCAAACAAATCAAGATCAGTGGGAAGCAAATTAAACAGGAAAATAATGAAAATAGAATATTCGAAATTCAGAAGGAACACGAACGTCACATACATCTTATCAGCTTCCCAACTACTCTGCGCCATGATTTGGTCCAAACACCAGTCGACAGAAGAACTAAAATGCAATCACCGTCCTTGTCTAATCAAGCCCTACACAATTAAAGAACTCTCTTGCATTAGAAATCTATAAAATCATGAATAATTCAAAGAATTTACATCGAAAGTTTCAACAGAATAATTCCAATTGATTTCATCAACTGAAACTCAAATCACACCAAGCCAGTAGATCAAAACCTGCATTGCCGATTTAAACCAGATCACCACATCACAAACCCTAATTCAAGCTAAACCAATAAGAAAAACAACCAAAAATAACGAAATTTGACAAACAATACAAGATAGTCGCTAAATTTTTCTTTTAAAAAAAATATACATAATTAAATCCATTTATAGTGATAGTGATCTGAATTCATATATTCTTATGGTTATAGTTTTTTAACTGAGAAAAGTTTGAATCTTCTCGAGAGAATTGCAAATTCCTAGAGTAAATGAACTAAAAACGCTCGAATTTCAACAGTGGGAGAAAGAAACCAGAATCCATACGCTGATCGCGATCTGAAATACGCATGCCTGTATATGTATCGATAGTACTTCGGAAGTTTGATTGCTTAGAAACTTCTAGTGATGACAGAATTACAATTTTTCTCGAGAAAATTGTGAATTCAAGTTGAAGTAGGAAAGCTCAAACTTTAACAGACGGAGAGATAAAAATATACTGTATGACTTGAAATAGTCCAATTTAAGAGGAAGAACTGTGAGCTTGTCACGGATGAACCCGTAAACCTGAGGTTTGGAGACGAACGAGTCAAGAGTAATGTACTTTGTAGCCTCGGAATTAGGTTAGGTGAATAAAGTAAGGGCATGTTTGTTCAGTTTTGAGAACAATTTTTTGTTATCCTAAAACAATAAAAACCTATGGTCTTGCTTGATTTGATTCTCTCAAAACAATTTACTATTTTCAGAGCGACAAAAAAACACATTTTTACGCTGCCTAAAAGGTGTTTTTGGAGTTACAAGATTGGTATTTTTGAAAAATTACTAATAATATCATAAAATTAAAGTCTTGAAATTGTTCCAATTAAGGCCGAACCTAACCTAGGAGGTGTTCTTGAAATTTTTGATTTATAGTTTCTCAAATTGTGAAAACACAAAGCAGTGGTGACCACTTCATAAAAAGATGAAAGGCTCTCTCATTTTTAACATTGGCTTATAACGCACATTCCTCTCTCTTCACAGTTTTTCAAAATTCAATTAAAAAATGTATATTTTCAAAAAACTATTTCCTATATTTCTCTTAAAATAATTTTTTATTTGAATTTGAAGGGGATAACGTACAATAATTATCAAAGAAAAAAAAAGTTAAAATTAACTAATATATAATGTATAATAATATTACCGTTAATCAATTTTTGTTTTTTTTTTTAAAAAAAATAGTTTTCAAGAATTCAAAAAATAAAAAACTAATTTTAAAAAATTATAAAAAACTGTTCTCAGAAAAAAATAATAATAATAATAACTAAATTTTAAGAAATTGTCAAACAAACAAATCCTAAACTTTTTGTTCTCTCGCTAAACAATGAAAGGTGTCCATCACTTCCCTACACCCAACTAATAAAAGGGAGACTCACTATCTCTATCATCTCTATCACAGTATCACTCACTTCTATTCGAAGCATAAATATGGAATAACTTTTCGTAGGCATTATAGACTAACATATAGAGTAGGAGCAAAAAATTGTTTGATGTTTAACGAATTTTGGTATACATACTTAACTGTTATTGTTTGATAGATGGTAAAATAAAATATTTGAAAAAACAAATTTTTTGCATCCAAAAATATATATAATTGATCACACTAACTCATCATACATTCACACTTTTACACAACCAGAAAATGATTTGTATTTTGAGATTGAATGGTTTTTTTTTTCTTTTAAATAATATAAAATTCTCTTCCGATTCTATGGCGAGTTGGCGAGTATTCCAACTTAAAATTTTATGTAATGTTTTGAAAACATGAGTTAGTAAAGTGCAGTATTGAAATCTTCCAAGAGAGTTCAACTATCTCTTACAACAACACAGTCACATTTTGATGCAAAGATATTTTATTTACGGTTTGACATTGTTGTTCGAGAGAATAAAAGTATTTTTAATTTGAAAATTCTTTTATAGAGGTGTTTGGTAGCGAAACCGAAAAAATATATATATACCTTTTACTCGTATAGGCTTTGGCTCAGTAGAGCTTCAAAACTGAAATTTGGAACCTTTTACAAGTAGGGAAAAAATTATATAAAAAAAGTTTATTCATGAAAAAATATTTATAAGTTATTTGGGGTGTTCTTGTGTTATAAATGTGCATTAATTTGAGCCGCGACTATTCACACGTAAAATTGACAGAATGAAATAATTTTTCAAAAACGGAGACCTCCAAAATCGTTTAAATGAACATCTTTAGAAAGGACCTAAAAATGGGATAATTACACTAACCTCATCTATAAATAGAGTAAATTACAAAAACCTCCCTAAGTTTTAGAAAATTACACTTCTTCTCTAAGTGACAATCATTAATGTCTCTTAAGAGTCCATATGAAATTATTTTATTGTCCTTTGATACCCATAATTCTTTCACTTCCATATATGTCTCTCTTTATATATATGTGTATATATATATATATATATATATTGAGCTAGAGACTCAAAGTTTGAGAGAGAGAGAGAGAGAGGCGCTGGAGTTTTTAGAGAGAAAAAGAGAGGTAAAGAGAAAAACTGAGACAGATGGTGTGACATAACAACACATACCATCATCACAGAAGACTCTTCCTTAGTGTTCATATCTGGAAACCAACCTACAGGTGGTCTTAGTCATTAATCATTATCATTATCAGTATCAGTATCATTACTCTACTCCAACCTCTAATTTTCTCTCTCAATTATTGTATGTTCTGGCACGAACCTCTCACATTTCACATTTCAACTCCAATGTTTTCCTTGGGACTTCTCTGTAACACCATCTTTGGAAATTCCCAATTCGTCAAACCCTCTCCTTGGATCACATTGTGCTCCTCAATTTCTCACGATAAACTCATGGATACAACTCATTTTTAAAAATTAGCTTATAAAGAGAGGTTGTCAATGTATATATATACCACACATCCCAAAGGTATACAGGCGATATGAGACTATGTTAATACTCTCCTTCAGCGTTAGGACTAGAAACACTCGACTTTTCCCTTCCACGTAACAGAAAATACGAACTCAACATATCCCTATAATACACCTGATTTGATACCATAATAAACTCATGGGTACAACTCATTCTTGAAAATCGACTTACAAGGAAAGGGTGCCCATGTATAAATACACCGACATCCCAAAGGTACCCAGGTAATGTGGGACTATGATAACATCCCTAAATCGTCTAATGTATCAGCGTGTTAATAATGAATGAATGAGCTCTGTCTTGGATAATTTTGATTGATTAACTATGAACCTCGGAGATTTGATTTCTAAAAAATGAGATTTCAAAATAATATCTTAATTCTTCAACTATAATCTATGACAATGATTTCAATGTTTTGCTGATTTGTGCTCAAATGGTGTGGTCCATTCCCACCCACTAGGCTTGGCAAATGGGAGGGTTTGGACCTATCAGAAAATGGGCGGGTCAAAATGGGTAAAAATTAGGGGTGACAAAATTCGACACGACCTAGCACGACACGAAATTAGCGGTTTGAGTTAAATGGGTTCAGGTCGTAAACGGGTCGACACAATTACGACATAAAAAAAACATGTCGAGTTCAGGTTCAACCCGTTTAATTTAACAGATCGTGTTGGGTCAACACGGGTGGAATTGACCCGTTTAACGTTAATATTTATTAATTTATTTTAAAATATAAAGCTTAATATTGTAATATATATATATATATATATATATATTATCTTCTAATATAAATGTTCATTTATTTCATTCTTAAATATATTAGTATTCATTGATTTAGTAAAAAAAACTACTCACTGTTTTAGTAAAGACATGGTCATGCAATTTATAAATGAATAATTACTTATACTAACTGGTCTCCAAAAAATCAATAAAATTTACTAAATTAATTAAAATTCATTAAAAACTCATCTCTATCAAATTCATGTGATAATCAATTCTTTTATGTTACACCGATGTGGGCTTGATTGTGTCATATTTGACCATAATGTTTGACTATGTTTAGTTTTAGAGTGTTTGAGATGCACTGTTTGTGCTAGACTCTAGTGGTGTGAGTGTATCACCTTGTATGTATGAAAAGAGAGAGTGATGATTACTGAAGAGAATAATGTCTTTTCTTTTCTTTCTTATTATTTAATTTTTGGAAGGAGATATAAATGTATATCAGATTATTGGGATGCTGATAATATTTGGTGGATATATATAATTATATATATGGAGAATATATATATATATATATATATATATATATTTAGGTGGAGATATATATATGATATATTTAAATATGAATGATGGTCATAATTGTTCTTTAGTGTCCCGAGATATATAGTATAACATATAACAGTTATAAGTAATATAAGTTAAACCATTTTCTTATATTTTCTCAAATTCTGATTAATTAGTTAAGTGTCTAAAAAATTAATTAGAATAATTGATGAGTTTAAATCATTTAATTTGAATATCTAGTTTTATGAAATTAAGTTTTTCTTTATTGTTCCGAGATATATAGTATAACACATAATAGTTAAAGTAATATAAGTTAGACCACTCCCTTTTTTTTCCTCAATAATACATCAACATTAATATATATTAAAAAAATATGTTAATTCAATGAGATATATACTTAATGTTTGTTCTAAATGCTCTATTATTTGAGTGAAATTAATGTTTTTATTTGATTTCAAGATAGTGAAAATTGTGTTATTGACTTAATTACTTAGTTAATATAATTAATAAAGTTTGTTTGTTATATTCAAAATGAGGGGGGAAATATTATTGTAATTTAATTAATGTTTCAAACTTTATTAAGATCAAACTTTCATTATTATAGATTAAATATTATTTGTGTGGCATATGTAAACAAAAGTCATTGGTGGATTAGTGACAAAAGTATCCCACTAAATTAGAAATAATATGATTTAAGTTCAATTCCTCACAAAAATATTTTTTTGATAAAAGACCCACCTATAAACAGGTTACACAAGTCGTCGTTTTCGTGTTCAAATTATGTGACACGATTACTAATACACCCCTAGTAAAAATCTAATAGTGACCCGTAGTAAAGGTATTGGTTAAACCCACCTGACCCACTAACCTGCAAATTCAAATCTGGACGCATATATGAACACAAAGGTAAAAGAGAATAAAATTTTGATATTCTCATTCATATATGAAATATTAGTTTACAGGCCTATATAGAGAGAGGTGCAGATCATAATTCTTATAATATAGGAACTACTTATTTAAAATTTTAAAAAGTCAACAATCTATTTATAGATAATTACTAAAAATTCTCCCTAACTAATTTTCTAACAATTTGGCCTAGATCTTTCCACACTCCCCCTCAAGCTGGCTTGAAAATATCTTGCATTCCCAGTTTGCACGTAAGGTTGTCAAAATACCCCTTCGGTAATCTTTTTAGTGAGGATATCTTCTACCTATTCTCCTGTAGGAATATAGGGCATGAATATCACTCCTACTTCTAATTTCTCCTTAATAAAATGTCGATCAACTTCCACGTGCTTAGTCTTATCATGTTGGATAGGATTGTGAGCTATGTTGATTACAACTTTATTATCACATTAAAACTTCATAGGCATTGAACATGAGATTTTAATATCTTCAAGTAATATTTTCAGCCACAAAAGATCACAAATTTCATGAGCAAATGCTCTGAACTCAGCTTTTGCACTACTCTTTGCTACAACGGTTTGTTTCTTTCTCCTCCAAATATCCAAGTTGCCACCAATATAAGTACAATAACCTGAAGTAGACCTTCTATCCATCACACTACCTACCTAATTAGCATCGGTATAGGCTTCAATCCTCAGATGGCCATGATTTTTAAATAACAAACCTCTTCCAAGTGTTCTCTTTCGATATTTAAGAATTCGGTAAACTACCTCAAAGTGTTCTTCTCCTAGTGAGTGCATAAATTGACTCACTACACTTACTACAAAAGTAATATTTGGCCGAGTGTGTGAAAGATAAATAAGTCTTCCAACCAACCTTTGGAATTGCTCTCGGTTTATCATTTTTTTTGCACTTGCTGCCTACAACTTTAAATTGAGCTCCATAGGTGTTTCCACCGGTTTGCAGTCAAGTAAACCTGTCTCTATAAGTAAATCCAACACATACTTCCTTTGAGAGACAAATATCCCTCTCTTGGATTTGGCAAATTCCATTCCTAGGAAGTATTTCAGAGCTTCAAGATCTTTTATCTCAAATTCCTTTGCAAGAAAAGACTTCAAATTCTCCAATTCTCTTATATTATCTCCGGTCAAGATTATCTCATTCACATAAACAAGAAGTATGGTTATCTTACCATCACTTGAATGTTTGTAGAATGGAGTGTGATCAGCCTGACTTTGACAGTATCCATGACCTTTGATAACTTTAGTGAATCGATCACCATGCTCTAGGTGATTGTTTCAAACCATATAACGATTTATTCAATTTACACACTTTTCCAGCTCCATAATCATTTTCAAATCCTAGTGGTAAATTCATAAACACTTCTTCCTCTAGCTCACTATTTGAGAATGTATTATTTACATTTAACTGTTGCAACAACCAAGTCAAGTTTGGAGCAAGAGACAACAGCACCCATATGGAATTTACCTTTGCCACCGGGGCAAAGGTTCTATGGTAATCTATTCCATATGTTTAGGTGAAGCCTTTAGCTATGAGCCTCGCCTTGTATCTTTTATTATTACCATCAGCCTTATATTTAACCGTGAATACCCATTTGCAGCCTATGGTCTTCTCTTCCCTTGGTAACTCAACAATCTCTCAAGTTTTGTTCTTATCAAGAGCGCTTATCTCTTCCATAATTGCTGCCTTCCACTCGATATGATTCAAGGTCTCCTGTATAGTGATAGGAATTGAAACACTAGAGAGATTAGTGGTAAAAACTATATAATTTGGAGACAAACTATGGTAGGACACATATTTAGAAATATGATGCATGGTACAAGAATAAATACCCTTTCTAAGTGCAATAGGAATATCAAAGTCATGAGAAAGGCACTCTTCATTGTTGGTTTTAGGAATTAAAGATGGACTAGAGACAGAAATATTTGTTTCATTCAAGTTGCCTTTATCCAGAGAATTTTCTTGGCAGGTAGTAGGTTGGTGCTCTTTATTTTAATATTTCCTTCTTCAAGAGTAAGCACAAAGCTCAGATTGAGGTTGGAATTGAAGTGGTTTTCCCCCTGAAGTGCAATCTATAATGTTTGACTCAATAAGCTCCAGAGAGGTTAAAATAGTGGGTTCATTAAGTAAGGTAGAGTTTGGTGAAACACTCAGCAATGGTAAATAGCCCAACACTTCGCAAAAATGGTCTTCCTTCTTATTACTCTCCCCCTGAAGAGTATTTTCGGTGAAATAAGATTGAGTCTCAAAAAAAGTCACATCCATACTCACAAAGAATTTTCTAGAGATAAGGTTTTAAAATTTATACCCTTTCTGTTTAGGAGAGTAGCCAACAAAATGTACTTTTCAACCCTAGGATCAAGTTTTGAACGATATTGTTTATGAAGATATAAAAAAGCAGTGCATCCAAACACTTTAAGAGGTAATGAGGTGAAGATCCTAACATGGAAAAAAATTGACAACAAGTTGTTTTAGGGTGTCTCAAATTTCAACACCCTAATTGGCATTCTGTTGATCAATAATGAAGTTGTAAGAACAGATTCACCCCATAAATATTTAGGAACCCCCATAGTGAACATTATTGCCCTAGCAACCTCAAGTAAATGGCATTTTTTTCTCTCAGTTATCCCGTTTTGTTGTGTTGTATCAAAGCAAATAGACTGATGGAAAATACTTTTTTTTTTCAAAAAAATCACCAATAATAGAGTTAAAAAAATATTTTCCATGCCAATGACCAATTGGTCGAGTGGCATAAAGGCCCTAACTTTTCAAAGGGAGGTCCAGGGTTTGAGCCTCAGTGGAGGCAGTGTGCGTGTGTGGTTCTACTTACTTGATAAAAAAATTATTTTGAATTGTTGGTTCTAAATAATTGAATTTGGGTTTGAAATTGGTTTTCAATCATGGCATAAAAGTTTTTAAACACTCTCGTAGCCTCAGATTACTCTCAAAAGATATACCCAACACACTCTAGTATGGTCATCAATAAAAAAATGAACCACATAGCTCTAGTCACATTAGTAACCCGAGAGGCCCCCACACATCACTATGAATCAAATAAAATGGTTTGGATGCTTAATATAAATTAGAAGGATAAGAAACACGATGATGCTTTGATAGTTGACAAGATTCACATTACAATGATGAAGGATTGAAATTTTTGAACAAAGATGGAAATAAATGTTTTAAGTACGAGAAACTGAGATGGTCTAACTTATTATGCCATAACCTTATTTGACTTTTAACAGAGATATAAATATTACTACTATTTATAACTTGAGTTTGTCCACTCTTGAAGATTTCATTATCAAAATAATAGAGCCCATCAACCATCCTAGCACTACTAATCATCTTCCCCGAATATAGGTCCTGAAATTCACAATGAGAATCAAGAAATTTGACAACACAGTTAGAATCCTTGGTAAGTTTACTGACTGATAAAAGATTATATGAACTGTTAAGCACATGGAGGACAAATTTTAAAACAAAGTTTCTTAAGACAACTATAGAACCTTTTCCTACAACTAGAGATAAATTACCATCAGCAATACAAATTTTTAAGTGACCAGAACTTTGAAAATATGTACTAAACAAATGTGATAAACTAGTTAAAAGATCAAAAGCACCAGAATCAATGATCTAAGGTGCCAGATTTAAAGAACTAGTGATTGCACTTAAAGAGCTACTTTTTTGGCCAAGAGAACCTGAGGAGACACTTGAAACTTGATTTTGGTTTAGCAGCTTGTAGAGATGATCAAACTGCTCCTTACTAAATGGAGATGTCTCAGTTTCAGTAGTAGCCAGTATTCCACACCGATTCTTATCTCTAATTCTGCCTCATTTCCAATTTAGTGGATTTCATGCAATTTCCAGCATGTTTCTCGCCCGTGCCTTGGTTTGTTATAGAAATCACATTAGATCCTGGCTTTTTTTCACTCTTTCGCTGTCAGTGAATTGTTGGTTTTGATTGACTGCAACTGCTGCTGTTTCAATGGTTGTTACATTGAGTGTAGAGTTCTCACTATGAGTGCTAGAGGGTTTCTTTTCCATTATCACCAACTTGTGACTTTCTTCCCTCCTAACTTCTGAGAAGACTTCTCTAGTGGTGGACAGTGGCTCTGTGCCTAGAATACGTCCTCTCACTTCGTCTAACTTAGCATTGAGTCCAGCTAAAAATTCAAATACATGGTCCTTCTCAACTATTTTCTTAAACTAGACACTATCAACATCATACTTCCATTCAAAATCATAAAAAAAGTGAAGTTCTTACCATAAACCTTGTAACATGTTGTAATACTTTGTAACAGTTTGATATCTTTGTCTTATTTCTCGAATCCTTATTTTAATTTCATTAACTTGTGTGGAATTGCCCGAGTCTAAGAATGTCTCACTCACTGCATCCCATAATTCTTTGGTAATGGACAAATACATATATGCCTCGCTTATCTCTGACTCCATGGAGTTCACGAGCCATGACAAAATCATGGAATTTTCTGCATTGCAGATAGCATATGTTGGATCATTTTCTTTTGGAGCTTGCTTTGCACCAGTTAAATAACCAATTTTCCCTCGCCTTCAGACGAACAGTTTTACAGATTAAGACCACCATAGAAAATTATGTCCATTCAGCTGATGAGTGGTAATTTGGAAGATTGGGTTGTCACCTGAGCCGGATTTGGGATTTCTGAGCATTTGAAGAACCAGCCGAAACTTTCTTAGTAGAGATGTCAAACATTGTGGATTTAACCAAAGAAATTGTCCAAAAACAACGAAGAAAAATAGAAGAATAAGTCTTCTATAATTCTAGTATAAATAAGAATTAACGATGAAAATTTACTAATTTTATCGGATAATTAGTAGAACAATGGAGTAATTTACTGTTCTAGTGAAACATTGCTCTAATACCATGAACGAAAAGGTGAAAGATAATAAAATTATTATATTAGTTTATCCTATATATAGAGAGGTGTAAAAAAAATTTTATCTAAGGAAAAGATATATACAGATCATAATTCCTATAATATATGAACTACTTATTTAACATTTTAAAAAATCAACAATCTATTTATATATAATTCCTAAAAATCCTCCCTAATTAATTTCTTAACAATTTGGCCTAGATATTTCCACAATATATTTATTAGAGCGACCAGCATGATTGAACTGTGAGTTGCGTAATATGAAAGCGACTGCAAAAGTTAGATTAAAACCTAGAGGGGGGTGATTATGTTTACTGATTTTGCCTTAATTTTTCAGATTATCCCAATTTTAAGTCCAATTAAAAATTAAAGCAATCCCACAAAGCAAGTAAATAAAAAAAATGCAATAAAGTAAACAAGTGCACCAGATATACATGGAAAATCCAGATTAGAAAAAAATCATGGGTGAGACTTTGTAATCTCGAAGAACCAAATCCACTATCGTAGAAGCAAAGTACCTGCCCCAAACTCACACACACTCCACTTTGACAAGAACTTGATGTGGAATGATTCAAGCTTACTCTTATGACTCTCTTACCAATTGTTGCAGACTTCTGACTAACGTCATAATTCTTACAGAAGGATAACTGGAATAACACAAATACTCAACAAGTATTATGCCCCCTTCGTAATGCGATATTCTTCTCATTCATCACCAACGAACCGTTGTAGAAGAAACCAAATAATCCAGTTGTCTTGATCAATAAGAAATCTAAAGTAGTTTTCGAATGATTAATCAAGCAAAGAGAGTCATCCTAAATCATTTAGTGAATATGTGTGTACTCTAAAACATATAAACAAAAAAATAAAGTTCTCTACCAGAAAAATATCTCAATATTTTTTCACTCTAGAAAATAATCTTTTTGATGTGTATTGAAAGTTTCATGAAAGAACACTGAGAGAGAAATTATACGAGATTTTTATAGATGTTAAATATTCGAATTTTTCTTGAAAAACAAGTTAAAAATCAATAGGAAACAAGTACCAAAGTTTAAGAAAATTTTAGAGTCAAATTCGGGTCAAAATAGAACACTACAGAGCCAAAATCCGCCACCAGAGGGCTTGGACCAGTCCAGCCTTCATTTGAACCGGTCCAGGGCTCTGCCCTGCAAGTTGTGAAGTCTCAATACTTCATGGACCTCCAGGTTTGAGCTGGACTAGTCGAACCTTGAAAAAACTGAAAATTTTTGCCAAAAAACCCTACTTTTCAAGGTCAAATCCACCCGGTTTGAAATATATGTGTCTCACCACTTTACTTGGACTATGTGATTCTCATACTTGATCAAAGATGTCCACATGTAATCAGAACATCCAAAAACTTCAATCAATCAAACATTTGTTCAATGCATTGATGCATTCTTTCGAAGTGTCAAGCTTCATGCCTTTGAAGATCATTTGTATGGTTGGTGTAGAACACTACTCACTCTGAGAATTTAATTACATGATCAATTAAAAAATTATAAATAAAAGATTATAACTTGATCATGTTTAGTTTTGACATCGAAGATTACCAATTACAAAAATATACGTCACACGAACATGATCCGAACCCACATCAAATCGAGCTGGATAAACGGGTCATATCTCTCTCTAAATTCGCTTTTAAAGCTGGAAATTTAAAATATATATTTTTCTTTAAATTAACTTGAAATTTATATCTCCCTTTTCTCTAATTCCCCACGCCAACCTATCATATCCAAAAATCCCCATAAGGCCGGGATTCGGATCCTGGTCAAACCCGATTTGGCTCAAAATTTTTGACCCAATGTTTTATTCATCAATGGTCCTTAAAATACTATATTAAATAAAGAAAAAAAAATTTCAATAATTTTCATTGTAACAAGTACATATATTCTTTAATTTTGACCGAGAAAATGTTTGACTCAAATCCAACCATCTTGGATAATTTTATAGGCGGAACTCTCTTACTCTCTCTTCAACAAACCCAAATATAAAGATCAAACAAATATATACAATCTTCTATTTACAAATAATTAAAAAAAAAAGACAAAATAAAATTTTCATATAATCATATAACAAGACTTTTCTTTTTAATAAAGAATTGATTATCTCCTCATCAAAAGACTCTGAACTCTGGTGTCGCTTTATGGATCTGCTATATACTCATTGTTGCACCCATACATTTTGCCCTTTTTCTTCCATCCACACCCATTGGCAACTTCACAAAATTACTCCACATAATATAAGTAGATTTTCTTAAACATTTCGAACTACTACAAGAAGCTTGCTCCACAACATGTTTATCATTTTGCTCTTCCATTGTTTGAGGGAGCTTCCTAATATCAAAAGGACTTCATTGATAAGGCATTCGTAAAAGAAATTTTGTTAGAAGGAATTTAGGAGAAAAAAGATGTTTGGCTAGTGCATTTTTTAAATATACTTTAACTTTTAAATTATTTTTTTCTTGACAATATTATCCATTATCCTTAACAACGATTACAACCCTTAGAGAGTGAGAAATCGTATTGGAATGCGACAATGGAAGTGACAGTGCTGGTGGAGGTAGTGGTGGTAGGAGGTGGTGGTGGTGGAGGTAGAAATGGAGGTAGCGGTGATGGTGGTGGTGGTGGTCGTGGCAGTGGCGGTGGAAGGCGGTAACAACGATAGTAGTGACAGTAGTGGTGGTGATAGTGGCAATGATGGTGGTGGTGGTGGTGATGGAAAGCAGCGGTGGTGGTGGTGGTGGTGGTGGTGGAAGGTGGCGGTGAAGGAACGAGGGACCGAAAGAGAATATAATACAATCTTGTTAATATATAAAAATTACATGACAAATTAGTAAAATAACAAATTTACTTCAAAAGAAAATTTGACTTTCTAGAAGGAGGTTCTAAAAGCATCATTTTTTTACTTATTTGAAAAAGACTTTCTGATCACTGGCTTTTTTGAAAAGGCCTTTAAACATGTGTAATTAAACGTAACATTTTTTTTTCAAATGACTTTTGATGTCTGAAAGGACTTTTTGAGGGCTCAGGAAGCTCTCACAAACAGGCACTAAGGCCTCGTTTGGGAGAGCTTTTTAATATCAAAAGGACTTCATGGATAAGACCTTCGTGAAAGGAACTTTGTTAGAAAAAATTTAGGAGAAAAAAGACATTTGACTAATGCAATTTTTAAATAAACTTAAACTTTTAAATTATTTTTTTCTTGACAATGTTATCCCTTATCCTTAACAATGATTACAACCTTTAGAAAACACGAAGTCGACAATAGAAGGAAGCTGTGGTGGCGGAGGTAGAGGTGGTGGTGGGAGGCGATGGTAGTGGGAGGCGGTGGTAGAGGTGGAAGTGGAGGTGGCGATGATGGTGGTGGAAAGCAGCGGTGGCGGTGGTGGCGGTGGCAATGGAGGTAGTGGTGGTGGGCGGTAGTGGTGGTGGTGGAAGGTGGCGGTAGCGATGACAGTGGTGGAACGATGGACCAAAAAAGAATATAGCACAGTCTATTTAATATATAAATAATACATGGACAAATTAGTAAAATAACAAATTTATTTCAAAAAAAAATTTGGCTTTCTAAAGGAGGTTCTAAAAATGTTAGATTATATATTTCCTATTATAGATTATATATCTTTTTCTAATAGGTTTCTTATACTATTTCTTCTTATACCCTTTCATAAATCATTTAGGACTATGATTTCTTATCTCCTAAATTTACTTAGTCTCCAAGATTACGTGCCTATAAATAGGCCTCTATTCATTGTTTATAATATCAATATAAGATGTAAATTCAATTAAATACAATTCTATCTCTATATTTCTAACAAAAAGTAACATTTTTTTACTTATCTAAAATGAGTTTCCTAACCATTAGCTTCTTTGAAAAGGTCTTTATATATGTGTAACCAAATATTACACTTTTTTTAAAGGACTTTTGATTGATAGAAGGATTTTTTGAGGCTCCAAAAACTTCCCCAGACAGGCACTCAAGCTTCCAAATCCAAGAAAGAACTTTCGTTATTTGATCAAAGATGCAATTATTTATAGTAAGAGAAATAGAATGAGAATACCATATCACTTGTACATTGTACACCACATGGAATCATAAATATAACCAATAGAAATCAACAAGGCATTCAGCACCGACACTTCTATGATCAAAATATCATGAACAACTTATTTGCAAGATTTTTCATCCTTGTAATGGGAAGGGTTTTTCATACTTTAACCATTTATGACAGTGAGTTGTTGCAAAGTAAATTTCTTAATGAACCAAGAGACAACTTAGAAGAACGTGAATCAGCAGTAGAGTTTAGATAGAGAATAGAGGAGCAGGAATTGTTTCTGGAATTCATTCTGCTGATGCAACAAATAACAATTAATACGAACCACAGTCAATACCACACAAATCAAAAGCATGTAAGTAAACCAAATATATCAAATATTTACACGGGAAATACTAACTAATAAAAAAATCATGGGATGGATCCCATAATCACCACTTTGTAAAAAGAGCAAATAAAAAAACCATGGCATTTAGGAATCAAGAGGAGGGTAAGATAATTGCCTTGGCTTTTATCCAGCAATTGATTGGTCTTTATCCACTCATATTCTTCAATGGATGGAACTCATATCTTAAATTCATTAACACCCAAAATTCAAAACTACCCATTAGTCCTAAAAATCATATTAATCTCACCCTCCACTGGAATTATTATTAATCATATTAATAATAATTGATAAAAACTCTTTCCAAATTAAATTACAATATTATACTTTCATACACAATTAATACAAGTCTAAAATTATCAAGAATGAATATACATAAAATTAAACAGAAGGTAAAAAAGAGATGGATCATGGCTTGTCAAGAGACAATGGCCCATGGTCCTCATGACTTTAAAAAATGTCACTTAACTCATTATTTTTCATGGGAGGCGATATCCACACTCAAAAAGAAATGACATTTCTAACATTAACTTCACTAGTGAATGATTATTATTTTTCAAATTACACAACTATCATTTCTGATATCTTCATGTCGATCAAAAATAAATAAATACTCAAAAAATAGTTATCTCTTTCTCTTTTGACAAGACTCAAAAATAAGTTATCTATATTTAATAAATTATCTTGAGAGAACATGAAAAAAAATATTACAAAAAAAATGTTATCTTTATTAAATAAATTATCTCTTTTGACAGAAATTGGAAAAAATTTAATAATATATAACCCAAAAAAAAAAGTATGCTACGCCAAAAAAAAAAAAACGTTATCTCTGTAATAAATTCTCTTTTGACAAGACAAAAAAAAAAACCCAAAAAAAAGTTATCTTGGTTGAATATATCTCCTTTAGCGGGATTGGAAAAAAAAGTATGGTATGTAAAAAGAAAAAGGAACCCAAATATTTGTTTTATCTCTGTTGAATAAATAATTATCTCCTTTGACAGTATCAAAAAAAAAGTATGCTACGCAAAAAAAAAGACACAAAAAAAGATCTCCCTCTTGAGTAAATTATCTCTTAATTTTGATGGGACCAAAAAAAAAAGGGAGGCGAAATTCGCACTCTCATTTTCTACAATTGCACTCCACTTGCCTTTTTCTTTTAAAAGAAATGATCATTTTTTACAATTGCACTCCACTTGCCTTTTTCTTTTAAAGGAAATGACGAGAAGATCCCTAAACTAATTAATTCATCATCCCTTATTTTATAATACCACAATTATCCTTTATATTATAAACATAAACTTTTTTTTAACGTCTTTACTTTCTATATTACTTTTTTTTGGGTCCTTTCAAAAAAGATAATTTTTTTTCCTTCTTTACTTTCTTTAATACTTTTTTTTGGTTCTTATAAAATGAGAAGGTCTTTTCTTTTTTGGGTCCTATCAAAAGTGATAATTTATTCAACAAATATAACTTTTTTTTTATTTTTTATTTTTGTTCATTCCAAAAGAGATAATTTCTTTTTTTAATCCCATCAAAAGAGATAATTTATTCAATAAAAATTACTTTTTTGGGTACTTTTAATTTTTGTTCCTGTCAAAAGAGATAATTTATTCAACAGAGATAAAAAAAAAATTTTGGATCTTGTCAAAAAAATAATTAAAATAAAAAAACAGTGATAACATTTTTTGGGTTCAGTAAAAAGAAATATTTTTTTTGGGTTATTTTTTTCCAGATATATATATTTTTTAATCTTGTCAAAAGAGACTAAAAACATTAAAGATTAAAGATAGAGAAAAAATATCTGAAATGATAGTTTAGTATTTTGAAAAAAAGTAATTATTCACATATGAAGTTAAGGTTAGAAGTAACATTTCTTTTAAGATGGGAGTGCAAACGTAGAAAATGGAAGTGCCTCCCTATAATATATACATATTACTAAATTATTTTTATAATTATTTTCTTTTTCTACTTCTCTTGTCTCTTTTATTGTTTTTTTCTGTAATAAAAAAGTCAAATACCTATTCTCTAAATGTAACAATTAGAGGTCGTTCCAAAACCACATTATGTGTTAGCTTGAAAGTCAATTAGATGTTTATATCATCCGAGTCTACAATTACTAATTAAGATATAAATTATAAAATTCAATTAAATAATCCGTTAACAATCCGAATCCGATAACTTGTTAGCTAAACAAACTGTCGATTCAGTCCTAATCTGCTCTGTTTACAAGCCTACCATATTTAAATAAAATAAAATAAAATAATAGATTGATTTTTGTTATCAATTGACCTTACAAAAGTTCTTATTGGAGTACGTCTACAATACACTCGATGTAAATACATTGGGTGAATTTGGACCGTCGTATACAACATGCAGGGCGAGTCTCATTGCACGTGTATAACACACAAAATCTAAATTCACCCAGTATTTTTCACCGAGTGTATTGTAGATTTTTTCCTTTATTCGACATTGCCACTATTTATATTTGTTGATGAATTTTTGTTATTAACTGATCTGGCAATACTGACTCAAACACCTTAGGGCATCTGTTATGCTGCTCTCCACCACGTATGTAGAGAGAGCAACAAAGCGGGCCCCATCAAAATTTCATTTGCAGGCTCGCTTGTAGGCAGGAGCTCGTTATGCTGCTCTCTACCACATATGTAGAGAGAGCAACAAAGCGGGCCCCATCAAAATTTCATTTGCAGGCTCGCTTGTAGGTAGGAGCCTGCAAGCAAGCTTGTGTTGTGCTTTTGGTATGTAAAGAGAACAACAAAGATGCGTATGGGGCTCACTCAAAAGCGGGCCCCATCAAAATTTCATTTGTAGGCATAGCCAAACGGCTCTTTCTTGCTTTATTTTTTTTTCCTTTTTTCTTTTATTTTGTTTTTTCAAAAAATAGTTCAAAGTTTATATATATATATGTCAGAAAAATATTTTTTGTTCTTTGTTTAATTTTTTATTATTTCAATTTGATTTTTTAGAACTCTTTAAAGTTTAATTTTTTTTTAGTTCGGCTCTTTGGCCTATTTTATTTTTTTAAAAAAATAACAAGCAAACAATTGAAAAAAATATTTTATTCATCACCAATATAAAAATTACATTTAATTTGATCTTAGTTTTAAACATCTTCATCTATTCCATCAATTGTTGGAGTATTAACTCCAATAAACTTTGGCGATGATGACTCGCCGGCCTTTGTTGAAGGTTCTCATGACTTACCACGATCCCTTGGACGAAAATCAGCGAAGAAGGGTAAAAACAAAAATAAATCGTATATAAAAATGTAAAATTTGTTTGTGACAGAATTTCAAGATATGAAAGAGCAGGACCATCTGGTGACCGAAGCAGCATTCGAAAGAGATTGTATGACAATTCAAGCCAAAGTCAAAATGAGGTTGGCGCGACAACGAACTATACAGTTAGAGATACAATTAAAGAAATGATGGCTCAAGATGAATTTGAAAGAGCTATAATGTGTTCGACATCCAAATAAAGCTACAATGCCAGAAGCAAAATCTTGGATCATTAAACAACAAAAGAAAATTTTGAAAAAATTAGATGTAGAGAATGGTGATATGTAATATTATTTCTTTATTTGTGTTAAAAATATGTAATGTCTCTTTAATTTATTTGCTTATTTGTGTAAAAAATATGTAATGTTTTTTTAATTTATTTCTTTATTTGTGAAAAAAATACGTAATGTCTTTTTATTTGTTAATAAATATGTGAGAAGTAAATAATTAAAAAATAATATTTTATTCATAACAAAAAAATTTATAATTTATTTTTTATATAAAAAAATTAAAATAATAATATAGAGATGTACTAGAGAACCACGTCAGAAGGAAAAAAAAAATCTGACGTAACTTTTTCCATTTTAGTTGCAGGGAGAGTTGCGAAATGGATGACATTACAAAAGTTGTTTTTGGACACCTTGTAGTTGCCAAAGTATTTGGTGTTTGTAACATTATTCTTTTAAAAAAAAAATTCAAACGTGTGTATTTAGGAGAAAAGTATTTATACACTTGTAAACAAGTGATTGGCTGGTAGTTTCTAGAAAGTCATAGAAGGAAAGGGAAATCCAGAGTCGTCGGTCCTCAGTCGTAGTATAGAATTTCCCCTTCATACATATAAAATACTTCCGAACGTCTCTGTTTCTGTTATTTGACGCAAACATTGTTCTGTTTTGCCGTTTCTCCATTCATTCATAGGCTTCTCAGGTAAATCCTTCCTATTTATTTTCATTCATATGTATATATTTGTATATATTGGCGCGCGCGCGCGCACACACACGCTCATATATATATATATATAAAAGTATGTTCCCATATATATGGATTTTTTTATGTAATACATGCTAGAATTTTCTTGTGGTGAATATCAATTTTGAAATAAATGTCGATCCATTCTGTGAGTTATCAATCGAAAAGGTAATGTTTTGCTGGGCGAAATCTAGGGTTTTGAGTTTGATCTATGTGATTTGAGCGCTCTTTTTGGTTAATTTCTCTCATTAATTCAATTTGGAATGTATAAATTATACAATGTTTGGGTGATTGTAGATGTATTCTTTTACACCGTCAACACTACTTTTGGGACGTAGATTATTGATTTGCTTTGTAGAAGGACAATGCTTGCGCAAGCTTCAGAAATTATATATATATATATATATATATATATATATAAGTATGTTCCCATATATATGGATGTTTTGATGTAATGCATGCTAGAATTTTCTTGTGGTGAACATCAATTTTGAAGTAAATGTCGATGCATCTATGCACCAAATTTGTATTCTGAGAGTTATCAATAGAAAAGGTAATGGCTTGCTGGGCGAAATCTAGGGTTTTGAGTTTGATCTATGTGATTTGAGCGCTCTTTTTGGTAAATATATATGGACGTTTTTATGTAATACATGCTAGAATTTTCTTGTGGTGAACATCAATTTTGAAATAAATGTCAATGCATGTATGCACCAAATTTGTATTCTGAGAGTTATCAATCGAAAGCTAATGTCTTGCTGGGCGAAATCTAGGGTTTTGAGTTTGATCTATGTGATTTCAGCGCTCTTTTTGGTAAATTTCTCTCATTAATCCTATTTGGAATGTGTATAAATTATACAATGTTTGGGTGATTGTAGCTGTATTCTTTACACCGTCAACACTGCTTTTGGACGTAAATTATTGATTTGGTTTGTAGAAGGACAATGCTTGCGCAAGCTACAGAAATTTAGGGATTCGATTTTATATATATATATATATATATATATATATTTATATATATAATGGAGCTAGATTTAGATGTGTTTAAACGTTATCAAATTATGGAACCATTTTTAGATGTGCATACACGTTATCATGTTATTTTTAATGATTTTGCCTTGTTACCTCTTGTTGGCAGAAATTGTCCGTATATAAAGTTCAAGTTTTTAATCTTATTATATCTTTTTGAGAGCAAATTTATAGGAAGCTGAAAGTTCATGGATGATTTTTAATTGAATTAATGTATTTAGTGTTCTATCTCTAAGTTTTGAAGCCACTTTTGCAATTTATTATGATGGTTTATGAATAAAGACTTTTTATTTGTCAGCTGTTCTTTTATGAAGGTGTTGCTATAAGTTGGAGATTTGGATAACTTGATATGCGTGCTGTCAGTATGGGATGGTTTTATTCATTATATATATACATTCTCAAATATTTGGATAAATGGATTTGAAGTTTCCACTTGCATTTAAAAACTTTTCAACAGGTGGTTTGTAATTTTGATCTTGATTTTTTCCAATAGGCATGGAGTTATGGATTTCAATGGAATATGAATTAACTCTTGTGAAAGTGTTTGAACTTCCATTTTTTTTTGCCAAGTTGTTCAGACTCATTCTTGGAAGCAAGCATTTTAAAGCAGAACCGGATATAGGGATGGTTGTGTTCGTTTATACTTTATACTTTTAAATTATATCTGTAGGTTCTCTGTGTTCATTACCGAAACATTTTAAATCTCTTAGATAAAAAAAATGAAAAGAAAAGAAGAAGCACTCAGTATAACTGAGGTATTTATTTATTTATTTATTTATCTGTCTCCTAGGAATTTTCTGATATTTCTCACATTAAATATTCTTAAACTTATCTGTCTTGTTATTGATTTGCCTTTTATGTTTGCTCTTTATCTAAAGAAAATAAGATAGTGATGTAGTCTATATGAGTATGCGCAGCATGAGGAATGCTCTCCTATTTTTTTTTTCTGCTGTAATATATAACATTCTCTTTTGGTTCATGCGTTGACACTTTGCATTTGTTGGTGATTAATGTATGTGCTTATCTCTGCCTGCAACTGACAACTGCAACTAACACTCGTGGTTTATGACTGGGTTTATATAGGTCATCTTGCTCACCCACTAAAAATCTTGCAACGACTGGGTTTATATAGGTCATCTTGCTCACCCACTAAAAATCTTGCAACCTTTGGTAACATAACTGCTTAGACTTTTTCATATTGGATTGTGGGAAATGGCTGAGGTATTTTTTACTGCTTTCGATCGATAATTTTATGTCTTTTAATGCTAATATTTCATTATCACACTCCCCACTTACCCCTTTTGTATTGTCTGATTATACTGTTTACTTAGTGATATTTTTCTAGGAAAATATAGTAAAATACTGGTTACTTAGTGATATTTTTATAGGAAAATATAGTAAAATTAATGGTCTTAATCAGGAAGAGTATCTATTTGCGCTTACTACCTTGGATGGTGACAGGAGGGTCAGAAGGTATCATTGAACGTTTATGACTTAAGCCAAGGATTAGCTCGCCAGGTCTCCATGGCATTTTTGGGGAAAGCTATTGAAGGCATATGGTGAGTTTCTTATCTGTTCTAGGGAAACAATAATTGGAGATTCTTTTTTTTTTTTTTTTCATTTGAGCTTTAACTCTTGACCCGACCTTATTTATGTAATAAGTAGATGTTACCATCTCTAAATAAGAGAAATTGCTGATATACTTTCATTTGAGGAGTTAATAATCACATAAGATGTGTGAACCGATATCACACTTTTGTGCAACAAATATTCTTCTGATGTTCACACTTTAGTGCAGCAGATATTCTTCTGTTTGGTGCAACAGATATTCTTCTGTTACAAGGCGGCAACTTTTATTCTTATGTTGTTCATACTTTGGGTCTTGATTTCCAAACCACTTTTAATGGAACTTTCAGAATTCCATTTTTTGACCCTTATGTTCTTTGTTGAGAAAAAATAATACCAATTGGTCCCAATTTTGTTGAAATCCATCTTCATGAAACGATAGCTTTCAACCTCCTCCTCTCTCCATTCACTATGGCAGCACCTTACTCGTGGTCTTCTCGCAGGTGATTGTTGTCACCACATCATCATCTCATTATTTTCGCCCTCCGGAAATCAATCCCTTTCCTGGACTATTCCACCCATATTCTCTAGCTATTTGGATTACAATCTTTTGTTTTGATATTAGGTTTTTTTGAGGTGATTTTCCAGTCTTTGTGGTCTATAAATTATGGTTTATATGGTAAAAAGAAAATTTTGCCCAAATATCTTGAGATAGTTCTCCTTAAAGCAGAGGTTTGATTTTCTGTTCATTGCCTACCACTGGGCTGAATTGTTGGAATGCTAAAGTAATATCCCCCAAGTAAAGTTATATGCTTTTCTGTTTATAATCTATTTCATTTTAACCCATTTTACCTTTTCTTGTTGGTATCTCATGGTACATGGTCATGTGAATGAACATTTTGCATATATATGCTTCTTAATATGCAATGATGCATTTTTGGGATATATATATATATATATAGTCAATAAATTGAGTTCCAACAACTATATAGTCAATAATTTGAGTTTTCATAGAGGAGTTATTTGATTTATGAGTACAAAAAGAGTTGCATCTTGAAAAAAAGGAATGTGAAACGAAGTCCAATTAGATGTCCAAGAACGGTCTATGATCAAGGTATAATTCCTGATTACAGCAAGTCCTTACATTTTATTTTATTGGATCATGGAACAATACAAAGCAGTACAAAGAGACTGCAGCTTCTTTGCATTTGAGCAATGGGAAGATCACAGTAAGGGTCCTTAAATTGTATACTTTTGTTGACACCTCCAGCAGCGGTATTATTCATTTTCATGGGTAAAATAATCTATAGGCTTAATTGGTCAGTTTGAAGTTGTGCAATGCCAAGAAAGTGGAATATGCACAATTTCTTAATGGGTCTAGCGCCTCCCAAGTGGTTGCACATGGTGCAATGTGCATGGGTAAAATTTGTGAATGAAAACTGTAGAAGTTGTAAACAAAAATTGCGACAGAGCTTATGATTAGATAACATTGTGTCAAACTTTCATTATTTGTCTTTGTATGAACCACTGATTTCAAGTTTATTGTAGAGACTTTATCGAAACAATTATAATTTCATTGGTATTTTTAAGTGAGAGATTGATTGTGTTGAGTGATTCGTTAGCATTATTACTTATTGGGTGTTTTGACTCTTTTGAGGAATTAGTGTATGAAAAACAGTTTAACTCTTTTGAGGAATTATTGCTTTGTGGGGGCAAAGTAGTTATTTCACATTACAAAAGCTTTTCAAGCATTAAAAGCTCTTCTAAAACGCAAGTCACATCCATTTACTTTTACACGAGTTCATTGGCATGGTTTTCACCTTTCAGATTCTGTAATTTGCATAGTGTGATTTTGAAGTTTTTTTTTCTTTTCTTTTGAATGGCAGGCACACAGGAATAGTGGTTTATGGAAATGAGTACTATTTTGGGGGTGGCATACAACATGCTCCTGTTGGAACAACACCATATGGAACCCCAATCAAAGTGGTAGATCTTGGTGTCACACATGTTCCTAGAGATGTTTTTGAAATGTATCTGCAGGAGATTAGCCCTCGGTATACAGCCGAAACCTACAGCCTGCTAAGTCACAATTGCAACAACTTCAGCAATGAGGTTGCTCAATTTTTGGTGGGTGTGACTATTCCAGAGCATATTCTGAACCTCCCTAATGAAGTTATGAGCAGCCCAATGGGTGCTCTTATATGTAAGTTCTCATTTCTTGTGCTTCATGCCATCATCTTCTTCTTTTTTTTTTGACTTGTTATATGTAACCGTGAAACGTATTTTTTGTTTTTTATTTTCTCCGTGTGTCGTTGGGTGAACTCTCAAGTCACTTGGGATTGCAATAAACTTTGGTTTCTAAGATGCTGAGCATCTGGAGAAAACACTAATGAACACATTCACACTTATCTCTTTTTGCTGGCTCTCTGGTTCTTGTATGAAATTTAAGGATTGGTTTTTGAACTTGGAATATTCTTTCAGGCTGAACATAGTACTAAATCTCGTGTTTCGATATGTTCTTTAAAGAGGTTGGCAGATGTCTTGCCCGACTATAGAAAGGAAAGGAAATGTCATGGGAATTAACTGTCTGCCTGATTGTCTCTGCAGTGCCTATGATACAGCAACTGGAGACAACATTGAGATCAGGTGCTGTTCCCCAAACTCCACAATTCAGGCCGTCTACGTTGGCCCAAACTTCCCAGCCCATGAGCTTTGCCAGCAAATCTTCGGGTAATTCATCCACGGGAGGACTGAGCATAAAAAATGATGGGGATAATGTGAAATCTGAAGAGCATCCTGGCGGGGAGTCAAAGACGACAGACAACATGGTCCCTCCTGCAGTGAAACCTGCTATCGCCCAAGAGAAGTCACCTGTCAATGGTGTCACAGGAGATCCTCTTGGGGATGCACGTAGCAAGGTGCAGGAGGAGATCAGCAGTGAATTTGCTGCGCTAATGGCAACTGGGACATTGTGTGCAAGTGAAGCTGCAGCACTCGCGACTAGGAGAGTGATGCAGAGGTACGGACATATTAATGTTGCACAGAGCTAGAACTGAGAAGGAAAGATTTGAACTAGTAGTTACAAATTCTTTTGCTTTTACATCTTAAATTTGTGTTTTAGAAACGGAGTTCAATTGTTTTCGTCCATTGTTCTGCAATTGCAAATGAACTTTATTGGGGTCTGCCCAGTTTCTTTCCAATGGTTGAGGCTGGGATGTTATTGGTTTACTCAACTGAGAAGTATCTTGTAGGTTGATATTGAATTTGTTTCATGACCTCTGTCAGATTATGAAGCTAGGTGTTTCTTCTTATACACCAGTTAATGTATGATCAAGTTCATAAAAAAATAAAAAAGGAAAATAAATAAACAATAAAAAAAAAAAGGATGTGTTAGTAAATTTGTTTTTGCCATATTTGCAATGAACTTTGAATATCATTTAGGTAAGGGGTGAAAATTTCATTTGGTCTCACAATTGATTAATTACATAAATTAGTCGTCTCTACAGCTGACATGGTATGGCTAAACAACTACATCTTAATATGTGCCGTGAGACTTGTTTAATACATACATGCATGTATGCATTTGAATTAAATGTTATGTAAATAATTACTTGTATTGTGTAGATCTTATATATAATGAAATTTAGTAAAATTTAATTGGTTGGTAATACGTGTTTGCCATCATTTTCTTTTTGTCTGAGGTTGAAATTTCTTACATAACACAATTTTTGTTACCCATTTCAGAATACTATATAAATTTATGAGCAATGCTACACGTCATGAAATAATTTCATAAATTTGTATCATGAATGATGTGGCAGGTAATGTGGAGAGTTAATATTGGTGGGATTCCCCCCATACACATTGTCCCATGATATTATCACTGAATCCCACCAATACTAACTCTCCATGTTATCTGCCACATCATTCATGATACAAATTCATGAAATTATTCCATGATGTTTAGCATTTCTCTAAATTTATTCTTGCAACCGTGAATCAATTCTGATAATATTGCTTGGGAGGTAGATATTACAGTCCTTATACATGAAGGATCAAACATATATTGACAGTGATAGAGATGTTGGAGAAGGTATACGTTGTGCAATGGAGGCATCCTGGTTTTTTGTGAACTACATGCACAGTGGGGCCCACCGTGCGTGTAGTGCATGTAGGGTCATGGTGCAAGTTCATAAAGAGTCGGGATATATCTGGTGCATGTGCATTGGACGCACTGAATATCTACACTTTCCATTGATGTCCAAACCATGCACTGGGCGTACTGTATATCTACACCTTTCATTGATGTCTAAATCAACAAAATATTGTGCATCGAAAGTATCTTGGTTTTTTGTGAACTACATGCGCAGTGGGGCCCACCGCCCGTATAGTGCATGGAGGGTCAGGATGCATTGGTGCAAGTTCATATAAGGTCAGGATACACCTGGTGCACGTACGCCGGACGTATTGAATATCTACACTCTCTATTGATGTCCAATGGGCGCACTGCATATCTACACCCTCCATTGATGTCCAAATCAACAAAATAAACTCAATCTCTAATGATTATTACATGAAATTAGGTTTTTGATATAAGATTTTGGTATGTCTCTTGAAAATTTCAATTTGGTTTCAATTTTTGTGAGTTTTTTTTTTTCGTCATTTGATTTTTTTATTGCGCGAACGGAGGGTCAGAACGTGCCTGGTGCACGTGCACACGCTGTATTATTGAATATCTACACCCAATGAAGATGCCCAAACCAACAGAATCAACTCAGTTTCTAATGACTATTACATGTAATCAGATTTTTGATATGATATTCTGGTATGTGTCTTGAAAATTTCAATTTGGTTTTAATTTTTTTCTTCGTCAGTTGCTTTCAATGGTGGAGATTTGGACAAATGTTAGATTCTCTTAATTTTTGTCTTTACATTCACAAATCTCGATATCAATTAGGAGAGTTCATGAGTCACTTTTACACCATTCAATTAAGATGATCGCGTGCTTCACACTACGATTTATAGATGTAAATGAAACACTTCCAATGACATTAGTATTGAGAATAAATCTGGAATTAAAAACGGGGGGGGGGGGGGGGGGGGGGGGTGGGGGGAATGGATTTTTTTCTTTTACATTCACGGAAAGTATTAAAAATTTTATTATCAACAATGATGAAGGTTTATAATGGAGGAATTTTTAAAATCTTAACAATTAGGTTTGATGGTATGATGTCTCATTCTCTGAGTGTTTGAATCATGTTATAGATAATATTTAACTGTATGGGACGTTTATTTGAACTTTGAAAATGTCGAAATATAACATGAAGAAATGCTTGGGAACCAAAAGATGCAACGTAACTTTACTATATAAACTACAAGAGTCATTGTCATGTAACATGGATAGAGATCAATATATATATATATATTCTTTTTCCCCATTTATAGCTTCAGTTATTGATTCTTTTAATGAGAGTGAAGTGGGAAGTCTTCTTGTTGACTTCCTATCTCCAAATCAAAATTTTCAATCCCACGGCTAAGAAAAACTCTCTATTTTACAATTCATAGTTGGTCGGAATAAGGTGTCCGGGTACCCAATATACCCGGTATACTGTTAAATGTTGAAATATTTCTTGGTTGGTTCTTTAGAACATCATCATTTGGCATATAATATGATGGATAAGCTGATTGTTCAATCATAAGGCATAAAACTAAACTATATAATTATGAAATCATATATATATACACTAAAAGACTTTGGGTCTATATCAGCTTTATTGAATGATGAGAAGACAAAAGCAAACTCCAAGGCCAATCAAATAATTATTTCTCAAATCAATTAAAACAAAAGGTTCTCTCACTGTGCACGGATCTGACACCACTTCCTGTGGGTCAGATTCCGTTCTTATCTACCCTTCCCTCCCCTCAACTTTGAGACCTAAACCAAAATTAACATAGAAAACCAATGAAACCATTCATGCTAGACTCTCTCTTTTATTATAATTCATATTTCTCATTGAAACAATAGTTAAAACAAATTTTATATATATATATATAATAGAAATTTGGATTCTAAGCAATAACATCAATCAAACCACTAAGAGATACTAAAAACAATGGTATGATAAATTAATAGAAGTCTCTCTCTCTCTCTCTCTCTGATCTCTTCAAATAATAGTCCATGGTTTTTTCTTGGTCTATAAATACCATGCATCTAGACAGCTAAGGTACATAACAAGAACTATACTTATCAAGAAGCATTAATATGAATAACAACAAACATCATATATATATATATGTGTGCGTGTGTGTGTGTGTTTCAAGTAGTGATCTCTCTCTTCCTCGATCTCCCCTTTGGCTGCAAGATCTCTTAAAAAATACTACTATGGTAACAAAACCATCAATATATATCATCGATATATAAAACATATTAATGGGTACATACAAATATATCAATATAGAGTATCTTTCACTATACATTTCTAGGAGAGAAATTAAAGAAAATGAACATATATCAAAGTAATGCTAGCTAGCTAAGGATTGATGACGATAACAAATTAAGCATGTAACAAACGTCTCACTGAGGACAAGCACTATTAATGGCTACTCATATAAATGACCATAAAGATGACAATAACTATAGCGCCGGCCGTTACAACGTCCTCTCCATCATCTTCCACTTCTTCACCACACTGCAATTCATCATACCCTAAACTTACTTGCTCGAGTCTCGCTTTTTCTTTCTTTTACCTGTTGGAAATAGGGTTAGGTCCGCTCGGGACCTCGTGAGCACCGGCTTCGAACTTTCTACCATTAGAAGATGTATGTGAATTTTGGGGAGTGCTTCTTTTAGGGTGGAAGTTCACAGTAGAGGTACTAGCTGATGAAGTGGGAATTGAGGAGGCCATGGATGGCTTTGACATCGTCGGTGGATCGGCCGAGTGAACGAGGACGAGGAAGATGAAGAGGAGGCCAAGAATGAGGAGGAGAGGATGTGACTTTGTGGAGGTTTCAGAGATTGGTGTTCTAATTGCAGCTGCCATGCAATAATCAGGAATAAGAAACCACCCCCCAAGAGCCCACAAGAGATCAATATCCATGAACCACTTACACCACCAAGGCAGTGAGAGAGAGAGAGAGACACAGAGAGAGAGAGAGAGAGAGAGAGAGAGTAACAAAAGTGGATGGATGGAAGGGAGGTTTTGAAAATTCGATACACACACTTGTTGAGAACCAAGAACCAACTTAATTAATATGGTGGTATATACAAAAGGTGCCAGGACGAGTGGCTGAATTTACTGAAATACCCTTATTCTGATTGTGAAACTTACATGAGAATTTTTAATTACAAAAAATAAAATAAAATCAGAGGCTCATTTAAAAAAATTGGGAACTGGAATTATTATTTTGAACCAAAGAGTTTTTGTGTAGATATGGTACATTTGAAGCGAATACCCTAATTTATTAAATCATCTTTGTAGATGCATACCGGAGTACCTTTAGTCCAATAGTATAACTTTTTCAACCAACCTTCAAAGACTAGATGATGGGTTCGAGTTTTCCGGTGGACAAAAGTGTGCAACAAAGATGCAACACATTACAACACGGATGCAACATGCTGAATCACATATGCAACAACGATGCAATATATTTACGTACATCAAAGATACAACACGATATTACATCATGCTACAATGCTATAACACTATTAAATCAAGAATTCAATACCCTTACGTAGTTTGTTTCATTATCGATTTAAAGTTATTTCATTCTCAATTTAAAACCGTTGCATTGTCAATTTAGAAGGTTAGGTTATGCTGTTCCTCTCGGATTGTGGAGGTTTAATTTTACGGTTACTAAAACTCAACTATATCCGGAAAAATTGTTCCTTCCCGGTAATTTATAAAATGAATTTGAATGTATATTATGTATGAGACCATTTCTAGAAATCTCTCTCATTTTATTTATTTTTTTACTTGAAGGGGCTTGACACAATCAATCTCTTACCAACATAAAATGAACCAACATTATCCTGGCTGCGAATTTATATCTTTCTTACAACATTTCCCCTAAATCAGCAAATACAAGTGTGTATAAATATATACATATACATATACATATACATATATATGTATACATATTGGGGCACTGAATATGGACATTATAGGCAATTTAGCAAACCCTAATTGACCCATCTAGTAATGGGGCTAATTTTCAATTTATGCAATAAAGAATCTTGAAAGGGAAAAAAAGCCGGTGGCACCCGAAAGAAAGAGAGATGGTGGAAGGAGAATTAGTGGCTTTTTCTTGGTTGGCTGATTGCCAAAGAAATCTTCTTTTGACTTGAACAACCCTATGTATATGGAATATATAGTCATCTTCTTCTTTGCTTTGCTTTGCTTTTGTTTATGACTCCAATGTCACTTTCACGCCCCTTCTACGGCGCGTTTCTTATCAAATTCAATAATATATAAAGCTTTCCTCTGTCAAAATAAAAGTTGAAAGTGATCATTTTGGCCACCCTTGACCATGGTTTATAAAAAGTATTCCACATGATAGCTCACTTAAAGTTGGCCAAATTCAAATTCAAAAATGAAATATACACTTATTGTGGAAAAGGAAAAAAAAAAAAAACCCTACTATAACTTACTAACCAATTACACAAAATAAATTATAATTATTTTAAGAGCTTTCACCTTTAATAGTTTCTTCGTAACAAAATGTGGTACTTTGTCGTCTTTCAAAGTAGAAAGATAGATGGTTCAAATTCTCGTAGGAGCAAGTGGGTGCTTGTGTTATTTATTTAGCTAAAAAAAAAAATATGCATTACTTTAGCCGATTCTAAGAAGTTTCAGGAGGAACAAGAAAAGAAACAATAACATTAGTTACAAGAGAAGATTATTGTGTTAAACGTAATTCAAGTCAAAGCGTTAATTTGAAAATAAGAAAGGGTTAAAGATAATAAAAACATGCTCTAAGGCTAATATGGTATTTTGATTATGTCTTTTAATAAGGGTAAATTTGGTATATGAAAAGTTTCATTAAACTTTGTATCTCTTTTCTTTCAATTTCTCTCATTTAATTTGGGATAACAAAACCTACTCATCGTGCTTAACTTATATCTCTCCAAATCCCCTCATTTCCTTTCTTATCCTTTAAAATTTATACCAAACACAATATACCATTTCGCCTCTCTTTTTTTTCCTTTCATTTCTCTCCAACCAAATTGGGGCTCAGAGTCATTTGATGCATTGAAGTCATGGTTGCAAATGAACCAAATTGTCCATTTTTGAAAACTTAATTTAATTTATAGGGCTTCAAAGTAGTTGAAATTAAGAATACTTGAAAGATGAACTTGTCAAAAAAATATTACGCACCTTCAAGATTTCAAAAAATCCTATTTTAGTTGAAATTAAAATATATTAAAAAAAATTAGTTACCAAACAAATATTATATTAAAAAATAACCCCCTAAAAAGCTAATAAAAATCTCAATTTGAAATCTTTTAAGCTTTATTTTAAAAAAATCCACATTTATATAAATAAAAAAATATAACTTGTCCTTGTTTGACTACTTTTTAACTAATGCCTTTTTTTTTCATATATATTATATGCCAAAATTAGACATTTCTGTATGCATGAGTTACGAAATAGTTTTTTATTTATACATTATCTGTTCTTAATTTTTTTTTTTTTTTATATTAAGCGAGATGCAATGTCTTTTTGGTATGAAAAACTTTATTCATTTATATAGATGTATTTATATACTCCTAACTCCTACTACTATATGTTATGAAAAACATGTACACAGTAAAAGCACACGGAAATCAAAGCATCGCATCGTATTCTCTATTTCACTACTACTACTACACTACAGCTTCTCTCGTTATATATAAAAGCTAGGGCCAAAAGATTTGTCCCCCTTCTGGGTGATGCATGGGTCCCACACAACCTCAGCATATATATATATATATATATATATATATATATATATATATATATATATCAAGGCTAATTCTGTAATTTTATCGACTGGATCTTCCTTTTAATGACTGACTCATTATCATGCTTCATTTATGTACTTTTACTATTCATATAAATTTGCATAATAATAATAATGGAAATGAGAAAAGAAAAAAATTTAAAGAAGGAAATCACATAGTAAGACATAAATTTCTTGGTCAATGTATAAGAAAAAATAAAGAGGATGATATAATATATATATATATATATATCAAATTATATTCAAGGATATATATAAGCGTGTTTCATAATATATTAAAAATAAGAAGTAATTCTCTAAGACACTCAAAAACTTTCAACCTTCACTAAAAAAGGTGAAGTTGGTCCTTGTTTGGTCACAAGGATACTTGTTCTTATTATATTAGGTTAGGAACGGTTAGCTGCAATTGGTAATGGCACAACTAGAAGAGGGATAGGTTGAACCATTCCTTGATGCAATAATAAAGGCTTGAGTTTAAGTCTGAGACCATGGTTCGAATTTTAAGATAAATCACTTTGTAAAAAATAATATTAAAAAGAAAAAAAAAGAATTTACTTTAAATTAACCTTACCCAAAAATAATAATAATAATAATAAATTCAAAAGTTGTGTCTTACCTTGCAATACTCTTGATTAATGGGATCTCACCTTTCTAAGCTTTTATAATATAATTTAAGGAAAGAATACAAGAAAAATTGTGAATTCATGGCAGAAAATTAGAAAAGAAAAAAAAATTTACTTCTCACACAAATTTCATGTCCGAAAATCTAGAAACAAAAAGAAATAACAAATAATCAATTTTATTAATTTTAGAAAAATAAGTACAATTCTCTGTGGTCGATTCTTTTATAACAAATTATCTTCTTCTGATTCAATCTCTTTGATGTTTGGTGCAAGGATTTTACAAGCTGGTTCTTGAACAGTTGTGACAATATGTTTTCAAATCTTCAAGATTGAGGAAGACTTGACTGGATTTCCTATCGTGGGTTGATGAAGCTTGATTTCAAATGACAGATTGAAGTTCTTCGAAGAAAAACGACACTTGTGTGGCATGTTTGTTGTTGTTTTTCTTCAGCTTCTTCGAGGGTTTAAGGTTTTGAAGTAGAACGACACTTGTATGGCGTGCTTGATATTCGTTGTCTTCAGAACTTGGAGTGTTAGTTGAGGTAGTGCTTCACGTTCTTCATCTTCAGAACTTGGAATGTTAATTGAGGTAGAGGTTCGACAGATCTTTGTGTTGGCCTTATATTTAGCCAAAGGGTGGGAGTTTAATTTGGCAACTTCTCATTAATTGTGCCAACTTCTATGAATAAAGAGATTTTGCATTATTTTATATGAAAATAAATTCAAATTTAAGTTTGAATTGTTACACATTTTTTTAAAGGCCTGAACCTTTAGGATTTCGACACCTGTTCGTCGAATGAGACCCGCAATTATGAAATTTAATTGATCAAGAATATTTGACTTCTTGATTGATCGTACGGTTATTAGATCAGCACAAAATTTATGTGTCTATACTACTATCTCTTTAATAATAAAAATGATGTTGCATCACCATACATCAGCTGTGGTGTCACTGTTATATATATATATATATCTATATATATATCTGCCTACCAAGAAACTAGTCCCTCATGTGCTGGTTTTTGCATGGTTCCATAACATTTGGTTCTAAAAGTCAATAATGTGGAGCTTTTCAATTATTTTTCAATTATTTTTTTTTTTTTTGGCAATTATTTTTCAATTGAGATGCTTGTTAACAACCCAAAAAGATGAGTAATGATTTCAACTAATTCTTAAAGGCAAGACATGTATAGCCTCTTATTTTTAGAGATCTTGATCTTCTATTAGGTGAGCTGTAAGCTAGCACCAAAACCAATACCACACTGTTGTGACCCATATTGTCAACAAATTGAGGTAAGCACGCAACCTTGATATCTTACTTAGCATCAGATAATTTGGCCATTATATATATATATATATATATATATTCGTTGATACTTGTTATTCAAATGCTTAATATACCAACCGCCGTAAAAATTGTTAGTGTGTAAATTTCTTGTCAAGGCAAAAAATAATTAAAAAATCATTTTCATTCAAAAATTCTAAAACCTTAACCATACAAAACATTTTTTTTTTTTTGGTAAATAAAGTAAATTGTATGTGATGTAAGAATTTACATCTATGGAGTGCTAGGAGTACGAATATTTTTACAAAAGTAACGTAATCGTATCGTGTTCATATTTGATATTGATACTCATCATATACTTCTAGACTCATCAGATACTTCCATATATGTATCCGATACTTCCTCAACGTATTCATAAATTTAAAATAATTTTTTCAATTTATTTCTAACACGTATTCGATACTTTTCAAATATTTTGACCACGTATCCAATATTTCTCGAATATTTCAAAACACATTTTTAACAAATTTTGAACATGAAAATATAGTTTTTTCAACAATAATATCATATTATAATTATTAAGAAAATTTTAAAATTCATTTAAAAAAGAAGTGAAGAGATACATATCATGATTTAGTACAAAATTATTCATGCTAATTATACAATAACTCTTAACTCTTATTTTGTTTGTTAATGATAATATTATATAAAGAAATATTAATAACTCATTTTTTGCATATATAAAAATATAATTTATTATTTTTATATCGACGTATCATGTTCGTGTTATATCCGTATTCATGCTTCCTAGATGGAGTGAGTTGATTTTTCTTTACCAACAAATAAATAAATATAAAAGTGGGCCAAGGCCCAACAGAAACATGCTACGGGAGCGCCCAGGAAATTACACAAGAAATCCAAAAGAGCCCCATGTATGCCCCCAATCATATCAGAAACAACATTGTTATATCATATTTTTCCATATATATATATATATATATATATATATATATATATTGAAAAGTAAGTTAAGACACATCTAATCATTGCATCCAAACGATAAGTAATGATGTTTTGTATTCAAATCTTATATATAGTAAAAGCTGCAAAAGTTTGGAAGGCGTTTACAGGGAGGAGATTGAAGGGCTCAATTTGAAGATGAATGTGTGTGTGTATATATATATGTGTGTGTGTGTGTTTGTTTATTAATATATTCTTTTGCACATTCATTCTTCTTTTGGGATTCCTATATTAGTAGTTTAATTCTCTATTACCTAGAAAGGAGTTTAATTACTATTCTAAGAAGTCTGTTACTGCAACTTCCTTCCAATCATCAACTACATGTATATTTCATGTATAAACCTTTATATATATATATATATATATGATTTTGATACAAAAAAAAGAAACCCAGTTCCATCTGATGATGGCATGCGATTTGGGGTAGTAGATGGGATGTGACCTAAAAAAAATCAACTGGTAATAAAGAACTTATATAGTCCATGTAACTTTTTTCATGCTATAAAGCCTATCACTTCTATTTCTGAGTCCATGTAACTTTTTTCATGCTACAAAACCTACCACTTCTATTTCTGAGTCCATGTAACTTTTTTCATGCTACAAAACCTATCACTTCTATTTCACTTTATCTTCTTATCTCTTTAACCATAGAAGAAATTCAATTCCCACTTTAAGGTGGGAAGGGAATTCCAATTAAAGGAATTAGCAGTTTTTGGCATAAAGAATTACTTCAAAAAGTGTATAATAATTGCCAATAACCATCTTTTACATATTCTTTTCCCACTCATTTGGTCATATATATATATATGTATATGTATGTATATTGACAATATGGGAAAGCTAGCCCAGCCAGTAATGGAATCCAAATCAGAGGAAATATATAGTCCCTCAAGCATTGGATTCTGATTCTGAGTTATGAAATGTGGAGAATTCAACAAAAGAGAAAAGGACAACATTTGAGAATATATATATATATATATTTCATGGCAAGAAACTCACACATGTTATTCGGGAGACTCTATTGAACTCTCTGTCTTCTATTTTGAAAGAAAATGAGATATCACTGAGTCATAGACCTTGCTAATATTTGAGAAGCTTAAATACTCAACTCATAGTCTAAATAATCAAACCAAAGATGAGTAATGGCACTATTATTTGATGTTGAAAAAATATTTTGCTGGGAAGGCTTCTTAATTATAGTTCTACCTTTCTCTCTCTCTCTCTCTCTCTCTCTCTCTATATATATATATATACACACACACACACATACTTATAGGTATGTATGGTGCCACCTTTTGATTGAGTTTTTTTTTTTTTAATTTTTTGATAACAAAAAATCAACCAACTTTTTTACCGCTTTGAATTCTTGAATGATTCACAAACTCCGAATGGATATAATGTTACAGACTAGCTAAAAATCTAAAGAGAATACTTTCAAAAACCTTACCAGCCGAGTTACTCCTACAATCTTAGTTTTGCGTTACCCTTATGACAAGGTTTTCAAATTCATTAGCAACAGTCAAACAATTGTAATCAAATGTTTATAAGATTAGTCAAACGTGACAAGGTTTTCAAATTCATTAGCGACAGTCAAACAATTGTAATCAAATGTTCAAAAGATTAGTCAAACGTGTAAAGAAAAGATGAATTGTGATTGTTACAAGTATTCGTTTTTCTTGCAATATGCAGGCGCGCACATGCAAACTAAAGGAAGTTCATTATTTTTAAATTGAAACTAAATACAAATGGGAGTTTTCATATATATATATATATATATATATATATCCCTTCAACAGTTCAACATGAAATTCATGCCCTAAAGGTCAAATATTTCACCAATTAAGTAAACAAATTAAGACTCAGTTATCAGAGCCAAATAGAGAATACAAATTACATAAAGATTAAATAATAATGTTGAATAAAGTCTCATGACACTGAAGTTGTTCTAATACAGTGGTTATTCAGAATAATGATACATCTTTCGGATTCAGAAAATATATACGAAATGTGAGTTGGAATGTGTGCTCCCACCATATCACATAAATTCCATTCAGAATCTTTTGAATTCGATATCTCTATCATTACTGGATTATATTTGGGTAAATTACTCTGACTTTTCTTGAGATTTTAACTAATTACCCTCACATTAAAGTTTTTAAAATATGGTGGTCAACTTTCTCTGAGATTTGGTTGACTTTACTCTGAGTATTCTCTTGTTAATTGACAATCAATTTTGTTAAAATCAATTAACATAAAAAAAATAAAAATGCCAAAACTATCCTCGATGGTGATAGTGCTGGTGTGACATTGGTGAAGAATATATATATATATATATATATATATATATATATATATAACATGTTATTCTCGGTCAAATGATTAAAAATTGAAGTTATTTTTGCACAAAAGTAATATAATTTGAGAGTACTTTTGTAATTGTATATTATATGTGATTTTGTTTAACAGATGGTTAGTCTGTTAGGAGTGTCAAAGTAATTTTACAAAAAAAAAAATGATTTGAAGGTAATTAACTCAAACCTTATAGAATTTTTGATATGGGATTACTAAAAAGGTGAGTTTTGAGAAAGGTTGGAAGTTCAATTCTTATCGTTCAAACAAATAAAAAGAAAAGGAGAAAGAAAAAAAAAAGTATTATACTAGGAGTTGGTTATGGGAACTCTTAGAGATATAAATATTCAATTTGCATCATCTCTAATAATTTAAGTTTTTAGAGTAAATAGTGTTTAACAGATGTATCAGAGTCTCAGGCACCAGAAAGTCCTAGGTTCCAACTTTGTTGTCACCCTGCCCTGATAATTTATCACACATTGAGTCCACGCAAGTGCTCCATCAAGTCTCACTTGAAAAAATATTCAAGTTGTTGGTGTTCAAGATGATCGGTCTATTAATTAAATATTCAAGTTGTTGGTGTTTAAGATGATCGGTCTATTAATTATATATATAGTCAAGTTTCATTGTCCCACTAGTGACATATTAATTATACCAGCATTTGCTACGCATACCCTCCCAAGAAATTTCACCATGAATATTGTTCTAATGAAAGTTTAGATATGTATACGGTGAAAATTGAATATATATATATAATCCTTATTCATGTTAATTTCTTGATATAAGAATGGATATACGATGGTTTCTGTATTTCTTTTTTTATCGTAAAATGAAAAGAAAAAAAAATACTTATGATTGTAGAAGAGAATGAATAACTCTCTTCCACAGGTTCTTTCTGTCTCGAAATACGAACTTTAACAGTGAAGAAATTAAAATAGAAACGAACTTTTGAAGCCGGATTTTTCATTAACTTGGAATTCAAGTATAATGTTCAAGAAGATAAGTAAACTATTGCAGAAATTGAAGTTAACAAAGAAATGAAAATTACAGAACATAAATAAACGACATGAATTTTAAAGTGCAAAAATTAAAGGTACATGAAATGTAAATTAAAAAGAAAACGGTGAAGTTATGGTGCAGAACCTCTCTTCAATCAAAAGAAATTTAATTTATAACTGAATTAATGACATTTATTTCTGCCATAACCGTTGTAGTTGTTTTCTGTCTTAATAGTTACTTCAAGAAGGAAGAAATTTACAGTATATTTGGTGTAAGAAAATACACGAGTGGCCCGATATGACACACCTTACGTGTTATGCATGCACACACCGAATGTATGTGTAAAAAAATACACGAGTGGCCCGATATGACACACCTACCTTTCAAGAAAACGACATTTGTCATACCATAACTGAGTGCTGCAAGCCGGCCTGCAACTAATGTGATATACCACGTGTCATTAAAACTTGTCTTTAATTTTCATTGTCATGTCATTACGAATATGCCACATCAGTGCCATGTAATGCCCAATCATCATTTGCGGCCGATAAGGACTGTTTGGGTGCAAACACCAGTAATTGTCTTGGTATTTATCAGACAATGTGAACAACAAGAAGAATGACCCAGTAAGCCAAAATTGATGTAGTTCAAACTGATTTAGTCACTTGATCAGATTGATGCCTTGATTGGATTTTGGAGCAAAAATTGTAGATGCCCTATCTATATAGATCATACCAAATTAAACTTATAGCTTTTATATATATACATATTTCTACAACTATAGCACTTTTCATATATTAAATCTAGTGTCTTTAGAAGTAGTTTTAATAAAAATTCACATTAGGGTCATGATAGAATCTTCAATACCACCCATCAAAAGAGGTTTTCTGCACTTATCTATACTTAGATGTTCATTGATAGTCAGCAATTTTGGTGATAATATATACATAGAAAGCACAGTAAAATGCAGAATTAGACAAGTTGGATTATAGCTTTAGTCCACCTATGTGGAACTTATTAGAATGTTGTCTCTCAAATGAAAAGTTTTTAAATAAATAAATAAGAATTTGGTATGACGAACAAGAATCCAGAAAAACCCCAGAAAGAATCCACAAAAAGTAAGATCTTCTTTACTTATTTTTTTAATCTACTTTTTTCCTTCAATTATATATATCACTAATATGTCAAGGAATTCATTATCAGTATCAAATCTGTCCCATATGCCCAAGTAGTTCTGGTCTGTTGCAATGTTCCTTTCAATAGGCAAACATGCAATAAAGACATAGGAAGTGGCTAAGACTCCATTATGGTCCACACCAACATACTCTTTCTTCTTGGTAGAAGGAAAAGTTGGAGGGATGCACCCAGGCATCTTTCTTGGCCCACCATTTTACATCTCTCGATCTAAAATTCAACGAATAAAAGGAGGAAAGAGAATGATAAATATAATATTAGAAATATTGTGTAAAGTGACGTCCTAAGTCATACACAGCAAGAGCGATATTATATAGAGAGAGTGGAAAAGCGAACCCGACACTCATTTAGAAGAATTATGTGACTAATCATGTGACGTCATTATATAATGAGAGTATAATGGTTTAAAATTATAAAACTCTCGTTTACATCTCCTTTTCGATCAAGTGTCACCTCGTTATCTTTTCTTTCACTCAACCAAACAAAAAGAGAGAAGAATACACGTTCCTTTTCCATGTCTCAATATCCTTCCTTCCTACCATCTCTTCTATCTATTTTTCCATTCTCTGTACCAAACAAAGCATTAACTAAAAAAACCCTAATAGGGTGTGGCTTTTTGGTAACAAAAAGGAAAATGCAAATGTTCTGGGACTGGGAGGAACATTAATTAATATGAATA
Organism: Cornus controversa; assembly: GCA_026545225.1. NCBI lineage: Eukaryota > Viridiplantae > Streptophyta > Magnoliopsida > Cornales > Cornaceae > Cornus > Cornus controversa. The sequence continues at coordinate 44,065,439 of CM048847.1, read as the reverse complement.
CCTAATTAAAGTTTCTTCAACAGTAGTATCCCTCCCAATAATTAGATTGCTTAAAAAGAGAAATTATAAGGTGGGAGACCTTGCTTTATAAAAAGGTAAGTAAACTATGAATTGATTGATTCACAATATGAAGTTTCTCAGCAAAAGAGATTTTCGTGTAAAGATGGTAGGGCACAAGGATTATCTTCTGAAATACTGCATTTGCTTTTGTGATCTTTTAAATATTATTACCATATATATATGTGTGTGTGTGTGTGTCATTTTCCCATGTTTCTGTTCCCACCATTTGTTTTCCAGGAAAACTATGAGATAAATCACACGTGCATAACAAACACGCGCTTATCTACACATACTGAAATATAGAAACATAAGATAGGTTGGAAGATCATATATTATAATTAATCTTTGACCATATATATCCTTTATCACAGGCTTATCATTCATGCATGTCACAAATGCCCTAGAGAAAAGTAAATGGAAAGAGTGAAACACTAATGTAATGGCTAATTAAGGATTAAACTATTACATGGCTAGTGGGAAATCATACCATTTGAGAGAGAGAAGAGAGAGAGCGAGAGAGAGAGAGAGAACAATGTAAAAGCTCCTTTATTGAAGAGTAAACAAAAGCCTGTGAATTATTTAATAGAAGCATACGTTGTCTTGAATGTTAATTACAAGAACTATACGATTTATATGGTGATTGTATAGCCTTACTTTTAGGATATGGAGTTAACTCTTCTAGGAGTTGTTTGTTAATGTAGAACTCCCTGAAAGAATCATGATGGTTATTAGGGGTGTACACGGTACGGTTCCTAACGGTTCTTGGTGGAATCGGAACCGGAACCGTTACCAACAGTTCCTGATTTTCGGAACCGGAACCGGAACCGTTAAGGGTTGGAACCGTGAGGAACCGTACCACGGTTCTCGGTACTGTTCCGGTTCCGAACCGCGGTTCCTTAGGATTTTTTTTTTTTTTAATGAAGCTTGAAAATACAATATATATATATATATATATATATATTCATTAAATAAATGTGAGACCTACAATCTAAAAATGGCACCCTATATATATATAATTATTATATTATATTATAGATATATATACATTACATATAATGTATATATATTATGTATAGTAATTATATTATAATATAATTATTATATATAATATATGATAATATAATTATTATACATAATATATATACATTATATATAATTATTATATGTAATGTATATATATATATATTATATAGTTATTATATTATATATATATATACACATATTTAATATAAAACGGTTCCGGTTCCGGTTCCGGTTCCAAGGAACCGTTACCCCCAACGGTTCCGGTTCCGGTACGGTTCTACTGGTCCTGGAACCGGAACCGGAACCGTTGGTAACGGTTCCTAATTTTAGGAACCGGAACCGGAACCGTAGCCACGGTTCGGTACGGTTCCGGTACGGTTCCCCTCGGTTCCGGTTCCGACGGTTCTTTGTGCACCCCTAATGGTTATCTCCAAGTGTGTCCCAGAGGTATGCTTGTAATTTCTCAATTTGCACGGGTGTGTCAGGATCGTTAGATTTATATCTACGGCCAAGAAAAGCCAAGCAAATATTCAGATTTGTTTACTGTTATTAGTGGTCGTGACTGTGTATGGGTGACTTATTTGACCCGCGAGTATGGAGAGCAAGAATGACTCTCTCAATAGTTCGTATCACTTTTGCCCTAACGAGAGACTTTGTTAAACTTGAAGTGAGTTAGATGGAAGTTATGAACGCAAAACCACAATTGATAATCAAACACAAAATAATACATTTTTAAAAAAAGATATAACATTCTCTTCATAAACTTTCAACGCACAATACAAAGATGATGAGCTACAAGTCTTGAATAATACAATGGAGAAACTCCTAATTACATGCTAAAGGGTTTACTATTTGAACCATTGACCAAAGATTACAAGCTTTAAAGTAAACTTAAGAAGTTACACTAGGAAAGCATGTAAAGAACAGGTAAAGTAATCCTAAGGTTAAAAGTCACACTCTGAAAGCATGTAAGTGTAGGGAAATGCAAGTTTAACGTTACAAAGTTGTAAATAGCAGTATAGGAGGCCTAGGGTCTATAGACAATACATGAAAAATAGGTGCCGTTGGTGCAGGACTCCTTCCTCATCATAAGTGAGTTTTATTTATAGCGGTAGAGAAATGAGGTCCATGGTTGGATTGTTGCCACGACCATGATGAAGCTATCATCTCACGTGATGCGCCATCATCTGACTCGCCTGTTGGTTCACCCATCCTTGATGTGACAGACTCGAGGTGTTTATCCGGCTAATAGGAACTCAAGTGCCCTTTTTGCCATAGTCTTGTCGCCCCCATACTCTTGTCTATTGATTGGAAGAGGCAGCTGGTTTACGCCCTTGTTTGGTATATACTATGCCTGGCCAAGATAGCCATGGCCGTAGTTGTTGGAGATGAGTTGTGGTAATGGACTTGGACATGGCCGTGTAGGCTGTTGATGTGGCTTGGAGTGAAATCGGGACCTTATTCTTCCACCTTTCTGCAGTCCAGTACCCATTCCTTGTGACGTCATGCCTAGATGGATCAAATGTCCAATTTGGGTGCAAGGTGCAAACACATTATCATATTTGATGACGATGATATTGTCTGATCTCTTAGAATATTCCATAATCTACCATTGTACACATAGTCCTTCCGTCTATTTTTTTCTTTAAAATTTTGACTACTCTCTTTCTGAAGTGTGGAATTCAGTTTACTAGGATGCATCTGGATACCTGGGTTAATATCATTGTTTGGGCTTCTTCTAATTATTTCAAGGGAAAATCACTTATTAAAAGTTCATCCTATCCTTCGTAGTTTATTATATCCGGCGTGAGAGGAACAATAGATAGTTACCAATGATTATATGAATGTTTACTCAGCAACTTCTAAATTTTCTAGTTCAACAAGTTCGGAATCTGTAGATTCCATCTTAATTAGGCTGAGCTGCTCTCTGCTTTGTATGTTGGGCTTAAAATTAAGCTGGTTTTACTTTTGGACTATTAATTTGCAGTTTTGGTTGCCTCTGTTTTGGGCTCTAATGCGGTGCCACTGTTATGCTATTCTTGGGTTTGATGCTCTAAATGCTTTTGTTAAAGAGTAATGATAAGGAGTCGAATCGAATTAAAACAAAATACAAGGCTATGGCAGAAGGCATAACCTCATAATACAATTGAGAACGACCATTTCCAGTATCCAACAAGATTAAAAAAAAAAAAAAACTACGAAAAATAGCAGTTAAACTCCTAGCCACACTCAAACAATGATATACAAATATATATATATATATAGGCAACTAACATCTCAATCCTACAGCTCACTGCAACTTCAAACTCCTGCTGCAACAACCACTACTGCATCATACACATATCCAGATTTAAACATCAACCAGATTAACTCCCCTAATTACACAAACCTCCCAAAACACCAATCTGGCTAACTGAACAGCATTTGGAGCCGCCAATCCCTGATGGAAATTTAAGTTCTTGCTTCTCCAAATACCCAATATAACAGAGGAAAAAAGTATTCGACACCATTTGTTCCTTCTCAAATCCTGTTTAAATTTCTCATGGAACCGCAAAACTATCTGATCCCAATTCCAATTCATGACCTCAAACAGCCATTTCCACGCATCAGCAGCATACGAGCATTCAAAAAATAAATGATATGTCTCATCTCCAGCCTTGCAACAAAGGTGACATGTTGAAGTAAAGGTAAATACCTCTCAATTGAAGATTAGTTAGAGAAGGGATCTTATTCTCTGAAGAACAGGGCAAGTTGTCAAGCATTAAAATTTCTATCCTACTGTACTAAAAAACATATCAAGGAACACTAAAATTTCTTTCTATGATGATCTTCCAAGTCCAGTGACAAGTCACCACTCTTGGCACTTCCCTCATCTGTAAAAAAGAGAAAAAAAAAAAGGGGGAATCTGGTAAGTTTCTGTGTCATTTTTCATTCAACTGATATTACAACCATAATCATAAACATTTAACATATGCATGTAAAAGAAACTTACATAGTAGAAATAATATTTTATGACTTGTCACCGCTCTCAGTTAATGAACCATCATTGATAGAGATACCAGGCATGTTTTGCTACTCAAGATCAAATACCGACGACTTGTTAGGCAAAATTGTCTTAGAATTTTAATATTTTAATAACAAAAAATAATGAAAGGCCAAACCTGGAAGCTAAAGTTTGCCATTGATTGATTATGTATGGTCGTGTCTTCCATGGGATACACCTGTTTAGATAATTTCAGGCCTATTTTTAAAAGAAGTAAATAAAAATTTTACAAAAGCGAAAAACAAGCGTATTTTATGTTCCCCATAAGTACCTCAGAGGGGCTTTGGAGCAAAGTTGACTGAGTGACGCTAACATCAGGATAATCTTCACTCAAGTGATAGGTTGGATTTGCCTAGCATAAGAACATTTTATTCGAATGAGTATAACATATAGTTACTATACACATTATATATAAGTGAATAAATTATAACATGTCAAATTTCTTGAGTGGGACTTCACTAGTCATATCCGATGTAAATTGAATATTTGGAGGAATGCCAACTTTATTAACAACTGTATGGGTATATTCACGAAGCTACATTCAACATGTATATGGTTTATATTAAATATATAAATAGAATAAGATTAATAAAATACTTGTATTATAATTAAAGAATGAAAGTACCATTTTTCTTTTTGGACGATTAGATTGTTCCTTTTGGGAAACCTGTTAACATAAGAAACACTACAAAAAATTAGGACTTTAAAGACAAATCAGTTTGTCACTAAAAGTATCGCCAAAATGTTTGTGACAAAAATAATTTTGTTGCAAGGTCGTCGTAAGAAAAATTAGTTTTTTAAAACAAATAGATTACAAAAAAAATAAAATTAATAAAAGCATTCACACAATGGTACCTGTTTCTTTCTTTTGCTTATTATTCGGTTCACATGGGACTCTTTTCTCTTTGATGATGGACTTGGAGACCTCTTGCTTGAGTATGATATTCCTTGACAATGACCATCATGTTCAACTGATGACATGAAACGATCTTGAAGCAATTTGATACTTGCACATTCCGACTGATTCAAAACAAGCTTCTCTTTTCCCGCATCTAAAATTTTTGACAACATCTCACACTTCTCAGTAGACTCCATTGCGACGTCTACTAGTTCTTTAAATTTTTCATGCAATCTATCGTACCACTCAATTTGTTCACTAGTGAAAGGATCATCATAAGAGCTCCTTACATAGGTGTATCTTCGCTTAATGTCCTTTCTCCATCGATCTAGAATATATCGTGATGGGATCTCCTTCACACACTGATCACTTAGAACAGCAATTGCATGCCTGCATAAAATTCCTTTAAACTCAAACAAACGGCATGTGCATTTCACTTCACATTCAACTTTATTATAGAGAACATTATAAATGTCTAGCCTTCGAGAATACCCATCTCCCACTGTTACATTTTCTCGTACTTGAAAAGTGACAATTGGTCCATCAACTTTGACAAAGCTAACATTACAATAATATAGTCCTTGTAACTCGTTTTGAAACAATTTAAATATTTCAATACTATAAGCTTCTTGAAACTGCTTCTCGATATGAAAATTTGTTATCACCGGAATGTTTGAATTAAAAGAAGCAAAATTTGCTAGATTCTCCTTCTCAGCCATGCTTCTTAAAGCGTTATCACATTGCTCCACAAACTGTTTCAAAGTAGTTTTTGAGTTAACATAACCATCAAAGAAGGAATTCATACTTTCACAAGGTTGAGTTGTAGACAATCCTGCCCAAAAAGTGTCCTTCACGAAGGTTGGAACCCAACGATGTCGATCTACATACAAAGAATTCAACCATTCATTATGATGAAGGTTGTAAGTCTCAATCATTTTGACCCAATTTTCTTCAAAATCCGTGGTGGTCATGGAGTCATATGTGATACTCATCAAGCTATTACTTATTTTCTTAAACTCTGCAAATCCACTCAACTTCACAGGAATCTTTTTCAATATGTGCCATAAGCAAAGTCGATGGCAAGCTTCAGGAAACACCTTTGTGACTGCTCCTTGAATGGCCATGCATTGGTCAGTGATAATAGCATTTGGTGAACGCCCTCTCATACATTCTAACCACGATCTAAATAGCCAAACATAGGTCTCCGTATGCTCATTGGACAACAAACCACAACCAAACAACATTGATTGTCCATGATGATTTACTCCAACAAAAGGAGCTAAAGGCATTTCATATTTATTTGTAAGGTACGTGGTGTCAAATGTGACAACATCTCCAAATGACTCATATGCGGCCCTAGATCTTGCATCAGCCCAAAATACATTCCTTATACGGTTTTCATCATCAAATTCCATTTTATAGAAAAAATCTGAATTCTTGTTTTGCATTCGAACAAAATATTCATGAATAGCTTTAGCGTCTCCATCCCCAAGCCTTAAATGTCTTGCTTTTGCAAAATGAATTTCACAATCTTTCTCACCAAATGTTAAATTTTCACAATCTCTAGCTTCAACAACAAAAGAGTTTAAGGTCTTGCTTAATGAAATGTCGGCTTGGTCGTTCAATTCAAGTCTTCTTTCTGCATGACGACTTAGTTCCATATTACAACTAAAAAATCGTGATTTTGTTGGGCTTAGTGTATGATTATGGTCAAACTTGACATAGCCCACAGTGTATCGACCATCATCATCAACAATCATATTGATTTTGGCTTTACAATCAGTTTTTGTTGATGGCTTTGGTCTAATAGAATTACTTGAAGTGCCTTTTACCCTTCCAGATTTGGCACATGAAAACGTTACATACTTCAATCTTTTATTTTCATCAAATTTTCTACTTTTTCTTATCACACCAAAGCCCTCACGCTCACCATAGTTCTTGTAATAATCAAAAGCTTCATCATCTGAGTTAAAAACCATACCGGTCTTCGGTGCTTGAACTTCTTCATACCCATTTGATATTCCTTCAAGACCTTGTTCATTCATGCTCTCAACAGTAGCACTTTGTTTATCTGATCCCACATTTATCTCCATAACATCTTCTATTTCCTAAAAAAATAAAATTATTATCAATATAAAATAAAAAACCATTTTCAGTCAAAAACAATTAGAAAGAAATTACAATGCATTGCATTCAAATATTTCATTTCTAGTAAACTGAATTACAAATACCTTTCAGTAAAATTTAAAGGGGAACAATTAACTAATGTCAATTGGCTGTTATTTGGAAGATCTAAACACTAAAACCATTTTATTTTATTTTTTGAGTTTGGGGTCATAATCAGTTGTTTCTTTTGCAACTTAAGCTAGAATGTTGTTTCTGTGAGCCAATGAATGGCTGAAATCAGAAGAGCGGGTGAAGGTGCAGACTCATGGGAAGTTTCAAAAGTGTGAAGTTATCCGCCAAAATGCAATTTTTTACTAATTTATCCAAGTTTAAACAGAAAATAATTATATTTTAACATTTTATTGTTAAAGGATTTATAAATTTAATTAAATTTCTGGATGGAAAAAAAAAAGCACCAAATCAAAACTTTGTAATATACTTTATAAAAATATGAAGGGAAAAAAACAAAAAGAATAATAATAAAAGAGCTTCAGGATTCATGTTAAAGGGTATAGTAATAGCATCCTTGCACCAAAATAATAAAATGTATACAACACTATAAGGGAACTACACTGAGAAAAGCGAATCATTTTGATCAACATGTAATGCCAGTATATATATGTATGTATCTATATATCTATATATACATATATCTTGCCTCCCCTACATATATAACTACATAATAAGAGAACCTATATTGCATGTAAACATACTTGATCAAATGATAGATTCTTCCTCTTGTGTGAAAGAAGAACGGTTATCCCAAGCCATCTGTCATCGTGGAAAACAAATGTGTGATCGTGGGAGCTTGTAATAGCAATGAAGGAGGAATTGGTTTTGTAACTGTGATCGTGGGAGCTTGTAATAGAAGTGAAGGAGGAATTGGTTTCGTAACTTAGATGTGAAGACGAAGGACTTTCTAATGTGAAATATTAGGTTTTTTAGATTTTTAAATGTTGATGTGTACTTTAGTTTACTAAGTGCCATGCCAGCTGCCACCTAGATTCAAGATGTATATCTCAAATGAGTTTCAAGACATGTAGCAGACTCTATGTTTATATATAACATACTTGAATGAAAGGCAAATTAAGTTCTTTTTCCTTCTCCTTTCTTTTCTTTTCCTCTCATTTTCATCCGTCCAAAATCACTAGTAAGGTTAAATAAATTCTTTTTCAAATATATTATCTACTCTTCGCATGTTTTCCTGCCATTGCAAGTTCGTTCTGTTAAGAAAGAGAAATCCACTTACTTTTTACCTAATTTCACCTCATCACCTCTGTCGCTGCATTGTCACCATTATAAACTTCAGGCCGGCTTGGTACAATTTTCTGAAAAAAGTACTCAAGAACTCTGAAAACTTTTTTTAAAGAATTATAAAAGACATTTCTCTGAAAAAAACTATTTTATAATTGAGTTTTTAGAAAACTACAACCAAACTAATTTTTGTACTACTTTTTTATTTTCAGTTCTCTGAAAACGAAAAACTATAGTCAGAAAACTGAATCAAGCAAGCGCAACATGTTTTATGGAGTCCCATCTATTTAGGAATTTCCCCTTTCATTCCCTTTCTATTTCTCTCCCTTTCCTTGCTAGCTACTTTTTAAAACTTTTGGGTGAAATTTTACATTCTCTATTCCTCCACAGTTCCTCTCTGAAATAATTCTTATTTATTCAATTTCAAATCTTGTCACAGATCACATTGTATTCTTGTATTTATATTTTTTTCTTAGCTTTCACTCAAACCTAATTTATTCAACATTAATAGGTATTAATAACTATACATTTCATAAAATACTAACAGTAGTTTATAGCAAGCTCTACAATTTTGTTGGCTTTATTTTTTCCTGAGTTCGAACTATTTTCCTTGTTGAATGGGTCATCATAAGAAGATGGAACTTTGGTATTTTGCTTAGTTTGCAATAAAAAAATAAAAGGTCTTGCTCTTATGGTTTATATTTAGTTCTTATGTATCATAATTTGGTCCGATCTATACAATTTTATGCCAGGCACTTGCAGTTCTACCATTGACGCGATATGTGAGAGAGAGAGAGAGAGAGAGAGAGAGAGAGAGAGAGAGTATGAGTTCAGATTCGAAATAAGAAGAGAGATAACGAACTAACCTTCAGCATGCGCCGTGTAACGTTACGGTCGCCGGGAGTGGTTCTCCGACCGCCGAAGATTGATAGTGGGGCTTTGCAGTGTTGCGGCTAGGTTTTGGCTGTGTAAGGGGTGAAAGTGTAGAGATTAGGGTTAGATTATTCAATATATATATATATAATGGGCTTAAGTTATTGGGCTTGAATGAAGCTATTTGGAATGGTTGCGAAAAGAAAGTAATTGGGTTGGGTTGGGCTTAATAAATAAGTTAAAATAATTAAATATCTAACGGATTAAAGCCTAAATATAATAATATATATCATATATTTTCATAGTTGAAGTTCATCAACTCTGTTAAATGTTAAGTTATATATACCTTTCCTTACCCAATATATATATATAGATTATGAAACTTGTAAAACATACACTCTCTAAAACAATAATCAAGAGATAATTACACTTCAGGTTTTGAGAGAAATGTTCTCAAATTGTTGAGTTTGAGTGTTAGTATTATACTTTGAATTAATGGAACGGAGATGAATATACAAGTTTATAAAAAAAAGTGCAACATTCGTGAACATACAAATTTGATAGCTTTGCTTAACTGAATCTCGAAGATGTTCTCATTTCTTCTGTTTGCACTTCATGAAGCGATTAAGTATTTCTAAGCCTTAATAAATATTATTTTAATAGTTTTTTTTTCTTTTTTTTCCTGACAGCTAATCTTAGTAGTAAATGAATTTTATGTACAATTATAATCATAGTGAAAACTGATAATATCCTCCTTTCCACAAACAAGCAAGAGTTTACTGTTTCAAAATTGTAAATCAATTGTAGGTATAGCTTTAATTAACCATTCTTTTTACAAACAAGTAATAGCTCATTATTTTAAAAAATGGTAGGAAATGGATTTGTAGGTATACTAGTAGTAATCACCATGAAAAAAAACCCCACTAACAAATAAGCAAGAGCAAATGAAAAAAAAAAAAATCATTTCTCAAAAGTGTAGTATAAGGAGGTTTGTAAAAATAAAAAATAAAAGACTACGGGTTGATTTTTCCCCCCTAAACTTCCAATAAAACAAACCAGAAACTACGAACACATGGAGGACCATCTCCAACAACACGTTAATAATTAAAAATTTTAAGAGTTGAATTTTAAGTGTTGAATTTTCAATGATAATTGTAAATTGAGAATTTGTTTAATATATATACGAGCAAACGGCAAAAAAAAACCCCTCATTTATTTCTCATTGGCAAAAACTACTCCTGATCTATTTTTTTGACATAAAACCCCCTCCAATTAATGAAAATCTCATTAGGGGGTTATTACGACAAAAATGCTCCCCTCGTCTATTTATTTTCTTTTTTATTTTTTTTAAAGAAATTTTATTTATTCACTAATATTATAATATTATTATTTTTTATTTGAGAAAACACATTGAATAACTTCTTAGAGGATAAATAAAAATTTTGCTCATCGCTTCAAATGAATAAAAATTATAAAGGAAGGTAAAAAAGTGAGATAAAAACTATATTAAAAATTGTGATTAACTTGAGAGATAAAATGATATAAGAATGACAGAAGAAAAAAAATTACTCACAAACCACGTATTCATCATATTATATACAATTAGAAATAATAAATGATAAAGTTTTGCAAAATATACAGTTCCTCATATTTATCAAAATCTATGATTTAAATAGTATTATTGAAAATTAATTGCATGGTCATTCAAAAATAGGAAATTGACCCACATTAATATCATTTTTTTTATTGTAAATAAATTGACCCACTTGTATCTCGGATTCCCAAATAAAAAATTAATATTACAAAATTAGAGGATAAATAAAATTTCTTTAAAGAAAAATAAAAATGATAATAAATAGATGAGGGGTATTTTTTGCCACTGAGGAATAGATAAGGTTTTTTTTTTTTGCTCTATATATATATATAATATAGAGAATCTGTTCCTACTAATTGACTTATTCCTCTTCGTTGATATCATATTGTATTATTCAAATATTTTTAGTTCTCTTTCATAGATATATGAATCTTTTCTTGCTGTTACTTATTTAATTAACAGAATGACTTCTTCGGTTTTGCACAAAGAAACTCCATATTTCAAACTATATCAAAAGGAACCAGATTATACTGGTTTGTAGGTGTTATGATGTTTGTGCTTTCCATCTCTTTGACATGAGGAAATAAGTTTCTCAAGAAAACTTATCCATGTGTTTTAGTTGGTTACAACCCAATCCGTAGGGACTATCGGTGCTTAGACCCTCACACCAAATGAGTATATATATCAAGGCATGTCATCTTTGATTAAGGAAAATTTCCTTTCAAGCCATCCCAATCGGAGTTGTTTTCATCTTCATAGAACTTACAAAATTTCCATCTCTTGATGAATGGTTTGGGACAATAGTTGAAAATGGTGAAAATCATCTTATTCCACAACAATCTATTTCCAATATGAAGTCTTGTTGTGGTACAGGTATAAAAGCAGTTCTTGAGTCTTCTGTTGATCATGTTGAGGCTTCAAACAACGATATTCCTACAACTAATCCATCAAATGACGTTCCAAACAACGATATTCCTACAACCCATCCATCAAATAACGCCTCGTCCATTGAAGTTATATCATCTGATAATGCACCCAAGTTCCATAGCTTTTGGTTCGCTATCCCGATTATGATTCCCCAACCCCCAAAGGGAAAGGTCCTTTCCTTTTGGTCTGGTTGTGGGCGAGGAGGGATTCGAACCCCCAACACCGTGGTTCGTAGCCACGTGCTTTAATCCTCTGAGCTACAGGCCCCACCCCGTCTCCATTGGATCTGTTCCCAGTTATCGACGACTTTGATGATGAACTGACCATTATTAATAATCATAGTGACAATGAGGATGCTATCTCGACACATCCTCGGTGTGATCGTCATCCTCCAACATACTTGACTGACTGTGTGCAATGTCGCTCAAGCCGACACTATTGTTGAGTGTTGAACCCTTCGTTCAGTGCTTAAGGATACTCGTTGGATCACTGCCATGAATGAGGAGCTTCAAGCTCTTCACACAAATCACACATGGTCATTAGTGCTCGTCCGCCTAATGTTAATGTTGTTGGCTCTAAGTGGGTTTATCGGATAAAGCAACATGAAAATGGTTTCTTTCCATGTTTTCTGCATAATCATTTCAAAAACTTTATATATATATATATATATATATATATATATATATATATATAATGGTAGTTATAGTATTGAATAGAGCAAGCAAGCCATTTTATGGATTTACTTACTTGATACATATCATCTTGAGACTCTGCTAATTTAGGAGTATGAATGTTATTTGAACTAAGCCATTTTGCAAAGCCATTTACAAATTATTCCTCATTAATCATTTGATCTTCATTTACATCAAATTCTTCCATTATTTTTGTTATTGCTTCATCTACATCCAAAGGTACCTTGCCAAACTTGATATCCGCAATCAGTTCCTTTAATTCAGGTTGTGATATGCAGTTATCTTCATCTCGATCCATTTTCTCAAACAATCTGAAATTCAATAGATGATTAATCACTATGAGAAGCATTATGTGCATTTTCTATGTCAACAACAGTGCCTTCAGAGAAATGTGTAATTGCAGTTTAATCATGTAGACAATTCATGTATGTCATATGCCTAATTAGCTAACCAAAAGCTAATGTCCCTTAACCTTTTTATAGCATGTGTATCCGGTGTTCCATCATCTGTGTAGAGGCTCCCTAGTGCATAGCTTTGGACATGAGTAATAATTCCTGATATTAGGTTCTTCTTCATCTCGTGTTCTTTCCTTTTCTTTTGAATCCAAGGTTGGAAAACTTTCAAAAAATTAAGAATATTAGAAAGTTAATCTTCAGCAACTTCATTCTTGTAATCCAATTTATTTTTTAACATCGTATATATTGAATTGCAATAGGACTAATGGTCTGTACCTGATATACATCTTGCAATGATTTTCTTGAGAGAAACCTTTTGTCTAATGCATGCCTCATTTCGTCAAGCCATTTTGTGAATCCTTTAACAAACTCATCCATAGTAATTTTCTTATCACCAATATCGAATTCTTCCATCACCTCTGCTATTGTTTTATCCATGTCCAAATGATTTTCTAAATCTGATTTCGAGGAGGAGTTCTTTCAGTTCAGAAAATGATGTATAATCATCCTATCTTGATCAATTTCCTCAAATAGCCTGCAGTGGAATAAATTAACAATGAAGGACAACAACTTTGGAATGCTTATAACTGAAAAAAGACTTACATGCAATTAAACAATCTTACTGCTAGTATATATTAGGAAAGGGTATAATGGTAATATAGTAAATGTATATACTAACACTTGGCTAAAATATTTCACAAAAAATACTACCTTCTTATTGCAGGTACATCTGGTGTGCCATCATCAGTGAGGAGTCTTCCTAGTGTGTGTTTATGCAAATGTTTTAGTATGTCTAATACGAAATGCTTATGTTTAACATATTCTAATCTTCGCTTTTGGATCCAAGGTTGGAAAAACTGCAAGATTTACAGAGACAATATTATTACTATGACAACTTGGAAGTCTCTGAATCTGTACTTATACCATGACCTATAAAATGCACAAGAAGAAAGAAAATTAAGAGCCATTGGTAATCCATAGGCATTCAAAGGATACCACATTACTCTGTCACTTCTTTACATAAAATTGAAGTCAACATACTATCAATTAACATAAATAGTTTTTTTTTTTTTTAAAAAAAAAGCGAAAATGGAGAGAAAAGAGCTAACCAGTCAATAATGATAACAATTTCTGAAAGGAGTTTTGCCTGGGAGTTGAACCAACTAAAGTATAAGGCCTTGAACTTATTAGGGAAGTCTTGACTACCAACAATAAGGCAGGTTCCCTAAAGTACTGTGAGAAGCAAGATTGTTGATCAGGCCAGCAAGCCGATCTCGGTTAAGACATACTCTTGGGCAGTCTCTTTACTGTTCACAATCCTCTGTAGAATCAATTCCTTTGAGTTGTTGCGTTTCTTGAAGATCATTAATACCATCTGAAACCAATTCAGTAAAACTGTTTGAAAGAATTCCCAATATTTTTACCGATGGGTGATCAAGAGAAAGGAAGACAATTAATGCCCAGAAGGCAATTATGGATCAATTGAGGTTCATATATAGAAAAACATATATAGTATGTCAACTATTTTGAAATATTGTTGATAAGAGGCAAGGTTTGAAATAATGCATAGTTAATTGCATTTTTCATATTGTGAGAAAATTAGACAAGTTATAATTAAAACCTGCGCAGTTAAGCTGTGTAGATCAAGATGAAATACGATCAAGGTTGCTTGCAAGTAAATACTTATATAGTCATGATATTATATATAATCTAGTTTTCTGGCTGCTTGAATGAATCATGTTTGCGTAATGATATTACATATATAATGTCGTCAGTGATGGAATTTATGGTCCATTTATTGAGAAGTCTTGAGCAAACCTTGGTTCCACAATGTTGGCATATATGTGGAAATAGTCCAAGTTTTTATAGGCATGAAAATTACTTAATTGAACCTATATATATATATATTACATTTAAGCTTGGCCTAATAAGGCCAAAAACGGTGATCCAACGGCCCAGAGTTGTTAAAAAAGCAATCCTGCGGTTCAAAATATCTTTTGCTATCTACGGACTAAAATTACTTTATCTAACGGTCACGATTGCGGGTGCGCGATAGTGCCGTAGGCACGGGCATACCCTAGTATATATATATAGAAGAAACAAGAGGAAGCCCATTGGGCAATTGAGTTGCCAAGCATTTCTGTTTTTTCAGATTTGGCAACATAAGAAAGATCCCAAGTCAAGAAGAGAGCTCCATTGGTAGGGGTGGCAATTCGGGTTCGCGCGTTGTGTTCAGGTAATGTCAAGACAAGGGTATTATGATAAATGGATCAACCAGAAAACGACACGATTACTAATCATGTCACATACCTTGAACACGAACACAACCCATTTATTAAACGGGTGACACAACACGACCCGTGTAACCCGTTAGAGGTGAGTCTTTTATTAAAAGAAATGTTGTTGAGAGGAATCGAACCTGAGTCGTGTACAACTTCTAAGTTAGTTAAATGCTTCTACCACTAGTCCACCAATGATTTTTGTAAACATATGCCACAACAATAATATTTAATCTATAATAATGAAAGTTTGAAACATTAATTAAATTTTAATAATATTTTTCTCTCATTTTGAATATAACAAACAAACATTATTAATTATATTAACTAAGTAATTAAATCAAAAATACAATTTTCACTATCTTGAAATCAAATAAAAATATTAATATCACTCAAATAATAGAGCATTTAGAACAAACATTAAGTATATATCTCATTGAATTAACATATTTTTTTTAATATATATTAATGTTGAAGTATTATTGACAAAAAATAAAGGAGTGGTCTAAGTTATATTACTTTAACTATTATATGTTATACTATATATGTAGTAACCCTTGTGGACGGGTGTGAGTGGGCGGGTGCATAGACAGACACTGGGCTGAGCTACCACACTGACAGAGTACAGGGTGCTCAATCCCACATCGCCTGGGTGTGAAAAAGGGGATGTGCTTATATGTAGTATGTTCTCTTCAAATGGTATGAGGCCTTTTGGGGTAAATCCAATAGCAAAACCGTGCGGGCTATGGCCCAAAGCTGACAATATCATATCATGTGTTGGAGCGGGGTATTACAGTTGGTATCAGAGCCTGAACCCAGCCGGAAGTAAGTGTGCCGACGAGGGCGTCGGGTCTCGTAGGGGGGTGGATTGTAGTAACCCTTGTGGACGGGTGTGAGTGGGCGGGTGCATAGACAGACACTGGGCTGAGCTACCACACTGACAGAGTACAGGGTGCTCAATCCCATATCGCCTGGGTGTGAAAAAGGGGATGTGCTTATATGTAGTATGTTCTCTTCAAATGGTATGAGGCCTTTTGGGGTAAACCCAATAGCAAAACCGTGCGGGCTCAGGCCCAAAGCGGACAATATCATACCATGTGTTGGAGCGGGGTATTACAATATATCTCGGAACAATAAAGAAAACTTAATTTCATAAAACTAGATATTCATATTAAATGGTTTAAACTCATCAATTATTCTAATTGATTTTTTAGACATTTAACTAATTAATCAGAGTTTGAGAAAATATAAGAAAATGGACACTAAATAACAGTTATGACCACCATTCATATATAATTATATATATATCCACCATATATATATAATTATATATTTATATCTCCACCTATATATAATTATATATATATATATATCTTCCATATATATATATATATATATATATATATATTACCTGCACTCTAATAATCTAATATACATTCACATCTCCTTCTCAAAATTAAAAAATAAGGAAGAAAAGAAAATATATTATTCTCTTCAGTAATCATCACTCTCATGGTCAAGTATGACACAATCAAGCCCACATCGGTATAATATAAAAAAATTGATTATCGTATGAATTTGATAGAGATGAGTTTTTAGTAAATTTTAATTAATTTAGTGAATTTTATTGATTTTTTGGAGACCATTTAGTATAAGTAATTTTTCATTTATAAATTTCATGTTCATGTCTTTATTAAAAAAGTTAGTAGTTGTTTTATTACTAAATGAATCAATGAGTACTAATAGATTTAAGAATGAAATAAATAAATATTTATACTATATATAACATATTAGAAGATAATATATATATATATAAAATACACGTAAGCACAAATAGTGTGAAAATATATGTTTACATGTTTTTAACATTCTAAAACAAAATTACAATATTAAGATTTATATTTTTTACATTTTTAAATAAATTAATAAATATTAACGCTAAACGGGTTACACTGATTAAACGGGTCGATTCAACCCGCATTGACCCGACACGACCCGTCAAATTAAACGGGTTATGCGGGTTAAGCGGGTTGAACCCGAACCCGACACGTTTTTTTCGTGTCGTAATTAGGGATGACAATTTTGTCCGCCCCGCCGGGTTTCCGCCCCGTCCCGCCCCGTTTAGGAAGGGTATAGGAGCCATTTTTTTTCCGTAGGGGTGGGTTTGGAAAAAAAAATCAAAACCCGCCGCGGGTTTGGGACTCTATAATAACCCGCCCCGCCCCGCCTATATATTTTATTATTATAACTATATATATATATATATATATATATATATACAAATTATAATTTTACTTTTGGTTGTATTAAGACTTATGTTTTCATTTTATCTTTTTGTTGTATTAAGACTTCTTTAATTGTTGGATCAAACTTGTTACTAAGTTATTTAGTTGTGAAATATATTTTCTGTAATAGGTTATTTAATTGTGGAATCTTATCATTTTACTTCTTAAACAAGGTTATACTATTTTGAATTTAATAGTATCAAACTTGGTACTATCCACTAGGCTCTTATTTTTTGAAAAAATCAATTTTTATTGATGTTTGATGTGGTTACAATTTTGTGGGGAGGGGCCCGCCTCTTCCCGTCTCGTCCCACCCCTTTTGAAATTTTAAGCGGGGCGGGGCGGGGACGGGGTGGGGTTTCTCCCAACGAGACAGGAATGGGTTTTGAAATTCCGTCCCGTTTCAAATCCGCGGCGGATTTGGTAATAGTGTTGAAGGCAGCGGGGTGGGAACGGGTTTAGGCAAACCCGTGCCGTACCCACCCCGTTGCCATCCCTAGTCGTAATCGTGTCAACCCGTTTATGATCTGAACTCATTTAATTCAAACCCAAACCCGCTAACTTCGTATCAATTTCGAGTCGTGTTGTCGGGTCGTGTTGAATTTTGCCACCCGTATCCATTGATTATGCCAGGAGGAAGAGGCAAAGAAGCAAGGGTCAAGGCGGAAGGGGATTTGTCTTCCAAACCAGTTTACTAACTTTGCCAGAGGAACCCAACTACCTTTTATAGTAGTATGGCCCATCAGTCTTAAATTTACATAAGTCCAAGCTTGGCCCAATCCAATTACATTACACATTTAATTAGTTTATATTAGCCCAACTCAATAGCAATAAAATATCAGTCTTCTTGTAATATAATACGTAGTATTAGCTTAACCCAATTACATAAAACATTTAGTTACTTTATTTTAAGTCCAACCCAAAAGTAACATCATGTAATATATATATAAACATGATTGCAACAGTCAAAAAGCTTGTGTATCAGTTGGAAATTTTATCTAATTATTTTTTATTTTTTGAGAACACTATTTTTTAAAAAGAAGATATAATGATCATAGTAAATGATATATATATGTCATTATAGTTATGTCATTTAGAGGTTTGCCTGTGTATTTGAATGAATTGGTATTGATAATTGCATTTCATGTTGAAAAGAAATGTAAATTAATACCAAGTGAGGTTATATAATTGCGTTTCATGTTGAAAAGAAATTTAAAAAAATATTAAAACGTGGATTGTTAAGTTTTATAGATGTAATACCAAGTATAAGGTTACTTGTAAGTAAATACTGAATTTATCAAGTGAATACATACATGAAAGCTAATACTTGCATGTTAAAAACGTGTGATGCACGTCTTCTCCTCTGGCTGCTTGCATGAAGTTGAAGATGACATTCAATTGAAGTTGTGCATGAAAAAATAGAAGAGGTATAAATTCTGGGTTTTTTTTTATTATATATTTTTACATTCCTTCTGTAACTTTAACCAAGTTGTACTAGTGGATCATGCTAGCTCAATAAAAAAAACAAAAGCCTAATTAACTATATTAATCTCGAATCATATTGATTAATTCAGATGTAAACAATCAATTTTAATAACTCTAGTTAATTTCATCGATCTTATCATATGAATTAAAAATAGACTCATTCATTGGATTAGTGTTCCACATATTTTCACAACTAATATTTTTTTTTAGTTGTGCTCGTGTGAAACCATCGTATCAGTAATAGACTATTTACTTAACTCGTGTGAATATATTTCATAATTTTCATCTTTAGTTTTCCTCGTGTAAATATGAATATATATATTAAAAAAAAATAAAGACTCGAGCACCTATTTGACCGGACCTGTTCAACTAAGTTTGACGTGTAATGTATTATGTATGGTTGAATGGTAAGAAATTAGTGTATAAGAAAGAGCTAAACATATTGAATATAATTCAAGGCAATGAATTAATTCTAAGTCTTTGCATGCAATGACTGTGACTGAGACTGGCTTATAATTTGAATAGTCGACATTGATTTAACGCGTACATACCACGAAATGGATATCAAAATTGTCCCTATTTTAATTGTTCCCCAATTTATGTAAATGTTAATTTTTTTATTCATATATATGGTCCAATTGTTTCTTGTTGCACAAGATTTAGCATATAAAATTAAATTAAATTCGGATCACAAAAGGTGTACTAATAGTCACCTTATATGTTTTTAACTTTCGTTTCCCTATTTAGAGATATCAAACTTAATAGTAAGTGTGAAACGTGATAATATATTGAGCAATGCTACACGTCATAAAATAATTTCATGAATTTGTATCATGAATGATGTGACAGGTAACGTGGAGAATTAGTATTGGTGGGATTCCCCCATACACATAGTCCTATGATATTATCAACGAATCCCACCAATACTAATTCTCCACATTCCCTGCCACATCATTCATGATAAAATTCATGAAATAATTTTATGACGTTTAACATTTCTCTAATATATTTCAGTTATAATAAGTCCTATTTTAAAATATCAAACTTAATAGTGAGTGTGTCGCAAATTTTTGTATTCTTGTTTTTGTTTTATGTTAATTTTCCCTACAAAACTAACCTTTCAAAGTCATGATTTTTCGTCCACTTGTGGACGATGCATGAACTTCTAAGGTTAGGACCACCATATTTCAATTTGTGGTTGATTTGGAAAGATATTAGAAATGGACTTGCAAATTGCAATGTTGGTATGCATTCAGAGAAATGAAGTAACAGTGGCTAAAACTCAATGTACGTGGTACGCCATAAAACACGAATATTTTATTGAGAGTGCCATATTCGTGTTGGACACTAGGACACCTTCACATAAGTGTCCTGACATTTTTCTTTTTAGGACACTTCTCGGACACTCCTGGATACTTCTCGAACACATGTCGGACACTTCGTAACAATGATGTATATTCAAGTATTTCGACAGAAAATTATATGCAACTAAGTTATGATAAAAAAATTTAAGTTAAATATATGTAGATGACTAATTAAGTATGGTTCTTTAATTTATTTGTCTATTTTTGTTTATAAGTTTGTTTAAATCTTAATTACTTGATGATGAATTGAAGTATTTCTGTAATGTAGTTTTTTTGTTGAATAATTAATATATTATATTAATATTTTATAGTCGTATCTTCGCTGTGTTTGTGTCATGTTTTTTTAGAATTTTTCATATCGTGTTGTACCCATATTTTGTATCCATGTCCGTGCTTCCTAATACGTTTGGAAGTGTGCTATTAAAATAAAATGAATTAGTATTCATTTTTTATAATTATTAATTATGAAATACACTGATGAATTTTTTTGACCCATCACCATTTTTTTGTCATTAAAATCATAAGAGTTACCATTGCTGTAGCTCCAACTCAGAAAAATACTATGTTTAATCTAGAAATAAATAAAAAAATGAAAATTCATTTCTCTCCTCAAGTGACCAACAAGAGATAGAGACTGTGGGCTCAGCATTGGCTTGGGGATCAAAAGAAAACGACTCAGCAATTTTCATTAGCTAGGGACACCAAGAATAACCTATCACTCATTTTGTGGTCTGTAACGATAGTTTTGGTCACCATGAAGTTTAGCAAATTTTCACAAGTTTCTGAAGCCTTTTTAGAATTGTATTATGCAGTTTTCTAACATTAGGTTGTGATGTCTATCCGAAATTTGGTGTGATAATATAATTTGCTCTTCCAATTTTCTTCTTTTGTCTCAATTTTTCTGCACTTTCAAGATTTTAGAACCCATAACCTGATTTGAGAGGGCACACGGTTCAACTTGGATTAGTTTAGAAGTAATTTGAAATCAAACTGATTTCAACGGTTTTATAAAAATTAGAATTAAATCGAATCGTGAATTTAATAGAATTGAATCAAACCAAACTGTGAGGGAACAATTTTCAACTTTTCTATAATTCCATTGAAAGACAATCCTTCTCCATGTTACATTCCCAAAACTCAGACAAATACTATATAATTGAATATATAAAAGATAGTATTTTTTGGATTGCAGGAAAGGAGTAAGAAGAATGAAAATAGCAATAGTTTTAAAAAAGTAAAGGAAACAAAAGTATAAAACATATTCTCAATGTGTTGAATATGTTTGTTCATAAAAGACATTTTACCGTAATTTTTTTTAATTATTCATAACCTTTCATATTTCTTTCACATCCATTCAAAACTTAACCGTTAAAAATTAAGTTTTAAAAACTTTAGGCCGCTGATATTTGTGCTTTACTAATGACGAGATACTCTACTCTCTTTTTTTATTTTAAGTGAAATTTACAAAAGAGTCCCTATAGAATACTTGATTATCATATTTTTAATACCATAATTACCTTTTTTTATTTATTTATTAAAGTCATAACTCTTGAATTCCCTCTCAAGTTTTCTTCTCTCTCTTGTATCAAAATTACACACAGTATATACATACACACATTAAAAATATATGTAAAATATATTATATAATAATTAAAAGTAAATTTAATTACATAATCATATAATTTCTAAAAGTTCACTTCTTAAATCAAACAATATTTCCTTGACTTGCTTATTGAACTATACATCAGAGTTTCTATTTAAGTAAAACTAAGTTATTCTAACCCTTAAAAAAACTAGATTTTTCTTTGATTTTATATTCTATTAAATATTACTATGCATCGTAAAGATTGTTTTGCTATCAATTTAATGTTATAAATATGTTTTATTCATTGATATAAAATTTATTTTCAATTCAATAATTTTTATCCTAAGCCATTATTTTCCACATATTCTTTCTCAAGTCATTATTTTTAAAATCAATTCAAAAAATATATTTTGAAGAAAAAAATGTACCATTACCATGAGAATTAGAAGTGTTTAATAATTCATAAAATTCTCGTATTTTTTCATTTGATTGTCTCAATTTCCTTTGGAGTCTTGGCATATATCTAGTTCATGCTATGAGAAATATCCAAACACTCCTTTCAGATAATTAACTGGTTTAGTTTTTGCTTGGATGTTTCGAGAAAAATGCATGAATGTTCCAAGAAACTCTTATGGATGGTTGATCCTACGTATATATAAATTAAGAATATTACACATGAAGTTTCTCTACGTACCCGATTGATTGCGATTGCTATATATTGTCGTCTATGATACAAGAGTTTCTAACACACAACCTGCTTTGACAGAATCAAAGTCATTTTAAGGAATTAATCAACTTGATCAACTGAAGATTCCATTGCTGCCTAAATATTTCACTGATGACTCAGAAGTGAATTGCAAGGAAATTTTCCAAGTAATTGTCTGTGCATGTGGGACGAAGAATTGCATGTATTCTATGGTGAGTTATTGAGTGTTCTAAGATGTCGGATACCATTAAAATTTGCAAAAAAAAAATATGTTGGACAAGGATTACAATTTCTTGTCCAAGACAAAAATTTCATAACCTACAAAATACAATTAAAATATAGAAACTTAAGTTGATTAGAATTTTCAAATATAGAAACTTAAGTTGACTAGCTCATTGCTCTGGAACTCTTGCAGAAAAAGAAATATATTTTTAGTACTCCAGAGGTTGTTTAGCAACTCTGGCCAATGATAAATCTGTATTTTCTGAGTACCTACTTTTATCGATCCTACTGAATAAATATTTATTTTCTAGAAGGTCATCCACATTTTCATCTACATACAAAGAGATTTCTAATTTCAAATGGGTTGACTCCAAATTAAAATAGAAGAAGCTTACTCTTGCGTGAATACAGTATCTTGTAGCATTTGATTCCTATATAAGGGAAGGTGCATGGCGGCTCTAGTTAGATGTCAAAAAAAGATGGAAACATTTTGTCATCTTTTATTCAGTGTCTTGGCCTTGGGCTGCTTCTTATTTCCAGAGAAAGCAATTAGCATGAATATTCCCACAGCAAAAAACCATGTTATAGGAGCCATTGTGGATTCCAGTTCTCGTATAGGTCAAGAAGCAAAAGTGGCAATGGAGATGGCAATAGATGATTTCAACAACTATAACACCAATCAAAGAGTGAGTTTGCATGTATTCAACTCTCAAGGAGAAACCATCCAGGCAGCTCTTGCTGGTAAATATATATATATGTACATATATATCTCACCTCTTATCCTTTAGATTATTATCTTTTTGGTTTAAGTACTGTTCAACAAATACAAATTAACCTAAAATTAATTGATGGTTTGCTTTATAATTCTCCACTAGAAGATCATGTTTAATTGTAGGAAGAATTAATTTCCTTAGTTACAACACACTTAGAAGTACTTCATCATAGATTTTCTTATTAACTTCTTTATTCGGTGAAGTATATATACTACCTATATATATATATATATATATATATATATATAACTGAGAAAATAATATCTAGACTCAAGCAAGTAGGAGATAAGAATGAGTTATACCTTTGTAATTATCAATGAATTCTATCAGTAATGCAATGGAATGATTAGAGTCTCTGGGAACATTTGGACAAACTGTTAAAGTCACATTAATTTGATAATGAACAGTAGCAAGCAGTCCAAATATTGATGTTACATGATACCCAATAATTTCTTTTGTTTACGATTTTTATTTCAACTTACAGCTAGCCTTTATATATATATATATATGCTAATATATATATATCAACGACATTAACGTACAGCTACAGATCTCATCAACAAGGAGGGAGTGGAAGCCATTTTAGGACCACAGACATGGGAAGAAGCATCAGTAGTTGCAGCGCTTGGACAATCTCTTAAAATTCCCATTCTTTCTCTGGCTGACTACACTCCACCATGGGCAACCAAGCATTGGCCCTTCCTAATTCAAGCCTCACCCAGCCTAGACGCGCAAATGAAAGCCGTGGCTGCAATTGTTCGGTCATGGGGATGGCATAGGGTCATCCATATATATGAGGACACTGATTCTACTGCCAATGGATCAATTCATCTCTCTGATGCCCTCCGTGAAACAGGTGCAGAAATAAGCCGCTTCCTAGCGCTTTCACCTTTCGTGTTGTCTTCATTGTCTCAAGAGCTTGAGAAGTTTAAAGAACAGCAATGTCGAGTCTTTGTGGTTCATTTGTCCTTGCCATTGGCTGTTCGTTTTTTTGAGACCGCCAAGAACATGAAGATGATGGAAAAGGAATATGTGTGGATCACTACACACTCCACAACAAGTCTTGTTTCCATTAATCATTCCACCATTTCCTCAATGCAAGGGGTTCTAGGCATAAGGAGCTACTTCCCCGAACCCCGAGTACATTTTCATGATTTCTACCAGAAATTTTGTAAAAAATTCACTTTGGAGCATCCAGAAGAAGAAAATCATGAACTTGGGATTTTCGCGCTGCAGGCCTATGATGCCACAAGGGCAGTGGCTTTAGCAATTCAGCAAACGAACAGAGAAGGCCAACATTTGTTACAAAAAATTTTATCAACTGACTTCAAAGGTTTAAGTGGTGATGTTCAATTTGTTGGGCAAAAAATAGTTCGAGCACCAGTGTTTGAGATCATCAATGTGATTGGAAGGAGTTACAAAGAACTTGGCTTTTGGACAGACGGAGAGGGATATGGCTTCTCAGAGACTATTGATGAAAGGACTAACTACAGTGCTTCCATGGAAAAATTGGGGCTAGTTATGT
Organism: Cornus controversa; assembly: GCA_026545225.1. Lineage (NCBI taxonomy): Eukaryota > Viridiplantae > Streptophyta > Magnoliopsida > Cornales > Cornaceae > Cornus > Cornus controversa. Next base: position 44,040,230 of record CM048847.1, on the reverse strand, counting down.
GGCCTGGAGGTGCTTGGCCTGCTCCAAGAGGCTGGACTCTTCCAAACACTGCAAACCCATTAAAAATAGGAGTGCCAAACGGAACATTAACCAACCACTTTGTCAAAGTTGAATATCATCACACTACAAATAATTACTCCGTCACAGGATTTTCAATCGCTGTGTTCAATGAAACCGTGAAACAATTACCATATTATTTGCAATGTCATTTCATTCCCTGGAACGGCTCATACGATTCTTTGGTGGAACAAGTTCATCTAAAGGTGAGATTATATATTGATTCCTTTTTTAATCCCATGTTTAATTTTGACACATATAACATTTATGTACGTAGAAGCCAATGCAAGAGCTTGCATAGATATATATATATATATATATATATATATATATATATATATATATATATATATCCACATATATATGCTCTGTATGATCAGAGTCATTCCTTTAACTTGAGATTTGACTTAAAATTATTTGTTCTTGAGATCAGAAATTCGATGCAGCAGTTGGAGACATATCAATTATTTACAGCAGATACAAATATGTAGAATTCACACATCCTCACACCGAATCAGGATTGGTGATGGTAGTCCCCGCTCAGTCACAATCGAGCGATAACACTTGGCTATTCACGAAGCCATTCACAAAATCCATGTGGGTTCTTACAGCATTTGTAAATCTCTACAATGGATTTGTTATATGGATGATAGAGCGGAATCACCTCCCTGAACTCAAAGGCTCAATACTGAAACAACTCGGAACCTTGCTCTGGTTTGCTTTCGGCACATCATCCTCTTTACATGGTAACACATCAAATTGAAGTTTTTTTTTTTATTATTATTATTATTTTTCTAACTCAGACACTCACGTTTTGCTCCAAGCGGAACTTGATGGGTTACAAACTTACAGCCTTCTATACATGCACACAAACACATGTATCATGTGGGTTGATTTGTTTGGAATTAATTATGCATAGGGGAAATGCTACATAGCAATTTATCAAGGATGGCAACAATGGTGTGGCTTTTTGTGGTACTAGTCATCTCACAGAGCTACACAGCTAATCTGACCAGCATGCTCACTGTCCAAGGGCTTCAACCAAAGGTAGCAGATATTGAAACACTAAAGAACAGCAATGCAAAGATTGGGTACACGGCAAAATCTTTTGTGAAAAACTACTTGGTTGATGTCTTACATTTTAACCCCAACGATGTCAAGAATTATTCAACCACCTCAGCATATGCTCAAGCCCTCAGAACTGGAGAAATTGCAGCAGCTTTTATTGAAGTTCCTGAGGCCAAGTTGTTCCTGGCCAAATATTGCAAGAGCTTCATCATTGCAGGGCCAACTTACAAAGTCGGAGGATTTGGATTTGTAATTTATTCTCTCCTTTCTTTTTTCAATTAATCATGTTTTCGCAACCACTTTACATTAAGCTGGTTGTAGTTTAATTTCTATACAAAAGGCTAGGGTTGCATGTTGGGTACATAAAACTAATGAAATTCAAATTGATTGTGATGACTTCAGGCATTTCCCAAGGGATCTCTTATGATTCCTGACATAGATGAAGCGCTACTGAGCGTGACTGAAAGCGGGGTTGTAATACCCCGCTCCAACACATGGTATGATATTGTCCGCTTTGGGCCATAGCCCGCACGGTTTTGCTATTGGGTTTACCCCAAAAGGCCTCATACCATTTGAAGAGAACATACTACATATAAGCACATCCCCTTTTCCACACCCAGGCGATGTGGGATTGAGCACCCTGTACCCTGTCAGTGTGGTAGCTCAGCCCAGTGTCTGTCTATGCACCCGCCCACTCACACCCGTCCACAAGGGTTACTACAATCCACCCCCCTACGAGGCCCGACGTCCTCGTCGGCACACTTCTTCCGGCTGGGTTCAGGCTCTGATACCAATTGTAATACCCCGCTCCAACACATGGTATGATATTGTCCGCTTTGGGCCATAGCCCGCACGGTTTTGCTATTGGGTTTACCCCAAAAGGCCTCATACCATTTGAAGAGAACATACTACATATAAGCACATCCCCTTTTCCACACCCAGGCGATGTGGGATTGAGCACCCTGTACCCTGTCAGTGTGGTAGCTCAGCCCAGTGTCTGTCTATGCACCCGCCCACTCACACCCGTCCACAAGGGTTACTACAGGGGTGCTGAGAGAATTAGAGAACAACTTGGCTGCAGCAGAGAAGTGTGTGGAAGTAGAATTGGATAATAAAAATGTCAGCCTATGTCCCAACAGCTTTTTTGTACTTTTCATCTTCACAGGAAGCATATCAACAGTTGCTCTTGCCATCTTTGTCCTTCGAGCCAAATGGGAAACTGGAAATTTCATGCTTAAACACAGAAGCATTTGGATCCCAATACGGGCTATAATGATCCAGTGGGGGCATCAGAATCGATTCTCAAGAAGAGTTAGTGATGTTGATTGTCCTACAATTCCCCCAAACACATCAAACTCGTGGAATCAAGTCTAGAGATTCATACTAACCATATTTGTGTCTTTATTAATCTTATTTTTCATATCAAAGTGGTTTGAAACTTATTTTGGCATACTCAATATAACAAAGGCTTGTTCAAGATTTTTTTTTTCTTTCTTCTATTGTTTCCTTGTGTAGTTTTGTTTTCTCCTTTCCAATAAACAGTTTTACAACACGATTTCATTACACTATATTAGTTTGAAAACAAGTTTCAGATGATACTGATATGATATATAAGATTAGCCCAAGACAAATTCGTTCAGCCGCACGCATAAACGCCCTTGTAATATCCCGTAATTTTGAGGTTACATAATTTTAATATGGACTTTCTTTTCGTTTAAATTGTTGATTAAGTGTTTTAAATGTTAAATGTTTTACTTGTTTAAATTGTTATTGAGTGTTTTAGATGCTAAATGCTTTAGGTTGTTTTAAATGTTATTGAGTATAATTGTTTAGGTGTTGCATGGGTTAAGTGTATTTTTTTTTAATATAGGCTAAGTGTATATTTATTTATTATTGTTTTCTCTTTTATTTCATTGGTATGTTATTAGAATCTCTAAAAAAAAAAGGGAGAAAACCCTAAAGGGAGAGAGAAAAAATATAGAGAGAGAAAGAAGAGCTGCAAGAGCAAGGGAAACAAATTTTAGAGAGAGAAAGATATGGTTTGTTCGAGCTGGGTCTCTTCTCGGCAGCCATGGCTTGTGCATGGGGAGTGTGTTGCGGCTATGGAAGTGGGTTGTTTGGTGCTAGGCTCTGTAGTAACCCTTGTGGACGGGTGTGAGTGGGCGGGTGCATAGACAGACACTGGGCTGAGCTACCACACTGACAGGGTACAGGGTGCTCAATCCCACATCACCTGGGTGTGGAAAAGGGGATGTGCTTATATGTAGTATGTTCTCTTCAAATGATATGAGGCCTTTTGGGGTAAAACCCAAGAGCAAAATCGTGCGGGCTCAGGCCCAAAGCGGACAATATCATACCATGTGTTGGAGCGGGGTATTACAGTTGGTATCAGAGCCTAAACCCAGCCGGAAGTAAGTGTGCCGACGAGGGCGTCGGGCCTCGTAGGGGGGTGGATTGTAGTAACCCTTGTGGACGGGTGTGAGTGGGCGGGTGCATAGACAGACACTGGACTGAGCTACCACACTGACAGGGTACAGGGTGCTCAATCCCACATCGCCTGGGTGTGAAAAAGGGGATGTGCTTATATGTAGTATGTTCTCTTCAAATGGTATGAGGCCTTTTGGGGTAAAATCCAAGAGCAAAATCGTGCGGGCTCAGGCCCAAAGCGGACAATATCATACCATGTGTTAGAGCGGGGTATTACAGGCTCTAGTTGGTGGGTCTAGAGTCCGAAATAGGTGGTTCACGGTGGAGTTCGGCTGGGCCATTGGGTGGCTCATGGAGCTTTTAGTTTTGGTTCTCTCGGCTTATGATGAGTTGCGTGGTGAATGGTGCTGGTTGTGAGCTCGGGTTCAGGGCCGGCCCTGGGCCGGTTGCCTAGGGCCCCAAAAATTTTTAATTTTTTGAGGGCCCCAGCCCACTAGATGTTATTTAAAAAATATATATAATAGTTAATAGTCCAATACACTAGTCTGGGCCAATAACAAAGTAAGCCTCATTTAAAAAAATGATAATGGCCCAATACAATGGTCTGGGCCTCATTTTAAAAAAATAAAAATAAATTATTACTAACTATTTGCCTTAGGCATTTTTTTTTTTTCAAAACTCCTTCCCAATACACTAGTCTGGGCAATAACAAAGTGGGTCTCATTTAAAAAATATTAATAATGGTCCAATACAATGGTTTGGGCCTTATTTTTTTTAAGAAAAAAATAAATTACTAATAACTATTTGTCTTAGACATTTTTTTTTTTTTAGAACTCCTTTTCTTTTATTCTTCTATTTTCACAACAACAATGTAATGACTTTCCTTTAAGGATTGTGAGCACTATAATTGATAATTTTGTAACTCAAAATGCAAGACGATCACATCACATTTACTTTGATATGAATTTCAATTTTAATTTTTGTGACTAAAGTGTGTTCAATATTTCTTTTAATTTTTTTATGTGAACTGGATCGTGCTATTTATAAAGCACCAAGACCAAGATTTTTTTTTAAACATTAATATATTTTATTTGCTTATCGTCTCATTTTAATAAAAATTTTGCACTCCTATAGAATTTATCCGCACGTGAAAATTTAGATAGAAAGGGCTCCATTTGAAAGTCCACCTAGGGCCTCTCAACATTTTTAAAATCTCAGGGCCAACCCTGCTCGGGTTACATAAGCTTGGTTCACGGTGTATTGTACGATGGTGGTTAATGGCGGTGACTCGACGGAAGGTAATCGGAAGTGGTGAGGCTTGCGGCAGTGGTGTTCCTACCATGGTGATTGGCTGATGGGTTGTCTTAATTGGGTGTTTTTGTTACGAGTCTTCATGGTGGGTCTGCCATGGGACACGACATGGTGCTCACGGTGGAGCTTCGGCATCGGCGATGGTGACGGTGCGAGGCGGCTGGTTGCAGCAACTGGTGGGTTTTGGTTTGGGGTGGAACCGAGGCTGTCACACCCCTGATTTTTTTGAAAATCTGAGATGTGAAAGATAAATAAAAAATAAAATAAAAATAACAGAAAGAGAAATCTAAAGTTTCCAAACAGTCCCCTAATACATAAAATCATGTACAAATACTATTACATTGAAAGATAATGTTAAATGCATTTCTTCCTTACAATTCTCAAAACAATACAAGTCTGTCTTACATCCTGAAAAGAAATAAATATTTAACGGTTCATCTGCTAACCCTTCCAACGGTGCTACCAACCTCGACATGTCCCGTATTAGCAACCTAACCTACTAAGTCTGGGAGGGGGTGAGCTCAAAGCTCAACAAGGATATGCTGAAAAAATTTTCATTGCAGCAGGAAGTTGACATTTGCATCATAATCTCAGAATAATTTAATTTATACTTAAATAAATAATACAATCAAATATTACAATTTAATCATATAATATTTAACATTCAATGAATTTAAATGAACAAAAACATATCTGCAAGTACATGCAATGGTGTACAATTTGTGCACATAAAAATTTAGATGTCTATTATTTTAAAGAAATTGAATTTCTTTATATTATTACTTTATTTTATTAATTCATGTGAAATGCCTTATTTCTATAAATTATCATTGTAGGTGAGTTGCTTTTCTTTTATATGCATCTTATCATTTTATGTGGATTACTTAGGTTTTATAGATTCAAATCATTTCATGTAAATTGCTCTGTTTAATTATTTATTTTTATCATTTTATGTGAATTGTTATTAATTATGTGTTATTTTATTTAAATGCTTTGGTTTGGGCTAGGGAGGAATTTGGGCTGGAATGATTGGGCTAAGGTTATGTTTAAATTGTTGGGCCAGGGTTATAATTATATTATTATTGTTATTATTATTATTATTATTATTTTGATTTTATTTAGTTTTAGAAAAATCAATAATAGAAGAATAATTAAGACAAAAAGGAAAAAGAAGAAATTAGGGTTTTTGCCGTTACTTTACGCACAGAACTGAGGGAGTAAACGAAAGAGAGAAGGGAGTGACGATCGGGTGAACAAGTTGATTCGTCAAAGAGGCAAGTTTGATTCTTCTCTTCCCCTTTGAATTCGTATGCATAGTCTAGGTTTAAGAATTTGGTTTATATTGAAAAATCTGTTTATAATTGTATTTTGTTTTGTTGCTTCTTATGGATAAATTTCATGAAAATTTATTATGCTAAATTGTATATAGGAGTATAGATATATATATGAAAGAATATATGCATATATATTTCATGTATGTGTAAATTGTATAGGAATCTGTTTATGCATCAATTTAGGATAAGAAAAGATGTTAATTCGTAAGCATTCTCTGTTGTGATTGTCTACAAAACAACCCTTGATCTTTAATAAAATAGATCGTGAGAAATTTGAGTTAAAATTTTTAAATTTTGCGAAGAACTCTAGAACTTATGAATTAGGGGTTTTTGATTCGGATAATTTTTTATGGGACTTTTTGTACCAATGGGTAGAGGGGATCAAGAGGAGAAGAACGGTACAAAAATCAGGCTGAACGGAGGTCGAAAGCCGAAATCAGCGCCGAAAAATCCTGCTTGCGCACTGGGGAAGACAACCCAGCCGGCGCGTGACCCCCACACGCGCTGCCGGCGAGTGGGGGCGCGTCTGGCCGGCTCCGGCATCGGCCGGTGGCCGAAAAATTATTTTTGGGCCCCACTCACGGGGGCCCACCTCTGGGTCCAATATGGGCCCATTCCGAATTGTTTTGATATTTATTTTGTATTTTTGAAATTTTTGGAAAAACTTGAAAATCTGGAAAAATCATTTTTTAAAAATACTTTTATAATTCTAAAAATTCCCAAAATTTTATGTCAACTTCCTGGGAGCTTAAGGGGCTTGGGGTTTAAATTTCATATCAAAATTATTTATCATTGTCTTTAAATTAATTTTTAAAATGTCTAAAAACTGGATATTTTAGCCTCTTTAATTTTAGAAAATAGTTAGAAATTTCCAAAAATTCCAAAATTTTACTGTAGCTCTCTGAAGGCTATATACACTTGGATTTAAATTTTCAACTCAAAATAATTTTTTCTTATTATTCAATTGATTTTTAAAGTGTTCAAAAGTTGGGTTTTTCACTTTCTGTAATTTAGAAAATACTTTTATAACTCTAAAAGTTCCCAAATTTTTACTGTAACTTTTTGGAGGTTAAATAAACTTGGTTATAAATTTTCATCTTGAAATGAGTTTCTTTTGGTGTTAAGTTAATTTTTAAAGTGTCTAAAAGTAGGATTTTCACCTTCTTTTATTTTTAGAAAATATTTTAAAATTTCAGAAAATTCTAGAAAAATTTAGTTAACTTTATAGGATTAAAATGCACCTGGGTTTTAAATTTCATGTGAAGATGAGTCTCCCTTGTGATTGTGTTGGTTGTAAACGTATGTTTCGAATTATGTTTTATTTTCTTTTTGCGAGAAAAATATTTTTTAAAATTTTCAAAAATTCTAGAAAATTTCAGAATAATTTAATAGGGTTCTCAGAAGTAGAATAGACCCAGAAACCTAGATAAAAGTTAGGTTTAGACTCCCTCGTAGAATTGAGTGCATTGAAGGTTGAGTTGGAAAATTTCTTTTATAATGGATGCTTGGGTTATTTGGTTTACTTGAATGTATTTTCCTTTAAGGATATAAATGCCCATCCAATATGTGATTATAGTTTACTTGTGAACTGATAGAGTATTTGACTAGAATTATGAAACGTGTAACGTGAAGGATGAGTTCGAAGTGACGTGGATAAGAAGTCTATTTTAACCAGGACTTCCTATCTCCAAGAGCCAGTCTCTCACTAGGAAACAGCCTCACTTGACTACTATAAATACAAGAGACGATCCACATACCAGGTATGCAATTAAGACCCCCTGAGTTCCTTTAAAGCTTAAAAAAGCTCTTTCGATTTCTGACTTGATCGTCGGAGCGTAGTCGGCCGGTACCGCGCCGGTGCCCTCTCGATTACCCTTCTCTTGTCCTTTTTTACAGGTTGGCGTTTGACCGGTTCGGGGTAAATTTTTGCTTCATCAGTTGGCGCCGTCTGTGGGAACAATCACAAACTTGATTGTTCTACGCGAATCATATACGAAGCATGATGCACCTACGATCTGGGTTAGAGACTACCACTGTACAGGACCTCCCTGCCGGTCACAATCCTCCAGCCGCGCAGGACCTCCCTGCCGGTCACAATCCTCCAGCCACGCAGGACCTCCCTGCCGGTCACAATCCTCCAGCCGCGCAAGACCCTCCTGCCAGCCACAATCCCCCTGCGCAGGACCTCCCTGTCGGTCACAATCCTCCAGCCGCCCAGGACCCTCTTGTCGGCCATGACCTTCCTGGCGGACAGGGAGGCATGCAACCCCCTGGACAGATGGACTTCCCTAGGGCACGCCCCGAAATCCCAAACGACCAGGGACGGATTGCAGCGTTGGAATGCCAAGTCTGGAACTTGAATCAAAGTCTGGCCCAGATACTCCAACAAAATGCGGCAATTCTGCAGCGCCTCCCTCCTGTGGGGCCAATACAATCGCCGGGTCACCTTGTTGATCCAGAAGGGGATGGTGTTGGGCGAAACAGTGAAGTCCCAATAAACGACGTAGCTCAGAATCGAGTAAGAGGTGGGACGAACCCTAGTTACCTAGTCCCACCCAAAAAGAATCAACCCCATGGAGACTCAAGACACCTAGGGAAAACTACTTATTATGACATGGAGATACAGGACCAAAGAGCCAGGGTAGAAAGCATGGCCCACACCATAAGGGGGAAGGGCCCTGCTACAGTAGAGGAGCTGGTCCAGCAAACCAACCTCCCTTTCTCCGGGGGGATAATGAGTTGTCCTTTGCCCAACAAGTTCAAGATGCCCACCCTTGAAAGCTTTGATGGGACCAAGGACCCGCTAGATCATCTGGAGACCTACAAGACTCTGATGCACCTCCAAGGAATAACAGATGAAATCCTATGTAGAGTTTTTCCTACTACATTACAGGGTTATGCCCGGTCATGGTTCAATAACCTGAAGCCGGCATCTATACGTTCCTTCAAAGAACTGAGCCAATTGTTTGTAGCCAATTTTATTACCGCCCGAAGGCACAGAAAGCCAGCCACCTATCTCCTGAACGTAAGACAGAATAAGGGGGAGTCATTGCGAGACTACATTTACCGGTTTAACAGGGAGATGTTGCAGGTCGATTTTCTGGACGATAAGGTGGCAGTTACCGCATTCATGGGGGGCCAACTGCCTTCAAAATTTTTGTACTCAATTTCCAAGAACCCTCCAGAAAGTATGTCCGAGATACTCATGAAAGCCCAGAAGTACATAAACGCAGAGGATGTCCTTGATGCGAGAAAGGCAGACAGGAAAAGGGAGGGACATTCCAGTGAGGAAGATAGAGACCCCAAGTGTGGCAAAACGTCACGGGGGCAGACCGATAAAACATCACGTCATGAGTAGGGAAGCAGTTGGCCCATCCTTGGATTGCTGAGCATTTGTGGAAGTACCACCAGTAAGACTTTCTTTTAAAAGGTGCATCTACTTTAATTATTCTAGTTGAAGCTCAATTTAATATTGAGCCTTAGGGCGATAACTCCGAGGTTTTTGCTCGAATAATTCTCTGTTTGTTACTCAAATATCAATAGCAATCCTTTTTGTTTCAAAGTTTGTTGTTATAACTAAAACAAAAAGTACACCACCCTACGGGGATACACCTCTAAGGAGGGCCTTTAATGAAAAAGGCGGGATGGATGAATCTCGAGAACATTGTTTAACAGCCCTACGGGGGCACAGCCCTACGGGGGCCCAGCCCTACGGGGGCCCAGCCCTACGGGGTCACAGCCCTACGAGGGCCACCCTACGGGGATACACCTCCAAGGAGGGCCTTTAATGAAAAAAGCGGGATGGATGAATCCCGAGAACATTGTTTCACAGCCCTACGGGGGCACAGCCCTACGGGGACCCAGCCCTACAGGGGCACAGCCCTACAGGGGCCCAGCCTTACGAGGTCGCAGCCCTACGAGGGCCACCCTACGGGGATACACCTCCAAGGAGGGCCTTTAATGAAAAAGGCGGGATGGATGAATCCCGAGAACATTGTTTCACAGCCCTACGGGGGCACAGCCCTACGGGGACCCAGCCCTACAGGGGCACAGCCCTACAAGGGCCCAGCCTTACGAGGTCACAGCCCTACGAGGGCCACCCTACGGGGATACACCTCCAAGGAGGGCCTTTAATGAAAAATGCGGGATGGATGAATCCCGAGAACATTGTTTCACAGCCCTACAGGGGCACAGCCCTACGGGGACCCAGCCCTACAGGGGCACAGCCTTACGAGGTCACAGCCCTACGAGGGCCACCCTACAGGGATACACCTCCAAGGAGGGCCTTTAATGAAAAAGGCGGGATGGATGAATCCCGAGAACATTGTTTCACAGCCCTACGGGGGCACAGCCCTACAGGGGCCCAGCCTTACGAGGTCACAGCCCTACGAGGGCCACCCTACGGGGATACACCTCCAAGGAGGGCCTTTAATGAAAAAGGGGGGATGGATGAATCCCGAGAACATTGTTTAACAGCCCTACGGGGTCACAACCCTACTGGGTCACAGCCCTACAAGGGCCCAGCCCTACGAGGGCCACCCTACGGGATACACCTCAAAGAAGGGCCTTTAACGAAAAAGGCGGGATGGATGAATCCAGACAGCCCTACGGGGGCACAAGCTCAGCCCTACAAGGGCCTAGCCCTACTAAGGAGACATAACCACACTTTTTCAAGGGCTTTTAATGAAAAGTGTGGGATGATTAATCCAAAAACATTGTTAACCTACCCTACGGGGGCACAACCTGTTAAAAATTTTTTTAGCAAAAGGCAGGTAAGTCCCGCCAAGGTGGTCACATGGCTTTATCAAGAGCCGCGCTATTAAGCTTATTAATTAGAGTTTATTAACCAAGTGAGTCATTGGCTTAATGGTTAGGGTGAGACCATCAGAGCTTATTAGCTAAGGTTCGATTCTTCAAACTGACAATCATTTTATATATATATATATAAACCGGGTTCTTATATACCGGCCAAAGGCCGGACCCAAGAATAAATCGCCCGACCAAAAACCAAGCCCAGGAAGAAACCGGCCCGACTAAGGACGGGCCCACCGGACCAAACGCGACCGGGCCCACCTGGCAGGCCTGGCTAAGCGCCTGGCTTGGGGCAGCCTGGCCGAGCGCCGGGCCGGGGCAGCCTGGGAGCGGCTGGGCCCGCCTGGCCGAGCGCCTGGTCGGCCGAGCCTGGCGCGGCCGGGTCGGGCCGGGCCCCCCTGGCCGGGCGCCGGGCCGGGGTAGCCTGGCCAGCCGAGCAAGGCCGGGCGCGGCTGGGCCGGGCGCTGCCTAGCCTGCTCGGCCGGGCCCACCCCGCGCGTGCCGTGCGCGGGAGAAAAAGAAAAAAGAAAAAAAATGCAAAGGAAAGGAAAAGAGAGGAAAGGAAAGAAAAGGAAAGGAAAAGGGAGGAAAAAAATATTTATATGCCAGAAACGGATTCTAATGAGCAGTCCAAAGTGTTCATAAGGCCCAACACTCGACCCTTATGAACAGGGGGAATCTGATAGAGTATTTGACTAGAATTATGAAACGTGTAACGTGAAGGATGAGTTCAAAGTGACGTGGATAAGAAGTCTATTTTAACCAGGACTTCCTATCTCCAAGAGCCAGTCTCTCACTAGGAAACAGCCTCACTTGACTGCTATAAATACAAGAGACGATCCACATACCAGGTATGCAATTAAGACCCCCTGAGTTCCTTTAAAGCTTGAAAAAGCTCTTTCGATTTCTGACTTGATCGTCGGAGCGTAGTCAGCCGGCACCGCGCCGGTGCCCTCTCGATTACCCTTCTCTTGTCCTTTTTTACAGGTTGGCGTTTGACCGGTTCGGGGTAAATTTTTGCTTCATCATGAACGATTTGTCTTATGGTGATAATTTCATGTTGGATAATTTGAAATACTGGTTTGTGCAAATTTAAATCATAATGCACCTTGTTTATTTTATGTTTCATATTGGAATGCATCTATATGTATTTTATTTTGGCATGTAAGGATTGCCCGGCGTGTCAGGATCGCCCATACCTAATAAGATATCTATGCATTTTATTTTGGCATGTAAGGATTGCCCGACGTGTCAGGATCGCCCATACCTAATAAGGTATTTATGTATTTTATTTTGGCATGTAAGGATCGCCCGGCGTGTCAGGATCGCCCATACCTAATAAAATATCTATGCATTTTATTTTGGCATGTAAGGATTGCCCGGCGTGTCAGGATCGCCCATACCTAATAAGGTATCTATACATTTTATTTGGCATGTCAGGATTGCCCAGCGTGTCAGGATCGCCCATACCTAATAAGGTATCTATACATTATATTTGCTTTGTCATGATTGTCGAGATTTAATAAAATGCATGTATATGTTTCTTTACTTTGAACTTAAAGAATGTGTTCATTGTTGAATGATAAGGGTTCGTTGAGATAACGTATAAGATGATTTTGATTTTTGAAAACATGAACTAGGTAGGGAATGACCAGTATGTATATACCTATACCTATTAAGGTATCAAAGGATAAAATGGTGACATGTTGGGATTGCTTAAACTTGATAGTATTTCATGTTATGCTTATTTCTGCTGAACTTAAGGAATGTGTTCTCTTTTTCATAATAAGGGTTTAGGTGGAATATTATAAATATTGACTATTGTTTTGGAAACATGAAACTGGATAAAAGAATAACTTGTATGTCAAATCTATGGATTTATTTTGTGTCCCATATATTGAGGGTATGTATATTGGTTCTCTGATTGGGATGTAGTAGATAGGACTTGCTCGTGGGTTTAACCCACTTTGTTGATATTTCAGGTTTCAGACAGGTTCCACCGCGATGATAGAGTTTTAGGGTTTGGTTGTAGCAGACGTCTCATCTCATCAGTTACAGGGTAGGAACTTGTCTTCTTCAAGAGTCATACTATGACCTTTTGAGACTTTGATTGTTGGTATTAATTTTAGAATTAAAAACTTTGGTTCATTCTGGTTAAGGGTTCCTTGGGTTACAGGACTTCCAAATTGTATTACCGAACATATACTTGTTTAGTTAACAGTTATTTTAATTTAGAGGAATTTTCTTTTCTGCTTTTAGAAAATTGTTCATTATATCTTTTGTGTTCTATACTTGTTGCTACCAGTTGTATATATCTTCCAGGTTTTGTGTATGAGACTGGCTACCTCATGCGTGAAATTTTCTCGGGGGTATTTCAATTTAAATGCCGATTAAACATCCACAAGTACAAATAAACAATTACTATTGTATACATAAAAATAGTACAATTTAAATGCAAAATTTAATCAACGAGCACATTTAATTGCACAGAAAAGTTAACAAGCACACACATGCACATTAACAAATAATGCACATAAAATAATACACCAATTGTACTGAAATATCAAATACGTAATTAAATTTCAACAAAATCACCTTTATCCATCACAATTTAAATTGTAAAACATAATTCCAGATAAAGTAATTTAAATCACCATATCCATAGTTATCATGTAAATAAATTACAACACAATCACAATTTAATTTGCAAAACATAATTTCAGATAAAGCAATTTAATCACCACATCCATAGTCATCAATATATATATATATTTTAATACAAGTACATATTTAATAAATCATAACACATCCAAATTATATATATATTCACACATATAAGTTTATACACAATAATTCACGTATGTACAGATATATAAACACATGTAATTAAATATACAAATAAGAGAAAAGAGCAAGTATCAACTTGCCTTAGGTATATTATGTAGTAACTCTTGTAGACGGGTGTGAGTGGGCGAGTGCGAAGATTGACACTGAGCTGAGCTACCACACTGACAGGGTACAAGGTGCTCAATCCCACATCGCCTGTGTGTGAAAAAGGGGATGTGCTTATATGTAGTATATTTTCTTCAAATGGTATGAGGCCTTTTGGGGTAAAATTCAAGAGCAAAATCGTGCAGGCTCAAGCCCAAAGCGGACAATATCATACCATGTGTTGGAGTGGGGTATTACAGCTGGTATCAGAGCCTGAACCCAGCCGAAAATGTGCCGACGAGGACGTTGGGCCTCGTAGGGGGGTGGATTGTAGTAACCCTTGTGGACGATTGTGAGTGAGCGGGTGCGAAGATAGACACTAGGCTGAGCTACCACAATGACAGGGTAGGGTGCTCAATCCCACATCGCCTGGGTGTGGAAAAGAGGATGTGCTTATATGTAGTATGTTCATTTCAAATGGTATGAGGTCTTTTGGGGTAAAATCCAAGAGCAAAATCGTGCGGGCTCAGGCCCAAAGCGGACAATATCATACCATGTGTTGGAGTGGGGTATTACATATTATCCGGAAGCTTGCGAATCCATTACTATCCGAACCATCCTGCAGCAGCCCAAATGATTTCGCCCCTTTCCAAGCCCATCTTTTCTTTTAAAGGATACTGGCCCTAATTTAAGTTTCTGGCCCAGTCCAAATGTCAAGGTCAATCCCACACTAATTGTGAAATACCCCCACAAAATTTTGCGCATAAGGTGGCCAGTCTCATACACAAAATATGGAGAATATTAACAACTGATAGTAACAAGCATAGAGTATAACAAGTAGAATGAGATAAATCCTAAAAGTAGAAAAGAAAGTCCCTCTGAATTAATATAAACATTAAATAACTGAGTACGTGTCTGGTATTACAATTTGGAAGTCCTGTAACCCAAGGACCCCTTAACCAGAATGAACAAAAGTTTGTAACCCTAAATTAAAACCAATAACCAAAACCTCCATAAAGATCATGGCTTGAACTCTTGAAAAAGAAGATGAATTCCTACCCTAAGACTGATGAGAGGAGATATCTGCCACAGCCAACCCCAATACTCTATCCTCGCGGTGGAACCTGCCTGGGACGTGAAATATCAACAAAGTGGGTTAAACCCACGAGAAAGTTCTATCTACTGTATCCCAATCAGAGAACCAATATACATACCCTCAATGTAAGGGACACAAGAGATAAATATAGGTGTAAACATCTAGGTCATTCCTTATTTAGTTCATATGTTCAAAATAAAAGTAACATATTTTACCATGTTCTATTAAAACCCTTATCATAAAGCAATGAACATATTATTTAAGTTCAGAATACAGAAACATACGCATATATTTTATCAAGTTAAAGAAATCTTGACATGCTCAAGGCAATCCTTACACGTCTCCTTAAATTTGAGATACCTTAATAGGTATTGGCAATCTTGACATGCCCCGGCAATTCTTACATGCCTCCTTTAATTTTAGATACCTTAATACGTATTGACAATCCTGACATGCCCCGACAATCCTTACATGCCCCTTTAATTTTAGATACCTTAATAAGTATTGGCAATCCTAACTTGCCCCGGCAATCTTTACATGTCTCCTTTAATTTTAGATACCTTAATAGGTATTGGCAATCCTAACATGCCCCGACAATCCTTATATGCCTTCCAAACCAAATTACAACATATGATGCACCCTGTACATTGTGTTTAGTAACGTCACTCTATACGCTACTGCCCCAATCCTGTCAGTAATCATGAAAAGACCCACAAAATATGGTGATAACCACCCCTTTTTCCCATATCGTATTACTCCATTCATGGGAGAAACTTTGAGTAGAACTTGATCCCCCACCTTGAACTCTAGTACACGAGTTCTTCGGTCAGCATAACTCTTCTGTCTGCTCTGCACAGTTCGCATATGGTCTCTAATAAGGACAACTTTTTCTGACATGTCCTTAATGAACTCAAGACCCAAAAACATATTCTCTCTAACTTCTAACCAGCAAATCGACGATCTACATGGTCATCCATACAGAGCCTCAAATGGTGCCATACCAATAGTCTTTTGATAACTATTGTTATAGGCAAACTCAACCAGTGGTAATTAACTCTCCCAATTGCCCTTGAAGTCGAGTACACATGCTCACAATATATCCTCCAGAATTTGATTAACCCTCTCAGTTTGACCATCGGTTTAAGGGTGATAGGTTGTACTGAGGTGCAGAGCTGTACCCATTGCCTGCTGAAAGCTCTCCCAAAACTCTAAAATAAAACTCGGATCTCTATCCGATATAATGGACAAAGGCACACTGTGAAACTTCATTATCTCTGCAATGTAAAGCTTCGCATATTGCTCTAAGGTGTAACTCAAGCGAACTGATAAGAAATATGCTGATTTCGTCAGCCTGTCTACTATCACCCAAATAACATCATAATTTCACTATAAGGTGGGAAGTCCCATAATGAAATCCATAGAGATGCTTTCCCACTTCCACTTCGGTATAGGCAGTGGTTGCAAAGACCCTGGCGATCTCTGGTGATCAATCTTGATCATTTGACAAGTGCTGCACTTAGAGACAAATATAACTATGTCCCTCTTCATGCCTGCCCATTAAAATTACCGTTTCATATCTTGGTACATTTTATCCCCTCCCAAGTGTACCAAAAATTTAGAATCGTGAGCCTCACCCATTACTGCCCTCCTCAAATCATCATTGTGAGGAACAATTAATCATTCTTTGTACCTCAATCCTCCATCTCTACCCACTGTATAAAATGGTATCTCCCCATATTTCAACTCGGTCACCTTCTCTACGCACTGCGAGTCAGTAAGTTGTCCTGTAACTAACTTTTGTATGATTGCAGGTGTAACCACCACGCATGCTACAAAGGCATCAGCTAAGGCATCAACACTACTCAAGTCATTCCACTCTGCTTCGAATAGGACAAATAGACTAGCATAGGATCGACAACTAAGCGCATCAGCTACTACATTCGCTTTCCCTGGGTGGTAATGGATGGAAAAATGATAGTTTTTCACAAATTCCAACCACTTGCGTTGTCTCATATTCACCTCCTTCTGTGAAAATAGATACTCTAGACTCTTATGGTCACTGAACAATCTGAAGGTCTCATCCAAAAGGTAATGTCTACAAATCCTCAAAGTAAAAATCACAGCCGTTAACTCCAGATCATACGTTGGGTAGTTAAGCTCATGAGGCTTAAGCTTGCATGACGCATATAATATCAGTCTCTCATCCTGCATCAACACACAACCTATACCCTACAACGATGCATCAGTGTATACCAGGTACTCAACTTCGCTCTGAGGTGTAGCTAGGACTGGTGCGATAGTCACTCTGGTCTTCAACTCCTCAAATGCCGTCTGACAAGAATTATCCCAAACGAAAGGTACACCCTTCTTAGTGAGATGGGTAAATGGGCCAGCAATCTTAGAGAAGCCCTGAATAAACCGACGATAATAACCAGCCAACCCAATAAAGCTGCAAATCTCTGAAGGTGAGGTAGGTTATCCCCACTCTAGAACCGCTGACATTTTACTTGGATCGATTGCTATCCCTTTCTCAGATACTACGTGACACAAGAACTTCTCCTCTATTTGCTAGAAATCACATTTCTCAAATTTTACATACAACTGATGATCTCTCAGTGTCTACAATACAATACGAATATGTCTGGCATGATCCTTCTCTGACCTGGAGTAAACCAGAATGTCATCAATGAAGATAATAACAAACTGGTCCAAGTAAGTCCTGAACACTCTATTCATCAAGTCCATGAAGACAGCTGGGGTGTTGGTTAACCCAAATGGCATAACGCAAAACTCATACGACCCATATCTGGTAAGGAAGGCTGTCTTCGGTACATCCTGCTCCCTAACTTAAAGTTGATGATACCCGGATCTCAAATCTATCTTCGAGAAATAGGTGGCTCCCTTCAACTGATCAAACAGATCATCAATCTTAGGCAACAGATACTTGTTACGGATTGTAACTTTATTCAGTTCTCTGTAGTCAATATAAAAATGAAGAGACCCATCCTTCTTTTCACAAATAACATCGGTGCTCCCACGGTGAAGTACTCCAGTGAATAAATTTCTGACTAAGAAGTTGCTGAATCTGATCCCTCAGCTCCCTCATTTCTATAGGCACCATTCTGTATGGAGCCCTAGTAATAGGTTTGGTGCTTAGAGCTAAACCTATCACGAAGTTAATCTCCCGACTGTGTGGTAACCCTGGGATCTCCTGAAACACATCCTGAAAGTCTCATATCACTAGAATAGGATCTATAGAAATTGTATTTCCCTCCGGAGACTCCTCACTAATAAAGAATATGCGAGTTTTAGACCCCTCATTTGATTGCGGTATAACAACCAAATACACCTCCTGACCCAGTATAACAAAAAGAATTACCTGATTCTAGAAATTGACATGGGCATGATAATGTGATAACCAATCCATCTCGAGTATGACATCATATGAATTTATGTCTAGGACCAATAGGTCTGCTAAGAATCCGAGTCTGCCAATGCCTATAGTGACTTGACTACAGCGTATTCGTAATACCATACTAACTCCCAATGGTGTAGTTATAGTAAGTGAAAAACTACACGGCTGAGTAAGTATACCCGTTATCCTAACAAATGACTGAGATACAAAAGAGTGAGATGTCCCAGTATCAAATAAAAATACGATTAAAGTTACCTTTTATCGGAACCCTACCCTTAATCGCTTGAGGAGCCTGCTCATCATATGGCATAACGTTGTAGACCCTCCCATAGTTCATCTGTTGAACAGATTGCCCTGCTATTTCTATTTTTTTCTTTTTCACTATCTGACTAGCGAAGTATCTATCATTTCGTTTCTCCCCCTGTCCTTTCCTATAATTTCTCTTTATTTAACAGTGCTGCAATGCAGCATCTACCACCTGAGTATAAGTGGAATAAACTAGATTACCCACAATGACCTGTCGAGTAAGCTAAATCAAACCATTCGAAAAACCTCACCTTCTTCTCTTCAATATTCACCTCCTCAGGTACAAACAAAGATAAATTGGTTTACTCCTGCTCATACCCTATGACTGTTCTGTCCCTCTACTGTAAGTCCATAATTCCCTCATGTGATAGAATTTTTGGATCCCTCCCTAATTGTTAGGCTATTCCACTGGTAATGGAATATGCGCTATCTACGGTGGTTGCTGAGGTGGCTGCTGACTCTGAAGAGCAGTCGCCACTATTGCACCTACAGCCCGATTGCCAAATTGGGAGCAAGTTCAGCATTTTCACCCTGAACATTATCCTGACCTTAGTTGTGGTTCGCATTCCTCCACCTACGGGGTGACATCTACATAAGATCCCAATAAAAGACTAAGACGTATAGAGTACAATGAATCTTATACCTAGATTCTATTTATCAGAATATGCAACGCGGAATATACTCTACGACGGACCCTAAAGACCCGAGGATATTTAAACCTGGAATGCTCTGATACCAAATGAAATACCCTCACAAAATTTTGCGCATGAGGTGGCCAGTCTCATACACAAAATCTGGAGAATATTAACAACTGATAGCAACAAGCATAGACTACAACAAGTAGAATGAGATAAATTCTAAAAGTAGGAAAGAAAGTCCTTCTAAATTAATATAAACATTAAATAACTGAGTACGTGTCTGATATTACAATTTGGAAGTCCTGTAACCCAAGGACCCCTTAACCAGAATGAACAAAAGTTTGCAACCCTAAATTAAAACCAATAACCAAAACCTCCATAAAGATCATGACTTGAACTCTTGAAGAAGAAGATGAATTCCTACCCTGAGACTGATGAGAGGAGATATCTGCCACAGCCAACCCTAATACTCTATCCTCGTAGTGGAACCTGCCTGGGACCTAAAATATCAACAAAGTGGGTTAAACTCATGAGGAAGTTCTATCTACTGTATCCCAATCAGAGAACCAATATACATACCTTCAGTGTGAGGGACACAAGAGATAAATATAGGTGCATGTAAACATCTAGGTCATTCCTTATTCAATTCATATTTTAAAAATAAAAGTAACATCTTTTACCATGTTCCATTAAAACCCTTATCATAAATCAATGAACACATTCCCTAAGTTTAGAATACAGAAACATACATATATATTTTATCAAGTTAAAACAATACTGACATGCTCATGGCAATCCTTACACATCTCCTTAAATTTGATCGAGATACCTTAATAGGTATTGACAATCTTGATCTGCCCGAGCAATCCTTACATGCCTCCTTTAATTTTAGATACCTTAGTAGGTATTGGCAATCCTGACATGCCCCGACAATCCTTACATGCCTCCTTTAATTTTAGATACCTTAATAGGTATTGAAAATCCTAACATGCCCCAGCAATCCTTACATGCCTCTCAAACCAAATTACAACATAAATAAGAATAAGATGCATAATTATTGAAAATGCACAAGACACAATGATTTAAATAATTGGATATCCAAACATCACAATGAGATAACTCGTTCACAAAATAAACTATACCAAATGTATCATGGATAATTATAACTTCAAGAAGAAAACAGTTAAGACAATAAAATACACGACCATCCATTATAGGATCAAATACCCAACCAAGCCTCCAATGCACTCAAATTTTTTAGGGAGTCTAAACCAAACTATAATCTAGGTTTCCGGCCTATTCTGCTTCTAACCGTGAGCCCGCTGGCTACCACAAACCATACAAGACCTGAGCTACTTGTCCTCAATCCACAGCCAAGAGACCCAACACCATGGTAGCTTTTCACCGGTGTTCATGGCTGGCCTGTAATCACCACAATCTACCGCCGTCCAATATCAAACTCAGTCACGTCACCCATGAGCAAACCCAACCATCTCACATAACCACTCAACCCATGCCAAACAACCCCTTTCGGCAGCTTTGTGTCACTATGGCTGCCAAAACCAAGCTTTCTCTCTTGGCCTCCCTCCCTCTGTCTTTCTCTAACTCTCTCTAAAAATACCAAAACCCTATTCTTTATTTTTCGCTTTTATTTTATATTTCTTTTTAGAAAAACAAATAAAATCCTAAAAAGAAAATAGAGAAAAATAAAACAAAACATAAAAATATGTACTTAGCCCACTCCAAAAAGATATGCGAGCCCAAACTTAAAAATTTATAATACAATATAACTCAGCCCAACTCAATAATCTAACTCAAACTCAATAATCTAAACCAAACTCAAACTCAACTTGAAATTAAATAAACCTCAAAATTACGGGGTATTATAGAGGTTGTGGATCACGATTTTGGTGGCTTTTGCGGCTATGGTTGGCGGTCACGGCAGCAGGTTGTGGCTATTTGGTTCACGGTGGTGCCGAGATGGTTTTGGTTAGAAGGTTCTCTCATGGTGCTGCATGGTGTTATTAATGGTGTACATTCCAACCATGGTGATTAAAGGTGTGTCATCATGATTTAAGGAGGCAGCTTGTTTCCATGATGATTGGGGTCTTCAGTGGTTATCTATAGAGTTTTATAGTGGTATGTTGCCATGATAAAGAGATGGTGAAGTTTGTGAAGGTGACTGGTGCGTGCTGGGAAGTTGGTGATGGTGTAGGCTAAATGAAATGGGCTGGCCTGCATGGTTGAGATTGGGTTGGTTCTAGAAAAGGTGGACAATGAATTGGGCTACACAATTAAATTGGGCTCACTGATTTAGTGACCCAAATTGGAAATTGAATTTGGATCATTCAAGTTGGGCTCTGTTTGGGTAAATGAAACTGGATTGGGCTAGAATTTAAATGTTGGCCCAGTATCAATTTAAAATGAAATGGATTGATATTGTGGGCTTATCTTGACATTGGACTGGGCAAAAATTACTGGGCTGCTACAACATGGTCCAGGCTGAAATTGATAGTGTGGACTTCCGGATAATAACCCGAGGCAAGTTGATACTTGTTCTCTTCTCCTGTTAATTATAGGTTTAATTTACGTATGCTTTATATATGTGTATATCATGTGTATTTAAATTTATAATTATACATATAACTTTAATGTGGTAGTATTTAATATATACCTATGTGTATATATGTGTGTGTGTGTGTGTGTGAGGATGGGTTGTTTATTTAAATTGCTTTAGTTAAAATGTTTGCAATTTAAATTGAGAATATTGATTGGCTTTTGTGTTGTAAATTTATTTACATGTTCTTGATGTTTAAGTGGAATTTTATTGATATTGTTATGTGATTAATTTGTGGATGTGCATGTATGTGGTTGTTAGTATTTGTACTTTAAAATTGGTATTTTATGTTTACAAGTTGGTTAATATTTGTGATAGAGTATTTGACTCCAATTATGAAACGTACAACGTGGAGGTTGAGTTCAAGGTGACGTGGATAAGGAATCTACTTTAATCAGGACTCCTCTATCTCCAGGAGCCAGTCTCCTACTAGGACGCAGTTCCACTTGACCGCTATAAATACAGAAACGATCCATATACCAGGTACACAATTAATACCCTCGGAGTTTCTTTACAGTTTTTAAAGCCCTTTCGATTCCTGACTTGATCGTCGGAGCGTAGTCGGCCGGCACCACGCCGGTGCCCTTTCAATTACTCCTCTCTTGTCTCTTTTACAGGTTGGCGTTTGACCAGTTCGCGGTGAATTTTGCTTCATCAATTTGTACATTTAAATTGTTATTTTATGTGTACGGATTATAACGGTTTACGTGTACTTCTTGCTGAATTACTTGCACATTTAAAATTGTTGATACTTAAATGTTAGGTGTTGATAAATTAAAGCGTTTACTTGTTACTTGTTTGGTAAATTGGTGCATTTCAATTGTGTTATTTTATGTGTACAGTTTGTGGAGGTGTACGTGTTTACTTGTGCTCGTGTTGTATATTTAATTGTATAGTGATAGTGATTTTGTGCATTATAAATTGTTAATGCGTAATTGTTATGAAATAATAAATTGTATATTTGTGAAGGTGTTATTTACAAAAATATCAATTATTTTTGTATTTTGAGAGGATGATGCAAAGGTCAACTTGCTGAAGCAATATTGTTGTTGTTACGTTTAGCATATCATTGCTGAGCTTTAAGCTCACCCCCTCCAGATTTTGCAGGTTAAGTTGCTGATACGGTAACAATATGAAATTTGATAGTACCGGTTTCAGAGATAGCAGTGAGACCATTAGAATTTATTTTTGTCCAGGATTTGAAAGATATTGTATTATTTTGAGTATTGTAAGGAAGAAATGTATTTAACATTATATTCCATTGTAATAAAATGTTGTACAAGACTTTATGTATTAAGGGACTATTTGGAGACTTTAGATTTCCCTTTCTTTTATTTTAATTTTGTTTTAATTTTTTTTTCTCATTCTGGATTTCTCTTCAAGAATTTGAGGTGTGACAGCCCTGGCCTCCAAAAGGGAGGTTGGAACCCTTCGAACCATAGTGGAGGCCGTGTACGTGTGTGATTCTACTTACTTAATAAAAAATAATAATAATAAAATATGATAGATAAGATTAAACATAAGATAAAATGCAAAGAAAAAAAACTCTTAAAACTATGTTAAAATTAATTTATAAATAACCCCCTAAACTATTATATTTTGTTGCAAATGCCTCCCATGTCTAGTTATTTTTTATTAAATAATCATATTACCCTTTCTTATTGAATTACACTTAGCCCATTTTTCTTAGTAAAATAAATTATGAAAAAAGATCATACTATTTTGATGACATATTCTACATCAAATTTGCATAAATTTACCTTTAATTTTTTTAATTAAAATCTTAAGAATTTTTTTTAAAAAGCAATTTAAGTAATTTCTTAATTTTTCATGATTATACTGAATGAAAAATAAGGTACTTTTTTTTAAAAAGTAATTTCTTAATTTTTCACGAACATATTGTATGAAAATGGTATTTTCTATGGTAAAAAAGTTTAAACAGGATATAATAATTTTTATTATAAATAGTAAAGTTTTAATAATAAGTTAATCACTTTAGAAAATGGCTAAATTTGGTTGTAATAACAACTTTGTATATATTTTTTTTATTGTTATGATAAATCAATACCAATAATAAAATTAAGGTAAATGGTATAATTAATATTTATATAAGAAAAAAGATAATAAAGATAATTTAATAATAAAGAATAAATTTAATAAAAATGAGTAAAATTGTCTTTTGTGATGAGACGTCCTTAAATACAACAAATCAATAGTTTAGGGAGACAATTTGTAGTTCAGCGGTTATTTACAAAAGGATAATAATTTAGAGGTGAATTTTTCCCTTTACCTTTAAACATATGAGTAGTGCTACATGTCCTGAATAAATATTCCGAAGTATATCTCGAACACACAACACAAGGTGCTTTGACAGGAAAAGATTAACACCCCCAATCAAAGTCAGTTTGTGGAATCTAAGTTCAACTCAATATTCCACAACCTCCTAGAGTGTTAAGTCATGACTCACCGTGTGAATTGCAAGAAAAAACACAACTGTTGAAATGTATGGGTAGTTAATTAGTTGCAATCCAAAGACAAGCCATCAGTAAGGCTGGGACTCGGACTGGTTCCGCGGACTAGGGTTCGGGTTACTTTGAATTCAAAGTATTACCTTAGCTCACGCTAAGTCCAAATTTATTTTATAAAAAAAAAAACCCAATTTTTTTTGAGTTTTTTGGATTGATTGGGTTATTCTTATTGAAATTATTTACATTTAATTTGAAATAAAATTACTCAAATTTGTGAGTTGAATAATTCTCTCGTATTATAATTTAAAAATCAATCAAAATTTTATACATTTTATTATTTTGTTTATAAATTTAACTAAATATCAATTATTATAATGGGAAAACTATACTTAAATAAAGTTAGGAGACCTAAATTAGAAAATGGTCTATTTTAAAAGTTTATTTTTCACTTTGGTTGAATTAAACAAAATAATTACATATACATTGAAAATTATTATTAAGGTACAAAATGCCCTTTAATCTTTTATTTCAAAATATCAAATTATCATTCTTAAATCAAATAATTCATTCACTCAATAAATTAAGAAAATATCTGAAATATCGTTCAGTTTCTGAAAAATTGCAAGAATATAAAAGTAATCCAATAAAAGTGAACAAACCCATAAAGTAAATCAAAATATGGTATATACAAGCACTTGTGAGTATGCTATTATGTCGTAAAGTAGTCAAAATTAGACGTCCTTATATGGCCTTGAATGACAGGCAACTTCTTTCCCTCTTAGATTAATGCAAGTAGATACACTTGTGGTATCACAACACATCAACTATATTTGGATGAAAATGAAGTAGATTTTTCAGATGTGTTTGGGTAAATTTTTGATCTGATATGCCTAAAAAAATATGAGTATCAGGAAAATATATTACATCAAAACACGAGGCACAATAATAAGGAAAATCCAAATTTTACAAGTAATTCCTATAAATTTCAAGTATGCCGGCAAATGCAAAAAAAAAAAAAAAAAATTAAGCTTTATCTGCAAATAAGTTATGAGTCATTCTACATAGAATGGTGGTGCTTCGCAATGAATTCGATTTTCATCCATTGAGATGAAAAGACAATGATTTGTTAGATTTTATTTAGTCACCCACAACGCTCCTTCAGTTGCATAGGAACCAAATGGAATTTAGTGTGGGTTTATAATACTCCATAATTTTGAGATTATTTAATTTTAATTTGAGTTTTTTTTCTTCTAATTATTTAAATAGTTGATTGAGTGTTTTAAATGTTATATGTTTTACTTGTTTAAATTGTTATTGAGTGTTTTAAATGCTTAATGCTTTATGGTGTTTTATTTTATTTATTTTAGGTTGGACCATACTTTCATATTTTTTGATATTTTTCTAAGTTCTTTTTCGGATTTGGTTAGGGAGAGTTTCGGTTAGATTATTTGGATTTGAGCTGAAATATGTTGTATTATAATTGTTTAGGTTTGGGCTAGGTATATATATATATATATATATATATATATATATATATATATATATATATATTTTCTTTTTCTTTTTCTTTTTCTATATATATATATAGAGAGAGAGAGAAGTAGGGTTGGCTTTCTCGATGCTTCGGGTTTAGGGTTTTGTGAAGGGACTCCGTGAACTGAAAAAGAAGAAAGAGAAAGCAGAGAGAAGGAGGAGGGTCTGTTCATGGGTGGTGTCGGCCATGGCTAAAGGTGGGTGACTTGGGCCGCTCGGCTGGTGGCTGTCCACGGTGGGGGCTGGAGTTCTTTGAAGGTCTGACCATGAAGTTGATGAAGGTGGGCTTCATGGTGGGTTCAACCATGGTTGGTGGTGCCGGCGGTGGAACTTGTGGCTCGACAGTGGTGGTTCGATTTTGTGGCGGTTCTGACGAGGAGTGCGTGGCCGTGAGGGGTGGTGGCTCTTTGGCATCCGTGGGTGCTTCGGTTGATGGGTCTGTTTTAATGGCTGCCAGGAGGCTTAGTTTCGGCCGAGAATGATGGTGGTCATGGTGCTCCGGTAGAAGGTGGTGGCCGGAGGTGGGTTGGATTGTTCTGTTGGTGCATGTATGGGTCTGTTATGTTGATGCTTGGTGGCGTAAGCCTGGTTGCTTATGGATGAAGAAAAGTGGGTTGTGTGAAACTTCAACCCATGGAGTTTTATGCATATGTTAGATTCTGGGATATGTGGAGTAGTTTGGGTTTTTAACAGGACAAGTCAATTCATAATTGGCTTGAACAAATATCTTGAAGCCCAGGGTAGAGTAGTGGTGATTGCCTTGGATATTCCGGAGCCTAAGATTGGTGGTGGTTTGGCTGCTCTCGATTGTGGCTTCTAATGAAGCTCATGGTTGTGGGCTTTCGGCTGCATGGAGGTAGTCATGGTAGTGGTGGGTCTTCACATGGTTTCGGCTGGAGTGGAGTTGTCATGGAGATGGATTATGCCAGTCGTGGGAGGCATGGCAGTGGACTTTGGTTGTGAGCTCGGGCTGTGCATGTTTTGAGTTGGTGGTACAGTGACGGGTTGATAGTGTTTAGAAGTGGGCTGGTTTGATTTAGGCCTTCAAGTTGGATTGGGCTGAGGCAAAAGTCATTGAATGTTAAAATGTTATTTGATTAAATTGTATTATTAGATGGGATTACTTATTCAAATACAAATTAAATTATTTTGACATTATGACGTAAAAAATCAACTTGCTGAAACAATAAAAGGTTGTTCAGCATATCCTTGTTGAGATTTGAGTTCACTCCCTTCCAGAGGTTAGGATACTGACACGAGGACAATTTAGAATGTTGACACGATGACAATTTACAGGATCTTGTTGTACCGGTTGAAGAGTTAAAATTTATTTCGGTTCATTAGATATTTTTTTCTGCTCAATATATGAGACAGATTATTGTTGTGAAATTTTGAAATGAAGAATTGTGGTTAATATTTTCTTCCGATGAAAGAAGTTGTACAAGACTTATGTATTTAAAGGGCTATTTGGAGACTTTAGATTTTTTTTTCTTTTATTTTATTTATTTTGTTTTTATTTGATTTTCACATCTCGGATTTTCGAAGAAATCCGGGGTGTGACAGGATTGGAATAAGAGATTGAAGGACATTTTGAACTTGAATAAAAAATTTCAATGCATATGTGATTACTTTGTTTAATTCAAGCCAAGTGAAAAATAAACTTTTAAAATAGATCATTTTGTAATTTAGGCCTCCTAACTTTATTTAAGTGTAATTTTTCTTATTATAAATTTACTTCAAACTTTTAAAACAAATGTGTACTTTTAAAACAAGTGTGTCACAACTTAGGTTAGTAAGTATCAATTAAATTATGCCACCAAAAAAAGAAATCATTCAATTGCAATTTTAATCTTATTTTATATAAATAATATGTAATCATAAAAATATAAAAGACAAATTTTTATTGTCTTTCGTGTTTACTTGTAAAATTTTCGTATAAGACTTGAGTTGCTAGTATTTTATTCCTATATAAGGGAAGGATATCAAAAAAAGATGGAAACATTTTGTCATCTTTTATATTCTGTGTAGCTGCTTCTTATTTTCAGAGAAAGTAATTAGCATGAATATTCGGACAACAAAAAAACCATGTTATTGGAGCCATTGTGGATTCCAGTTCTCGTATAGGTCAAGAAGCAAAAGTGGCAATGGAGATGGCAATAGATGATTTCAACAACAATAACACCAATCAAAGAGTGAGTTTGCATGTATTCAACTCTCAACGGGAAACCATCCAGGCAGCTCTTGCTGGTAAATATATATATATATACATATATATCTCACCTCTTATCCTTTAGATTATTATCTTTTTGGTTTAAGTACTGTTCAACTAGTACAAATTAACCTAAAATTAATTGATGGTTTGCTTTATAATTCTCCACTAGAAGATCTTGTTTAATTAAAGTAAGAATTAATTTCCTTAGTTACCACACACTTGGAAGTACTTCATCATAGATTATCTTATGAATTTCTTTATTTGGTGAAGTATATATACTAGCTATATATATATATATAGCTGAGAAAATAATATCTAGACTCAAGTTAGTAGGAGATAAGAATGATTGTACATTTGTAATTATCAATAAATTCTATGAGTAATGCAATGGAATGATTAGAGTCTCTGGGAGCATTCGGTCAAACTGTTAACTCACATTAATTTGATAATGAAAAGTAGCAAGCAGTCCAAATATTGACGTTACAGGATACCCAATAATTTCTAACACACAACCTGCTTTGACAGAATCAAAGTCATTTCATGGAATTAGTGAATATTCCACAGCTACTTAAATATTTCACTGATGACTCACAAGTGAATTGCAAGGAAATTTTCCGAGTAAATGTTGTGGGACAAGGGCTTGCATATATTCTATCAGGAGTTATTGATTGTTATAAGAAGCTCGATACCATTATCTAAAATTTGCAACAAAAAAAAAAAAAAAAGTTGGACAAAAATTCTTGTCCAAGACAAAAATTTCATAACGAACAAAATACAATTCAAATATGAAAACTTAAGTTGATTAAAAATTTTAGACACAATAAAAAAACTAGTCCATTGCTCTGAAACTCCTGTCATCGTAGAAAAAGAAAAATATTTTTAATATTCTAGAGGTTGTTTAGTAGTTCTGGTCAATGATAAATCTGTATTTTTGAAATATTTACTTGTATCGATACTATTGAATAAATATTTATTTTTTAGAAGGTCATATACACATTCTCATATCCACACAGAAATTTCTAATTTTAAATCAGTTGGCTCCAAATTAAAATAGAACTACCTTACTCTTGCGTGGATACGTATCTTATAGCATTTGATTCCTATATAAGGGAAGGTGGCGGCTCTACTTAGATGTCAAAAAAAAGATAGGAACATTTTGTCTATCTTTTATTCAGTGTCTTCGCCTTGGGCGGCTTCTTATTTCCAGAGAAAGCAATTAGCATGAATATTCCCACAGCAAAAAAACCATGTTACAGGAGCCATTGTGGATTCCAGTTCTCGTATAGGTCAAGAATCAAAAGTGGCAATAGATGATTTCAACAACACCACCACCACCACCACCACCAATCAAAGATTGATTTTGCATGTAATCAACTCTCAAGGAGAAACCATCCAGGCAACTCTTGCTGGTATATATATATATATATATATATATATATATATCACGTCTTATCCTTTAGATTATTATATTTAATAAAAATGAGTAAAATTGTCTTTTGTGATAAGACATCCTTAAATGCAACAAATCAATAGTTTAGGGAAATAGTTTGTAGTTCAGCGGTTTATTTACAAAAGGATAATAATTTAGAGGTGGTTTTTTTGCCCTTTACCCTTAAACATATATATCAAATAATATCCAAAAATTCACTTTACTATTTATTAGCTAGTCTGTTTATTGTATACCGCATCAAAAATTGAGAGTATTACAAAAATCCTCTTCCGATCACAGGAAAAGCACAACTTATAGGTTCAAATATTATGAAGTATCTTTCTGCCACTACATAAAGTTTTACGTGTTTGGTGTAAAGCCCACCTCCACAGTCAAGACCTGACGAAAGATTTCATTATGCGAAGAAGAGGAGATTACAAGTTTTAGTCTTAGCCCCAAACCTCCTCTCTAAAAGGTGGCTTTTAGTGTTTTCTTTTTTCACGTCCCAAATCCTAAACACCGTTACATACTGGACTACAAGAGAATTCTAAAATTGGATCTACGGTACACAAGAGAAAAACGAATTGAAATATGTTTTCCTTTTAGTTGAACTACAAAGAAGTAACAACAAGACCTAGTTGAAAATGAATCTAGTGTCAAAAAGACTCTTATGTCCAAGTCTCACTAAAAGATGTTTAATACTTTGCCCAATAAGAAAGTGATCAAAATAAAATTTGAGTCACAATTTCACACATACCACCAAAGACTTTAGATGAAGTAATATCTTCGCTTCTTCCTTCCGAATGTAAGGTTGAGGCCTAGGGTTTGAGTCTCCAGTAAAATAATAACAATGGAGAATGGTAAGTAAGTAACTATTTATCTGCATCTCACAGTAAGGACGCACATACCCTGAGAGTGTAAAGCAAACAAAAATACTCAATAAAGGAACAGTTGAAATCTACTTGTGTCAAGTTTGATCATATCTCGCACTTGTTAATTTATTTAGTCTCGTCTAAATCGGAAATAAGAAACAAATGAACATCCTAATTAAATGGAAACGATCAAGCTACTCAAATTCATCAAGTAGAAGTTGACTTAAAATTGCAACGAAATTGTTATGTTGGGTTTCATAAAATTGGATTGTTGCAGTCGAACATAGTCAAAATAAACTTTGATTTCACTTTAAAACTTGTAATTTTTTTTAATTTGGAATTGAAAGTGAGAGGAAACCCACTATTTATATATATATGAATTGTAAATTTGTAACAGCCCGCTCCAACACATGGTATGATATTGTTTGCTTTGGGCCTAAGCCCACATGGTTTTGCTCTTGGGTTTTACCCCAAAAGGTCTCATACCATTTAAAGAGAACACACTACATATAAGCACATCTCCTTCTCCACACCCAGGCGATATAGGAGTGGTAGCTCAGCCTAGTGTCTCTTCTTGCACCGGCCCACATCACACCCGCCCACAAGGGTCACTACAATCCACCCTCAGATGAGGCCCGACGTCTTGTCGGCACACTTCCGGCTGGGTTCAGACTTTGATACCAACTGTAACAGCTCGCTCCAACACATGATATGATATTGTCCGCATTGGACCTAAGCCCGCGCGATTTTGTTCTTGGGTTTTACCCCAAAAGGCCTCATACCATTTCAAAAGAACATACTACATATAAGCATATCCCCTTCTCCACACCCAGGCGATGTGGAATTGAGCACCCTGTAGCCTGTCAGTGTGGTAGCTCAGCCTAGTGTCTTTTCTTGCACCCGCCCACATCACACCCGCCCACAAGGGTCACTTATAATATTTGATTTTCTTTTATTTGATTTTAGTTTATTTAGTTTTCTAGAAAAAAATAATTAAAACAAAAGAAAATAGGAGGTTAGGATTTTTGTTATTTGCTTTACACACAGAAACCAATAGAGTAAACGAAAGAGAGAAGGGAGTGAAGGAGCGATCAGGTGAACGAGTTTTTGAATTATCAAGGAGGCAAGTTCGATTTTTCTCTTCCCCTTTGAATCCGTATGTATAGTCTAGGTTTGAAGATTATGTTTATATTAGAAATTTGTATATAATTTTATGTTTATTTTCTGTTGCTTCCTATTGATAAATTTTATGAGAATAATTATGCTAACTGTATACAGGAGCATAGATTTATATATGTACGAATATATGCATATATATATTTAATGTATGTGTTTAATGGATAGAAATTCGTTCATGCGTGAATTTGGGAATAGAAAGGGATGTTAATTTCTAAACCTTTTGAGTTGTTAATGTCCAGTAAACAACCCTTGATCTTTAGGAAAATAGATCGCTGAGGAAATTGGCTTTAATTTTTGAATTTTTTGCGAAGAACCTTAGAACTTGGGAATTAAGGGTTTTCGATTTGGGATATTGTTGATGGGGCTTTTGTACCAAAGGATAGAGGGGATCAAGAGGAGAAGAATGGTACAAAAATCAAGGTGAACGGAGGTCAGGAGATGCCAAAAAATCCACTGAAAAAACCCCCAGTGCGCTGCTATGGGCGCTGGGGAAGAAGACCCAGCAATGATTGTCCCCCACGCACGCCGTCGACGCGTGGGGGAGTGTCCGGACAACGCCGGCCGGTGGCAGGAAAGACATTTTTGGGCCCCACTCGTGGGGGCCCACCTCTGCGTTCGATATGGGCCCATTCTGAATTATTTTGATATTTTTTTTTAATTTTTGAAATTTTTGGAAAAACTTGAAAATTCGAAGAAATCATTTTTAAAAAATACTTTTATGCTTCCAAAAATTTCTAAATTTTTACTGTAACTTCCTGGAGGATTAATGAACTTGGGATTAAATTTAATGATGAAATGAGCTCCCCTTGCAACTCAATTGATTTTTAAAGTATCTAAAAATTGGGTATTTCACCTTCTTTTATTTTAGGAAATAATTAAAAAAATTTGAAAATTTGAAAATTTTTACTGTAACTTCTTGGGGGTTAATTGAGTTTGGGTTTTAAATTTCATGTAAAAATGAGCTTCCCTTAGGGTTAAATTAATTTTTAAAGTGTCTCGAAATTAGATTTTTTACCTTCTTTTATTTTGGAAATATTCTAAAGATTCTAAAAACACATATGGATTTTAAATTTTAAGTGAAAATGAGTTTCCCTTGTGGCTGTATTGGTTGTAAAAGTGTGCCTCAAACTATGTTTTATTTTCTTTTTTACTAAAAAAATAAATATATTTTTTTAATTTCCAAAGATTCTAGAAAATTTCAGAATGATTAAACACGGTTCTTAGAAGCAGAATAGGCCCGGAAACCTATATTAGAGTTAGGTTTAGACTCCCTCGAAGATTTGGGTACATTGGAGGTTTGGTTGGGTGTTTGCTCCTAAAATGAATATTTGTACTATTTTATTCTTTGATTTTATTTTACTTTGGAATTATAAATGTCCATGAAATACTTGATTTTAATTTATTTGTGAACGAGTTGTCTTATGGTGACGATTAAATATCGGATAATTTAAATTATTTTATTTTTGTGCAAATTAAATCATGATGCACTTAATTTTATTTCATGTTGTAAGTTCGTTTGGGAGGTATGTAAGGATTGTTGGGGCATGTTAGGATTGTCAATACCTATTAAGTTATCTAAAGTTAAAGGAAACATGTAAAGATTGTCGGGGTATGTCAGGATTGCCAATACCTATTAAGGTATATAAAATTAAGGAGGCATGTAAAGATTGTCATGGACATGTCAGGATTGCCAATACCTATTAAGGTATCCACGAATAATAATGGTGGCATGTCAAGATTGTCTAGATTTAATAAAATGCATGCATATATTTCTTTATTTTGAACTTAAAGAATGTGTTCAGTGTTGACTGATAAGGGTTTGTTGGAACAATGTATAAGATGATTTTTATTTCTGAAAACATGAACTAGTTAGGGAATGACCAGTATGTTTATACCTCAAAGAATAAAAATGGTAGCATGTCAGGATTGTTTAAACTTGATATTATACATGTTGATGTTTCTTTCTCCTGAATTTAAAGAATGTGTTCATTATTTTTATGATAAGGGTTTGATAGAAAATTATAAAAGATGACTTTTATTTTGAAAACATGAATTGGTTAAGGAGGGACTTGTATGTTCTATCTATATATTCCTCTTGTGGCCTTCATGCTATAGTTATGTATATTGGTTCTCTGATTGGAATGTAGTAGATAGAACTTGCTCGTGGGTTTAACCCACTTTGTTGATATTTTAGGTCCTAGGTAGGTTCCATCGTGTGGATAGAGTTTTAGGGTTTGGTTGTAGCAGACATCTCATCTCATCAGTTACAGGGTAGGAACTTATCGTCTTCAAGAATTCAAACCATGAACTTTATAGAGATTTGATTGTTGGTTTTAATTTAGGGTTGGAAACTTTTGTCCTTTCTGGTTAAGGGGTCATTGGGTTACAGGACTTCTAAATTAAATTTTCAGACACGTACTCATTTATTTAATGTTTATATTAATTTAGATGGACTTTCTATTCTGATTTTAGAATTTATTTCATTCTGTCTTTTGTCCTCTATACTTGTTGCTATCAGTTGTTAATATCCCTCAGGTTTTGTGTATGAGACTGGCCACCTCATGTGCAAAATTTTGTATGGGGTGTTTCATGAATGGTGCGATAAGTTATGGGTCAGGTAATATTCATGCTTGCAAATGTACTTGATTTTGTTTATAAATATATATTCATGTTTGTCCCTACAATTGATACTGTATCATCAATCATCTTAAGTTCAATAGTCCATGTTTCCACTATAAAATTAAGCCAGCCAAGGTAAGTAATTAATTCATGATCCATACAAATGAACGTATAGCTAGGGACAATGTTTGTTCTCTTAGAGTATGAGCAATGGGATCGCCAGAGCCCAATCTAGCGATCCAAATGCCACTGTAACCCAACAATGGGTTGGCCAAAAATGTGGGTTAGCCCGTTGGTTGGCTAAGTGGTTCACTGGATTGGGCAAACCACCTAGCCAACCCTGAAGCAGGCCCATATTTTTTTAAAAAAAATTTCACTTATTGAAACGACGTCGTTTCGATAAGTGATTTTAATAAAAATAAACACGCGGCGCCTGACGGTCTTATGACCGTTGCATGCCCAAACAGACCCTAAGGGCTTGTTTGGTTGCCCAGAATTATGTTTTTTGACTTTTTTGCCTTTTTTTTTTTTTTTTTAATTTAAGCTCTCCCAAAGAGTTGTTAAGGCACTGTTTGCAAAGCCAAATAGTGCCTAAAACGACTCTTTTGACTTTAGAATAATAATTTTATTTTACTTTTTTTATCTTTTTTCATCCCTATAAATATACCACCCTTACATTCACTAAATTCACAACCAAAAATTCATATTTTATCCTCCTAAGTCTAAAATCACTTTTATTTTCTCAATCTTTAATTAATTGTATTTTTACAAAATCCATTTTCATGAATCCAACACTACCAAATTTTAACTTCAAAAAATTTATTAAAATATAATTATTTTTGGTTGGCGGAAATCTGGAGAACCTGTTGTAGAGCCAAAATTTGGAGATCCTGACATAATAATGTGGCTGGATAAAATTTAAATTTGGAGAACCAATTTTATCCAACCCATAGTAGATGCCCTTGTAACACAGAGTCAAGTCAATCAAATATTATTATCTTTATTATTATATATGTATATATATATATATATATATATACTGCCTTGTCTTTCATAGAAAATTACTGGACATGACTTCAATTTCAATTCATCATATTTGCATGTGTGGTTAGCCCATATATATATGCTAAGTCTTCAAATTTTGATTCAGTCCTGGTCTAAGTCTTCAAATTTTGATTCAGTCCTGGTCTGAGCGAGCTTCTAATTCTATTCAAAACATTTAATTGTTCAGTTATACATTCTAGTCAATCAACATATATATATATATATATATATATATATATATCTGGGTAGGATCAACCATCCACAACAGTTTCGTGGTAATGTTTATTCACTTTCTTGCAACTACAAAACATCCAAGTAAAGACTAGACACCAATACTAATTCAACAACACTCCTTTACAACACATCAAGTTTCTTTGCCGGCTTGATCGCGATTCCGATCGATATGGTGGTCTATGATACAAGAGCACTTTCTAAAACACAACACAAGGTGCTTTGACAGAGAAATGAGTAACACCCCCAATCGAAGTCAGTTTGAGGAATCTAACTTCAACTCAATATTCCACCTACTAGTGTTTAGTCACGACACAACGTGCTTTGACAGAATCAAAGTAAGTTTAAGGAATTAATCAACTTGATCAACTGAATATTCCACATGCAGCTACCTAAAAATTTCACCAATGACTTGGAAGAAAAATTTTCTGTAATTGCGTGGTCCATACGGGGTGATCTAAGAGTCCGACACCATTATCGTCCACAAAAAAAAATTAGAAAGAAAAAAATATATTGGTCAAGGATTTCAATATCTTGAATTGGAGTCCAAGACAAAAATTTCATATGGTACAAAATACAATTCAAATATAAAAACTTAAGTTGATTAGAAATTTTAGACACAATGAAGGACAAGTCCATTACTCTGAAGCTCAATTCATTGCAGAAAAAGAAAAATATTTTAGTACCATAGAGGCTGTTTAGTAACTCTCGTCAATGATAAATCTATATTTTTGGGTACCTACTTTTATCGATACTAATGGATAAATATTTATTTTTTAGGTCATGTACACATTCTCATCTTGACACAAAGAGATTTCTAATTTTAAATAGGTTGACTCCAAATTAAAATAAAACAACCTTACTCTTGAGTGAACACCGTATCTTATAGCATTTGATTCTATATAAGGGAAGGAGGCAGCTCATGTTAGATATCAAAAAAAGATGGAAACATTTCGTCATCTTTTATTGTGTGTCTTGGGCTGCTTCTTATTTCCAGAGAAAGCAATTAGCGTGAATATTCCCACAACAAAAAACCATGTTATTGGAGCCATTGTGGATTCCAGTTCTCGTATAGGTCAAGAAGCAAAAGTGGCAATGAAGATGGCAATAGATGATTTCAACAACACCACCAATCAAAGAATGAGTTTGCATGTAATCAACTCTCAAGGAGAAACCATCCAGGCAGCTCTTGCTGGTATATCTCACCTCTTATCCTTTAGATTATTATCTTTTTGGTTTAAGTACTGTTCAACAAATACTAATTAACCTAAAATTAATTGATGGTTTGCTTTATAATTCTCCACTAGAAGAATATCTTGTTTAATTAAAGGAAGAATTAATTTCCTTAGTTACCACACACTTAGAACTCCATCATAGATTATCTTATGAACTTCTTTATTTGGTGAAATGTAACCGTCCGTCGCTTTGGGCCTAAGCCCGCATGGTTTTGCTCTTGGATTTTATTCCAAAAGGCCTCATACCATTTGGAGAGAACACACTACATATAAGCAAATTCTCTTCTCCACACCCAGACGATGTGGGATTGAGCACCTTGTAACCTGCCAGTGTGGTAGCTCGCCTCAGTGTCTCTTCTTGCACCCGCCCACATCACACTCGTGTAGTAACCCTTGTGGATGGGTGTGAGTGGGACGCTGCGAAGACAAGCACTGGGCTGAGCTACTACACTGACAAGGTACTGGGTGATCAATCCCATATCGTCTGGGTGTGAAAAAGGAGATGTGTTTATATGTAGTATGTTCTCTTCAAATAGTATGAGACCTTTTGGAGTAAAATCCAAGAGCAAAACCGTGCGGGCTTGGACCCAAAGCGAACAATATCATACCATGTGTTAGAGTGGGATATTACAGTTGGTATCAGAGTCTGAACCTAGCTGGAAGTGTACCGACAAGGACGTCGGGCCTCATAGGGGGTAGATTGTAGTAACCCTTGTGGACGGGTGTAAGTAGGGGGGTGCGAATACAGACTCTAGGCTGAGCTACCACACTTACAGGGTACAGGGTGTTTAATCCCACATCGCCTGGGTGTGGAAAACGGAATGTGCTTATACGTAGTATGTTCTCTTCAAATGGTATGAGGCCTTTTGAGGTAAAATCCAAGAGCAAAATCGTGCAAGCTCGCGCCCAAAGAGAACAATATCATACCAAGTGTTGGAGGGGGGTATTACAACCCGCCCACAAGGGTCACTGCAATCCACCCCCTAGGAGGCCCGACGTTCTCGTCGGTACACTTCCGACTGGGCTCCGGCTCTGATACCATTTGTAATGGCCCGCTCCACCACATGGTATAATATTGTCCGCTTTGGACCTAAGTTCGCACGATTTTGCTCTTAAGTTTTACCCCAAAAAGTCTCATACCATTTAGAGAGAACACACTACATATAAGCCCATCCCCTTTTTCACACCCAGGCAACGTGGGATTGAGCACCTGGTAGCCTGCCAATGTGGCATAGGGGTAGTAATATTGGACACAACACAACAACACGGCACGAATTAAGCTGGTTTGGATTTGAGGTAAGCCGACATATTTAATAAATGGGTCAACACCAATACGACACACAATAATTGGATTGGGTTTGAGTTTAAGCTGTCTAACCCGTGACACGATTACAACACGATTACGACATGAGTTATTCATATATTATGGTTTTATACAAACTTATATATACATAGTTATATATATTACAATTGTTTGTAATCTATTTGTTTGTTTACTACACTGATGTAGTCATAAAACGTAAGGATGAGATTGTTATGGTGTCTTTTCAGTTGTTGAATCACCTTAGTATGTTTTTGAGTTTATATATAGATACAAAATTTATAATATAGTTTGATTTTAAGATTTATGTATTGATATGTACTTTATTTTTTATGATCTTCAGAGAGATTTTAGGGGTGGAGAAACTCATATGATACAAGTTAAACGGATTAAAAAAGTTATTAAACAAGTCGTGTTATTATAAGACATGTTTATTAAACGAGTTACACAGGTCGACACAGGTAACACGTTTAATAAACGGATTAGGTTAGTGTTGAGAGTATCTGACACGATTATTAAATAGGTCGGGTTAGGGTTGAACTATTTAGCAGAATACTTATAGGTCGACACAACACGGGAACACGAATTGTCACCCTAACTGTGGTAGCTCGCCTCATTTTCTCTTCTTGCACTCGCCCATATCACACTCACCTACAAAGATCACTACATGAAGTATATATATATATATATATATATATATATATATATATATATAGAGAGAGAGAGAGAGAGAGAGAGAAAATAATATCTAGACTCAAGCAAGTAGGAGATAAGAATGAGTTATACATTTGTAATGACCAATAAATTCTATGGAGTACTGCAATGGAATGATTAAAGTCTCTGGAAACATTTGGATAAACGGTTATGTCACATTAATTTGATAATGAAAAGTAGCAAGCAGTCCAAATATTGATGTTACATGATACCCAATAATTTCTTCTGTTGATGATTTTTATTTCAACTTACAGCTAGCCTTTAGGAATATATATATATATATATATATATATGCTAATATATATATATCAACGACATTAACGTACAGCTATAGATCTCATCAACAAGGAGGGAGTGGAAGCCATTTTAGGACCACAGACATGGGAAGAAGCATCAGTAGTTGCAGCGCTTGGACAATCTCTTAAAATTCCCATTCTTTCTCTGGCTGATTACACTCCACCATGGGCAACTAAGCATTGGCCCTTCCTAATTCAAGCCTCACCCAGCCTAGACGCGCAAATGAAAGCAGTGGCTGCAATTGTTCGGTCATGGGGATGGCATAGGGTCATCCATATATATGAGGACACTGATTCTACTGCCAATGGATCAATTCATCTCTCTGATGCCCTCCGTGAAACAGGTGCAGAAATAAGCCACTTCGTAGCGCTTTCACCTTTCGCGTTGTCTTCATTGTCTCAAGAGCTTGAGAAGCTTAAAGAACAGCAATGTCGAGTCTTTGTGGTTCATTTGTCCTTGCCATTGGCTGTTCGTTTCTTTGAGACCGCCAAGAACATGAAGATGATGGAAAAGGAATATGTGTGGATCACTACACACTCCACAACAAGTCTTGTTTCCATTAATCATTCCACCATTTCCTCAATGCAAGGGGTTCTAGGCATAAGGAGCTACTTCCCCGAACCCCGAGTACATTTTCATGATTTCTACCAGAAATTTTGTAAAAAATTCACTTTGGAGCATCCAGAAGAAGAAAATCATGAACTTGGGATTTTCGCGCTGCAGGCCTATGATGCCACAAGGGCAGTGGCTTTAGCAATTCAGCAAACGAACAGAGAAGGCCAACATTTGTTACAAAAAATTTTATCAACTGACTTCAAAGGTTTAAGTGGTGATGTTCAATTTGTTGGGCAAAAAATAGTTCGAGCACCAGTGTTTGAGATCATCAATGTGATTGGAAGGAGTTACAAAGAACTTGGCTTTTGGACA
The DNA here is from genome assembly GCA_026545225.1 of Cornus controversa. Lineage (NCBI taxonomy): Eukaryota > Viridiplantae > Streptophyta > Magnoliopsida > Cornales > Cornaceae > Cornus > Cornus controversa. Next base: position 44,000,137 of record CM048847.1, on the reverse strand, counting down.
GACGGAGAGGGATATGGCTTCTCAGAGACTATTGATGAAAGGACTAACTACAGTGCTTCCATGGAAAAATTGGGGCTAGTTATGTGGCCTGGAGGTGCTTGGCCTGCTCCAAGAGGCTGGACTCTTCCAAACACTGCAAACCCATTAAAAATAGGAGTGCCAAACGGAACATTAACCAACCACTTTGTCAAAGTTGAATATCATCACACTACAAATAATTACTCCGTCACAGGATTTTCAATCGCTGTGTTCAATGAAACCGTGAAACAATTACCATATTATTTGCAATGTCATTTCATTCCCTGGAACGGCTCATACGATTCTTTGGTGGAACAAGTTCATCTAAAGGTGAGATTATATATTGATTCCTTTTTTAATCCCATGTTTAATTTTGACACATATAACATTTATGTACGTAGAAGCCAATGCAAGAGCTTGCATATATATATATATATGGTCAATTTTGACACATATATATGCTCTGTATGATCAGAGTCATTCCTTTAACTTGAGATTTGACTTAAAATTATTTGTTCTTGAGATCAGAAATTCGATGCAGCAGTTGGAGACATATCAATTATTTACAGCAGATACAAATATGTAGAATTCACACATCCTCACACCGAATCAGGATTGGTGATGGTAGTCCCCGCTCAGTCACAATCGAGCGATAACACTTGGCTATTCACGAAGCCATTCACAAAATCCATGTGGGTTCTTACAGCATTTGTAAATCTCTACAATGGATTTGTTATATGGATGATAGAGCGGAATCACCTCCCTGAACTCAAAGGCTCAATACTGAAACAACTCGGAACCTTGCTCTGGTTTGCTTTCGGCACATCATCCTCTTTACATGGTAACACATCAAATTGAAGTTTTTTTTTTTATTATTATTATTATTTTTCTAACTCAGACACTCACGTTTTGCTCCAAGCGGAACTTGATGGGTTACAAACTTACAGCCTTCTATACATGCACACAAACACATGTATCATGTGGGTTGATTTGTTTGGAATTAATTATGCATAGGGGAAATGCTACATAGCAATTTATCAAGGATGGCAACAATGGTGTGGCTTTTTGTGGTACTAGTCATCTCACAGAGCTACACAGCTAATCTGACCAGCATGCTCACTGTCCAAGGGCTTCAACCAAAGGTAGCAGATATTGAAACACTAAAGAACAGCAATGCAAAGATTGGGTACACGGCAAAATCTTTTGTGAAAAACTACTTGGTTGATGTCTTACATTTTAACCCCAACGATGTCAAGAATTATTCAACCACCTCAGCATATGCTCAAGCCCTCAGAACTGGAGAAATTGCAGCAGCTTTTATTGAAGTTCCTGAGGCCAAGTTGTTCCTGGCCAAATATTGCAAGAGCTTCATCATTGCAGGGCCAACTTACAAAGTCGGAGGATTTGGATTTGTAATTTATTCTCTCCTTTCTTTTTTCAATTAATCATGTTTTCGCAACCACTTTACATTAAGCTGGTTGTAGTTTAATTTCTATACAAAAGGCTAGGGTTGAATGTTGGGTACATAAAACTAATGAAATTCAAATTGATTGTGATGACTTCAGGCATTTCCCAAGGGATCTCTTATGATTCCTGACATAGATGAAGCGCTACTGAGCGTGACTGAAAGCGGGGTGCTGAGAGAATTAGAGAACAACTTGGCTGCAGCAGAGAAGTGTGTGGAAGTAGAATTGGATAATAAAAATGTCAGCCTAAGTCCCAACAGCTTTTTCGTACTTTTCATCTTCACAGGAAGCATATCAACAGTTGCTCTTGCCATCTTTGTCCTTCGATCCAAATGGGAAACTGGAAATTTCATGCTTAAACACAGAAGCATTTGGATGCTAATACGGGCTATAATGATCCAGTGGGGGCATCAGAATCGATTCTCAAGAAGAGTTAGTGATGTTGATTGTCCTACAATTCCCCCAAACACATCAAACTCGTGGAATCAAGTCTAGAAATTCATACTAACCATATTTGTGTTTTTATTAATCTTATTTATCATATCAAAGTGGTTTGAAACTTATTTTGGCATAATCAATATAACAAAGGCTTGCTTGTTCAAGATTTTGTTTTTCTTTTCTTCTGTTGTTTCCTCGTACGGTTTTGTTTTTTCCTTTTCAATAAACAGTTTTACAACATATTTCATTACACTATATTAGTTTGAAAACAAGTTTCAGATGATGCTGACATGATATATAAGATTTGCCAGAGATCAATTGGTCTAGTTGTAAGAATTTTGGGCTTCTATTAATTATTATTTCATAAAATTAAAATTCGGATTAATGAATTGAGACCAAATAGAGAATTACCAGATACCCAATACAGATGTGATTATAAATACTTATTGGGTTACGGTATACCTTAGACGCATTTTATCATGTGATTAGAGATATGGATAAGGATATATATATGTATATATGTGTTTACCTATAAAGAGAGATAATGGTTTAACTTTAGTTGTCATGATCTAGAGGTAACGTAAAGATAGTCTGATCGTTTCCTTGATGGGAAGGATTCTGTAACAGTTCGCTCCAACACATGGTATGATATTGTCCGCTTTGGGCCTAAGCCCGCAAAGTTTTGCTCTTGGGTTTTACCCCAAAAGGCCTCATTCCATTTGGAGAGAACACACTACATATAAGCACATCCCCTTCTCCACACCAAGGCGATGTGGGATCCTGTAGCCTGCCAATGTGGTAGCTCAGCCTAGTGTCTTTTCTTCCACCTGCCCACATCACACCAAGGACGTCGGGCGTCGTAGGGGGTGGATTGTAGTGACCCTTGTGGGTAGGTGTGATGTGGACGGGTGCAAGAAGAGACACTGGGCGAGTTACCACACTAACAGGCTATAGGGTTCTCAATCCCACATCTCTTAGGTGTGGAGAAGGGGATGTGCTTATATGTAATGTGTTCTCTTCAAATTGTATGAGGCATTTTGGGGTAAAACGTAAGAGCAAAATCGTACGAGCTTAGGCCCAAAGGGGACAATATCATACCATCAGGTGGAACGAGAGTATTACAGTTGGTATCAGAGCCTGAACCCAGCAGAAAGTGTGCCAATGAGGACGTCGGGTCTCGTAGGGGGGTGGATTGTGGTGACCCTTGCGGGCGGGTGTGATGTGGGCGGGTGCAAGAAGAGACAATGGATGATGCGGAGCTTGAATCCGGGGAGCTTGTGGTACCGACAAATGTGGTTGCTATCTCTGTCCTTGTTGACCAAGCTGTCCCTAATTAGTGTTAGGGCAATATTTAGTTAAATGCCCCAGTTTACCACACCGATAATAGTTTCCTCTAACCACACCAATAGGCCTCCCTAACTGATTTCTTTGTGACTGACCCTGACCTCTCTGCGATACTCCACTCTACTGTCTGTGAGTAGAGAGCTCCCCTATTTGAAAATCATTGTTACTTCTATGTTTCTTTGAAATCTGTTGCCCTGGATGATTTCCCCTGTCATAGTGCCTCCCACCATTACCATTCCTCCTCTCCACTTCTGACTAGTGGAGTATATGTCATTTTGTTTCTCCCTTTGTCCTTTCTTGTAATCCTTCCCCAATTAACAGTGCTGCAAAGCAGCATCAACCACTCGAGTATAGTGACATAAACTAGATTACCCACAATGACCTGTCGAGTTGACCCAATCAATCCCTTCACAAAACAGCTCACCTTTTTCTCTTCAGTGTTCACCTCCTCAGGTGCAACAAAGATAAATTGGTGAACTCCTGCTTCGACCCTACGATTGTCCTATCCCTCTTCTGTAAGTCCAGGAATTTCCTCATGTGATAGAATTTTTGGAGCCCTTCCTAACTGTTAGGTTGCTCCATTGGAAATGGAACATGCGCCATTTGTAGTGGCTGTTGTGGTGGCTGCTGATTCTGAAGAGCAGTCGTCACTCCTTTAGCTACAACCTAAGCGATCATGGCTGCCAAATCGGGAGGCAGTTCAGCATTTCCATCCTGAACATTGTCCTGACTCTAGTTGTGGTTCGCATTCCTCCTTCTACGGGGTGTCATCTGAATAAAACCCCAATAATAGACTAAAACGTATGAAGTATCAGAATACGCAACGCGAAAGAGATCCTACGACAGACCCTTAAAACTCGAGGACACTTAAATCTGGAATGCTTTGATACCAACTGAAATACCCCCACAAAATTTCATGTATGAAATGGTCAGTCTCATACACAATCTGAGAGATACTAACATCTGATAGCAACAAGCATAGAGGACGAAAGACAAAATAAAATAAATTCTAAAAGTATAATAGAAAGTTCCTCTGAATTCAAAAACAAATATTAAATAAATACCCTTTGAAATTAAATAACCGCTATTAAAATAAGTACGGGTCTGGTAATACAATTTGGAAGTCTCATAACCCAAGGACCCTTTAACCAGAAAGAACAAAAATTTATAACTTTAAATTAAAACCCAACAGTCAAAGTCTCAAAAAAAGTTCATAGTTTGACTCTTGAAGAAGATAATAAGTTCCTACCCTGAAACTGATGAGAGAGTAGATGTCTGCCACAACCAAACCCTAAAACTCTATCCTCGCGGGGGAATCTGCCTGGAATATGAAATATCAACAAAGTGGGTTAAACCTACGAGCAAATCCTATCTACTACATCCCAAACAGAGAACCAATATACATACCCTCAGTATGAGAGACACTAGAGGATTAAATATAGATATAACATACAAGTCATTCCTTATCCAGTTCATATTTTCAAACCAACAGTCATCATTTACCATGTTCCATCAAAACTCTTATCATACAAAAGTGAACACATTTTTTAAGTTCAAGAAAAAGAAACATCAGTATGTATAGTATCAAGTTTAAGCAATCCTGACATTCCATCATTTTTATCATTTGATACCTTAATAGGTATAGGTATAAACATACTAGTCATTCCCTATCTAGTTCATGTTTTCAGAAATAAAAACTATCTTATATATTGTCCCAACAAACCCTCATCATTCAACAATGAACATATTCTTTAAGTTCAAAAAAAAAACATATGCATGCGTTTTATTAAATCTTGGCAATCCTAACATGCCACCATTATTATTCTTAGATACCTTAATAAGTATTGACAATCCTTACATGTCCCCTAGCAATCCTTACATGCCTCCTTTAACATTAGATACCTTAATAAGTATTAGCAATCCTAACGTGCCCCTAATAATCCTTACATGCCTCCTTTAACTTTAGATACCTTAATAGGTATTGGCAATCCTAACATGCCTCTGGCAATCCTTACATGCCTCCCAAACCAACTTACTATATAGAATAAAAGAAGGTGCATAACGATTTAAATTGCACAAAATATAAGAATTCATATTATCGAATATTCAATCATCATGAAACAATAACTCATTCACAAATAAATTAAAACTAGATATATCATGAAAATTTATAATTTCAAAGAGGAAACAGTTAAGAAGTAAAATAACGCAACGCCCACTAATATGAGCAAGCATGCCACCACACCTCCAATTTATTTAAATCTTCGTGGGAGTCTAAGCCTAGCTCTAACCTAGGTTTCCAAGCCTATTCTGCTCCTAAAAACTTTGTTTAATCATTCTGGAATTTTCAAAAATTTTTAAAATATTTTTCAAGTAAAAGAAAAATGAAACATAGTTTTGAGGCACTCTTTTAAAACCGATAAAACCACGAGGGAAACTCATTTCTACCTGAAATTTAAAACCCAAATGTATTTTATCCCCATAAGGTTACCTAAATTTTTTTAGAATTTTTTAAAAATTTTAAAATATTTTTTAAATAAAAGAAGATGAAAACCCCAATTTTGAAACACTTTAAAAATCAATTCAACCACAAGGGGAGCAGCTCATTTCTATATGAAATTTTAACCCAAGTTTATTTAACCCCCAAGAAGCTAAAATAAAATTTTGGGAATTTTTTGGAAACATTTAATTATTTTTAAAAAATAATTTTTTGAATTTTCAAGGTTTTTCAAAATTTTCAAAAATACAAAAAAAAATAGTAAACCAACTTGGAATGGGCCCAAATTGGGCCTAGAGGTGGGCTCCCACGGTGGTCTTCCTGGCCTTTCCATAGGAAGGGTCCAGGTTCGACTCTCCCCTACATGGAAGCTTGCTATGCTAAAAAAAAATGACAAGGAAGGAGATGGACAAACAAATTAAAAAATTCATTACTCATTCAAAAGAGGAATTTATCTTTCTTTTGTAAAGATTCCCAGAGGATTGTAACCATTTTTCTTAAATTAATAAAATCGTTTATTTGTTACCAATTTTCGTTCCTAGATTTTCGGACACGAAATTTGTGTGTACAATTATGTTGGCACATTTTGTATCTATTTATTTCTTTTTTTCTTTTCTTTGCAATCATATGTGTTTATGGTTAAATGTTTGTTGTTGTATGTCAATAGAAGAAATTGTTTTGATTCGGTTGTTTTATTATATTTTTGTTTTATTTTATTTAATTATCCATGTGGTTATTAGTGTTTTCATTATATTAACAATCATGCTTTTAAGTGTGTTGTATTTTTATTTAAAGATGAATATGGGAAGGTATGTGAGGATTGCCTAATACCTAATAAGGTATTTGATATATATAGGTGGAGCATGTTAGGATTGTCTAATACCTAATAAGGTATTCATAAAATACGGGTACAGGCATGTTAGGATTGCCTAATACTTAATAGAAAAATTAATGGATGGGTTAGTACAATACATAGTTCTATTTATTTTTGGGACAAGAGGTTAAATGGGAAAGTGATATATATATATATATATATATATATATATATATATATATATATATGTTTTATTGTCCTCATATAGAGGGTATGTTTATCAGTTCTCTGCTGGGTGGTAGCAGAGGGAACTTGCTCGTGGGTTTAACCTACTTTGTTGATATTTCAGGTCCTAGGTTGTTTGCACCTCATGGTTAGAGGGTAGCGTTCGTAAAGTCTGGCAGTCATCCTTCCTTACCAGACTTCAGTGTAGGAACCTAATTTTATTTATGTCTGAGATGTGGACTATGTTGGGATGCTATTTAGATTATTTAATCTTTATTATTTTTGGGATTAGGGGTCCTTTAGTTACAACACTTCTAAGTTGTATTGTTCAAACTCGCAAATTTTTATTTTATATTGTTAATCATCTTAGTTAAAATTTCCTTTCGCAATTATTTTCTTTTCTTTTGTCACTTGTATTCTGTACTTGAATGCTATCAGTTGTAAGTATTTCTTATGTTTTATGTGTGAGACTGGCCACCTCATGCGTGAAATTATAGGGAGTATTTCAATCGAGATATATGATTCCATTTCCACTACGGAGGCAAATCAACTAGCCTTATCAAATCCCTACTAAGGTTCATAACAACCGATAAGTACAAGATCAAACCTTTGTTTAAGTTTTCCAAGTCTCGAAAACTAGAATCTCAAATGGTGACACCATTACAATCAAATCGTATACAAAATGTAAGAGAAATATCTAATCACAATGCGCGATCACATTTGTCATGCTCAGCACATAATGCACACTACACTGTACAATCTACATGGTATTCAACATGCATATCTAAATATAATCACAACAATGCATGGTATGCAACATGATGCATGAATGTTAAGTACATCCCATGAACTATCATAGACTACTAGTCTAGTAACGTCTCATGTCGACACGTGACCAAATCCTTATCCTTATTTTAAGGTTCTCAAATTTAAATCAAGATAAGCTACAAGTTAAACAATGGTTCTCAATCCACAAGTGGTATTACCCTCACTCGTCATCCACGGGTAATTGTACCTAATGCTCTATTAAACTATCCAATAACACACAACTCCAAACAAATACGTGGTTTGACCCTTACCCTTCGTCCTCAAGTATTCAAACCGGGTTACTCTGATACCAAGTTGTCACGCCCTGAAATCCGAGTCATTAGAATCCCATTTCGAGCCTGAGCTCCGAGAGAGATCTAGTTCATTTAACTACATGAATCATCTCAATGAAGACCAAATCTCGATATCATCATTGATATCAAGCTGTCGCGTCCCAACTCCGGGCTATGCCTTATTGCAGAAGTCTTTACATTTTCAATATGTCAATTCCTTATCGGGATATCATAATGATCATGTACTTTAAATCATCAACTCATAAATCAGCGGAAGCATAATTACATTCTTATACATGTGCAGACACAATGCATTATCAACGAATGTCCATGGGCCCCATACATAGCCATACATATATATTCAACCAAGTTTAAACAGTAAATTTCGCACAATCAAAATATAGGTTTCACACAATCGAACTCATACTTTCGCATGATCAAAAACATTGGATCATACGAAGTACTATCGAAAGTCTTGGGACTTTTGACACTCTGTAACTCTGCAATTTTTTGCACAATCGAACATTACACTTCTCACGATCAAAGGATTTCGATCATGCAAAATAGAGGTTTCGCACGATCAAAATGCTTCCCCCTGTAAAATCTTGAATTTTCACATTTAGTCCATTTTATGCATACATACACCTCATTTTTACCAATATACCAACACATTCGTTCCACAAGTTTATACGTGCATAAATGAACAATATAACCTCAATTATATAATAGAAGGAAAGGAAAATCTAACTTAAATATAAATTCATACGTTATCCTTAGTGGTTCCAATGCCAAACATATAAATCCAACACTTAAACCTAAATTACAATTTTGATAAATGCCTAAATAGGGCATGTGATAACATAACGTAAATGGAAATAACGAAACACAAACTCCATACTCCGGGTGCCTCAAACTCTATCAACGACCGGTGCCTTGTTTGTAAAATGTTTGGGGAAGGGGGTGAGCATACAATTACGCCTAGTAGAGATACTCAAATCAGCTTATGCATCGACTCGACACGACTTACATGAATGCAAGTATGGCATTCCTATGTACTACATGGCATAATTCCAATGCTTGTGAGATAGTATCGTGGCATTCCTACATATTATATGACATACGACAATATACATGCTCAAGGGATCTCAATTCAACATTTAAATGGAATACATGCTCAAAGAAATGTTCATTTAAAGTAGAAGGTCACATAAACATCAACATGAATATCACAATTCAACAACAAGATTTAAACACCAAGTCACATAAGTTTTGAAATCACACAAGGGTGGGAGTAGTCGTAGGTCACAGATCAAAAGCTTTTTGAGCAATTTTTTCAAATATTATACTTTACAGGTAAAACCCGAGGGTCTAGACAAAACCAATATTCTACTTTACGGGTGATTAACCCAAGGGTCAAGACAAAACCAATATTCTACTTTACTGACTACTAACTCGAATATCTAGACAAAACCCCCTTGGCCAAGTTTTGGGCTCGAAGCCCTTTATACATTTCCGACCTACTCCCAAAATCAACAACCAATCATATAGAGTTCAGGTATGGCAACACATACAATTCCAAGAACATCATAAGTTATTTAATTTTCATGCTAAAACATGCAATTTCATGCATATAACAATGCAACAATTTCATAATTTAAGTGCGTCATAAGCCACTTAATTTTCATGCTAAAACATGTATTTTCATGCATATAACAATGCAATATTTACAGAAAAAATTATTTTCATGCATTTTATCGAACACATAAAATGCAACATGTACAACATTGTCTCCACAACTATAAATCATGGTAAAAGGCAATATATATCCACAATTTCATCAAAACATATAAATATACCATTAAAGCATATAATTACTATCTTAATTAGCATGTAGAGACTCAATTAACTAAAATTAGGATAATCAAATATGCAAGACTCACTTTCTAGCATTCCTAAATATGCTATCAATTCAAAACCACATCAATTCCTAAGAAATCGATGATAAAGTGGAGAGAATACCCCTATCTCAATTCCAAGCCAAATTCTTACCAAACTCAACCCTGTCCGAAATTGATTTTGATCGGACCAATCTCGAACCCTTAATGTGTAAACCCTTTCTCTCTTTTTTGGCGTCGTCTAATTCTCGCCTCAAGACCCTCTAATTCAATGGAGAAGTGAATAAGAAGATGTAAAGATACATATATATGTATATATTGTCCTTCACGGCTGATGAGAGAAAGAGAGAATGAGAATTACCTACCTCACTTATTTACAAAAATGTCACTATCTTTTCGGGTTTCGTTTTTAATTTTGATAACTCCGACTGACATGAAATCGACTCCGTAACACATTAAATATTTTATTTAAGCTACCATCCGAATTTGGTGTCATTTTGACACTTTCGGAGTTTCTAGGCCCACGGGATTCACGTCCCGAGTCAACCGAACCCAAAAAAGTCAACTTTTACCAAACACTCCAAAAACTTCATCAGACACTTATACAAGTCTCCAAACATACATTTCATATTTAAAAACACATAAATAATTATTTAAAGCATTTATATGACAATAAATGAAAATAAAGAAAATTCAACCAAAAATGATCACGTTCCTTACAATAAGACCACTATAACGATAATATATCAGCATATCTCACTTGTAAAACAACTAAAAGAAAACATTAATGCTCCATTTGGTAGGAATAAAGAAAATTGGATGGAAGGGAGAGGAAGGATGGATGAAACATCTCTAGAGAAAAGATTGTGTTCTTCCATCTTTTTGTTTGGTTGGATGGAAGAGAAGATAAGCAAATAATACCTTATTTGTTTGTTAGGAAAGAAGGAAAGAAAAATAATAAAAGTTTTGTAATTCAAAACTTTTATTATAGGATTGCTTTTCTTCTTTCTTGTCTTATGTCCAAATTTAGAAGGATAAAAATTTGTGAATGAGGAAAGATGATTTATCCATCATCTTTTCTCTTCTGTCTTTGTATCCTCTCTATCAAACGAAATTTTTTTTCTCCTTCCCTCCTATCTTCCCTCCACCCCTCTTCCTTCATTCAAACCAAACAAAACATAAAAAAATGTGAACAATTGAGTAAAAGGGGTGGGATTTGATTTAGGATTAAAAAGAGTATTATATATATTATATAACATATTTTTATATATATTGTATAGGTAACGGATTGGATTGAATTTTTAAGACTCAAATTTGGTAAACGATTTGATTCCTAGAGATTACTTATTTATGAATTCGCCACAAAGCTGATGGACTAAAAGGATCAAGTGACCACTCATGATGAAACATGATCCATAGAATCAACACTATCTAATGCTCAGTTAGGTAATGTACTTTGCTTTCCTTTAAAAAAAAAAAAAAAAAAGTGGGAGATTTTGAAAAAAATCTCAAAAAACAGAAAATTATTTTCAATGAATTATTTTTGGAAAACAATTTTTTTTAAAACTAAATTTACAGAATATTTTTTAAAAAATTATAATAAAACAACTTTTGTACAATTTTCAAAAATAAGAAAACTGTCAAACAGGCCTTTTTAAAAAAAATGAAAGAAAGAGGAGTGTCAAACAGGACAGGATAGTGTTAACTACAAACGAAAGGAATTTTCTTCCGGTAAATAAAAAAAGTTTATATATTCCTGTTGTCAATTGTTATAAAAATAGGAACGGAAATCATTCTTTCATTCCATATCCTCTCTCTTATCTAAAGTAAGATTACTATTTGAGAGATTAATTTGCCCCTAGTCTCTCCAGTTCCTTTTCCTTTTCTGTTCCTTTGTTTGTTTGTGTACCAAACATGAGATAAACTCTTCCCCTTTCTTTTCCTTTCAAATCCTCCTAGCTAAAGGGACTGTAAAAAGAAGAAACTGGACATCTTATTCATTTGCACCGGATGGCTTTGTTAAAAATAATTTTAAAAAATTAAATATAGTAAGCGAAATGACATGTCATAAACAAGATTGGAGAAAAAGAATTCAAGTAGCCGACCCATTCCTATGGGATCAAGGCAAGAATGACGACGATGACTACGGTGCACTACAGCCGTTAGGAAACAACCCTCCTTCAAAGTTCAAATGAAGCAAAGATACAACCGGTTGAGGTATTGGCAAGAACTTGCAGTCAAGTAGAGGTTGGGGCTAAATTCTTGAAAATGATAGCATCATTTATGTAGAAATGTCAATAAATCATCTCTCATAGTTTGGTATTGGTAACTATAGATCTTGAAAATCTCCCTATCTGAGAGAGAAATCTCAAGTGAGAACCCTTTATGGTTCAGGAAAAAAGAATGTACTGAGTTTTGGGCAAGATTACCAATAATTGCCGAATGAACAAACCCCGTCTTTGGAATGGTGAAACGGTTCACATCTCGCACCAGAATCTGTATATTAGCTAACCTGGAAATGAGCTTGGTGAAGGAGTGGCAGTCTTCACATAGCCCTTCTCCTTCACATCTCCGGCTGACAATTTAGGCAACGGACAGAGCCAACAGCTTTCATTTTTTTCTAGCCAGGAACAGCAGAACAATCTTTACACAATCTGACTTCTGAAGGTTTTTTAAGCATGTTAAAAATTATCGCTCAAAAAAATACTTCCCTTTCCTGAATCATCAAAAATTGTACCAACACTTGACCATGTCACACATCAAAACATTACAGTAATTTTCTTATATCAATCACAAAATATTGAGTTCAGCACCACCAAATCTTCAACACTCGGGGAACTTATGAAACAAAATTAGGAAATTTAGGCATGCCCATTGCATGTCTATCTATGTATGCGATGGTTCTACGTGATGTGAAAATCACCAAAAATTCCATTAAGAAGTTGTGCCGGGATCGCTGATCACACCCAGGAAATCATCTTTTATGGTACCAATGCAGAACTGCAAATAAGCCACAAAAATTAATTCAGGAACTCAATTGAAAAAATAATAATAATAATTGCAGAATGAGAACCAAAGGTAAATGAAGTTGAATGCACTGAAGACTAAAATTTTGATTAAAATTTAGAGTATTCATTTCAATTAAGATATAATCAACTCTATCTACATGATTCAAAATAAAATAAAAAGTACAACTCTGGCTTTTGTTACAAAATTTGCCAACCTACAACATTTAAGTTCTAACAAAGGTCAATTCGTTTTACTTGATGGAAGTTGAGGCATTATTATTGATTGCTTTACAAAATGAAGGGTTATTATATTCGCTTCAGCTCTCTAGTTACAAAGCAGGGCTCTTGCATAAAATATTTAGTCATCTTTAGGAATTTATTTTGATGCCGGTTTTATCATCGTTTTTATCCAGAACACTACATTGTACAAATAGGGTTTGTTTATACTCATCCAAGAATAAATGGAAATCCTTTAGAGAAAAGTGCAAAAAAAACCCTATACTTTACACTAGCAACTAACCACCCTCAAGAAACCCTATACTTTACACTAGTTGCAACTAACCACCCTCAAGTTCAACACCCCCTCCCCAAAATAAAATACAATTGTTGCATAAGGGGGCACGGCGTCAAAAATCAGTAACGGAAAGACAAAATGACAATACTACTACCCATACGTTGGAACGACATAGTTTCATTTATTTGTTAGGTCATCTTGTTGACATGTCAAAGGAAATCGTAATATCCAATGTGATTTGAAAACCTCAACCACACCTTATCTTCAGACAACAGTTTTCTCAGATTGGGGACATGTATTAGGGTTAGTTTCGCGCCAATAGAAGGGGACAATACCAGTTTGGCACAAACAAAGAGGAGAAAGGACCATCTCGAACAAATTTCTGAACCCTAACTCAGAAATTTTATGCATTCGAAATGTATTTCTTCAATCTCTTCACTGTGCAAAAAACCCCATGTTCTCTGAATTAGGCTGTGTCGGGTCACTGGTCCATATGTGTACTAGACCGTGCAGGATGTTCTCGACTTAGCCAGCTCCAGGGTCAGCATCATCACCGGTACGGTAAGGGCTGCCAAGAAAAAGCCAAGCGGTCCAGCCATTGGACACCATTTGACAGTACATCACGGTGAGATTGCTGGACACTTGTTGATCAAGAACAGTCATGGCTGGTGGCTGGTGCTGTGCGTCTCTGAGACTATCATAGATTGGTGATTTAGAGCTAGCAAACATTGTTGGCAATTGCATGCCACCAGGAGCATCATAATTCCAAGATGGCAAAGCAAAATTCGGGTCATCGATCAAGTTTCCCAAGATTTTTTCATAGAAGTAGAGGTAGTATCTATGGAAAGGAAAGAAGAGCCATTAGTCGTGTACTTCAAGTTCAAGGTCTGGAAAGCCAACTTGATTGTAATATCACAATAAGTACAATGAAACTGACATGGGATTTAGGGTTTTATAACGGGTTGGTCTAACGGCTCTATCCGGGTTTTGTCGAACACTTGACCCGATTTATCTCGGGTAGGTCTAACAGTCATAAGGGCAGTTTTGTCATTTAATTTGTTGTGACTGTCACGTGAGTTGGATGTGGTCTTATATCGTTTCAATTTCTAACGACAGTCACGAAAGGGTGGTAAAATGCAAAAACCGTGAAACTTTAGGGTGTTAATTACCCAAAAAAAAAGTTGAGGGGCGTGATATGCAACTTAGGGTAAAGTGCAGGGTTTTTTTTGCACTTCTCTCAATCATTTATGATGCAAATAGCACTCGTATAGATTTAACAAATGCATGTTCTATAAACTGAGACTGGAAATTTCATTTTGCTCGTCCAGCCAAGCAACCATAACTATTTATTTGATAATTAAACATAATGTCTTGATGCAGTTAAAAGCAAAATACTTCATAAATAAACTTAGGTGCATAGCGACAAGTATCACACTCAACAATTGTAGTGTTGTTTTCTTGTTCGTTCTTTTATTTATTTATTTATTTTTGAAGATTTCAAACCATCTATCAGTGGATCACTCCTAGAATATACTGCTAACCTAGTTTCACTAATTAAAACTTCATCATCAATGAACAAGATTCATCCGAAGACATGAATGCATAAAAATAACTACTATGGGAGAGTAAAAAAAGTCTGTTAACTGTATCAAATCTAAATTATAATATGGAAGGCAATTTATTGAACTAAAAGCTTCAATTTGTAACCAATGAATTAATACTTTTCAATGACTGGAAAAAAGACAATAGCATACAATTTCTGTAGCATCCACTCGAGTTCCAATAATCTTTAATCGAACTTCACTGTCCTTTTGAATCTTAACCTGCAAAGGACAAATGAGATCAATTTTTGAGCACGTGTCTATGAATTAAAGACTTCAAGAAGAATACCCCTTAGCCTCATGAAAGTAAGTAGAAACTGATACATACTGATCCGTCTGAAGTCGTGTAGTTAGGCATATCTCCAGATTGGAACTCCATATCATCTGGTATTAACTAAAAGAACAAGAGGACAATACAGTGTACATGGATCAGATATAGCAGATATTCAGTGTATGACGTAGATGTATCCATTAGGCTCTATCTATGGCTACAGAAAAAAAAAATCATATAAAAGATAATTTTCTAAATTATCATAGGTGGTACATGATAAATTCTCATAAAGCCACATGAAAAATGCCCATCAAGATTAATGGAGCCTTAAAGAAATACATATTATATAGTAAGAGTATACATAGTTACATACGTATATACCATATATCTTGCAGATAAATTTTTAATGTAGCTCTATTGGCCCTCCAAATTTATGTTACCCAAACTCAGTAAGTCTATAGGGGTGCAAGTGTATATCTATTGTTGGACCTCCTCAAACCAAAATCTTAAGATACAGGGATATGTGTCCAAAAGTTGGATACGAGTATGTAGACACGTACTCCGCATGTAAATAAATTATATATTTCATTATATTGTAATTTTTTTTTTTTTGACAAGTATGTTTAATTATGTTCCTTTATAAGAATATACTCAATTATTACTTAAATTAAATGGGATAAGGTAAAAGAAAAGGTTTCTATCCATCTCATTGATAGGAAATTTCATCTGTGCTATTAGGTACAAGTTTTTTCTGTTCTTATCCAATCATGTCATGTGAAGGGTCAGGGTGTCCAATTTGGGTTTGTGTGTTAGACACGTATCTTGTACCAATACCTTTGTCGTATTGTGTCGACACGGGTATGTGAAGGGATATAGGAGAGTCCATGTAAGATAGCTCCAAATACCTATTATCGCACTCCACACTCCATCTTTTATATGTCAAAAAGACAATTCATCCATCACTTCCTCCCTCACCATTTTCAGTATGTTTGTCTTAGCGCACTGTCAGTTCTTCATCTACTCCTAAAAGATTGCTCTGTCGGTAATGGAAGAGGGAGAGTGAGCAGCAACAACGTTGGAAAAACTTTGCTTTCACTAGATAGCAGGTGGAACCTTAAACACCATCCCCTGGTATTCCACCAATTTGTCCTCTCTCCGTGGCCATCTGCGAAGGCTGTAATTGCTTTTATCTTTTGGCTTTTTCAGCATGCAAATGGATTGTGTATACATGTACTTCAATTATTTACTTGTGAATATAGTATTGAGTATAATGATCTGGTTGGTTCAGAACATGCAACAGGCATGGAAGGCATGGGTTCTCTACATATTCCCATCAAGATTGTAACAATTAGGTTTATAGATTATTTAATTACAGAGGAAGGTAGCGGGTGGCCAGAGAGTTTTGACTTTTGAGGGTAGATCTCCTTACTGCTCAGGGCAGTGGAGGAAGAATATGGAGCTTGGCCAACCACCCATGTTTTGCACTCTATTGAAATTGCTAGTATCCACCACCAATATCATCTCTCTCTCTCTCTCTCTCTCTCTCTCTCTCTCTCTCTCTCTCTCTCTCTCTCTCCAGTTTTGGTAAACAATAGCCACCCAGAAGAACAACAATCAGTAGCACGCCTCCAATCTAGACCCTCATCTCCATGAAACCACACTCATGTACCAAGCACCAACTTGCTGATTAATTTTTGCGCTCAAATCTTCAAGGGATTGATGGGAAATTGAAATGAAGAGTGCATGTGTCGGGAAATAGAGAAATGAGTAAAAGAAAAGAGTATAGGGGAATATTTGTCATTTAACTCTTGCAAAAGAAGGATGAATAGCTCGAAATTATTTTTAGTGTGCCAATAAAGCTACTCAGATATTTCCCAAGAACTGTTTTTTGGCTAACAGTCTCTTAGATAATAGAAGCATCAAAGACCAAATAACCTTCCAAGTTACAAAAGCTAACAGTCTAGAAAAATTAAAATATTAATAAACTTCAAATCTCATGGAGCTCCATGTATAATATGGTAACAACCAGGAGGTAGCTCACAAATATCTTGTTTAAGTTTCCTCCTGAAGACCCATTGATTTTTCCATGAAAATATCCAGGCATATATAAGGGGTTATCTCCATCTGTGCATGCAAATTTGTGGAGCCAGGAAATAAGGTTCACCTACAGGTAGCAAGTTGTCGCTTATGCTGCCAAGTGATAGGCAAGGCATGTCTTGCTACCAGTCCCTATCAAAGCTGGAGATCATTTCATCTTTTATCCAGAGAGGCAGCTAGGTGTTCTAATAACTTAATAGGATTTATACATATTAAATGGATTTAACCCGGAAAAAAAAACAAAAAACAAAACCTCTAGGGAAATATTCTATCCTCAATACTCAGTCGCCTCATGGTTGTTTTTCATTAAATATATATGAATCATAAACAGAAGAATTGTTCAAGCAAACCCAGTTATTCTACACAATCATTAAATGGCCAAATGTCTACCGTATAACAATTCAAATACTAGTGAGTCAAGGTATGGGAATTTACACAAAATGAACCAACATGGTTTTCACCTCTGATCCAGTCCATATTCCATATGGCATAAACCATGAAAAATAGCAGTACAACTCTTGATTTCATACATATTTTATTGATTGAATAATCTCAGTAGGTTAGTATTGAGATAAATTTGTCCAACAGTAGTGACAGCAATTCTGACCATCCCAGATTCTCAATAACACTATTGCCGTATCCTTGAACATGTCAATATATCTACTTCCCCTTTTTATCTCCTAAAGCCCACTACGATCTCTTTAACCGCTATATTAGAAGCTTAGTTTAACTTGACTCCACTTAACAAAGTCTTTTTCCAACTATTTGGGATCAAAATGTCATATACATGGATCACGTTCGCCATTCTATTTTATATAAGATCACAACCTAACATAGATGACATGCTATCATTTTTTTCCATATTATTTCAACAGATGTTAGTTTTGATCTTCCTTTTTCACTAGCATTACTCTCGATGTAGACCACATCAATCTTCTTTATTCGTGTAGTTATTGGTATTCACTGCACATGGTCAAACAATATTAGTTGATTTCTCTCAAACTATAGGACGCCACTTCATCCATCAATCACTCAATCAGAGGCTATCTCTTAAGATTTTGTATGACACCATGCACTTGTTTTGAACTTTTAAAATTGCCCATATGAATTATACTTCTTATTTCCACTGCCAAAAAGCTAACATACATGCATTAAAGCTTTTGTGTGCGTCTTCTTCATAACCAGAATCTAAACATTAAAAAGTAAAAAGAAAAACAATTCTCAATGATCAATCAAGTGCAAACAATTACACTAACAAAGGGGATTAAGAAGGCTACTAAACCCACCAAACCTAGAGTATCATGCAATTATTATACAGTACCCAAGAGAAATTTAAACAACAGACCTTCAATGGCATAAAAAAATATTCAAGAAGTATGGTAGACTCACATGGTTCGACACAAAAATTTGGACAGGCCCGGCTTCAGCAAAAAATCCCATCTGCAGTAATTACAATAAAATTACAAATTCTGCATTACATACATACATATATATAACACAGTTTAAGTGTAGCACAGAGAACATACCTTATTGACCATAGTAACAGAAGCTTCTAAGATCTCCCCTTTAAATGGTCGAAATACAACACACTGGTACTTCACAGGGAAGGTCACAAACCCCGTCCCGTCTCGAATAAGCCCTTTGCCGACGTCCTCGATACCCGTTATCGCTACCACAAACCCGTGCCGGCCACTGAAAATAAATTAATTACGGTTTTTGTATTTGATTTGATTTTCTTTTAAAAACAATTCAATTGATTATTGAAGAAAGAAATAAAGGATTTTGTAAATTAGGGTCTTTAGGCATAAATGTGAGAAGCCAACCTGCAAGTGCCCTCGACGTCCTTCATGAGCTTGGCAATGAGCTTTTCACGGAGGTCACGGCCAAAGTGGCGAGGGTGGAGTTGCATGTTTCGTTCCAACACTATGTGGAAAAACATATTTTCAACTGTTATGTCCTTTGAGACTCTGCAGAGAGAGAGAGAGAGAGAGAGAGGTGAAGGAGACAAGACTGGAAAGTGAAAAGAAAATAACACTGCCTTGCTGGAAAAAAAAAAGAAAGAAAAAAAAGGGTAAATTACTATGACCTCCCCTAAAGTTTAATCATATTACCCACAGATTAAACATTGATCAAATTTGTAGTCAACCTCCCTTGAGGTTTGAGAAAAATAACAAATAGCCCCCAGCCATTAAATGTCAGTCAAAGCCGTTAGCATCATTTACTTCAATGTCAAAATTGCCCTTAGATACGCTAAAATGACAAAACTAACCTTGTACATATTTGCAATGACTGATATGTCTATATTAATATAGACAAAACTACCCCACTGGAAATTCTCATCCTTCCTCTCTCAACTCTGTGGCAGCTGATTTCCACACCACCACTATCACAACCACGGACATCTCAGACCTCCATTATAGCCAATCTCCGTTGCTGCCGCCGCCACCACTACCATACCACATCTCAAAGCTCTATCAGTAGTAACAACTACCCATTAATTTTTCACATGTGGGTCTATTTCTAACCACCACCAAACCACCTTCCAAACCCACATCAACCACCACCCTCCGCCACCATATGCAAACCAACCCACCACTCCACCTCCACCTGAATCCCAAAAGTTTTGCCTGATTGTGAGAGAGACCCAAAATGAGCCAAAGGGATATAAATAGACCACCTGGATGATCCATGGAAAATGAAACCAGTATGTTGTAGCTAATCTAGGATTTGAATTTTGAAATGATCAGTTTCTCAAGTTCTTTAAAAGCATTCATTAATTTCTATCCTATTCCCTGTATCTTTGATTTTAACATCTATCAAGAATTCTTCTATATGAATATATGAGGACCCATTTTATGTTAGATAAAATAGTGAAAAAGCATGATATTAAATATCTAAGAGAATTTTGGAATAGAGGAAGGTGATGGAGAATGAAATTGAGAATGAAGAAGTGGAATGCAAATTAAAAAAATTTACTCATTGGTGGTGGTGGGCCGGTGGCGGCGGCGACTAAGACTAGGGATGGCAACGGGGCGGGGTGGGTTTTGACTTCCCCGTCCCCATAACCGTTTAACTTTATATATTATTAATATTTCCTTTATATATTATATATATAAGAATAAATATATATATATAAGTATATATATATAAGTATAAATATATATATATATATATACTTAAACGGGGCAGGTACCTGTCGGGGTAGGGTCTTACCCCGTCCCCGCCCCGTTTAAGTGCGGGTTATTTTTCCTAACCCCATCCCCACCCCGTTTTCTTAAATGGTTCCGTAAACGGGTTTTAAACGGGGCGGGGCGGGTACTCGACGGGGTGGAACAAATTGTCATCCCTAACTAGGGCCATGGGTGGGATTGAGGTATGTCGGTGGTATGTAGGAGGATGAATCTCAGTTGGTTACGCACAAGATGATAGAGAAATAGAGAAGTGATGGTGTCATACAGTGGTGGTCATGGTGGTGAAGAGAGTGGGATGGTGGTGGAGAGAAGAGAGGGTGGGAGGTTGTAATGTGTATATTAGTCATAATAGTAAGTATTTAATATATATTATTTAATTTTTCAATTTTTTATTTAATACAATAAAGGGCATATTTTTTTATTTTCAAAATATATAAAATATTCAATTATATGATTTATTATATATCGTAAATATGTCATTAAAAATGCTTGAAGGGGACACTTGTAAACTCAGCTTATTTTCATTACGCCAACAAAATGTCAGCAATTTTGATGTCTATTATGAGGGTAAAATTGTAACTATGCATTACTGTTAATGGTGTTAACTCTGACAAGGAAGTTCAAAGTAATTTTTCAAAAAGTTTAATCTAGGAGTAAAAAGCCAAAACCTTAGGAGAGGTAAGGGTAATTTACCCAAAAAAAAAAGATCAAAATTGTGTTTGGTTTAAAGTTTAAAGTGAGGTTCCAAGATCAAAATTGTGGTTGGTTTAAAGGTACAAACATAACCTTGTGAAAGAGTCCAATTCGACTGTGTACAATTTTTTTTAGTTATCCAGAAATAAAAAATAAGATAAAAAAAGAAAATGGTACTCTCTCGACTCTCATTTCCTTTTCTACAAGAGAGAGTATAGCAGAGAAAGTATCATAAATCAATAAATAAATAAAAAATCATTACTCTTTCTTCTAATAGAGTATCACAAAATGAGTTGAATTGGATCGCTAGAAGTTCAAACAGTGGTACTAACACAATTTTTGGTGCAATTTCAACCCATCTCAACTGGCAAAGACCATTTCCGATTGGAATCTGCCTAATCATCAATATTAGATATGCTTGTTATATGTGCCGCTTTTCTCCCAAATTACATCGTTTAAGGTCTAGTTCGTACGCTTTTAGTGCTACTAAAGATGCATGGTCTATATTTTTGACATCTTTTGGCATGGTTTGGGTGTTTCCAGAATCTATAGTTGGCGTGATCGAGACTTGGAGAGGGTGTATAGTAGATAGCCGAGTCAGGAATGCTTGGAGGGTCACTCCACTTTACATTTTCATGATTTAGATATAGTGTCAAATTGATTTTTTTTAGGATTCTATGGCCTATATAAGTAGCAGTTGTAGTATTCAACATATGATTAATAATCTATAACAAATTAGATTTTCTTTATTAAACTTTGTTAATTCAAATTTGTTCCATCGTTTACTTTCATAACTTTTGTTTTGTCAATAAAAATGCACTGAAGACATCTCACGTGATCAAAAAAACTTGGTGATGCCATAACGAAGAAGTCTCTTCAATCCATAAAATTTTTATGAGGCTCTGTATGAGTCGAATATATTTTGATGATATGTAACATGTAAAAGCTCTTCTAATTATAAGATTTTAAGTATATTAATTTAAAATAATAAAACTTTATATATAAAAAGAAGAAAAAAAAATCAACGAGAGATTTTTCCTCCCGTCATCATTCTTGGGCTAGGTGGGGTATTGCTCCTTGTCCAACCCTTTTTATTTGGGCTTGGGCTGGGCTCTGTCTTTTCTCATGAAAATGCCCCTTGAATTTGTATAGCTCATTTTTCTTTATGAAAAATTTCATTTTGTGTCCTCATGTCGAACAACTGTATAAATAAAGCTATACAAATTCATTTATACATTGGTTAGATATGCACATTCCTTGAACAAATGTATAAATGAATCCCATATCAAACCATATCCAACCAAGTTTTCAAAATTCCAATATCAAACTAAGTTCTCCAAGTCTATCTCATGTAAAAACCCAATTTCAATTCAAATTCAATTTACATAACACATCCAATTCCAAAGTTACAATATGCACATTCTTTGAAACAAGTATCAAATATTATTTTAAATAAAATATTTATCTAAAGGTTGGTTTTGCAATTTGTGATCCATCTTCCATCTAATAAAAGCCTCCCAAATCCCCCACCCAAAAAAGAAAAAAGAAAAAAAAAAAAGCAAAAAAAACTATCTTCTGTGTAATTAGTCTTACACATGACACTCAATTTTCAACTCTTTTGACTTAATTCTTTGAATTCAAAATTCACATAATAAAATAAAATTTTAAACTTTTTTAAGTTTTTACTGTTTTGTTTTCAGAAGTGTAAGAAGGTAACTTAATTGAAGCAAAGAGCTGCAATGAGCTTGTCATTGATATATATGTTAATGTTTTCCAAGTCTGAAAAATCTACCTCCATAAAACCAAATACATAGATGAATAAGTTTTAATCGCCAAACCAATTTATAAATTCGCAATCAACCAGAACAAAATTTCAGTACTTTTTTAAAGCGAAGACTCAAAATTCAAACCAGATTGTAAAAAGAATAAGACCATGTAGAAAATGAAAAAAGAAAAAACCCCAAGAAATGCAGATGTTGATGAAAAGACAAAAAAAAGTGTGAGCAAGGTACCTTCTTGAAGCCAAAGTCCTGCACTTGTGGAGCCGAAAACCTGCACTTGTGGTTGTGGAGCCAAAATCCTCTTAACATGCACCTGCAAAAATTAACTTTAATACTTTATTGAAGAGCAAAATGATAGCATTGTGAGAAAGTATAGTAGAATGAATCAACTTTGAAGGGGAATGCAACATTTTGAAGGAAAATTGTGAATTCCCCTAATTCAATCAAACCCTAATAACCTAATTAGTCAATGAAACATGGGTTAACAACTAAACCATCAATAAGGAACAAAAATCTGGCATATATCCATTTCTCATACATACTAGATCGCTTTAAACCAAGTTGAACCCATTTTACAGAAAACAATAACAAAAACAACAAACAAAATGCAATAAGCTCACAGAATACCAAAGATTCATAGACACAAACAGAAGTCTGCCATAGTAGAAGAGGATTACCTGATAGCCTCCGGATTATGAGATATATGTTGATGTTCTTTCCACGATATATATGTAACACCCAAATCAAAAGATTCAAAACGGCCCTATATTCATCTGATAATTTGACAAAGAGGTTGGGATTAGAGTCTAGACAAAGATGGCTGTACTCAAGAGTATAGAAATTTGAAGAAAAAGTGAGTAAATAGAAAAGAAAAGAAAAGTTAAATTTTAGGGTTTTTGATTTGGAGAAGAAGAGAAAAAGAGGAAGAGAAGACGTGCCTGTGTCTCTGGTCGCCGATGAGAAGCCCCGGGCTGGTCGCTGTTCTCATCTTTTGGCCGAAGAATTGGCTAGTAGCAGAATAAACTTAAAAATTAATGGAGTTTGGCAACCATAATAATAAATAGGACAAATTAAAATGAACCCCCTTAACTTGTAGGGTTTTGAAATAAACCCCTCAAGAAAGTTTTGTGTCAAAAAAATACCCCTCCAACTAACCGGAAAGGAATTAATCTTCTCTCTTATCTCTATTACGGTAATATCAATAATAATTACTCTTATTACATGCCTAGGTGAATATATTATAGCAAAAATAGTATAAAAATATCACTTAACAAAAAATAAATAAATAAAATATGCCTCTAAAGTCATAACAAGAAGTTGAAAGTCAAAACCTAATCAAACTAAACCATTCTAATTCAATATCTATCAATGAAATAGCAGAAAAATACCAATAATATATTTAGCTAATTAAATATCCCATTGATGAAGTAACAGAAAAATAATAATAATATATTTATTACAGAAATTGCATTCCAAGTTAATACAAATACAACAAAAAATTAATTGAATAACTAAATCCAACAAACCCCAAATTACAACTTACACACAAAAAGAAAATGATGTAACATTTTAAATGTACAAAAATTCTAGAGCCCACTGTTTTAATTTGTCATAAAATAATTGAGAAATCTACCACATTCCTTCTCCAAACACACTTAAAGATTTGACATCTTCCAAGACCAAAGTGATATCATTTTTTGTTTGGACATAAGCGTATGCTCTGCAAATAATATTTAAGCAAATTTTTTTATATTTTCTAATTGCTCGTTTTCATGCAGAAAGATAATTCCAAATTCTCAAATAAGATAAGAATCAATTAATATTGATTGTATACAAGGTAGTGGGAAATATTTTTTTCTATTCCATATTTAATTAGGACACATTGTATTAATGTGGCAACGGAATTTAGGTTCACATTAATTTTAAATCATTAATATATATATATATACTAGTTTAAAGCACGTAAATAAATTAAAATTTTATTATAATACTTAAAACATTCAAAACTATTATAACACATCCAAACACATTAATTAAAACACCCAAAACTATTTTCATTATATAACCTTGGTAATATAAACTCACTTGTTAAAAAAAAATAAAACTATAAGTTAACTATTATTCACATAAAATGAATCAAGTATAAACTATAAGAAATCAGAAGGTATAATTCTAACCATTCTTAAAAATCTATTACATTCCTTTAGAATTTCTCAACATTTTATCATTTTTATATTTCTGATTTCTTCTTCAAATAAATCATTCTCAAGTAAAACTCTTCGATAGCTGTCACCACAAAACTATTTTTGATTCCGTCATTTTTACTGTTGTCTATCTTGATTATAAAAAGAAACGATTTTCCTTTACAACTTGTCATTTTGTCATAAAATTCATTCACCTCCTCGTCTTACAAAAAGAACAAATTTATTTTAGTAATATTGATACATTTTAAATGAATTATTTTATCCATAAATTTCATGAGTGAGGAGAAAAGTATTACCTAACTTTTTAACTGTATTAGCTCATCTAATGAACAATTTATTAAGAATTGAGAATCATCAAATATTGTTAGATATGCATTATTTGTTATATCTTTGACTCGAAATTACATTATAAATCTACATTAATGAGTATACTTCATTCATACATAATAATAAAGAATGACATATTTGTCATATTATAATTTTTTTTAAAAAAAATAAAATGTTTAAAGATATAATAATACGTTTGAAAGCATTTTGCATCTTTTGTTTTGCAATTAGTACAATTGAGTTCATCTTTTCGTATTTTAACTTTCTTCTTGCATTGCTTACATGCATTGTACCATGATTCATATGCATTTTTAATCTTTATAATTCTTGCTTCAAAAAAGTAATGGATTTTTTGCAAGTTGAGTGAGAAAATATATTTTTTTTAACAAAAATTCATTATAATCATGTGAATATATACAAATAATAATCATAATAATAATAATAATTTAATACCTTGAATACCATTGCGGATTTTTCAATTATGTTTTCAAGTGAACGTTTTTCAGCCTCTTCGAATATTTGATATTTTGAACTTGAAATGAGAGCATCTATGTCTTTGTCATTTACGATTTCTTCAAACATGTCAAAGCATAATAAATTATTGGAATAATATTTTGTTGATATGTACAAGTACATAGACACACAATCATTAATTAGACCTATTATGGGTTTCATGAACAAAAAAAGTTATAATTTTTATTTATTTTCTGTTTGATTTTTTAACTATTGTTGGTATATTAGCTTCCACCAATCATATCCTACCAGTCATAATATTCTTTAAGTAAAATAAATAATTAAAACATAATGTAAGTAAGAAAAAAAAAATAACCAACCAATATCGTAATGCTTTGACTCTTTAATTTCCATGTTAATTTGTAATGTAGATCTCGGTTGTGTTTGAAGACCCAAACTTAAAATATAATATTATTTTTTATTTTATGTTCATTTAGATATAATAAAAATTATAAAGTGAATAATCTCAATGTTGTGTGATAAGTTACCTTTAAATGTGTTGATTGACAAATGTGTAACTTTGATAATAGGTATTTCGTTTATTAGTTTCATTATTAAATTTCTTTCATTTTCAGCAAGATCATTCCACAATGTCAAAGTAATTGTTCTTGAAATGTTATAAAAAATAATTAGTTCAATAAATTATAATGGTAATTATGAGCATTTATGTAATGATATACCTCATATCCATTATAATGATGTCTCACAATTTTGGTGTCCTTCCATTATTCTTCTTAACTATGTTAAATGCAAGATATGCTTCAATAATGATTCCCAAAGCATCCGAGAGTAAAAATTAAACTTATAGATTTATATATAAGAGAAAGTGTATATAAGGAAAGTAAAGAGTTAAAAGAAAACAAACCTATAATTTTTTTTCATTAGGAATGAAATTTAAGAGAAAGAATAAATAGAATTAGAAAATTTATAAAGTAAGATTAATAATATTATTTTTATTTTTTTTCTTAAATAAAAAGAATTTTTGCTAGGAATGAATTTGAATCACAATATTCCACTAAATTACAAAATCTAATCCACATCCAGATTTACATCAACTTCCATAGATATCCCTAAAATTTTATATTCACATAATTAATTTTTTTTTCATTCTTAGTCATATCATATGATAAAAGTATTATGTGAAATTTTTTCAGCCAACAATTTTTTCCTGTTCAAATTTGAAAACCCAGTTGGAATACTTGTGCAAAAAAATGGGAAAAGAAAAGAATAAATAAATAAATAATAATTTCATTAAAAGAATAGATTTTGTCATTTATGAAGTTCATATTATCCTTATTTATCCACATCAATCTTTACTAAAAAAACGACAAAATAAATTAACAGAGGATTATATTGATCTAATATAATGTGTGTGTGTGTGTGTATATAAAATTTAAATCCCAACTGAACTAATTTTATAACTACAAAATTCTTTACTTCTAGCAATTGTATCAAAAGTCAAAAAAACAGAAGGCAAAGAGATGTATATTATATATAAACGAAAATGATTATAAAACAAAAACTTCAAGCAGTTGCATCAAAAGTCAAAAAACTGAGGGCAAAGATATGCATATTATATATAACTTCATTGTCTTGCCACAAATTTAAGAGTCCAAAAAGAGAGGGCAAAGAGCAGTAACACAAATTTAACTACTTTGAAAAGAACAAAAAAAAATTCATTATAAACTTATGTTTACAATTAAAAGAAATAAATCTAAAACTCTCTAGCTTTGCATTAGGATTATATATTGATGAATACATAAGGAGATACATAATCTTCGAAGTACAGAGATGATACAAACAACCAACCAAATTGGTTCTATTCATCCTAAAAGTTTGAATCAAGACCAAAACCCTTTCACCAATAATTAGTTACAGTTCTTCAAATTTGTCCAAGTGAGATTGGTGACGAGTGTAGAATAATGGATGTTTGTCGTTGCTTTTCTACACTTCGTACAAAAAATAATAAAACCTGCAAAAACTTTACTAAAAACTGTATAGTAGTAAGCAGGGTCGAACCACTCTCAAGTGAGAATCAATAACAAGTCTAAACTTCAAAACCTAATTCTCTTGAGATGAAAAATGAATATTTAAAAAAATAAAATTCTGATTTTTTATTTAATAATAAAAACTAATATTAAATGTCTTAGATCAAATGATGGAAAAAATCTCAAGGAAAGAGAATTCACCACCATGGATCCATATAAATAAAGTTTTTTTTTTATATTCTTATCTAGTTTTTCCTCCAATAACCAATACACTTCACCAATCCAATTAGAACTTGGAAAGATGAAGGAAAATATGGAATAAAAAAGAATGACTTGATTATATATGAGAGAGACATTCTTTTACTTAATCTGATGCACATTGGCTAGGTAAACAGAGGTAGGCATTCTTCGAATTACCATTATTTGGCAAACACGAAGAATCCTTCCTCTACTTTTAGAAAATAAAATCCAGAATAGAAGAGTAGAAGAATGCTCTTGGGAGGAAAAAGTAGACAAGAAAATAAAACAACTTACCTATACTTCAGCCATGGTGGCTTCATCACTCCCTTGAGAAGGATGTTTACGCTTGCATATTAATAAAAAACAAACAAATATAAATGAAACTACTACTCATCATTGAATCAATAAAATAAATACACTATTTTTTTCTATAATTTCTCTACAATTTCTAACTCCCCTTCACCATCCCCTAAGACCCCCTATTTATAGAGTTAGAGGAGAATGGTTTAGGTGGGAAAAATTTTAAATACAAAATTCAAAATACAAATTTGAAATACCAAATTCAAAATTCAAAAACAAAAATTCAAAATACAAAATTTTGAATTTGAATATCTAAAATTTGATTTCCATATTTTCAATTCTGGACTGCAGACGTGGCCGTGTACAAAATATTTGGCAAAGTTTTGAACTTGAGACCTCTTGTGAAGTAGATTGCACAGAATACCATCTCTCCTACAATTCTTCTTATGTTCATCTTTGGCTATATATATCCTTTTTAGCCCTCTTTTGCTGTTTTTTTTCTTATTTGGAAATCAACCCCTATAAAACATAAAATGCAAAGATAAGAATATTTAAATAAAATAAAAGATGAATTAAAAACTTATTTTAGGATATAAAATAGAAAGTTTTGTGCACTTATCAAATTACCCCCAAACGAGCTTTTGCTAGTCCTCTAGCAAATACAAGCAAAAGATATTAGAGCACAAAACTGCTACTTTTATTTAACTCCTAACTAAAGATGTGCCACTTTCGCAGGCTGTTTCGATTGCATTTACCATATGCAATAAGGCCTTAAACCCCTAGGTTACCCCTAGTGGACGAGCTATAGCCTCGTGAGGGTTTCAATAATGATACCCACAAACATAAAAAAAAATGGTAATTAACACTCAAAGATTTTTTTTTTCTATTAATGTGTATAAATCAAGAATAACTCAATCATTCTACTTTAGTGCGAAATAAAAAATTAAAAGAAAAGATTAAATACTATTCAAAAGTTAAAAAATTTCATTACTATTCTTGACTCAGAGTGTGTGTGTGAATAGCCACCAATAATATAATTATCAATTTTAAAGCAACTGCATTTTAGATTTTCTTAGAAAATTAGCTTTGATTTCAAATCTCACTTATGATATTTCACTCAAAATTGAACACTAAGAGATTGGCTAATTTTGCACTCAAGTATATGTGAGTAGAATAATGTAGAACAAGTGCAAATTACCTCACATATTTTCAACAAAGAACGAATTTTTCAAGAAAATGCATTGGTCTCATGAAAGGAATATCAAATATTAAGAATTTATACCACACAACAATATAACCCAGTCATGTCCATATCTGAACTATACTATCCTTAAGATCAAAAAGGACTTTTATTAGGATGTAACTTTAGGTAAAAGGAAGATAAAAAAAAGTGATAATGATAATGGTACGATTTATTCAAGAATGCTTAGGAAGAACTAACTCACTTGGAGCATATTACTTTCAACTATTTCTTCCAAACTTTTGTCATTAAGTGCTTTCTATTTCACTTCTTTTTATATACACTTCTCAAAATCTCATCAACAATTATACTCCCTCTTTCTTTTTTTTTTTCCTTTTTCTTCTTCTTCTTTTTTTTTTTTTCACCCGCTTGTACATTGATCACATCCATTCTCGGAAAACCTAAAAATGGTTATAAAAGAAAGGCTAGACCAAAAAGCTTCACTGATTATCACATCCATTCTCGAAAAACCATAAAAAATATGGTTATAAAAGAAAGAATGGGCAAAAAGCTCAACTGGTTAACAAGTGGTAATTCATAACTAAGAAAGAGAAAGAAAAATAAAATTTGAAAGGCTCAAACAATGAAAGATGGCCTAAAATCATTTCTCAAGGATAGATATAGTTCTTCAACATACATGAGCTCAAAAAACAAATTATGTGGCATAACATGATGAATTCTTAATATTTGACCAAAAGAATGAAATAATGAGACTAATCAACAAAATTATGTGAAATTCAAGAAAAATAGAGTGATTAGCATATAATCCTCAAAATAAAAAAGAATGGTACAATACTTCACTGGGTTAAATCTCCACTTTTATTCGTCAGAAATTTAACATGCAGTCACTTATCAATTTCAAATCGTATTATGGGGCTTTAGTGAATTTTGTTTTTTTTCTGAGTTTAAGAAATTCATGAAATTGTTCTAACTGAAAGATAGGATAAAATCTTAACTTTTAAGAACTTATTAATGCACTAAAGTTTAAAGATTTTATTTTAAAAATTTATACACATTTAATATAAAAAAAATATATCAAATCATAGTGTGAAAATTACCATTTTCACAAAACATTTTTCAAAAAATTGCAAATTCAACGTTTTTCTGAAAATTTAGAAATTTAATGTCGTACCCCCAAACCTAAACTCAACATTGTCCTCAATGTTAGACAAAA
Source organism: Cornus controversa (assembly GCA_026545225.1). Lineage (NCBI taxonomy): Eukaryota > Viridiplantae > Streptophyta > Magnoliopsida > Cornales > Cornaceae > Cornus > Cornus controversa. The sequence continues at coordinate 43,969,198 of CM048847.1, read as the reverse complement.
TAACAATTAAGCACAAATAGAAGGTTGGAAGAATATTACCTTAATCAGAATGAATTGATTTACTTTAACTTTTCATTAAATAAAAATGAAGCATTAGTAATCACATGAAAAGTTCAATATTATGCATGAAAAAATGCAATTTTTGTTTCTTATTTTTTTCAACAAAAAATAAAAAATAAAAAAAATAAATAAATAAAATTACAACTCCTACAATTTTTGTTTTTTTGTTTATTAAAGTAACTCGAGGATTACCAGTTAAGGTCTGCCAACAACACAACCAGGAAAGTTCCCAGGAAATTGTGGAGAGGCGCTTGGCCTGCTTAATGACGGTACGTCCACACTCCTTAGACAGAACTTTCCTAGACATTGTGAAGTTGGAAGGTGCTCACTGGAGTTACCAAGAGTTAGTTCTACTTTTATAAATATTTTTAAACAATAAAAAGAGCATTACTACAAAAATCCTAAATTAAAATTCACAAAAAAAATGTTAATTTAAAGATGTACAACAAAATAAGCAATAAAAAAATGAGTGAGTGTGTGATGTTTCTTTTTTCTTTTTTTTTTAACAAAAAGAACAAAAAATAAAAGAAAAAAAATGAAGAAAGTGTGACCTTAGGGATATTGCTAAGTTATTCTATCCTAGAGTTTGCATGTGAAAGTTATCAACCTAAAAAAAACTATGTTTTCCTAATCTAAAAAGAAAAGAAAAATGATGTAGAAGAATTAGGTACTTACCTGGATGACAAAGCTATTGTTCCTCTTGTAAGAGTGTTTGATGGTGGCATCAATAGAAGAAGTGCATCATAAGAACCTGTCATGAAAAATTGCCATGGCAGGTTCTTATGATGAATTGCTTCTATTGATGCCACCATCAAACATTCTTAGAAGAGGAACAATAGCTGTCATCCAGGTAAGTACCTAATTCTTTTACATCATTTTTCTTTTCTTTTTAGATTAAGAAAACATAGTTTTTTTTTTAGGTTGATAACTTTCACATGCGAACTCTAAGATAGAATAACTTAGAAATATCCCTAAGGTCACACTTTCTTCATTTTTTTTTTCTTTTATTTTTTGTTCTTTTTTTTTATAAAAAAAAAAAAAAAAGAAGAAAGACCACACACTCACTCATTTTTTTATTTTTATTTTTATTGCTTATTTTGTTTGTACATCTTTAAATTAACATTTTTTTGTGAATTTTAATTTAGGATTTTTGTAGTAATGCTCTTTTTATTATTTAAAAATATTTATAAAAGTAGAGCTAACTCTTGGTAACTCCAGTGAGCACCTTCCAACTTCACAATGTCTAGGAAAGTTCTGTCTAAGGAGTGTGGACGTACCGTCATTAAGCAGGCCAAGCGCCTCTCCACAATTTCCTGGGAACTTTCCTGGTTGTGTTGTTGGCAGACCTTAACTGGTAATCCTCGAGTTACTTTAATAAACAAAAAAACAAAAATTGTAGGAGTTGTAATTTTATTTATTTATTTTTTTTATTTGTTGAAAAAAATAAGAAACAAAAATTGCATTTTTTCATGCATAGTATTGAACTTTTCATGTGATTACTAATGCTTCATTTTTGTTTAATGAAAAGTTAAAATAAATCAATTCATTCTGATTAAGGTAATATTCTTTCAACCTTCTATTTGTGCTTAATCGTTATTTTGTCCAACATTGAGGACACTGTTGAGTTTAGGTTTAGGAGTATGACATTAAATTTCTAAATTTTCAGAAAAGCGTTGAATTTGCAATTTTTTGAAAAATGTTTTGTGATAATGGTAATTTTCACACTATGATTTGATTTTTTTTATATTAAATGTGTATAAATTTTTAAAATAAAATCTTTAACCTTTAGTGCTTTAATAAGTTCATAAAAGTTAAGATTTTATCCTATCTTTCAGTTAGAACAATTTCATGAATTTCTAAAACTCAGAAGAAAAAAAAATTCACTAAAGTCCCGTAATACGATTCGAAATTGATAAGTGATTGCATGTTAAAGATTTGACGAATAAAAGTGGAGATTTAACCCAGTGAGGTATTGTACCATTCTTTTTATTTTGAGGGTTATATGCTAATTACTCTATTTTTTCTTGAAATCCACATAATTTTGTTGATTAGTCTCATTATTTCATTCTTTTGGTCAAATATTAAGAATTCACCATATTATGCCACATAATTTATTTTTTAAGCTCATGTATGTTGAAGAACTATACCTATCCTTCAGAAATGATTTTTGGCCATCTTTCATTATTTGAGCCTTTCAATTTTTTTTCTTAGTTATGAATTACCACTTGTTAACCAGTTGAACTTTTTGCCCATTCTTTCTTTTATAACCATATTTTTTGTTACGGTTTTTTGAGAATGGATGTGATAATCAGTGAAGCTTTTTGGTCTAGCCTTTCTTTTATAACCATTTTTAGGTTTCCGAGAATGGATGTGATCAATGTACAAGAGGGTGAAAAAAAAAAAAAGAAGAAAAAGAAAAAAAGAAAAAAAAGGAGGGAGTATAATTGTTGATGAGATTTTGAGAAGTGTATATAAAAAGAAGTGAAATAGAAAGTATTCAATTGACAAAATTTTGGAAGAAAAAGTTGAAAGTAATATGTTCTAAGTGAGTTAGTTCTTCCCAAACATTCTCGAATACACCTTACCATTATCATTATCACTTTTTTTTATCTTCCTTTTACCTAAAGTTACATCCTAATAAAAGTCCTTTTTGATCTTAAGGATAGTATAGTTCGGATATGGACATGACTGAGTATATTGTTGTGTGGTATAAATTCTTAATATTTGATATTCCTTTCATGAGACCAATGTATTTTCTTGAAAAATTCGTTCTTTGTTGAAAATATGTGAGGTAATTTGCATTTGTTCTACATTATTCTACTCACATATACTTGAGTGCAAAATTAGCCAATCTCTTAGTGTTCAATTTTGAGTGAAATATCATAAATGAGATTTGAAATCAAAGCTAATTTTCTAAGAAAATCTAAAATGCAGTTGCTTTAAAATTGAGAAGTATATTATTGGTGGCTATTCACACACACACTCTGAGTCAAGAATAGTAATGAAATTTTTTAACTTTTGAATAGTATTTAATCTTTTCTTTTAATTTTTTATTTCGCACTAAAGTAGAATGATTGAGTTATTCTTGATTTATACACATTAATAGAAAAAAAAATCTTTGAGTGTTAATTACCATTTTTTGATGTTTGTGGGTATCATTATTGAAACCCTCACGAGGCTATAGCTCGTCCACTAGGGGTAACCTAGGGGTTTAAGGCCTTATTGCATATGGTAAATGCAATCGAAACAGCCTGCGAAAGTGGCACATCTTTAGTTAGGAGTTAAATAAAAGTAGCAGTTTTGTGCTCTAATATCTTTTGCTTGTATTTGCTAGAGGACTAGCAAAAGCTCGTTTGGGGGTAATTTGATAAGTGCACAAAACATGTTATTTTATATCTCAAAATAAGTCTTTAATTACTCTTTTACTTTATTTAAATATTCTTATCTTTGCATTTTTTGTTTTATAGGGGTTGATTTCCAAATAAGAAGAAAAGCAGCAGAAAAGGCCTAAAAAGGATATATATAGCCAAAGATAAACATTAGAAGAATTGTAGAAGAGATGGTATTCTATGCAATCTACTTCACAAGAGGTCTCAAGTTCAAAACTTTGCAAAATACTTTTTACGTCTGCAGTCCAGAATTCAAATTAAAGAAATGGAGATCAAATATTAGATATTTAAATTCAAAATTTTGTATTTTGAATTTTTGTTTTTGAATTTTGAATTTTGTATTTCAAATTTGTATTTTGAATTTTGTATTTTAAATTTTTCCCACCTAAACCATTCCCCTCTAACTCTATAAATAGGGGGTCTTAGGGGATGGTGAAGGGGAGTTAGAAATTGTAGAGAAATTATAGAAAAAAATAGTGTATTTATTTTATTGATTCAATGATGAGTAGTAGTTTCATTTATATTTGTTTGTTTTTTATTAATATGCAAGCGTAAACATCCTTCTCAAGGGAGTGATGAAGCCACCATGGCTGAAGTATAGGTAAGTTGTTTTATTTTCTTGTCTACTTTTTCCTCCCAAGAGCATTCTTCTACTCTTCTATTCTGGATTTTATTTTCTAAAAGTAGAGGAAGGATTCTTCGTGTTTGCCAAATAATGGTAATTCGAAGAATGCCTACCTCTGTTTACCTAGCCAATGTGCATCAGATTAAGTAAAAGAATGTCTCTCTCATATATAATCAAGTCATTCTTTTTTATTCCATATTTTCCTTCATCTTTCCAAGTTCTAATTGGATTGGTGAAGTGTATTGGTTATTGGAGGAAAAACTAGATAAGAATATAAAAAAAAAACTTTATTTATATGGATCCATGGTGGTGAATTCTCTTTCCTTGAGATTTTTTCCATCATTTGATCTAAGACATTTAATATTAGTTTTTATTATTAAATAAAAAATCAGAATTTTATTTTTTTTAAATATTCATTTTTCATCTCAAGAGAATTAGGTTTTGAAGTTTAGACTTGTTATTGATTCTCACTTGAGAGTGGTTCGACCCTGCTTACTACTATACAGTTTTTAGTAAAGTTTTTGCAGGTTTTATTATTTTTTGTACGAAGTGTAGAAAAGCAACGACAAACATCCATTATTCTACATTCTTCTATTCTGGATTTTATTTTCTAAAAGTAGAGGAAGGATTCTTCGTGTTTGCCAAATAATGGTAATTCGAAGAATGCCTATCTCTGTTTACCTAGCCAATGTGCATCAGATTAAGTAAAAGAATGTCTCTCTCATATATAATCAAGTCATTCTTTTTTATTCCATATTTTCCTTCATCTTTTCAAGTTCTAATTGGATTGGTGAAGTGTATTGGTTATTGGAGGAAAAACTAGATAAGAATATAAAAAAAAAAAACTTTATTTATATGGATCCATGGTGGTGAATTCTCTTTCCTTGAGAAGGATGTTTACGCTTGCATATTAATAAAAAACAAACAAATATAAATGAAACTACTACTCATCATTGAATCAATAAAATAAATACACTATTTTTTTCTATAATTTCTCTACAATTTCTAACTCCCCTTCACCATCCCCTAAGACCCCCTATTTATAGAGTTAGAGGAGAATGGTTTAGGTGGGAAAAATTTTAAATACAAAATTCAAAATACAAATTTGAAATACCAAATTCAAAATTCAAAAACAAAAATTCAAAATACAAAATTTTGAATTTGAATATCTAAAATTTGATTTCCATATTTTCAATTCTGGACTGCAGACGTGGCCGTGTACAAAATATTTGGCAAAGTTTTGAACTTGAGACCTCTTGTGAAGTAGATTGCACAGAATACCATCTCTCCTACAATTCTTCTTATGTTCATCTTTGGCTATATATATCCTTTTTAGCCCTCTTTTGCTGTTTTTTTTCTTATTTGGAAATCAACCCCTATAAAACATAAAATGCAAAGATAAGAACCTTTAAATAAAATAAAAGATGAATTAAAAACTTATTTTAGGATATAAAATAGCAAGTTTTGTGCACTTATCAATTGGTACCACCAAATTATAACTCTAAGCATATGAAAAATAGTAGAACACAAACGGTTCTTTCATTTTCAGTAATAGGGATGGCACAATCATGAAGCAATTTTCAAAAAGAAACAACAAATAATAGAAATCAAAGCACCCATAAGTAACCTTTTCAAAAAACAAAAGTAGCCATAAACAATGTGTTTGTGTTTGTAGTTGCTTACTGTTTGGTATATATTACAATTATTAAATGGATTGGATTCTTACCGTCTGATCAAATTTGATAATTATTTATGATTAAATTTGTATTCGATTTATTAATTAGATATTCAATTCGATAACATGACTCATTACAGACTTAACTTTTTATTAAAAAAATTTGATTTCAAAAGTTAATAGCAAATAATGAATAGGAAAAAAAAACAAAGAAAAGAATTCATATGTAAGCCGAGAAGAAACCGAATCGAATGGTTGTTGATGAGATCCGAGAGGAAGCTGAGAGCCGCAGCCATGTTACTTGGGAAAGAGTTTTGCATGGGTAATTCTATTTTTGGAGAGTCGTAACTGAGAAGAAGAGTAATTTTAGGTGTTTAGGGTTTTGCTTGGATAATTCTATTTTTTTTATTTAAAAATAAAAAAGAAAGGGTTTTGTTTGGGTAATTCTATTTTTTTAATTTCAAAATAAAAAAGGAAAGGTTTTTACTTGAGTAATTCTATTTTTTTAATTTAAAAATAAAAAAATAGTGTACTGAAACTAAAAATTCCTTTTGTACTTTTAATAGTAGTATAGATATAAAATTATATAAAGCACATGTCCAAACAAAAATGATGGATATTTTAGTCATTTTTTTGTTTTTAGTACCCCTCCGTTTAATTGAAGGGGTTTTTGCCAAAAGAATTGATGAAGGAAGTTTACTATAAAATGCTAAAAGTCAGGAGATTATTTCAATTACCACCGTTTAATTGAAGGGGTTTTTGCCAAAAGAATTGACGAGGGAAGTTTACTGTAAAATGCTAAAAGTCAAGAGATTATTGCAATTCACCCTAATAAATAAATAACACATAAATTGGTACTACATTTTTTTATTTATTTTTTGTCTTGCAAAGTTATATCATATATATGTTCAAGTTAGTTAGGCTCTAAATATTACCGATTGATTTGCTGTTAGTAAGACTGTGTCATCTCTCTCTGCTCCCTTTAAACTAGGAATGGCAACGGGGCGAGTATGCCAAAATTCTACCCCACCCCGTTAAAGAAATACTAAATCTATCTCCCGTTAAGAACCCTAACGGATTTGTGGTAAGCATACCACCACTGCATCATTTAGAGAAAGAAAGGAATAACAAAATCCTTAAAATTCTTTGTTTTATTTGCTTTGAATTCGATATTTGAACAATATGTACCCAAACGATGATACAACATTCCTACAATCAAAACTCCAATATATAAGATCAAAGAAAATGACACAAACATACATACATATGTAGATGGAGATAGAAACGATTTTGGTTTTCAAGAATTTTTTTTATTATAGATCTATTATGTACACAAGATATAGAGAATTCTTTTTTAGTTATAAGATAAAGAGAGAAATAGAACAGAACAAGGTTACCCTAGTGGCTGCCATATATCTAGTATACTATATTTATATAAGTAATATAATAATAAAAGAAATGACACACTTCATACAATTATGTCACTATATATATATGAGGCGGAGCGGGGCGGAGGAAATTGTCACCCCTACTTTAAACTGCTGCTATCTAATAACAATTATGGAGAGTCACAAAAACAATTATTGTAATTATTTAATCTTATTTGTTGAATGAGGGAGAGTCACAAAAACAATTATTGAAATTATTTAATCTTATTTGTTGAATGAAGAAGGTAAAGGAAACTAAGATTGACATCACCTAAAATATGTCATAACCATCTAAAGAATTCTTCTTCGTTAAAATAAAAAGATTATCGGTTTGCAATTGTGCGTAAAAAAATTACCCATAAAACTTGAAAGAAGGGACCTCAAAAATTGAAATTTTCATTTTTTCTTAAATATTTATAGATTTAATTAAAATATTAAAGTTTTGACAAAATGGTTAAATGATCATAATTTGTGCAATGAGAAGGGTTATAGGGTGAAGCTTACTTGTGTGGAGGACATATGGAATGACAAAATATTCTCACTATGTTATATTGAGAGAATTTCTTCATCCTGTGTTTCAGGCTTCATATAGTAATATATATTTTTCTGACGCCCGTGAAACCGCACTGGGGTGGTGGCGCAGTTGGTTAGCGCGTAGGTCTCATAGCTTCAAGTGATCCTGAGGTCGAGAGTTCGAGCCTCTCTCACACCATTATTTTTCCAACTTTTTGCCCAATCTTCAATCTTCTTCCACGATTGTACAAACTGAGTATGAAAATTTATCGTTTTTAATATATTTTCTGATCCGGGTAGCAGAACAAAACCCTAAGAACTAAAAACGATATTCCTTTCCAATATTATCTATACATAAATATAGTATATGTTTTGTGTTCTCTATTTTGTTTATTAAAATTGGTGTCATTTGTATATGCAAAGAGCAAAAGCAAGAGAGTGTCTTTGAGAAATAAGTATAAAGAGCACCACCAAAATTAGACCAAAGAAGCTCGTCTAGCTTTAAAAGTATGATCAAATTGTTTTTCATGCAAATTCAGAGAAGAAAAAGTAGGACGTACAAATAATTTTTTGAAAAGCTTGTCTAGCTTTAAAAGTATGACATTGAAAAAGTAGGATTATTGCATTTTTTTTTCTTTTAATTTTCTTTAACATTGAAAGTCTCTCATCCCAAAATATTACATATAACTGTTCTCTCATTTTGATATTTATCCAAAGTCGCGTAATAGAGAAATTTTAGTAGGAGACTCCAATCGAAAGACGAAGTCATATAGTTTTCAAATTCTATGAAAAATCAATCGGCAAAGTAATTAAGGAGATTAAGTTCATTCACTCTCTCAGTTCTAATGGGGGAGGGAAAGGTGTCCTAGTCGTCTAACAAGAAAGTCGTATCTATCTTTATAAATAAGGTAGGTGGTCAACCTAAAAAGGTAGCTACTCTGTTAGCGCGATCACATCTCTTCTGTTTTACAGGGATGAAAATTTTTGCATCATTATCCCCTATCCATGCAAATATAATGGTTGTACGTGTTAAGTGAAGTAAATTACCTATTTTGTATGGCGATTTGGTCATCCATTTATACAATGGCTCCTATTCTTTTGTGAAGGCATTTCACCTTCTACAACCATTGTCATTTCAAAAATCCATGAGGGCTAATTGTTATACTGCACAAATATTAGGGTGGCTTTTGTAATTTATCATTTTTTATTCCACTTGCACTTCTCCCTAGCTAGAAATCACAAGAATCAGTGTCCGTGCAGCTCAGTTGGTAGAGCGCGACGCTCTTAACCTTGTGGTTGTGGGTTCGAGCCCCACACAGTGGGCGACATTTGCAGGAATTTGCCTTTACATGATTTGTTTATCCTTTTTAAATTTTCATCTTGTTGTTTAACTTTATTTTTATAATTATTTAAGCAACATTGTAACACGAGTTGTGCTTGGGAGTTCTGTATTTAGTCTTGCTAGCAGGCTTCAACCACTCCATGACAACTTCTTTTGCTGCGATAAAAATGAATTAAAACTTTTATAATTTCTTATCACCTTCTCTTCTTCATATGATGAATGATGTGACAAGTGATAATACCATTGACATTCCGTGTATGGGAGAATCCCACCAATACTAACTCACCATTTAATTGCCACATCATTTAAGATAAAAATTCATGAAATATTTTCATGACGTGTAGCATTGCTCTCTCTATATATATATATATTTGTTGCTAAAAGTCTCGAAAACTGCAACAATATGATATTACAGCGAACACCCGTTTGTAAAATATTCCACCATAAAAAAAATGGTTCTGGTAGGTAATTGACTTACCACAGGTCCACAACAGTTGGGACCATTGATTAAGTCTACTTCTTATTGTCTGACAAATATATGTATCGGGTGAATTTTATTCGTTGGTACATAATATGTGCGGTGGGACTCACAGTACATGCAAGCTAAAATTGTACTGATGCATGTACACCCAGACGCATTGTAATTCTTTTCTTGTCTAAGGCCTTCATTTTTAGCAGCAATCATTATCGCCACCTTAACTCAAATAGAAAAGGATTGCAGCAAACATAATAACTGGAAAACGTTTTCTCACATTAACAAACATAACCGCTCAATAACTGTTTTCCCAATTTAACAACCTTTGTAGTATTTTTTATTGCTTACTCAAGGCATTGTGAAATGTTCACAAAGTCATAAAATGAAACTATACACAAATTGTGTGTTTGAAAATCAAGGAACGAAAATGAGTAATAAATAATTAATTTTATTAATTTCAAAAAAATGAGTACTATTCTCTGTAGTCGATTATCGTATAACAAATTTTTTTTCTAATTCATTCTCCTTAATATTTGGTGTAAAGGTTTTGCAAGCTTGTTTTTGAACTAGATTGAATGGACATCGAGATTGAATGGCAGAGAGAGAAAATACCACTGGGTATGGCTAAGGAGAGAGAAAGATAGAACGAGAGAGAAGATTGAGAAAGAAATAAATTTTTGGTATGAAATTTGTACATAAAAGGTCTTTTGTTAACATTAGAAATTCGTTTGATGTCAAAACAATAGAGTGATTTTTAGTAAGTTAACAAATAACTCTTATGATTCTTTTGGTGGGAATGAAGGAAGAGGGGTGGAGGGAATATAGAGAGAATGAGTAAATTTTTTTCGTTTGATAGAGATGATGCAAGGAGAAAAGAGAAAAGATGATGGATGTGTTATCCTTTCTCTTTCACAAATTTTTATCCCTCCAAATTTGGACGAAAAAAAAGCAAGACTATTATATTTGTTTTAAATTACAAAACTTTATTTATTTCTTTTTTATTCTCTCCTAATAAACAAAATAAGTTATTATTTTCTTGTCTTCTTTTCTTTCCAACCAAACAAAAAAAAAAGATAAGAACACAATATCATTTTTAGGAATGTCTCATTCAATCCTCATTCTCTCTCTTCCATCCAATTTTTTTCCTTCATATCAAATGGAGCATTAAAATTTAGTTTTAGGAAAAACAGTAAAGTAATCCCGCTGGGAGGATCTTGGCCCTTGAGGGACTTGTAAGCACAATTTTTTTATTTTTAAAATGCTATATGATTTGAAATTATTTTCCCACTGAACAAAAAAAAAGTTGAATAGATGAAAAAAAAAGTTGAAGTAAAAATTTGAAATTATAATTTTATTCCAAAACTAATAAATAATCCTTTTTTTTTTTTTGTACTTCTATAATTTTTTTCTAAATTAACTCACTTAAAAAAATCCACCAATCCTTGTAGCATAATTGGTAGTCTGTTCGGACAAAAAAATACTTGGTTGTTTTCGATGCACGGAGAATCACAAAACACGTGTACTACACCAAAGGTTGTGATTCTCCCGGTGTACAGTGCACCAAAATCAACTAAATTTTTCTTGCTCGGACCATAGAAGAGAGGCATTTATTAGAGGGGCCTCTTCGCTAAGGCTCCATTTGGTTAGACATAATCAAAGTAAAAAAGAAAGGATATGAAAAATGAAAGTGAATTAAATGAAAAGAAAATTAACTTTCTTAAATGCATTTGGTTAGCATGAAATTTTTTCAAGAAATTGTGAAAAATATTATTTTATTGGTTTAGATAGCATGAAAGTGAAAAGAAAATGATTATACCTACCAAAACTAACTTATGATTTCAAATACTAAAAAATTAAATGAATTTCTATTATATGTAACGGTGCACAAAGAACCGTAGGAACCGGAATTGAGGGGAACCGTACCGAACTTTGACTACGATTTCGGTTCTTAAAATTAGGAATCATTACCAACGGTTCCAGTTCCGGTTCCAAGACTAGTGGAACCGTACCGGAACTGGAACCGTTGGAAGTAACGGTTCCCTGGAACCAAACCAGAACCGAAACCGTTTTATATTAAATATGTGTATATATATATAATATAATAACTATATATAATATATATACATTACATATAATAGTTATATATAATGTATATATATTATATATAATAATTATATTATCATATATTATATAATAATTATATGATAATATAATTATTATATGTAATGTATATAATTATCATATGTTATATATATAATATAATAATTATATATATATAGGGTGCCATTTTTAGATTGTAGGTCTCACATTTATTTAATGAATATATATATATATTTTTTATTTTCAAGCTTCATTGAAAAGAAAAAAAAAACCTAAGGAACTGCGGTCCAGAATCAGAACCGAACCGAGAACTGCGGTTTGATTCATCACGGTTCCAACCCTTAACGGTTCCGGTTCCAAAAATTAGGAACCGTCGGTAACGGTTTCGGTTCCGATTCCACCAAGAACCGTTGGGAATCGTACCGTGTGCACCCCTAATTATATGAATCATCTTTATGCCCAATTATTTATATTTATTTTTAGCAAAGAAATAGTAATATGATGAGTTATTAAAAATAATAAATATAATTATTTGTATTTATTTTGGAAATAAGGCTTCATAATAATTTTTCTTCTATGGAACTCATTGGTGATTTAAACTTTATTTTTTTTTGTTAAATATAGGCAAATGAAGGTTCAAGTTCATCTCATCAAAAAAACTATGGATATATATAACTCACTTATAGATGAGTTGTTTGGGTACCACAATGACAGAGAATGAAAAATAAATGACTAAAGATATATATACTATAATTAAATAAGGGAGGCGATATTCGTACTCCAATTTTCTATATTTACACTCTCATATTAAAATAAATGATACATCTAACCTTAACTTTACAAATGAATTATTATATTTTTTCAAATTACACAACTATCCTTTCAAATATTCTCTTTTCTGTCTTCTATCTTTAATGTCTTCGGTCTCTTTGAACTGAATAAAAAAAATACAAAAAAAAAATCGAAAAAAATTATCTTTTTTTGATAGGACCAAAAAAGAAGTTATCTCTATTAAATATATTATCTCTTTTTACAAGAACTAAAAAAAAAAAAAGTTATTGCTATTGAACAAAAAAAAAGGACTAAAAAAAATGTTATCTCTTTTGAATAAATTATCTTTTTTAACAGGACAAAAAAAAAATTATTTCTGTTGAAAAAAATTTCTTTCTGACAAGACCAAAAAAAAAAATGTACCTAAAATTTTTTTTCTCTGTTGAATAAAGTATCTTTTTTTGATAGTGCCCCCCAAAAAAAGTTATCTTTGTTGATTAAATTATCTCTTTTGACAAGACCCAAAAAAAAAAAGGTTATCTCTGATGAATAAATCATTTCTTTTGACAAGATAAGAAAAAACCTAAAAAAATAATTACCCAAGAAAAAAGTTATTTGTAAGAAGGTAAAAAGAGTTGAAGTTTATAGTATAAATGGTAGTTATGGTATTATAAAATAATGAATAATGCATTAATGAGTTTAGAAACCTTCTTGTCCTTTCATTTAAAAGAAAAATGTAAATGGAGTGTAAATGTAGAAAAGTGGAGTGCGGTATCGCCTCCCTTAAATAAAAAGTAAAGTACAAATAAAAAATAGAGTTCTAGAGTCAAATAATAAAAGAAGAAAGATAAAACATATTATTGTTTTTCACGGTTATATTATATTACTATAATTTTTAAGTGAGATAATGTGTTATACTAAGAAAGCTGCAATGAAAAATAAAAAGAGTGAAGATTACTATAATTTTCAAGTGAAAGAGAATGTGTTATCCTAGAAAAGTTGAATTGAAAAATAATAAGGGTGAAGAGAAACAACTAATGGGGCATAATAAGAAAGTAAGATATAAAGTCACGCGAAAGCAAAATTTTTAGTGTTTTATACAAGAAACGTTCTGAAAAAAATATAACAGTTACGAAATTTTACTTTTCTCAAAATTTTCACTTTCTTTCTAACCAAACTCCTAAAAAAATTAATTTTTTTTCTTTTCTTTTCCTTTCCTTTCATGCTACTTATAGCTGACAAATGGGCCCTTGGTCTGTTTGGTTAGACAGAATCAAAATAGAAAAGAAAGGAAATAGAAAATGAAAAGAAAAGTGAAGTGAAGTGAAGTGAATAAAAAGAAAGTTAATTTTTTCACATCCATTTGGTTATCATGAAAAATTTACAAGAAAGTTATTGAAAAATATTGTTTTGTTGGTTTGGATAGAATGAAAGTGAAAAGAAAATGAATCTATCTACCAAAACTACCCTTATGATTTCAAATACTAAAAAATAAATGAATTTCTATTAGATAATACTCTTTATCCACAATTATTTGTATTCATTTTTAGCAAAGAAATGGTAAAATGATGATTTATTAGAAATATTAAATATAATTATTTGTATTTATTTTTAAAATAAAGCTTTATAATATTTTTTCTAGGTGGAATTCATTGGTAATTTAAGCCTTTTTTTTTTTGTTAGATGCAAGGAAAGGAAGTTTTAAGTACATGTCATCAGAACTATAGATATATATAACTCACTGATAGACAAGTTGGTTGGGTACCACAGATAGAGAGTGAAAAAAGAAAAAAAAAGACAAAATATATATATACCATAATTAAATAATAAAAAAAAGAGTTCCACAGTCAAATAATAAAAGAAAAAAGACCGTCTTTCCTACAACATAAAATGAGCATTGAATTTCAAAACATATTATTATTTTTCACGTTATATTATATTATTATAATTTTTAAGTGAGAGAGAATGTGTTATACTAGAAAAGTTTTAGCAAATAAGAAGAAGAGCGAAGAGAAATAACTAACGCGGCATAATAGAAAACATGGGTATAATAGTAATTTAGAATATAACCGAACCAATTTTGCAAGAAACCAAAATTTTCATGTGTTTTTTTGTTAGAATTGTTTTGGAAAAAATTGACTACATGCGGAAACTTATTAGTTTCCTAAAAATTTCTCTTTCATGTTGTCTCCCGCTAAACAAACTAGTAAAAATTTTAATTTTTTTCCTTTCCTTTTTCTTTCTTGCTAGTTCCCACTAACCAAATGCCGCCAAAGGAATAAATGTGTAACTTAAGGAAGTGTAAAATTTCCAACAATTTCAATACTCAAAAATTAGATATTCTAAAAAATAAATTAATAAAATATTATCATTTATTTTTTATTCAAATTTTATACCTAATTTGATACAAGGATAAAGAAATTTTAAAAGTTAGAATTATTGATGTTATTGAAATTTGAATATTTGTAAAATAAATAAATAACTTTAATACGATTTCAAAGGTTTGAATATAGTATATTGTGATTTTGTTTTTTTGTTCGAATTACGACCCTTTCCCGCAACGCACACTGCTCACTTCTCTCTCTCTCTCACTCACTCTTAAACTGCCCAAACCCCTCAAAACCCTGTTCTCCCAATTTCAGGCAACTCTCTCTCTCTCTCTCTCTCGTTTCCTAACTCTGGTTCTCTCTCACTCCGGAACACAGATGCGCAGGTTAGCCTAACCAGCCTCCTCAATTCCCAGCCCTTTCATGGCGATGAAATCGATGGCCTGTCGATCCCAAAGGTTTGTGACTGCGCGATTCAACATAATCAGGTTCATTTCCTTATGCCCTCCATCTTCGTTTCCGTTTTCAACCCCAGATCCACTCCAGAAATTATCATCATCATCAGAGAAGCAGATCGAGAACCAGTCCAGTATCATCAGCATTGACGAACGTCACGTCTTGGACCAACTCTCTCATCTGCTACCGATTGGCCGCCGTAGCGAAGCTTCAATCCCAAACGCACACGGAGAGATCTCAACTAGGCCTGCCGTTGATGGGTTTCTATCACCCGACGAGAAGCTGCGAGGTGTCTTTCTTCAGAAACTCAGAGGCAAAACCGCAATCGAAAGTGCACTGAAAAATGTGGGCGTGGAATTGAGTACTGATGTGGTGGCCAAAGTAGTCGACAGAGGGAATTTAGGCGGCGAAGCAATGGTTATGTTCTTCAAGTGGGCAATCCGACAACCCGAAATCCCCGACGACATTGGTAATTACCACATAATCCTTAAAGCATTAGGCAGAAGAAAATTCTTTACTTGCATGGTGGATTTATTGCATGATATGAAGATGGAAGGAATAGCAATTAATTCTGAAACCTTGTTCATTGTTATGGACAGCTTCATTCGAGCTCACCAAGTGTCCAAAGCAATCAAATTCTTTGGACAATTGGAAGAGTTTGGGTCAAGATGTGATACAGAGTCTTTGAATGTTCTTTTACAATGTCTGTGCCAGCGATCCCATGTAGGCGCTGCAAATTCATTTCTTAATAAAATGAAAGGAAAAATACCCTTTAATCGTGCTACGTACAATGTTATAATCTCTGGGTGGTCAAGATTTGGCAGTGTCAGTGAAATTGATAGTTGTTTGAAAGCAATGATAGCTGATGGATTTGGTCCTGATTGTTCAACATTTAGTTACCTCATTGAGGGTCTGGGGAGAGCTGGTCAAATTGATGATGCTGTTGAGATTTTTGAAAATTTGGAGGAGAAAGGGTGTGCACCAGACACTGGTATATACAATGCAATGATTTCTAATTTTATTTCTGTTCGAGATTTTGATGAATGCATGAAATATTATGAGCGTATGCAGAGTAATAACTGTGACCCAAATGTGCATACTTACACCATATTGATTGCTGCCTTTCTCAAAGCCCGAAAAGTAGCAGATGCAATCGAAATGTTTGATGAAATGTTGGGTCGAGGGATCATTCCCCCTACCGGGACTGTAACCTCTTTTATTGAACCTTTATGTACTTATGGGCCCCCACATGCCGCTATGATGATCTACAAGAAAGCAAGAAAAGTTGGATGTAGAATATCACTGAGTGCCTATAAGCTGTTGCTTAAGCTGCTTTCTAGATTCGGTAAATGTGGCATGCTGTTGAATTTATGGGATGAGATGCAAGAAAGTGGTTATTCTTCTGATGTGAACATTTATGAGCATGTCATTAATGGACTTTGCAATATAGGACATCTTGAAAATGCAGTCCTAGTCATGGAGGAATCTCTTCGCAAGGGTTTTTGCCCAAACAGGCTTATCTGTAGCAAATTGAATAACAAACTATTGACTTCAAACAAGGTAGAGAAGGCTTACAAGCTTTTTTTGAAGATCAAAGATGCTCGTTGCAATGAAAATGCGCAGAGATATTGGCGTGCTAAAGGGTGGCACTTTTGAGCTTTCATGTTCATCAGGGAGCCATCGCAAGTATATCATGTGCCCCTCCACTTTATTATCTTGTTGAGAGTTCTTAAATTGTTTCTTTGAAGACTTGTCTTTCAGTACGTTTGGTGTTTAACCTTTTTCTGATGTTGTAAAGTACAACTGTATAAATAAATATTCTCACCAACTGTGTTTTTAACATTCTCATTTTGCACTATGCTATTAGGGTGCAAATAGTATGAAAATGGACCATGCCAAACTGAGCATCCTATTCTTCATGTGTATCTAGAACAACATTCTTCTTAGATTCGGCTTCAATTTGTTTTGTTCAGCAGCTTCAACAAAAAAATTATGAGAATCAGTGTAGTTGCGTGATCATTGTTTTTCTTTTTTAAGGCAGATACATTCACGTTTTTTTGTTGTGATAAAATAGTTATATTATTGATATCACCACTTTTTGTAAATGAGATTGCCTTTGCTGATTCCAGGTATATTCTCTGAGTGGACAACAAGGACATATATGGGGATTAGTGAAGGAATTGTCAGCTTGTTGGTTCCATAATGATCAAAATCAAACTTGCCAATGCAGACATACGTGATGAATCTAAAGGGCTTCTAAAAGAAGTTGACAATCACCATATAATCTATCAAAAGGACCTGATGTGCTTTCCTTCTATATCTGATATTGTTTTGTTATTGGTGAATGCCTTTCTATCTCTTCCTGGTAAGAGCAGTTGATTGTTGTATTTATTTTAAATTAAATTGAGTAGAGGCGGATACTAAATGGAAAAATAATTGACTGGAAGTGAGCTTATGATATCTTGGCATGAAGGATTATGAAATTACTAAATGATGAATGTTTAGGATTTCTAAAATATTACATGGAATTTGGAACAGCAGTGTTGTAATTTATGTATTAAGTAAATTACACCATGTTTTGGATATTTAAGGCATGTAAATAATAGGAAATATTTAGAAATTATATTCATTCTGTTGTTATCATTGGGTTTCTTCTTCGTCTTCCTTTGATAGGTAACAACACACTCAATTTACCCACCCACCCGCTATTGTGTTGTATTAGTATTGTGAACATGATTTCTTTTTTTCATATATCTGTAATTTTGCAAATTATATGACATGATGACTTGCTGGTGGTCAGGTTCTGTATTCCTTTGGAACGTAGTTTGCAGTTTCATTTGTCTAATCATTGCATCCGGAGCTTGTTGGGAAAGGTAAGTGACTCAGTGGCATTTCCTTCTAATGCCTATTGCTCAAAAATGTCTGTCATGTAATATTATTCTTATATATTTTGTATTTATCAAAAGAACAATCATTTTGAGATTTGCATTTTATCATTATAGAATTTATCTTTGCCGCAATATTTAGCTTTATTATGTTATTCTTTTTTTGTGCTTTCTTCATAAATGACCTGAACTCCTGGTACTTTGAGGAGGACTTTACTCATATTATAGTGATAGTCCTTAGATAAGGTTCCACGCACACAAGGTGTTGGGATGGAGATACCGAAGATAGACCTAAATTTTGACATTATTTTTGTACAAATTAGTCGCTCTTATACTTTGTTTGTAGTAGGTTCTGTTAAACTGAAGTCAAACTTTCCACGATGATGGTCGCCAGAGAGTGGGTCTCGATGGGAGTCCAAGCTATCACAGAGGGGTCCACTGTTCTATGTGGATTCTTAGAAGAGGGGAGGAAGAAGGTACGGAAGAGAGGAGATCTCTGGTATGATGGAGATTGTTTCTAGCGAAAGGTTCTTTTTGTCGTATTTTTCTGTTGATCCCGGTTCTCTACTTTTCTCTCACTATTTATAGCCAAAAATGTATTTTCTCACCAATGGTTGAGATTTTGCGGTGGTAAATATCTACTAAGTAAGGGCTGAGATTGTACTTGTCAGAAAGGGGATTCACTCACCTCACCTGGTTCTCTTCTTTCCTCTGTGACAGGTCAATCCAAGATGTAATGACCTTATCCTAGTTAGAAATGAGGTCCGTCATAGATTTAGCGTACCTTGAACTCCAGCCACTGAACCCTAGCCCTTTGTTCCCATAAGGCAGTGATTCGAGCTCCTACCCCCCTATAGGAGTGCGGAGTGTCACGAGGTTTATCCGTAGAGAGGAACTCCTCGTAAAATTGAAGTTGATCCGTAGAGAGGACCTCCGCAAGGTTTTATCCGTAGAGAGGAATGTCTTGTTGCAAGATGGAGGTTGATCCATAAAGAGGACCTCCGCGAGGTTTTATCCGTAGAGAAGAACGACTCCTCGCTTTGGGGAAATTGATCCATAGAGAGGATTTCCCATGATGTTTATCCGTAGAGAGGAACTCATCACCATCCCAGACTTATCCAAATGAAAGGAAAAAGGCTCGTTTGAGGTTTATCCGTAGAGAGGAACTCCTCACAAGGTTTTATCCGTAGAGAGGAGTGCTTCCTTATAAAATGGAGGTTGATCCGTAGAGAGGACTTCCGCGAAGCTTCATCAGTAGAGAAGGACTCGCCAAAGAAAGGCGATCACACCCCTAAGGCGTGCCCTACAGAATGAGGGAGGAGCTCAGTGGTAAACTTCTCTTATTGGAGGAGCTCGATTGGAATCCTCTACTCGAGGAGGGGCTCGATGGAGACCTTCTCTCCTCGGAAGAGCTCGATTAGAA
This sequence comes from Cornus controversa, assembly GCA_026545225.1. NCBI lineage: Eukaryota > Viridiplantae > Streptophyta > Magnoliopsida > Cornales > Cornaceae > Cornus > Cornus controversa. Next base: position 43,949,730 of record CM048847.1, on the reverse strand, counting down.
TCTTCTACCCGAGAAGGAGCTCGATTAGAATCCTCTATCCGATGAGGGGCTCGATGGAAACCTTCTCTCCTTGGAGGAGCTCGATTAGAATTCTCTACCCGAAAAAGAGCTCGATTTGATGGAAAAGTCAAAGTGGGCCCATTGCCATGTGGATCTGCCGAGGAAGCTCGAAATGGTGGAAAAGTCAAAGTGGGCCCATTGTCACGTGGACATACATGGCAGACCCTGAATAACCCATACCAACATACTTAAACCTATACAAAATTTATCATTATCATTATAATCATAATAATAAGGGTAAATTACATTGGCAATCCCTAAGGTTAGCTTTTATTACTAAGTTTGGAGAAACCTACATAGACACTCTCTATCAGAGTTATTGCATAATGGCGTTTGAAATGTCATAATTGTCCTTTACTTTATTAAAAATTTTAATCAAAATTTTTTTGGTAAGGTAATTAAAAAAATCTTAATATGCGAAATGACCATATTCTCTCCATATACCAATAACAATTAAAACCACTCTCGGATTAAAGTTTTTTCCGCTAACTATTGGCCTGTTTGGCATGTGTTTTGTTTTTGTTTTTTCTATTTTGTTTTGGTACTGTAGAAACAAAACATGTTTGGTACCGCCCATTATGTTTTGAATAGTTTCAAAATGGTTTAAAATTTTGGCCGAAATTAGAAACACCATTTTGTTGTTTTTATTGTGTTTCGGCTACTGTAGCGGGAAAAGTAAAAAAATTAAAAATAAACTTAAAACACATTTTCGTTACAAAACATGTTTTTGATTACTAAGGTGGAGTGCTTAAAAAGCAAACTACGAATTTAGTGAAGATTAGTTTTGGAAGGAAAAGTCTTTCTTGGACCGTAAAAATCAATCAAAACTTAACCTAGGATGTAATAATTAGAAATAATTTTAAAAAATTAAATATTAAGATAAAGTTTGTGATAAAAAAAAAAATCATGTGACAGACAAAAATGATAATGAGATTTTGTTCGATTAAACTAGTTGGCACCTTCTAACAGTAAATTTTAACTCATAAACAAGTTTGCCTAATATGGATTGTAGAGAGATGGTTAATTACAATATGTAATAAAGACAAAGATAATTTGTAATTTTTAATATATGTTTTAAAGTACATTTCAAGTTACAATTAGGTCTTAACATCTCGTTTGGATTGCGGGAATAGGAGAGAAAAGAAAGGAAAGAAGGAGAAGAGAAGGATTTTATGTTTGTTTTAAAAATGACGAAAAGAGAAGGATTGAATGAAGAATGACTGAACAAGGGATGTATAATCAAACCCTTTGAATACTACTTTGGCTACTCTTTCAAAAGTGGGAGTATTTGAAAGGAAATGATATGACAGTAATTAACTGTTTAGCCTATATCTTTTAAAACAAGTAAATTCATGTTTTGATAGTATACTATTCACAAAATAAAACAATCATTTTTATTTCTTTTTCTTCACTATATTTTCTAAACAGGATCAAGAATTTTATTTTATTTTCCTTTCTTTTCTTTTTCTTCTATAATTAATAAATATGAGGAGAGAACAATACTATCGGAATTTGAATTCGAAAGTTTTTGAATAAAATTTTGTGAGTGGGAAATGACTGTCACTATATTGATGACATTCTTACTCACATAATTTCATTCGAAATTTTTCGAATTCAGAAGATATATTATTCTTCTGTTTATAAATAGACAGCTAATATTGACGTTCCACCAATATCCTTAGACGCTACGACCTCATATTTTCTTATAATGAAATTACAACATAGTCCACATATGACATGATACCTGCTTTTTATAATTTTAATTTCATAGTTGGCCTTATGTATTAAAATTAAGACTCAACATATGACAAGAGTAGAAATCATGTCTCTTCCTCCTCCAATATCACCATCTCTCCCCCACCTCCGTTGAAACCATTAGAATTTTTTTATTGTGTAAAAACGGTAACATCTACCAAAAAAATTAATTAAGCTTCTATACCACTGAGATAATATATATCAAGCATTAAAGATCCATATAATCAACATAAATCCAAATCAAGCACACAACTCATAGCATTACCCATAATTTTATTATAAGAAAATAAGAGGTTGGAGCGTTTAAGAATATTGGTGGAGACGTCAGCTACCTTGTAAATATTTTAAAAGTATATACTTTGGAGTGGTGGGACTCACAGCCCTATATCAACCGTTCGGAATTCAATTTGAAGTCAAATTGTGGGTCAAGCATGAACAACACTAGCATGATGTGGTTGTTGTTGGTAGGCACCATACTTAGATAAACAATAACCATCAATGGTTATATATATATATATATATATGATGTGTTGTTGGGTCATTGAATTAGGAATTTTACATGTTGGGCAGCTTTTTGGGTGTCCCTCATTAGGTACATCTATTGAATTTGGATAATAATTGATTTTGATGTTGTAACAATCTTCGACCCATCATCTTAAAGAAAATTGGGACGTTAATTGCACAAATTTGGATGATGAATGATTTTGAAGTCACTAGGCCATGCCAAACTAATAAGGTTAAATTTGAGTTCAAGGCGTTTATGTTAAATCTTGTTAGTTTGGCATTTTATCATAATTGTATTATATCTTGGATCCTAATTTTCAAGTTTTTTTTTTCCGTAAATTGGGTAAGACCTATTTTTTAAGTTGATTAAGGGTATAAGTCCCTTTTCTTATCACTTACATTTTTATTTTTATTTTTTTGTCATATCTATACTTATTTGTTAATTAGGTTCTTGATTAGGTGAAGGAGTGAAAATGTTATTAGATATGCTTGAACCTGACACTATACCTCATAAAAATACTCATTTGACATTGTGCAAATTTTAATGAAATGTCTTAGAAGGACTAGCGTCCACTGGTGCACCTTAGTTTTCTAAACTACCAGACTTTGTGTCTTGTTCAATTAATATAGATAATGTTTGATTATGTAGTGAATAAATGTATATTTTTTGTTGAAACAAAAATTTGTACAATCTGGTTTGATTTTGTACGAGTTGTCTGTCAAGACAGATGAGTTAAGATCAAGATCGACGAAGTGTCGACTGCGCTCACTCCGATGATTACTTGATAAAATATATAAAAGAAACTAATTCTGTATGTAATTTAAATATACTTTTGAATGTGATCCGACTCTCCAAGTGTTTAGATAGTCGTATTTAATTAAAAAATTTCTATATAGGAGAGTGTTTGGATGGTTGCATTTAAGTAGAAGACTTTTTAATTTCTTTTCTCAATTCAATCAAGAAAATAAAGTAGTTATCATTATCCTTCGGTCAAAGACATTGTGTCACTAAAACAAATAAAATTAAGTTTTCAAACTAAAAAGCTCATTTAGCTTAACCAACCACGACACAAAACAAGTTATAACATCAATATTTTTGCTCTTTGTACAAAAATTAGAAAGAGATTACATTAAAGAAAACGAAATTAGAAAGCATGTTAGTGGTTTAAACTTTCAATCGATAGAATAATTTAATTACAGCAATGTCCAATGACAGCATTTGATACAATACTCGCATAAACACTTTTGACAAAACTTTGACAACGTCATACTGATATAATAAATATTTAAAAGGCAAGTTTATCCAGTGGTACAAGGATAGGGACTTTTTTGTCACAGAAAATCCAATACGAGTACTTGATTAAATGACTGGCATTCAGGTTGCCAAACTATCCAACCTTAACCAAAACATAAGTTTTATATATATATATATAAATTTTTACAGTCAAATTATAGTACTATATAGAGCAGTGATAGAGTAGCTAAAACTACTCAGCCCAACAAAGGGCCGAAACAACAAGGGCTAACTAATCATACATGGGTTCTAACTTTTTTTTTTTCTCACTTTTTTATTAACAACCAAAAAAAATAAATAAATAAATAATAATATTATCTTATGAAATTATGTAAATATAAACTAGTGGAGTATATTCTTAAATATAATACTAGTATGAAGTTCAAACTCTTACAATTGACAAGGACTCTTTATGGTCCAAATTCGGAAATCATCGTGGCATTTCCGTTATATCCTTTGACGAGGAAGGGTTATTTTAACAACTCAGAACAAAGGACATTACATATAGCTTCCAATTAAAGTAAAAATGAAGGGAATCGTCTCTCTGTCTCTCTCTATAAGAAATACTGCCCTTCTCTCTCTCTCTCTCTCCCCGCAAAATCGCTCATTGTCCCCTCCTCGTCACGCCTCCTCTCCGTCTCTCTCCTCGGGTCCTCGTTTCTCTCTCTACTGTCTGTGTCTCAGTAGAAGGGCTAGGGTTTGTGAGTGAGAGAGATGGGACAACAGTCGCTAATCTACAGCTTCGTGGCCAGTGGAACAGTGATTCTCGCTGAATACACCGAATTCAGCGGCAATTTCACCAGCATCGCTCATCAGTGCCTCCAGAAACTCCCTGCCACCAACAACAAGTTCACCTACAACTGCGATGGCCACACCTTCAACTACTTCGTCGAAGACGGCTTCAGTGAGTCCCTCCTTCATCACAACATCACTTCATTAGTTTCTCATTTGCTCCCATCTATTTATCAATCTTATTTATTTGATCGATTTGATGATTGAGTTCGTCACTGTCTGATCTCTGCTCTACTGTTTAATTGCTTCATATGTTTGTTCCTGTGATTTACTTTTGTTTTACCTTAATTATTATGTGCGCCATTTGGTTACTACTAACTGCAGTTTTAGATTCTAGCTTTGGTACTGTGTAGAAATGAGGAAATAAAGAATTTCAATCAGCTGACTCTAGTTTTCGTACTGTGCTTCCAGTGTTTGGTTGCTTGTAAAATCACACATATACACGAACATGGTTAGTATATATACATCTATACACACTGATGTATACAAATTTATATATGTGTATATATAAGTTTATATAAGAAAATAATAAAAAAGAGTTTTTTTTTTCGTATAAAATATTTTCCAATAAACATTTTACGATTGTTTCAACGGAGCCTTAATTTCCTTTTTCTAGCTTTATGTGCGATCAAAACGGTAGTGTTTTTTTTATCTTGTTATTCTGTTTTTAAATAATTTTTGGAGTGTCAATTCCTTGGATCAGTTCTTTGAGTAATTTTATTGTCTTTTCTGCTTCTAAATTTTTGCATGCCAAGTTCTCTAAATTACGTTTTCAAGTGAGATGCTCGTATTTAGTTCATAACTTCGTATCAGTGTGATCTCTGATTTTATGGTTTCTTTCTCTCTCTCTCTCTTTAATATGAGTGATTAGGGTTAGTTATTTTGAGCTTTCACTGGTTATTATAGCTTGTGCAAAAGATAGTGAACCTTTTGTAGGTTGATTTATCGGTACTTTTTTTGAGATTAATAGGAGTCAATGGGATGGCCAAAGAGAGTAATCAGAGCTTGCTTACTCTCTATGGTACATATTTTAGAAATTTTATCTATTTTGTTTGATATTGTTTCAGGTATAGATATGGCTAGTTGAATTATTGGTCTTGCAGTTTTGGGTTAGCATGTAACTATTTTAGTTAATATTTTGAAAGTAGTCTTTGTGTGTGTATGCAGATACATCATTCCTTACATAATATCCACCTAGAATCTATTGTTTAAATATATATGTGGAATTCGTGGACAAATATCTTGATGAGTTTAATGCAAAAGCCTGGTACAAGTGATCTAGGGGATGTTTTCTGTTATAATTTGTTTAATCATTAATGCATTTTATGTCCAGTATGGTGGTTGAGATTTTGAGATTCTTTCAATTGGTTAAGTGTCATTAATTTTTTCATATTATATTTCTTAATACATGAATTGGTTGCATCATTTGTGGTGAGTTTGTATGTATATGCTAATTTATTAGCTTTAGGAGTTGTGGTTGTGGAATCTTCGTATGTAGTTGACTTTCAAGAATCTTTTAGAGTTTGCTTATTTAGTTGTGGCCTAACTGTTCTTGAGCACGCTCTTCAATTGACTTGGTGATGCGGGACAGGTAGGGGCGCTTTGATATTAAAATATATTGAGAAGAAGAGAGAGAATGAGAGAGGAGAATAAGAGAGAAGAAGAAGATTAGGAGAGAAGAAGAAATAGGAGGAAGAAATATTTAATCTCAATAATATTCAATCATCAAAGTCTCCCTTTCACAATGCCTGAACCAACATATAAATAGGTAGCAAGGAAAACCCTAATCAAATCCTACTACTAAAATAAAACCCTAAAATATTAAATAACGAAAATATCCCTAAAATAAAAACATTACTAATATAATAATAATATTAACTAAAAATTATCCCTAATTATCTATCTTTGCCCCTTTTCCAAAAATAGAGCCGAAGCACGTGCAACTCATGCATGCGACTCATATCTCGTCCTACATCAATTCTCCCCGACTGAGAAGAACTCTTCTCCGAAGAGTGAAGCGGATAATGTTGCTCGAAAAATCTTGAATCAACATGGCAAAACTCATTTGTACTCCATGTGAAATTAGAAGAGGGGTAGTACTTCCATAGTAGCCATAGTAGATCACTCTGATGGTCAAGAACATCCTCTACCCTGTCCAAAAACCAAGGCTGATAGAATGGAAGAACAAGTGCTGATGTTGAAAAAAAAATAGCTCCACCTGTACGAACACAAGATAATAACACAGGTGCTTCAAAAGTACCACGGTTAGGCATCAAATACTCCACATCAAAAATTGAATTAGTACTCAAATCTAATGACCAGTCAAAGAAATATGCATTAGGTCCTGACTTATGATTGATGTGGAAAAGTTTGACAATATGACCCTGTTTTATATGGAAGGAGTTCTTAAGATAAGGATGCGGTAATGCACAAATTATAACAAAATCTCCTTCAAAACATTCATGATTCCTATTGTGAGTATATGTAGCAAGTTCATAATTTTTATTACTCAAAACAATTTCGTATCGCATATCGGCATGAAAATCATGGACAAGCTGGACAAAAGAATCAAGGAATTCAAGCAAATACATATATGGAGGTGGGTGATTATAATCAATGGATTGGCATGGTAAAGAATGGCAAATAATCTCAAAAGAACAACTACCAATACACTGATTAGTCAAACTAGTATAAGCAAACTCCATGATAGGCAAAAACAAATCCCAAGTGTCTAGATGCAATCTTACAAGATAACTAACCAACTTTCCTAGACCTTGGTTAACGATCTCAATTTCCCTATTAGTTTGAGGATATGATGCAAAAGGAAAATTTAGATTTGTCCCTAGCAATGTCCAAAGTGTCTTCCAGAAACTACTATTGTACTTCACATCTTTATTTGATACAATGGAAGTGGATGACTCATAATGTGTAACAACGCTCCCATTTGCTTCAACAAGTATGTAGTCAACATGATCAATGTTGCAGTCATCAAGGGCAACTACTGACTGAGGAGCACATTGACCAATTTCTTCACAAGACACCCTATCAGAGATGTGACTACTCCCAAAATACTCCTTTTCAAGTGGACAAATAGAAGTGACTACTTCTGCAAAATCAGTGAACAAAAGGCCCATAGATTGCATAACCTTCAAAAGACACGGCTTAAGAATTGTAGCACAGTTGTTTAGGACCTTTTCTCCTAACTTGAAAGATTGAGGTGAAATAGTTTGACTTTCCTTTTTAACACTAGTTAGAAGAAGATGAAGTAGTTCCACTGAAATATAGTCGCTTTCCTCTAGTACAAGAGTCATAATTTTCTCCATGGATGAAAAGACACTATCTGAGTGAAAATACCTTATTCCCTTTAAAAAGTGTTCAAACATTTCAATAATTAATTCATTACAATCCAAATCAAGCATGACCAAGCATGACTTGACTTTTGCAACAGTGTGAAGCATTGAAATTGCTTTTCTGTAGCAACGATCAGAAATATAAGACAACCTCTCAAAAGACATAACAGTTAACTGAAAAATCTCATTTAGTTGTTCATCACTAAAAGGTTCATTTGGCGCAACAATTCTCAAAATCTCATTAAGGCAACATACAACTGAAATTCTCACATCTATATTTGAGTGTCTGAATAAGTCATTTACAAGTAAGACCTCTATTGCCTGCGATATTGCATTTTGAATTAGTGTAGATGGATCTTGCCCCACTTCGCATAAAAGAAGTTCTAACTCATCAAGTAGGCTAAGAAGTTCATGAATGGATGAGGGAAGCATAAGAAGCCTATTTCTAATTTTTAGGAATTGTTGGACTACTTCCCTTTCAACAACTCTCTTTATCTCTCTTTCATCTTCACACCAATCAGTTTGATTTTCATGTGATAGAAAACTTGGTCTACGCTCAACAATCTTAGTCTTACTTGACTTAGAACATAACCATTGGGGACAAAAAATAATGTTGTCTTCGAGGGTCATGGTGGTCTCAAAAGAATGATATAGACATAAGAAAGGTTGAGAAAAATGCCGACATAGGACTCAAAATGAATTAAGTAAACTAAATTATAAACTAACACAATACAAAATCAAAGAATTGAATGCAATTAAAGTGATTATGTCAAAACGTATGCACTAGAGTGTTTAGGTACAAATCCAAGAGGAAAAATAAAAATGAATCTTTTTTTTTTTTTTTGAAATAAAAATAAAAGTGGATATAGTGATAGCAAGATAAAATATTATAAATAATGGAAAGAAATAAAGAGGCAATGGAAAGAAGTAAAAGAGGAATTAAAGTAAATATTTGGGTTCAATAATCAAATGGGCTCAATTAGGGCCTTTTTGCAAATTTCATGACTAACCAAATAATTAAAAGTACTAATTGCAATTTCAAGTGAAGTAATTGTACCTTTACCAAAGTCCAAAGCAATTACCCAAGTATTGAATGTTCCCAAGTGAGTCCACAATCTGCATCCACAATCTGGTATTTTTTTTTTTTTTGTTTTTGTTTGAAGAATGGGCTAACTGGATCTGAACAGAACAGGTTCAGTTCTGGGCTGGTTTTCGAACTGGCCTAGCTCTGTTCTTGCTTCCAAATAGGTCTACTTTGAAGCAATCTAAGATTGGGCCAAACTTGAACCGGGCCTGCTGGGCTGGAGCAATATTGGAATGGGCCAAGACAAACAATTCTGGCCCGGATACAAATCCGGATTTTTTTTTTTTTGCTGAACTGGTTTCCAAAAGAACTGGTTTAGTTCTGAAACAGGTTTCAAAACCAGAGTAGTGCTAAAACTGTAACCAAACAGAACTGAATATGATTCTGGGTTAGGCTGGGGCATAGATATTGGGCCAAACAAATAGTCCTATCTGATTGAAAGCTTGGGCTGCTGTTTTAAAGCTGTGGCCAAACAAAATAGAAGTAAAACTGGGCCCAAAAACAATTCGGGTCACAGATTGGGTCAATTGGCCAAGTTGGGTCGCAGGTCTACTGTGTCATTTTTTTTTTATTTTATAAATATTCTGCAACTTTCCCAAACAAACAACAGAACCTTAGCGATCCGTACTGACCTCCAAGCAACAACCAAAAAACTCCGGTTGACAGTTCCGACGAAGGCGACGATCGATGGATGCTCCGGCAAGGCGAGGGAAGTCCGATGACAAACGGAAAGAGTTGAAAGACCGAAGATGATGCAGTGAATAGTGTTAAGCCAAAGTCTTCTCGTTGCCTCTTCGCTGTTTGTTTACTTTCTGTTCTGCGACCATGGCTGTGATTTGCAGTTGTCGATGGTTTTCAACCAGTATTTCAAATGATGCATCAGATGGTTTTAAAACCAAAGGACTTGTAGCAGATTTCGGCGATGACGACTAATGTTCCTTCTGTTCTTTTTTTTTTTTTTTTGCTGAACTGGTTCAGTTCTGGACTGGTTCCAGAACTCGATCAGTATTGAATCTCTAACCAAACAAGCCAAATCTGGCTTCTTTTATAAAATATGCTTCTTTCGGAAACAAACAGAGGGACTTGAGACTTCTGCAGATTTACACTCTACCACGACAGGAAGCTTTGACAACGGCGACGACCAGTGACTGCCCGAGAAAACTCCAGCAATACTTTGAAGAGGAAGACGACAATGTCTAGAGAGAATTCTGGCGACGATGTGGTTCTTCTACTGCCTTCTAGCTTGCAATGAAGGCTGTTGCTTGCACTTGTTTTGAGTGCTCGGACTTGTTTGATGTGGTCTTGATTTTATGTAATTGCAAAGGTTGTGATCAATGGGTTTTTGGTTTGGTAAAGAGGGATTAGGGTTTGTTTGGAGATGGTGGTAGTGGCGGCTAGGGTTTGATTTTGTGTGTGGGTTGAAGATGATGCAGGTTTAGGGATTGGGTGTGAGGAATATGATGTGAGGCGGCTGCTAGGGTTTTTCAGATGGATAAACAGGGGCTTTAGGGGCGGCTGCTAGGGTTTTCAAATGGATGAACAGTAGGTTTAGGTATTGGGTGTGAGGAATATGATGTGAGGCGGCTACTAGGGTTTTTCAGATGGATAAACAGGGGCTTTAGGGGCGGCTGCTAGGGTTTTCAGATAGATGAACAGTAGGTTTAGGGATTGGGTGTGAGGAATATGATGTGAGGCGGCTGCAAGGGTTTTTCAGATGGATAAACAGGGGCTTTAGGGGCGGCTGCTAGGGTTTTCAGATGGATGAACAGTAGGTTTAGGGCGGCTGTTAGGGTTTTCAGATGGATGAATGGTAGGTTTACTATTGTTGTGAACAGTAGATGCTAACAGAAGTAGTATGGATCTTCGCTCTGATACCAATTGATGCGGGACAGGTAGGGGCGCTTTGATATTAAAATATATTGAGAAGAAGAGAGAGAATGAGAGAGGAGAATAAGAGAGAAGAAGAAGATTAGGAGAGAAGAAGAAATAGGAGGAAGAAATATTTAATCTCAATAATATTCAATCATCAAAGTCTCCCTTTCACAATGCCTGAACCAACATATAAATAGGTAGCAAGGAAAACCCTAATCAAATCCTACTACTAAAATAAAACCCTAAAATATTAAATAACGAAAATATCCCTAAAATAAAAACATTACTAATATAATAATAATATTAACTAAAAATTATCCCTAATTATCTATCTTTGCCCCTTTTCCAAAAATAGAGCCGAAGCACGTGCAACTCATGCATGCGACTCATATCTCGTCCTACATCACTTGGTTCTTCAGTTGTTTTAATTATTGTTTTCCCAATGACATATCTTATTCATTAACCTGATATATATATTTTTTAAACTCTGAGTGGTATTCTACTTTAATCTTTTCATGAAGTCACAGGGTTTGTTTATCTTCCTTCTATAATGATTAAACATGAACAGAATGTAATATTACTATTTTTATTAATTTAGAGGAGGTTAGTTTCTATTTAGTTTCAATTAACAAACAGGCTGATGGCTTGAATAAAGATTTCACAATTGGGGATCATGATTTTTGGTTATGCCTTGTGAATCTGTGATGAATATAAAATTTGTAACTGTTTTACCTCAGGTGATTTAGATGCATCATTCTCCATTTTGGATATATCTCATTTTTATTGTTGATCTGTTTTGTTATCTATCCTAAAGATCAGTTCAAAGGTGATTTAGCTGTATATTGTTGATACTAGGATTGTGCTGTATGAAGGTTTTCGGCAAATTTATAATCACTGCTCCTTGTACAATTTTGAATTTTATATGTGAATTTTTTGTAGCTGTTTATTGTTGATACTTGAAGCTATATTTTGTTGTTTATGGAAGTTTGCCTCAGTGACTTGAAAGGATGGGTTTTGGAACTTTAAAGAGTTTGTACACGCTTGAGTTGCTTGATATCCTGTTTCTGTTTCCCATATATTACTGATACTTGAAAAATGAAAATGTCAGTGCAAGACTTGATGCGTGAAGAGGACAACCTGTTGGTTAGGTTTTTAGAGAAGCAAGCCACAACTTTTAGTTGAAAAATTAGTTAAAGAACAACAACATTGAAGTCCTTATGCTTTTGGTATATTTTAAGGAGGTGAAATTTTTGTTCTGGTGTTTCACTGAAACAACAGGAACTATGAAGTTGGTTCATATGATTTGATGCTTTGGGTGCTTGGTAAATCACCTAATTTTGTTCTTTAGGATGTTTTAGATATTCTTCTTTTTGGTCTTTTTTGTAATTCTTAGTTCATCTGTTGAACTAGTTCGTCTCTGAATGTTGCAGCTTATTGTGTTGTTGCGGTGGAATCTGCTGGCAGACAGATTCCAATGGTGTTTCTTGAGCGAATTAAGGAGGATTTTACCAAGAGATATGGTGGAGGAAAAGCTGCAACGGCAGTTGCTAATAGCTTGAACAAGGAGTTTGGGTAATTTATCTGTCCAATCACCACTATATATGTTGCTCTTGTTGCATTTTGAAATTAAGTGTGCTTTTTCTTGGTTGTGATGTGTTAATAATATAGGCCTAAGCTGAAGGAGCAAATGCAGTACTGTGTGGATCATCCAGAGGAGATTAGCAAGCTGGCAAAAGTGAAGGCTCAGGTTTCAGAAGTCAAAGGAGTGATGATGGAAAATATTGAGAAAGTAAGTCAAAACAAGCATCTTTTTTGGTTTTCATATGCAATTTATCTAAGAGCTTCTCGTGTGCCTCTTCTGTGTGAAGGTCTAGTAACTAGTGTACTTTCACAGGATCATAAGAAATGTGAAATTTGTAAATGGTGTGTGGCTTGGTATTAAGAAAGCTTTTGATTTTTGCACTTTGTAGGTTCTCGATCGTGGAGAGAAGATTGAGCTTCTTGTTGATAAAACAGAAAACCTTCACTCTCAGGTGAGTTGCTCCGAATACCTATATTTTCTCAAGACTGAAAATTGAGCGGTGTCTCTTACATTTAAATGGGACACACCCTTGTTCACCAGATATCACTCGCCACTTCATCAAAAATTAGAATTTAGTATAACAGAAAATCAGATAATAACGAAAAAGTTTCTGATAATAACTTTTGGAACTTTAATCAATTATATTAAAGAGAAATATGAGATAAATAGTAGATAGACATGAATATCAACTACTTTTCCAGGTCCGCATCTGGTCAAGTCACTGAGATTGATACAGCAGTAATTATTGTCGTGATGAGAGGGAAAGATTGGTTCTGTTTTGAGACTCAAACCCGTATCCCTATGTTTGTTAGCTCGAGTTTCACCATTTTCCCTAAGCAATGACCCCGTAGTAATGAGTTAAAATTATGGAACTTCGTTTGCCTTCTTTTTCATTTGTCCCCTTACTTTCAAAATTGCATCTTTTGTCATTATCTTCTGGTGATTTAATGTAATTTATGTATTGGTATGCAGGCACAAGATTTCAGGACACAGGGAACCCAATTGAGGAGGAAGATGTGGTTCCAGAACATGAAGATAAAGCTGATAGTTCTTGCTATCCTCGTCGCTTTGATTTTAATCATCGTTTTATCGGCTTGTGGTGGCTTCAAATGTAACTAGTGTATGACCCTCTCATGTGTTTGATTAGGATGGCTGAGAGCCAATTGTTCCTTTCAGTCTAGTTTCTCTCTTGCTTGTTTACTATATTATTATTATTTTTTATTTTAATCCGGGGGCACATTTTGCCCTACTGCTATTCTCTGTTTTGTTTGACGATACCTGTATAGTTTGTAATCCGGATTTCATCAATACTGGTATAAAAAAGTCTTTGATGTGTGGAAGTTGGTGTTGTTAGAGTAACTCAGGCGTCTCTAAATTTACATCTCCATATTTAAATTTTGTACAGTCACGTTATAATTTTAGCTAACTACGTCATCATTTTAGTTGACCGCATCATTATATTAGATTTTCATATTTTTCTCTATATCGTGACTAGTTAAAAATAATAATATTTTAATAAATCTTATTTTAAAAAAAATAAGTCAAACATGGTCCAAGTGTTACTCAAGTTGAAGCTCTCGAAATTTTATTTCTAACAAAAAATAATTTTATTAAAAAATTCAATTTGTAATAAAAATTATATAAGTTTAAGTGAAAAAAACACAAATATAAATATATATATATATATGTGTGTGTGTGTGTGTGTCTCTGTATATAAACGCACAAAGAATGAGAAAAGATTTTGATAAAAAAATTCTTTTTAAATGCAGACTCAATTCAGTCAAACTAATTGCTAAATTTCTTTGTGAAGTGAAATCTTTTTGCACAGTGAGAATAATATTGTTCATTGTAGTGTGTACCTATCCTTATTTTACATCAAGTTCTACAGTCTCGTAGCAGAAAGGTTCAAAAGGCCAACTAGCTCTAGTATCTACATGACGAAAAACATTGAGAAACAGACAATGGCATTACTGATGAAGCTCTGAGCAATAAAACCAAAAAGGTTATCATTTCTCATATGCCTTTTTCCAAGAGAATCACAACAGCTCTGTTTTTTTTTTTTTTCACCCAATCTTCCCTTTTGATATAATTGAGGTTTGATTCATGTTCATATTGGTAGTGACAAAGTTTAAGATGACTCTTAAGTTACCTAGCACAACCCTCTCATTTATCTGAACTGAGTGTGTAAAAAAACAACACAGGCGGAGTTATTTTTCATGTTACAGTTAATTGACCGAACATTATTTACCCCCCTAATGTCTTATATTGAATTGATAAATTTTGAAAACTTGTCATCTTCAGATAAGAAGGTGAGGGTGAGGTTTCTTATTAAATGACGATGTAAATAGTTCTCTTTCAAGCTCAAGATCTTTGATTTTGTCATTGAAGTAATTGATTCCAAAACGTTTTTGATGAGACTACTATTGGGACTTCTCTGTTTTTGTTGGGTTTATGGGAGAAATTGTAAATCAATAAATGAGATAGTTAGGATTAACTTGATTTTTGACTAGTTTTGGGGCCTAATTACAAATATGTCAAATATCAAATAGTATTAGGTGAAAAAAGTTACTTTTCAAAAGTAATTACAAATACGGTAAAATATAATATTTTTGGTCCAAATTGTCCTCGGTCTCCTTTTTCGACTATTATACAAATGCCTTTCACTAATCAAATTACCAAAATACCCCAAAGAATATCTTAAGATACAAAAAGTCATTTTTACCCTCAATGGTCTAATATACATATGTTCTTTCTCTCTCTAAATATGTAAGACGTTTCTTCTCTCTCTATATATATTTTTAAACATTCTCTCTCTCTTTCTCTCTCCCCTCCAAAAAGCACGACCACGTTTACTTCTCACCACTCTCTCCCTCTCTTGCTCTGACAATGTGTTCCGGCGTCTTCTTTGGCGACCACACCAAATCTAATCGGTTGATTGAATTATGTATTGTGTTACAACCGGTTCCAAGGACATTTTTTTAGTAAAAGTGTCACTCTAGCTCATAGAAAGTGTTTCTTCCTTCGCTAAAAGTGTAACGTTTTATAAGTAAAACTGTCACATATCATTAAAAATTTTAAATCTAAAAGTATGGACAATTATACTATGTTATCTGATTATTTATTAAAATTTTGTTTAATAACAAATACAGGTTAATTGTAATATTTTTGGATATTTAAAAACCAACACGTGGGATTATACATATTTTTTGCAACCGGTTAAGTGGAAGTGTCACTTCTTTCAATAAAAGGGTAACGTGTAATCAGTAAAAGTGTTACGCTAACCATTTAAATTAATCACCAATTAGAAGTCTTCAATCCAAATGCATGAGCAATTATACTATGTTTTCTGATTATTTATCAAAAGTTTGTTTAATAACAAAATTCTTTTAAACAAAGTATTTAGGACGTTTATACATCAGGAACTGGTTGGTGAAATTACACATATTTTTTACAATCGGCTCCACATTCAAAGCCTGAGGCCCTAGATTTACCGGTGAGGAATTCCAACTGGTTGCAAAAATTATGCATTTTGTTTTCCAATCAGTTGCAATTGTTTGTTTCTCAGTAAAAGTGTCTCTTGGTTCAATGAAAGTGTCACTTATTTCGGTAAAATTGTAACGTGCAATCAATAAAAGCGTTACGCTAACTAGAATGCATTGACAATTATACTATGTTATCTGATTATTTATCAAAAGTTTATTTAATGACAAAACTAAATTTATATCAATATTGGTATATTTTTTATTGTAACAAACTATATATTAATATTAGCTGGGACTATTCCCACAATTTATAGACACATGGAGAAGAGAATCACCCAAATCAAACATTCAACCCATACAACACATCAACAAAATGATTTTACGTGTACATCAAGATTATCTTCTCTACACACACACACACACGTAACGCGTACATATTATTTCCCAATGATATAATTATGCACTAGTGTCATTGCTCTCTACAAAAGGTTTATGCTACGAGATAACAAAAATAATCATAGTAGTGAAGCAGTGTTTCCAAATTTCCCAATAAAGGAAGGGTTTCAATTTACCAAACTCTATTGGTTCGTTTCAGGTTTTCAGATATTTACCAAACTCTGTTTCAGGTTTTCAGATATTGGCCTTTCCATGCAATCAGTTCTTGAAGCAAGAACTTGGTACAAACCAGGAGGCAAAGAATTTGCTTGTACAAGACACAAGGCTAAATATCCAATTTTCCAAAAGGAGAGAGAAAGAACCTAACCAATTCTCAAGCATGCCTACTTGACCCTAATTAGAAGACCCTAGTATACCATACCTCATTGTTCATAATTACTTCTATTGAAATTTCTACAAAATAACTCTATAACAGAGATACACGACCCACATATATAGATACATACAAATAGTAAAGCTAGTAATAATGTACATATATACATACTATATCATCACAAACCGAAGCTGAAGGGAAGGCCTGAAACTATGAATTCATACACATAAGTTAATGTACCAACATACCCATTTCACATATAACCCAATAAACCGTTGTCTACATTCATCAATTCTCAAACAACACAAACTTTATAGAAAATAGAAAAGACTCAAATCGCAAATTGGATTGTAGAAATTGAAATATACCAGAAATGAAAGACGTTAGAGTCAGAGAAGAACGCCGAAGCTGGAGAAGAGGAGAGGGCTTGTTGCGCCGAATGGGTATGGAGGAGATAAGAGAATACGTCAGATGCCCTAATGGGACTCAAAAGTAATAAAAAAATTGTGTGTTAAAATTTTGAAGTCAATTTTGGTATTATGAAAGTTATACTTAAGTTTCAATTCTTTTCCTTTCAATCTTCTCATTTTTGGGAGGATTACAATTGAGGGATAAGGAGGGATTGCTATACCTCCTTATCCTTTCTTTTATTTTCAAAATACTCCTCCAAATGTTATATCTTCTCATTTCTTCTCTCCTTATCATTCCAAATCCTTCGATCCAAACGAAACCTAAGTAATGTTTTGAGAGGGGGACATTCTCTCTTTGGGGGGCTTTTAGGGGGCATTTTAGTAATTTGGTATTAGCTCAAAAAGGTAGGAAAGGCTACTTTAGACCAAGAAGAATATAAATTATCAGATACACAATTACTTCTTCAAAAACAACATTTTCACCTAATACTATTTGAATACCAGTTACTTGTGTAATTAAGATTCAAAACTATGGCAAAAATCGAGTTAACCCTTAATTTTTTGAATACCTTGAGTGGTTTTAAGGGCCCTGTTTGAGCTTGTGTAGTTTTTTTGGCGCATTCTTCCCCTTTAGAAGCCACTCTAATACAATCTTACTTGTCCAAAAAAAAAAATTTCTAAAACGTTTTAATGAACTTTGCAATAAAATAGAACATTCAGAAATTGGCTACTAGCTCTTGGCTAAGTAAAAGCAACAGAATTGACTAGCTTGCCCACATTCATTCCATCATGAGGAAAAAAATACTATTTCACATCCCAACGATAACAAGCCAATAATTTTCACGCATTCAAATCAGATTTTGCACAAAAAAACTGCTAGGCCCACGCAGGCATTTAGCTAAAAGCAAACAAAAGCGCACAGATCCCCAGTTATGCCTGGTCGCCACCACCCCTTGGCTGGTTACCCATCCGGCCGCGGCTGCGGCTGCGGCCACGCCCACGGCCGCGGCCACGCTCATGCCCATAATCTCTGCCCCCTCCACCTCTGCCTCCTTCAAAATCTCTGCCCCCTCCACCTCTGCCACCTTCAAAATCTCTGGCCCCTCCACCTCTGCCTCCTTCAAAATCTCTTCCCCCTCCACCTCTGCCTCCTTCAAAATCTCTGGCCCCTCCACCTCTGCCTCCTTCAAAATCTCTTCCCCCTCCACCTCTGCCTCCTTCAAAATCTCTGGCCCCTCCACCTCTGCCTCCTTCAAAATCTCTTCCCCCTCCACCTCTGCCACCTTCAAAATCTCTGGCCCCTCCACCTCTGCCTCCTTCAAAATCTCTTCCCCCTCCACCTCTGCCACCTTCAAAATCTCTGGCCCCTCCACCTCTGCCTCCTTCAAAATCTCTTCCCCCTCCACCTCTGCCACCTTCAAAATCTCTGGCCCCTCCACCTCTGCCTCCTTCAAAATCTCTTCCCCCTCCACCTCTGCCACCTTCAAAATCTCTGGCCCCTCCACCTCTGCCTCTTTCATAATCTCTTCCCCCTCCACCACCTTCAAAATCTCTGCCCCCACCACCTTCAAAATCTCTGCCCCCTCCACCTCTGCCTCCTTCGTAATCTCTGGCCCCTCCACCTCTGCCTCTTTCATATCGTGCACCTGTCAAAAAACAGCAAGTGCTCAAAATGATCTAAACATGTATGCATGTGTGGTGGAACTAGCAATAATTAGGATCCTGATTCTGCTTGTAGCATAGAAATAAAAATATATTATTTTCGTGGCATATAAAGCAGGTATGCATGAGTTTGATGTGCGCGCCCACACACATATATTTCCATGATTTTTTTTGAGAAGTATATTTCCATGAATCTATCAAAACTCATCACATTTAAACAGATGTGTAACTAAGTATCATCCTGAAATATAGATTAAATGCTAGGGCTCCCAGTTCTAGTGTCACGTAAGATATTATGCATGCAGATATCTGGAAAAAGTATACGAACCACGATAGCCCCAACCTCTGCCACGAGTGCCACCTCGGCCCCAATTTGAATACTGACCATTTTCTATCAGCAAAAGAAATGTAGCAAAAAATCAGGAATAATAATCAGGTTAAAATAAAATTGCTAGACGATTTGCATGAAAAAAAGTAAAACTTATAACTGATACCTTGATAGTTTCCATATCCACCCACACTCAAAGCATTTTCTATCAAAAGAGGTATGTAGCAAATATCATGAATAAACATTGTAGTCATACACATTTGAAGCAAAATTAATTGATAATTTGCATGAAAAAAAAAATGCTTAAGACTTATTATACCTTGATAGTTTCCATAATCTCCAGGTCCTCCACCACTCCGAACATTGTCTATCAGAAAAGGTGTAGCAAAAATTAGGGAAAATATTTGAATTTTGAAGTCATATGTTGATGATTTGCATGAAGAAAAAGTTAATGCTTACAACTTGTACCTTGACTCCGAGCATTTTCTATCAAAAGAGGAATGTGCAAAAATCAGGAATAAACATTGAAGTCATAAACATCTGTAACAAAATTAATTGATCATTTGCATGAAAAAAAATGCTTAATACTTATTATACCTTGATAGTTTCCATAACCTCCAGGTCCTCCACTACTCCGAACATTGTCTATCAGAAAAGGTGTAGCAAAAATCAGGGAAAAGATTTGAATTTTCAAGTCATATGTTGATGATTTGCATGAAGAAAAAGTTAATGCTTACAACTTGTACCTTGATAGTTACCATAACCACCCCTACTCCGAACATTGTCTACCAGAGAAGGAACATAGCAAAAATCAGGGAGAAGAATTGAAGTCATGTGCATTAAAAATAGAATTACTTGATGATTTGTATGACAAAACTAAAGCATAAAATTAACACCTTGATAGTTTCTATATCCACCTCTTCTCCAACCCCATCCTCTCCCTCTACCACGGCCTCGTCCTCTGCCATATGAATCTAAAAATCCAATGTACAGTGTGTTAATATAAATAATATTGACATTTTAAAGTAGCTTACAGTTCGAATCTTTGTTGCTGACATCACCTTCATTAACAGCATTATAAGGTGTGTGTGCCTGTCTAGGTTGTTGATGCTGATAATTGTTCTGTGGCCTTGTTTGCTCCACAAAAGATGGAGCTTGATATCTATGCAGAAAATCTCCATTCAGAACCAGAAAGAACATGAAAAAATGAGTTGAACAAGGACTTGGCAATCAAATGTTTAAACACACTTTAGCATAACAGATCTATGACCACGAAACAGGCCAAGAGTTATCTATAATCCTGCAGGGCCCATATCAGGATAGCAAGTAGATGATTAGCAAAAAGCAGTAGTTTATGTACATATTTCAAAATTTCTGATCAGGGTTCAATTTTTGCTATCCATATTCCATGCAACCACCTGGACACAATTTAGATGACCTAAAAGTTACCCTGGAGAGTTCTGGCTTAGCTCTTTAGTTGACAAGGTAATTGAAATCATTGAGACATGGCGAGTCATCTCCACACTGCATCAGACATTAATGTCCAAGTATCAGACGTATTGCTTCAATGTACATTTATTTGGAGGTGATAAAGAAGCTTAGAAACTTACGGCAAAAGACCCTCTTCAATGGGTTCCCATACATCAGTTATGCTAACTGAACTGATGGCTGTATCTTGATGCAACCGGGGGAGTCTCCTCTATTAGAACAATAGCACGATTTACTTTTGCATATGAACAGCTCAAAAAAATTGGGACAAAAGAAAGTGAAAAGATTGTCATTTAAAGAAGATGAGCCAACCTTCAAAATTTCTGCAATGGCTACTGTCTTGCTTATTGCCTGTCCCATTGCTTTCAAGACAATCTCTTTCCCACGCTTCTCCTGAATGAAGGATTATAATTTAACATGACATATAATAATAGTATATAATTCCTAAGACCAGAAACAAAAAATACATGACATCTAAATAAATTCTATATGCCTTACTCCTCAATGTTAAACAATATAGATCAGGCAATATAGATAATGCAAAAGTGGAAAAAGAAAATCTAGATCTCTGATTCCTTGAATTAACAGTCTGTGACTCAACATTGTCCCAGGCTCCTATATTATAAACCATGCCAGATTGCCAGCCCAATATCACCAGTTTGACCTCAATTTCCGAAAAACATTACTCAAATAAACTCAACAAACAAAATTAAATTCCACCCTCATCCGTCATAGCTAATTCAATTTTGATGAACCCAGGCCACTGCGCAATGCCAATATTCTGCTATTCAGATACGTTCAAACTAGCAACTGAAAAGACTATGCAAAAACAAGTAATAAGACCTAGCCCACCACAGAGGTTTCAGAACCAATTTGCAATTTCACTAGAGTAGAATCCAAAATTACATATCACAACTGATTATATTGATGAATGTTAGGCTGCGAATTTACCAAAGAAAATGAAGTTTGCCTGATAAAACGGCCAAATCAATGACCACATGCTAATTGATCCCAATCCATGGCCAAATCAATAATCACATGCTAATTGATCCCAATCCATATTGGCACCACAAGAAGTTATGAGAGACCTATGGAGCTCCAATTTCGAACCAGATGACGTTTCTTGCACAACAGCAGATTGCATTTTAATTTTTAATGTTGTTGCTTAAAATGAAACCTAAAACAGAGCAGTTTCACACAAGATTATACTATATATGGAGCTGCTCGAGCTTGGCAGAGTTTCGGGCTCATAAAGGTCTAATCAGTTCCTCCAGCTGAGTCCAAGAAATTGGCAACTCAAGACAGTTTGTTTTGCAGTGCAAATTATGCAAATCTACCATTCAACCTTACAAACTCAACTCAGTCCGTGCTCATCACAGATTGGTGCTGCAACTGTTGCAGCATTGATAAACCAAGGACCAGGATTTGAACAAATTAAGTGCTATCTCAAGTGATTGTTTCTCAAGCAGTCAAGCTTGACAACGAATAAGTCAATCCAAATTCAGTTGGTTATCCTTAAAGTGTCTAGCTCAAACTTGACTCTATCTCATGCTGTCCATTAGTACTGCCTTTTCCTACCTTGGTTCGATTAAGTTTAAGACAAGCTTGCACCCAGTTAACAGGAGACCCCATCCTGGTACTATATTTAGTACTTGCTTTCCCCAGTCTTCCTTCCAGCCCCTGGTATAGGCGGGACCAGCACTGGGTAATCAATTGTTCTTTTCACAAAATCTACACCTCATTCTATTAATTCAACTAGAAGGTTCTCTTCCGCCTTTACAATTCTAGGATACACATAGAAAGGATTAAAATAATATGCCTTGTAACCTTAGTTCTAACAGTGAAAAGAAACCCATAGGTGATATTATTGGTGCTTACCTAATGCCAATTTTTTAAAAAAGTTCAATTAATTTATATGCTTAAATCTTTCAGGTTTAGATTATTGTGTATTTAATCTGCCATAAAAAAAAATCTCCATCATCAAGAAAACCTAGCTATTAAAGATGAAAAACAATAAAAAGGTTTTTTTTTATGCAACTGATACGAAATGTATTGCTTTTTTGTAGTGAGGTTGAATAGAATAAGAAATAAAAGCAGTCAATGTTGTTGTCACGGCATTACCATAGCAATTTACAATAGAAAACGCTTACTGTGGGATGTGCATTGACATCCAAAAAAGGTGCTAAATGATTTCTTTTTGGTAGGTAAAAGGTGCTAAAGGTTGTTAAATTTGAAAAGTCAAAAAGAAAAAGAAAAAGAAAAAAGGAAGAATAAGTAGTAGAATGAGAACAAATGTTTGTATCATTGTCGCCCAAGTGTGCTGGGAGTCTGGGACCAAGAGGCTTAACATTGTGGTGCAGCACGTAAATTTATGTGTTCAATTCATATATTTTTACAACATACCAAATGGATGAAAATTGAAATGCATGTTATGCTGCAAGGAAATCTTGATAATTATCTGGTCAACCAATTTCAAAAGTTATATTAGACTCAATTGCTGTAACTGGAAAAAGATGTAAGATTTCCAAAACAAAATACCTATTTTCAACGGGACTATATGGGAGAGTGGGGAAATGGAAACCACTTCGGAGGCTTTTCAAAAAATTGATTTCAAGAAATCAAAGTTTCAGCTCAAACAGTTTACTTTGAGTCATATAGCATTTTAAATAAAATTGAGTAGACCAACAAAAATGGCACCCAAAATAGGTAATCTGAGGATAGATAGGCACTGGAATAGTACTTTGGGTCCGGCCTTTAGTCATACTTTCTTTATCCTCGGCTTCCAATTTAAAGGTTTAATCACCTGAATCACTTGGATGCAAAAGATGCCCAAAAACACTAGGTGAAGTGTCCCTTTGCAAGGGTTCCAATTCTAGTGGTAAACACATCTTCCGAAGCAAGTAAAAACCAAAAGAAAGCCAGAATTATCTTATCTCAACAAAATGCATTTTATCATGTTCAATAGCTCAGTAAACTTCCAGACATGCATATATGAAACCAAACAATCAATTTATTGGCAATTGTGTCTCTTGAAAGACCAATATAAATGACATGCAAATTACAAAACAATAATGGTTAAAAGAAATAAATCAAATGCCCAATCAAAATAAAAAAGAAAAAATTAAATTACTATAAGGAATGTAACACTCCAAAGAAGAAGATAATAGAAGAAAAGAAACTCAGGACTGGATCAACCCATAAACCCCTCAGTAATTCTATACAAAACAAAGAACAACCATGCAATTTTATATAATGTAAGTAAAAGCTATATTGAATTCATAAAAGACAACTTCCTTCCAATAAAATATTACAAAGAAGAACCCCAAAAAAATCATATATAAGGAGTACAAAAAATCAACGTAGGAAAAGGGAGGAAATAGGATGACTTATAGTCGTAAACTAATTTCTACAAAGAACCACAAAAACACATGAAATAGAAACATAACTACAGCCCAGAAACGAAACAGAATACAGTAGGTCAATATATAGACGATATTTCGATAATATCCATCAGTTAACAAATAAATCGGTTGGCTAAGATATACGATTCATCCAAGAAATCCAAACATTGAAAGAATCCTACCAAAGTTCATGAAACATAAATACAAACACTACCACACAAAGTTCAACATGAAAATTTGAAAGAATTTCATAGAATCACGTTTTAGATAATGAAAATCATAAAAGAGAAACACAACTTCGAACTCAAAAAACAAACCCAAACAAATACAGTATAATCAACTTAATCTCCAGTATATATACATTTGTCATACAATAATAGCCAAATCAAACAAACCTCGAGGAAACAATAACAATACAATCAATATATGAAAGGATTAAGCTAAAATTTCAATGAAAAAGTACCTGAAGAAGACTAGTTGCATAGCTAACATAGTTCCTAACCAAACCTTGTGCGGTGATTCTGATCTCGTTCTCGTTTATGGATAATTCGGGCTTCGGTTTCTCGACTTTCTGGTATCTATCCATGGGTTTGGATTTGAGAGAGAGAGAGAGAGAGAGAGAAGCAAATGAGGAAGAAAAAGAGACTAGAGAGAGAAAAACCCTAAACCCCTTTTTTCGCAGAGAGGGAAAGGCTAAAACCTCAGCGAATTGTTATCGCCATATTGAGCTACGCTACTTTTTTCCCGGGCTACGAAGCCGTTTCTACAAGGAATATTTGAGGAGAGAGAGGTCCACGCTCAACTATGGCGCGTGAAAGCACGAAGGGTGAGGATTTGGACATCTGTGTGCCATTCGTTGATAACAATATGGACAATTTGTGTGCCTTTCGTTGATAACAATATTTTTTTAAAGAAATTCTATTATTAATTTTACAATAATATTCTTTAATATAACGTCACTATGTTTGATCATAACATAAATTTATAAAAGAAATCGGTAAAATTGTTTAAATAAAAACAGTTACCTAAAATATAAACCCTACTCGTAAAATCATTTTAAAATTTAAAAAATTTAGCTTCACTTAAAATTAATTATCACAAAAAGTGCTTTTAATAATTATTAAACAAATTTAAAAATAAATTTTTTAAAAGAAAATTTTTAAACGATTCAATAGCAATCCCGAACGGTCAATAAGAAAAGTAGATAAAATAATTATATATATATTTTTTGTTTTTTTAAAAGTTTATATTATTTTTCTATTAACCCGTAATATGTTTTTAAATTGATCTAGAGTTGTGTTCTTTTTTAAAATAATTGAAAAATTACCCTCTCACCCTTCTTGAAACAACTCCAAACGTTTCACTGTTGTGTTTCATTAGAAAAGGAAAAAAAATATATATATATATATAAAAATTTTGAGGACTCTTAAATGTATCTAACACGCGTTTGACGTATGTCCATATCAAATATATGTATGTTTCCTAAAATTGGAGATTGAGTTATGACTCAAGTTAGATTATGTTGTTGGGCTCCAAGGTAAGGGCAATAATCTCAACTTATTCATATTAAATTACTATTTTTTAAAATTAGGCTGTTTAACTTGATTTTTTTAAAACAGTTCTGAAAAGCTATCAATCAAACAAAATTTTGAAAACTATTATTAGAAAAAGTAAGAACATGTTTGGTTCAATTATCCAAGAAGAAATTTTAAGAACTCTAAAATCGAAAGCTGTTTTTAAAAAATTACAAAAGGCATTTCTCTTAATTTGTCAACTCTCTTTTAAATTTTCCACCAATTGTCTTGTTTTCCAATTCTGTAAGAATATATAAATATTCACACAAAAAAAAAAAAAAAATTGTATATGAATGATTCGTAGCCAGGAGGTCCAAAGAGCCGATCAATAGTCTAATGAAACGGAATATCTACCGTGGTTGAGTTGTGAACACATGAACAACCAAATTACATATTGTTTTTTTAGTGAAATCGTGATCCAATCTATGTCGAGTGGTCCGATTTTCAAGGCCAATCGATTTGATTACGGATTGTTTTTTTAGTGAAATCGGTTTGATCAGATCGGTTACGAATTAAGAGTAAAAGAATCCAATCTGATCCGCCACGCATATATTTACATACTGGTCTTCATATAATTGGACCACTTTGTTTACTTGTACTAGGATTGCACACACGATCTTGCACATATATAAAATGCTAGACATTTTAGTTGTGAACGTAATTGTTTTATTATGTTGTTGTTAGTGTTCCATTCAATGTTTGATAGAAGTTTGACATCAGCTTAACTTCTAGTCATGTTATGAGTAACTATTGTCTTGTTAAATTTATCAAATCATATGCGAGGTGACTATTTGATTCTATATATAGTCTTCTTGAAGTGACAAACATACTCTCTTTTGAACTCAAATCCAGGAGGTTGAGTCATGTACACTATCTCGATAAGATTACCATAAAGAAAAGCATTTTTGACATCGAGTTGATAGGGAGGCCAGTCAAGATTGGTAGTAAGAGAGATAATTATACGAATAAAGTTTAAAGAATGTCGCATCAACACAAACAAAATATTTTCTGAAAGAAGACTTGTAGCATCTACATCCTTTTTAAGTGCAAGAATAGCCTCAAAATATGCATTTGTAAGCTCCAGGGTCAAGTTTGTCCCGTATTGGATTTAAATTATATACAAAACAAACGCACCTAAACATTTTTGGAGGAAAAGAAAAAGGGTTTTTATCGGAAAACATCATCTGAAAACATGATTTTCCTTTAAAGACCCGATATGACATTTTATTCAGTAGATAAGCTGCAGTAAAAATTGTATATACCCAAAAATAATTAGGTACATTTATTTGGATCACCAGAGCATGGACAATAACAAGTATGGGTTCATTCTTTCTTTTAACAATTTTGTTTTGTTGAGGGATCAACATAGGAAGTTTGATAGGTGATCCCCATAACTCACAAAATTGCTGAAAGGTACTTTCTTTATATTCAAGTGCATTGTTAGTCCTAAGAACATGCAATTTGACATTAAATTGATTAGTGATTTCACATAAAAAGATCTAAAAGCGTGACACTTGAGATCTATCTTTAAGAACATATAACTAAGTTAAACAAGAATAGGCATCAATAAATAAAACAAAATAACGCGCACCAGATAAACCAGTAGTTTGTGTTAGACTCCAAACATTAGAGTGAACTAGTTCAAAAAGGTGCAAACAATGCCCGTCAATCCTAAAAATTAAAAGAAGTTATATGATGCATACTAAGCTCATAAGTTTCACAATTAAAACTAGAAAAAGAAAGTAAAATGGAAACTAAGGGTCGAATGTTATCTAACGAATAATGCCTAAAACGGTAGTGCCACTGATACAGAGAGGTCGTGGGATGGAGTGCGAATGGAATAGGTGAGCGAGACAATTAAAAGTAGTAGGCCCCCACCAATAATCCTCTTCGTCTTTAAATCCTGAAAGACACAATGGTTAGGATAAAACATTAATGAACAGTTTAAGGTAGAGATAAGTGAAAAAGCTAGAGGGGGAGGGGGTGAATGGGTTCTGTCCAATTTTAATCTTTAATAATCCAAGTGTGGCACACACAATCCATAGAACTTGACACAGTGATTTATAGAGAAAAACCCCTATGTATGGTAAAGGAAAAAACCTTTTAACCCTTAGGCCCAGTCCAATCAACAATGATGAAGTTGAGTACACTTTGTTGAGCACTTGTAGATGCAGTTGTGATGACACCTCACTCACACTCTATACACTCGCCAAACTCACACATAAGTCACTCCAGCTCTCACCCTAGTTCATAGCCTCCCTAGACTAGGACTCTCTCACTAAAAGCTCACATACAAGCTCTTAGTACTCACCCAGCCCAGGCTTTCCCAAACCCAAGCTGTTTCTCACCAATCTTACCACAAGTCACTCAAGCTCCCTTTGTCCAAATTATCACTATACTTTGACTACAAATGGTGATTGTGGAGTCAATACAATGTATAGATTAATAACTTTTCAAGCTTTAATTGTCGATTTTCAAAGTCCAACTTGATAATGAATTTTCACTTAATCTTTTTTGCAGATAATGACACTTGAACTTCAACAGTTGACAAGCTTCTATTTAGACAATCTTGAGTGTAGCTACCACAGACTTGTAGTAGAAGACTATTCTTTTAGAAGATCCCCTTCTCAGCTACTTAACCATTCATTCAACTTGGTATATACTCTAGACAACTGTCCTACTATTTCTTTGTCTTTGTACCTGTTTGGACAAGACTGTAACTAGAGTAGACTTTAGTAGCACAAATATTATGGATGCAAGTTTAACAATTAGCATTCAAAGAACCCAAACAGGCAACATGTATTTTAGTAACAATGAGGCTCAAAGATAGCATATAGTTCAACAATAATAAGCTCAAAAAATAGCATAGTATAAGCACAAAATTAGCATAGTATAAGCTCAAAAATCAACAAGATAAATTCAACAATTCAACATACTTAATTCAGTAATTCAGCATAGACAATTCAGCAAATCAGTAATTAAAAATCAACATACTCAACAATTGAAAATCTTAGCAATTCAAAATCAACATATTTATCAATTCAAAATCAGCACTTTAGCAATTGAAAATCAGCATATTCATCATTATAAATGTAAGGACCGTAACCATTTTTGGCCAATTTTTTTTTAATTTCATTTATTGTCATATTAATACTTTAAATGATTATATATGTGTTTTAAATGTAAAATACATGTTTAGAGAACTTATTTGAGGTTTGGGATTTAGCAAAAGTTGACTTTTTCTGGTTTGGTTGACCGGGGATACGGGCCCCGCAGGCCCAAAATATCCGAAAGTGTCGGAATGACTTCAAATTCAAAGAGTCGCTTAAATAAAATATTTGACGCGCTATGAAATCAATTTTGTTTCAATCAAAGTTACAAAACTTCGAAAACGAGTCCTGGAAGGTTTAGGGAAAAGTAATGGCATTGTTATAAATAAGTGTAGGTCATTTTTCTATAAATAGAAGGGGAGAATGCCCAACCCTTATTTCAAAAATGCATAAGCCATGAGGGACAATAAATATATATATATCTATGTGGTAACTTCATCTTCTTCACTTCTTCAATGAATTAGAAGGACTTTGGGTGAGAATTTGAGTTCGCCGAAGAATGAAGAAACGATCTACGCATCGATTGCTTGAGATTGATTGATTCAAAATCCATTTCGAAGAAGGTTGATCTTTTGGGTGAGATTTGGAAAAATTCAATTGGAAGATTTTTCAATTTGAGGTAGGGATGCCTAACCCATAAAATCTGGGACTTTTGTGAATATATTGGTTGTTAAGGTAACTAATTGGTTATGTGAAATAATTAGATATTTTTCAATAGTAAAACATGCTTAATTATCCTAATTGATAAATTTATTATGCTAGATTTGTTAATTACATGTTTATAATTGCCATAGTTGATTATAAAGTATGTTGGGATTGAATTGTGGAATAATTGTGCAAATTTATGTTTATTTGTGAAGGTGACACTTAGGCGTTTAATGAATTGCTTTAAAGATATGTTTGATGTAAAACATGATTTAATTTTTAATATATGAATAATGTGAATTGTGGAAAGTGTGAATTTTTTGAAATGTGGAAGAGGTGATGCATGTCCAATATGAATGTATGTGATGTTTGAAATAAGAATTTGTGCAAGTACGACAATTGAATGCTATATTGATCATTAATTGTAAATGCACATTAAATTGAACATGTGGGTTCTTCATTAGCATGGTGAGGGTGGTGAGCTCAATTGGACGGTAATGTCCTCTCAACGAATGATAAGGTGATCTGGTAAGGGAAAGCCCTCGTAGAGTGAACTTGTTATAGAGCTCCATTATAAATGAAGAGGATACTCCCTACAAATGTGAGTCTTATGATGAGGTGGACTTGTTATAGAGCCTTGGATAGGTGGGATTGGTTGTCCAATGTAATTGGAGACCATTGGATGTGTGGAGAGGATACTCCCTACTGAGTGTGTGGTTGCTCATCCCATGAGGATTAACTCATTTCAGAAAATGAAAAAGAAGTGATAGAGTCTCCCCAATAGTACATTGGCGTGGAGTGAAAAAGTTGATTTTATTTAAAAACTTATGTTGCTTTATTTGAACGCATGTCCGGATTGTGGACTATATGCAAGCGATGAATATGTAAAAGACCACTTATGTCTTGAAAATATGTATTAATTATGCTTTCCGATTTCATGCATTGTGAGCATGGTATTGAGTATGATAATATGCTAGACATTTTAAATGATGATGTTTCATTTATGCTTTATGACTAAGTATGCATATGTAAGGCTTTGGGGACGTGAATGAAATGACATTCAATTATCTTTTTAAATTGATATATTCCGAGCATATGTTGGACCATTTTTATGGTAATGGAATATATATGACTTGGATGTGTTAGATTATGTTTAAAGTTTCCTCATGTTATGTTGATATGGTTGGAAATCGAGTTAGATGGAGTTTGGATACTCAATACATGGTTTTACAGCAGGTGGAGACGTTTTAGACGCTTGAAACTATGACCCCAGCCATCTGAAAGTTCCAAAGGGTTCAAAGTGTTGATTTGGCATGAAACCATACGTCTAAAAAAATAAGTTTTAGATGCCTGAACTTGGAGTTTCAAACGTCTTAAAACAAGTTTTAGACGCCTTAAACTTTCTATGAGCTATCACTTGACGTCACAACTTCGACGGGGGCCTAACTTTTTTGTTAGAACTCTGATTAAGGTGATTCTTTTTTTTTTAAATTGGGTATTTTTGAATTCTCTTTCCATTGGAATAAGTTTCAGTTCAATATTACAATCACACAAGGAGTTGGGTGTCAGAACTTGAGGGATTCATGTGTGTGAATCAGTTTAACGTTAACTGTTCACCCCCATTTCCCTTGTTCTTCACCGAGTGTTAGAAATCGAGGCGTGATAGGTAGTTGGAGGTGAAAGGATAGGTATGTGGGGTCAAGTGTGGGGTCTATTGGTATTTTGTTGATGTTGAGTTGCACACATACATGAGTGTGTACATAATTAAGCTTCTACGATAATTATGAGTTAAGATGGTTCCTTAGGGTTTAAAGGACAGGTTCACTCTCATAATTTGGACTTGGACCGGGGGAGTCCCGGTGGTCCAAATTTTGGGGCGTTACAATAAAATCAGCAATAATCAGCCATATAAAATAAGCATTTCAGCACTATAAAATCAACAATAACTGTCAAGTAAAATCAGCATTTCAGCACTGTAAAATTAGCAATAACAACCATATAAATTCAGCATTTAGCAATTCAAGATCAACATGCACAACAATATTGAAATTTTAGACAGTAAGAAAACTTTAGCAAAACAAAACTTAAATTCAACAATATTTCAATCTTAAATCAACTATATTGAAATTCTGGACAACAAATATACTTCAGCAAAACAGAACATAAATCCAGCAATAGTTCAGTCTCAAATCAGCTATATTGAGATTCCGGACAGCACGAATACTTCAGCAAAATAGAACATAAATCCATCAATATGAGAGATCAAATTTGAGGTATAATGAATGAAAATGTAAAGTAACCTCTAAATCTAGTATAATTATGCAAACATGATCTTAATAAGAGTAAATGCACATGTTAAGAAATTTAAAACTGCCAAGAAGCTTTTCAAACATGAGTTTGCCAACAACAAGCATTTTGACAGTTCATCTCACTCAAAATAGGGTTTCAGCATATCAGGTTTTAGGGAAATAGTTTGATATCATGAATTAGGTATAAATCTGAGTTAAACAAACTAAAAATAGTGTGCACAAACAAAATAGAGCTCAGTTCAACAGGAAGCGTTTAACACATGATAGAACTAAATCTCATAATCAAGACAATTAACATATCAGTCACTACAAAACTAAATATGTTCAAATGCTTCAATATATAAAACTATTCAGAGCTTAACAAGATATCAGAGTATAAAACTCAAACAATTAAGTTCATGCCAATAGTAACCTCAGATAAATATGGTTCATACTCAATTTGTTTAATGATCAAGAAAAAAATATCTTAACCTTCATGAATGAACTCGTGTAGCTTCCTTTGAATTTACAAAACCAACAATACAGAATATGAACCCTTCAAAGGACGAATCTGCTAACAGAACATGAACCCTCCAAAGAACAAATCTGCAAATCAAAATATGAACCCTTCAAGGAATGAATCTGCGAAACAAGGTATGAACCCTTCAAGGAACGAACCTAGTCGCTACATTGCCCTTTTTCACACACTATATTTCACTCAATAAATTTGATAACCCATGAACCCCATATCCTATGGTTGTCCATTTTCGTTCTCGCTCACTGTATATCACCACAAAACCCTAAACCCAAAACTCTCT
This sequence comes from Cornus controversa, assembly GCA_026545225.1. Taxonomy (NCBI): domain Eukaryota; kingdom Viridiplantae; phylum Streptophyta; class Magnoliopsida; order Cornales; family Cornaceae; genus Cornus; species Cornus controversa. The sequence goes on along the minus strand of CM048847.1, from coordinate 43,917,462 downwards.
CTACACCAATCTGATATCTCTCCCTGGGCAACTCTTTACAAACCCTTTTATTTTATTTTTAAAAGGTTACTATTTAGTGTTTTCAACCCTAGTGAGTGAAAATCTCATATTTGCCCCTGCAATTACTTGTTAGTGCAGATACATGAAATGATATTTAATTGTAATAAGACAGTTAAATAATTATGAAAATATACCCAATACAAGCATTTAAAGTGAAATGACAACAGTGCACCTGCAGATCCTTTTGACATTCTTTTGACATTAAAACCTGGATAAACATGCTCATGGGTTTCCTGGACTATCAGAAAGTTTAGGAACAGATAATAAATTAAAGGAAAATTGAGGTAAGTACAAAACAGAGGAGAATGTTAGACTAGGTAGTGTTAATAATACCAATTTCCTAGATTGGAGATTTGGTACCATTAACTATTGTGACAAATGAGGGAGAGAAAATACGAAAAAAATCAAAAAGAAAAAAAAAGTTACATGTCATATGGTCAGAGGCCCCTGAATCAATAATCTAAGATATACTGGTCGAGGAAAGAAGACAAATATTGCTTGAATCGAACAAAGTGGTTGTGGAGGTAGATGAAAGATTGATGCTCTTGATAATTGAATCATACTCGGCCTTGGGAATAAGAACATGTTCCTCAACTGTGGAGTTAGAGTTCTCCCCCTTAACTGTAGCCTTATTTGTCCATGCAGGCTTGTTGTGGAGTTCCCAACAGTAATCAACAGAATGGCTGGTGTAGTCACAATGTGTATGTTTCTTGGTACCGCCACCACCACGATCCATGATATCCAAGACGAGGAGATTCGAGACGAGCCTAGATCATATAATTGAGAGGAATGGTGTAGGTATTATCACCCAAGATAACTAAGACAATCCAAGTACAAGTTTCAAGCAAGAGAACTACATAATTTTGAACATGAAATCAAGAAAAAAGATACTGTTCTTTTTTTTTAGGGTTTAAGATTTTTTAAAGTCAGATCTGTTAGAATTATAGAGAAACAATATTTTTTTTTTTGGAACCTAGGGTTCAGGTCATCTCTATCCAAATGGCAAAGAGAAAAAGAAGAAAAGTCAACTATACAAAAAAAAGAAAGGAAAAGACAAAAACTAAGAAGAAGAAACTCATGTTAGGTCTCCAACTTTAGCCTTGATGTTCTGATACCATGACAATATATATATATATGAGCTAAATTAAGAGAACTCTTAAAGAGAGAGAAATATATTATTTATTTCATATTCCAAAAGGTGACTACAATCTCAATATATAATGTTCTAAAAAAATAAAATAAGAAAAGCAACAATATATGGAAACTGAAATTATGCCCCTAATTAAGGAATAGTTGATCATGCTCCTAATTAAGAAAAAGTTGACTATTAGCTGTCACAATAGATATCAAATATTTTTCTCGCTGCATAATTCCTTAAAGTCATTCTAAATTTAGTAGTTTATACAAATTTGAGGCCCACTTCAAGTTCTACATCTTTTAAGTCTCTTGGAGGATCAAATTCTTGGTATCTTCCATCAACCTCATCATCTGATGCCCCACAAAGACTCCTTAACTCATCACTAGGGGCATACTTTGAATCAACATCAGAAAAATATTCATCACCCATTGCAGTTTCTTCATCAGTCATTGCAGCTTCTTCATCACCCATTCCAGCTTCTTCATCTTCTGAACCATCTTCACCATCTTCATCACCCACTACAGCTTCTTCATCAACCATTCCATGATTTGTTGGTTCAATTATAAAGATTTTCAGTAATGAAAATATCATTTGAAATCTTATTCAATGACACATTACCACTAACCAAAGGTGGTCTATAATAAAACTCAACCATCCTCCTATAACTTAGTTCTTTAATAATGTCTTGAATTTTAAAAAAAAATGACATGAAGTTATCATTAACCCCTTCAATATAATGTATTTTACCTCTATTGTATGACAACCCCCAAAATTCTTAAACCTACCACAATGATGAACTTCAAGTGTGAATAACATGACCATGAGATCTATCCAAGTCAGCGGCACATGCAAAAAAGTGAGAATAAATAAAGAACACAATAAAGACTATTATTTTACTAACCTCATTTGTTGAGAAAAAATAATGAACACTCCCGTTTGGAGTGAACATCACTAAACAGGACCTTATGTTTTGTTTGAATATGTCGAAATGTGAGAAAATGTCAAAAGGGCCATATTTTGACAATGTAAAAGTGCAAACAACCCTAATTTAGAAAACCCTATATTGACATTAAAATTGTTAAACATCTCATATGAAAAGTGCCTTATTTTGACAATGTAAAAGTGTAAAAAGCCCTATTTTTTATTTTTTAATAAAAAAACCTAATATATGTTATGAGCTCACGGTGTAGAAGTGGTTGTGAAAGTTTGATAAAAACACACCTAAAGGGGGATGAATAGGTGTTTGAACTCATTTGCTCAGGTAGAGGCTTGGAAAAACTAATCCACTATCGGTCGAAGCAAAGTACAACAAACTATGTCTTAGTCTTGCACCCATTCCACCTTACTAAAAACTTATTGCTAAACACCTCATACTTACTTTTGCGACTCCACTTTTAATTATTGCAAACTTTAGACTAACACCACAATCTTTATAGAAGGGTTACTGAAAAAACACGAACATTTCGCGAATATTCTGTTCCTTTCGGAGTGAGATATGATTCATCTTTCTTCACAAACCAATAATTAAGAATAACAGAAAAACTGATGTCCTAATCGAATGAAGAATTCTGAAAAAGTCTCTGAACGGTCGATCAGATAGAGAATAAAATCCTAACTATAACTTGTGAATTATAGATGTATACTCTCCAAAGATAGAAAAATCAAAGATGATTTTCTGCCCTAAAAATATTTACAAAAGTGTCATCTCTCTAAAACTATGATTTTCTGAAAATGTAATTATAGAAAACATAGATTAGTATATATAGGTAAAGGAATCCTAAGTTTACTTCGAAAATAAGTTACAAAACAAATTAAGACTTTCCTTAAAGTTTCAAATCGACAAGAAAACAAAATTTTTGTCAAAACATTTTTCTATTTGAAATAGAAGTGCGACGGGTCCTCAAGGATCGATCGGAGTTTGAAAAACCCTAATAAATTATAGATAAAACTAAGACTTTTTAATTCGAACATTTAAAACATAAAGTGCATAGTATTCTCTCACCACATACCTATACTAAATGATATTATCATCAAATCGACGATATTTACGCACTTGACCATCAGCTTCCATGATTGATACAAAAATCAAACTGAAAATTACAACTCGATCAATCCGATTTTAACACCAAAAATTTTCAATTACAAAAATATATCTCAAATATGTATCACATGCAAGAGTGTCCGACTTTGACAATATACAATACTACCAACTTAATAATACATACAATATTGTTAAACTACAAAAGCCCTAATTTTATAATCATAAACAATTAATAATTTCTCAGCCTGAAACAAACAAATCCTAAATGAATACAAGTAATAAATTCGAACCATACCAACACTGAGACCACCATCATCTTGTCTTGTCTTCTCAAAAGGAACCACCACAGGGACCAACACCTCAAAAAACTCAAACAATATGCAATAACTGAAAGTGAACTTTGAACACCATTCTTGTAGCTGCGATGGTGTATTGAGAGTGGAGTGTGAGGTTTGGGTGAGTGTAGGTTTGGATGAGACTAAATGTAGGCAGCTGCGATCGTGACTCATTTGTGAAACCCTAAACTTAGAAACGTTGTTGTTTTGGTCATTTAACCAAATAAAAAAATAAAACATGCATAAAGCACATGTCCAAGCAATGCCTAATTAAATGTTGTTTTTCATTTTATGTCCTCGTTAAATGTCCATATGTTCCGTCACCCCCTCGGGGGTAGAGCGAAAGCATGATAGTTAAGAGGGGTTTAACGCAATTTATCCTTAATTATATTATGTATCACCAAACACCAAACATACTTTTTACTAACAACAATTTTATTGAAGCTTTACTGACAAAGCGTTTTTTTTCTTCATTCTAACAATAATGTCAAACGGGCTCTTAATACTATTGTTACGTTCAATAGTTATAAGAAAAGTGGAATTGTAATGGCAAATTGTTCAGTTATTAGGGGTGTTTATTTAATCCGAGAATCCAATTTGATCCATGCATATTGGATCGGATTATCAAATTAACGAATCGGTGGCAATTTCATAAAATAGGAATCTATAGAGATCGGGTCAGATTACGAATTAAGGTCTCAGAAATTCGATCCGATCCAATCCAATCCAATCCAATTCGTTAAGAATGTACTATATTTAAAAAATATATATATATGTGTGTGCGCGCGCGGACGCATATTCATTTGTAATTATCGGGTTTGCGAAAAGTAAGGGAGTGGTTTAGGTTTAGGGTATATATATATGTTTCCATGGAATGTTATTTTTTCAGTTGATATAACATTATCTCTCATGTACTGCGGTGTTAAATGTGTTAAGAGATGGCACTACTGCCGTAATGCGGTGTTAAATGTGTTAAGAGATGGCACTACTGCCATGTTAAATGCGTTAAGGGATGTCACAACCATGAACCCAATAATCAACCCAGTGTTGATGGCATAGGGATCAAGTAGTTCTAATTTCCAAGGCACTTATATAGGAAAGATTTACATGTTGGGTTGATGTCATTTTGAATATAGAGGATTCATATTTCTTGTTAACCTAAGATATCATTCAAGCCATCATAAGTACCAGAAGTACTTTTGTCGTTGCCATGATTGAGTTTTTAGCTTAAGCTCAAGCTGAAGTTCCCCAAGATATGTCTTGCGAGGATTGAATTTATAATTCGAGTAAAAAGCTTCCAAATTGTTTTTATAGCGAAATAGGGCAATTAACCTATTTTTATCACGATGAACCACACTTGACAAGTCTGCTTAATTAAGCAAGTAAAATCCAAGTTGAAATTATAGTCTAATGGTTGTAACTAGGGAGGCCAATAAACATTTGTGCCCAAAATTCCAAGATTCAAAACCCAATTGCCATTAATTACTTGGTGAATTGGCAAAAGTGTTATTGCTATAGTATCCAATTTCTTTTCCAAACTTCACACTTCAAATCAATTGATAATTCATCTATTGTACTATGCTTAAAAAAACAAAATTATTGGACTATTTAGAAAAGCCCAATCCGATATTTCACGAATTGGATCGAATTAAGCTTTCTCATAGATCATATTAGATTTCATTTTTACCAATATGTCCACTACGAATAGAAATAAAACTAATACCTGATTAATCCGATTCGATCGGTAGTCACTCCCTAATGGTTATAATGGGGTTGTGATCAGGAAAAAAAAATTATTAGACTGATCCGTAGAGCCAATCCGATCGTATGTTTTATGAATTAGATTAGTTTAGTTTTAAAAAATACATATTGGACTTTTTTTTCTTCTTCAATTGTGATGTAGATATTTTTTGTGTGTTTATATACACACATATAATAATAGTTTAATATTGTTAATTATTTTATTTTAAATTTCAATTCCAAAAGGAAATTGAAATTTGAACTCAATTGTGAATGAATTACATATTTAATCCAAAAACATGGTTTTTTTTTCTGAAAAATAATTCTTTAGTCAAAGCATTTCTGGATGCCGGGTCAAAGTTATTTAATTCGTGAAATGCAACAGAGTGAAAGAATTTTGTAGATTTATTGATTAATAGTCTGTTTTGTAAGAAGGAAGAAAGAGAAATAAATAAAAGATAAGAAAACTTATTTTTTCCTTCTATTTAATTTTCTGTCTTCCTACCGAACTCAGCATAAGGCTTGACGAAGATATATCGTGTATGTATCACTCACATCTTACGAATGCATTCACCCCAGTTCGTCCATACAAGAAACTCACAAATTTTATTTACATATACATATATCTTTATATATGTGTGTGTGTGGATGGGCCCACTAATATACCAATGAAGACTAGCAACTTTAGCAGTATTTTGTCCATACAAGAAACTCTCAAATTTTATTTTTATATATACATATATCTATAGATATGTGTGTGTGGATGGCCCCACTAATATATACAATTAAGACTGGTAACTTGACCAGCAGAAGTTAACGGAACCTCCTAGAAATGTCTCGCCTCTTCCTTACCTTTCCAGAAACTTCACTTCACATATACCCACGCCTATAAAATGCCCACAACACTCTCATCCCGTCAACACATTGATCCAACAAAACAATCAGAGCAAAAGCAAAAGCCTCCATTTCAGTAATTTCTCTTCCAGAAACTCCCCAAAAGAAGCAGAAAATGGATTTCAGACCAATCGGTTTCGACGCCCCAGTCTTCCATGCCCTCCAGCATATCCTCGACGCCGCCGCCAATGACGAAGCGGACAAGTCCTCCTCCAACGCTCCAACTCGGACATATGTACGCGACGCCAAGGCGATGGCGACAACACCGGCCGACGTGAAGGAGTATCCGAATTCCTATGTGTTCATCGTGGACATGCCGGGGCTGAAGTCAGGGGACATCAAGGTGCAGGTGGAGGACGACAATGTGCTGTTGATAAGTGGAGAGAGAAAGAGAGAAGAAGAGAGAGAGGGAGCCAAGTACGTGAGGATGGAGAGGAGGATTGGGAAATTCATGAGGAAGTTTGTGTTGCCCGACAATGCAAATACCGATGCAATCTCTGCTGTTTGTCACGACGGTGTGCTTACTGTAACTGTTCAAAAGTTGCCTCCTCCAGAGCCAAAGAAGCCCAAGACAATTGAGGTCAAGATTGCTTGAATTCAGATCTCATATCATGCATATGGTTGAATTCATATCTTATATGATGACCTATTATTAATAATTGGTGGTTTGAGTTGGGTTTTCTTGTGTCTGTTTGAATATTTATATAAATATAAATATGAATTTGTGTTGGTGGTTTGAGTTGGGTGTTTTTGTGTGTATGTAGTTTGAATATTTATATAAATATGAATGTGTGAGTTGATGAACAATAAAATAAAGTTGGTAAACATGATCAAAATTCATATGTTGGATTTTGAGTATAATATGGGGTGTGTTGTTCTTAATATTCGGATAAATATGAAATTTTGGATTAAAATTGAAATAGCCAATAACTAGATTTGGAATATGATTTAATATCAGTGAAATTCATAGGCGTCTTCATTTTCTATTTTGTGTATAGAGCATGTGCTATAATGTAAACGATTATCAAAAAATATGAATTACATTATATCGGCTCTTTCACTCCTTGCAAAGAGATTATAAAAGACTTGTTTAAAAATCTTACAATTTTTGTAATGTTATGAAAATTTCTTTACAAATTCATATGAATGTCTTTTTGATAGTTACTTGTGATCTCAGCATTTTAATAAATGATATAAATTGGATTCCGAATGGTCCTAATAGCTCTCTGATCTACACACACAAAAAAAAAAAATTACATACATAAATGTAATTTTCGAAACCACGTTTATGTTAAAGTTATGTTTGGGAACTAAATTTGCTAGAATTTCATTTCCAAGAGTATTGCCATTTATACTCGTGTGAGCCAATACTCACATTGTGGTGTGGGACCCATGCCGAGTCCCACACCACTGTTTGAGTATACTTTGGCTTAAATATAAGACGAAAAAAATGTGAAAATTTTGTTACTTGTACAAACTATTTGCAGGCCTTTTGTCTAGTCTTATTGGAAGCAGTAATAGCAGGCCTTTTGTCTAGTCTTATTGGAAGCAGTAATAGCATTAGGAAATTTTGTATACCCGCTTTGAACATTGGATATAATTGCTTTGAGCAATGGCTAAAATTGGATGTACACACACACTAGGGATCGAATCTATAACTATAACGACTATATCCTAGTTTTGGAAGTTCACGTAAGGAGCAAGAAACCCAACCATTCAATCCACCTAAAAGGAGAAAAGAAGGAAAAAAATAAAAGGAGAAAAGAAGAAAAACCACCTAAAACCTTGAACCACCATTTGATAACTAATGAAACACTGACAGATTTATGCTTAAAGGCTACTCTATAAGTAAAGTCAAAGATAAGAAACTAAGCCTAATTGGCCATCACCATAGAACTAGAAGAACAGGACTTCACCATATTCTTCCATAAATATTAGAGAGGAGAGAAGATGTAAAAGGAATTCCTTTACAGAGTCTGCTCTTTTTCCTCAATAAATCCGTCAAACGAACGGGGAACAAACAGAGCCTAAGAAGCATAAATTTCATTACGGAATAACAGGTTAATGTATTTTTCCTTTTACATGCATAAAATGTGCAAAATTGCAAATTTTCCTCTCTTTTGGATAATGACTTGCAGCTTCCTTGTATTACAATTTAAAACGTCAATTCCCACGCCAATGCACCTTACTGACCTTAAAATTGCTACTTCATCCCCTCAAGAAAGGCATGCAGAACTTGGGATCTTGTCGTCTTCAAAATAAGCTATTTTTTGAAGGCCTACAAAAAAAAAAACCAACAAATGAGCACATCAAGCAACTCCACCAACATGTTTGCCTAGGTAAAAATAAATAAATAAATAGAACTCCACCAACACATGACTAATCATTTATTTTAAAACAAAAATTATGGGGTTAAGATACATGTAAAATGAAAAAGAGATTCTCTTCTCCCTAATTAATGATGTAATGATTTCTTATTGAATTGTCTACTAAAGCGTAATCCACATCCAACGGATTTGTTGATCCCCACAACTACACACTAGCATTGTAAACATGCAGTCCAAACACTCAAATGCTGGACAACTTTTTGGTGAGTTTTGGTAGTCTGGATAGCTTGATCCAATAACCACAGCTGATCATGTTTGCTCCCATTACGTTACAATGACTCAGCTCAGCCAAAAAGTGACTTTTACAGAAAAGACCAAGGGTCGATATGGCCAAGAAGTTCACCAAGTAGGCCAACATCACTTTTTGATGTTCCAGACTTCTCAGTAATTAGCTTCCCAACAATAGTGTCTTAAGAAACGGCCATGTCACAAATTCGATTATCACACTCTTCCACACCAAATATGCCAATCAGCAGCATATACATGCCAACTAGCCTTTCACTGGAACCACAAAAGAGAGGTAAACAGATCGAGCAACTATGCAAGTGAGTAGTGAGTACCCAAGGAGAGATGGCATCAAGTGAAGCAGCTATATTCAAACACTTTGGGTTAATCAAAGAGAGAAAACTGACTGGTAGCATAGCATATCAATGCCAATAACCTATTCCCTGAACTTAAAGGACCAACAATCCAACTTAGGAATGTCAATTTAACCCGCCCCGTTGGGGCTCCGCCCCTAATGGAACGGGTTTGGGATCATACTAATTGGTTAGGGGCGGGTTTGGAAATAGACTTTAAAACTCGCTAAGCCCCAAACCCGCCCCGATTAATGATAAATATATAATTAAATATTCTTTTATTAACTATGATTTTTAATTTTTTTCATTAGTTATGATAATTTTAAATTTTAACCACATTTTTGTTATTATCATTTGTAAGTATTTGTCTATACTTATTTTTTTTTACAAAATTTATCGTAAATTCGTTCAAGTTTGCATTGTATTTCTTAAAAAATATATAGATCGGGGCGCCCCGAACCCATCCAGACTCCAATGCGGGGTGCCCCAAAGCGGACTTGGGAAGAATTTTTTATTCGTAGGACGGGTTTGGGAAAGGGGTGCCCCGTCCCAAACCCGCCCCGTTGACATCCCTAATCCAATTACATGCTCTCTTATGTATTTGCTCTTCGCCTCTACGTATGCTATTACCTAGCATCAGATGTGGCTGCATGCTAGTTATGATGTTGATGTTGCTCGTTAGTCGCTCATTAGACCATGAAGACAGATGACATTGGTACCTCTGATTATGCATGACGTTAAATAACTACTTTCTTATTTTTGCTGGATAATGTCAAATAATTCACAACAGAAATAATATAGTGGGAATATCTAGAGATTACACCATAGATCAATATATCAACTACAAAGAAGTTTCTTTTACTAAACAATATTTGAGTTAATTACTTAATAGACAAAACAAATAGAAAACATAAATTAAGATATTGGATCCACCTGTGCACGATATATGGAGGGAGAAATTGGTTCTAAACCTACCATCAGTAGTTTTTAGTGTCGCACCAACCAATGACTTCAAAAAAGTCATTACGCGCTGGTCCTATGTATGCAGGATGCTAAGACAGGTGGATGCACAGAGACCTAGTATTTGGCATTGCTTTGCACGGAGTGAACTATCTTATACTCAATACATGCTCTCATGCTTGACAATTCAAATAGTTCTACCATAAATATTATATCTTATCAAATTAGTAAATGGTCCAGAAACCACACTGTTAGATGCAGGAATTAACCATCGGTATCTAAACTGATAATCCACAACAGTGGGATGTAAGGCTGCGGAAAATATTATAGTGACAAATATCATTCTTTCACCCAGATACTGAAGTGACTATATCAATTATATACTAGAATGCACTTAAAAGCCTAAGCAAATAAGAGAACTACCACCTTGTACATTCTAGTGTTCACTCAAACCAATAAGTGGAATGGTGAAACAAGATTCATGTGTCCGACCCTGAATTGTTAGAAAAAGGTTGCACTAATTTGTGTTGAATTGTTCACTCAAATCAATAATAGTAAAAGGCACACTTGAAGCAGGGGAATATAGAGATACTATATCATTCAGCACATCATTAGAACTAATAGCCTCATAAAAATTTATAGAGACCAAGGGGTCACCTTTACAAGTCTTTATATAATAACTGGAATTTCGGTATTCGCTCAGGAGGCAAGGGGCAACCCACAATTGGCTTTCCTTTCATGGCCCCTCTAAATATTGTCTGCAAAAAACAAAGCAACTTTTACAGATCTGGGTACCATAACACATGTCAAGAGGAATATTTGTAAAATAAGGAAAATAAAACCCATCAAAGATAAATGAAAGAAACTAAATAAGATGGTTTAGTCACGCAGAGAAGACCAATAATTGCAGCAATGGGAAATGAAATGGTTCACATCAAAGGCAGTGGCCAAGGAGAAAATCAAAATTAACATGAGTTAAAAATAGCAAGGAAAGATTTGGTAACGAATGGTTTAACTAAAATCATCGACTTAAACAATCCCAAAACAGGATTCATGTAGCCAATTTCAAGAAGTGAGAATAAACTTTTCTATGTTGGCTGGCATCTCTTCGACGTCCTGGCCTAGTGCAGCATCATCAATCCCATCGATTACATTCAAGCTATGTCTGAGACCACCAAATCGGCATCTTGGAATTGGAATTGAACAAATATCCCTCACTGATATTACATTTTTTTCACAATACAAATAGAAGCCACAAGAAACTATTTGCATTGTGAAATTATATAGAAACTGGCAAATTTGTTACACTTAGGTGACAAGATTTAGTAAATGATGATTGTCCAAATGCAAGATCACATACCTCTACAACATCAACAAAGTCCTGCTTTCTGTAGAATGCACCCACCCACTTCGTATGATCTGCACTCCTGAATAACAAGGGCATTGACAGAAAAATGTGAACTCGCTGTCCTTCAAAAATATCTATTTATGTGTATATAAATAATATAAAGTTAGAATAAAAAACTTCAATGTTTGATATTTATCAAAAATACAACAAATTCATCAAAAAATCAATTAGAAGATCTCCTTAGCACGAAAAATAGTAGAAGATAGAGAACCCTTGCGAAGATGTGGAGATAGAAAGCTATTATAGAGACGTGTTCAATTTCTTTGCACTCCCAGTAATGTCCACATTATTAATTCACTATAGGTAGGATGTACATGCAGAGATCAAGGTCAAGGAGATATTCATTTTGGGTTCTGTTTAGAGGTCATATTAATTTTTATCTAGTTTCAGTGATTTTCTCATAGATTTCGTTTCTATAAATTCAACTGAAATTTTGAATTGAACCCCCCGTTTTCTATTAGAATTAGTTGCTATAAACTCAACTAAAAATGACTCTGAACAAGTTTATGGAAAGAAACGACAAGTGGATCTCAACTATTATAATCTACAGACTTTGTTGCTTTTCCTTTCTTTAGTCATTATTGCAGGTCAGTTAGTTATAAAGGCAAGAAAATATTCCCAATTGTGCCATATTCTAAACCTCAAATTCAGGTGAAATGCATACAAAAGTCCAGGCTAACTGCGGCCTTTATGGTTCAAGGCCTCATATTTTCAATAATCAATTAAAAATATAACAAAAAATCAAAAAATAATATTCTTTAAAATTTATAGGTTACAATAAAATGTCATAGAAAAACAAAACACCATCAGATGGTAGTTTCGTTTTTGGGTCATTGAACAATTTAACTCGCATAATATTATCCCTGTACTAACAAACTTATAGCAGTATTGAACAATTTAATGTTGATCAAAGAGAACACAAGTATAAATTATTAAAAGAGGAAGAGGAGTAACAGTGATTAGTGACAAGAAACAGTACCCTGAATCCATCTTCATGTGATGAGCATTGAAGAAAAACACTGTGGAGGGTATGAAAGTGATGTCAAAGTACTTGACATAAACTTGAATGTCCTCCGAATCAACGTCGACTAATGCAACAGTTGCAAACTTGGACACCTCCCTTGCTGATTTAGAAAGCTATATTTAGAGAGAGAGAATATTATAAAACTATTAAGCTTGAACTGTATAACAAAAAATTTTAATTTTTTAATTGCGATTAAGTGTATATATATAACAATCATGCCCTTGGATTTCAATTGGATTTTACTTGTCAGGATAAAGTAACCAAATTGGATTCTTCGAATAATTGAAGATCATGCCCTTGATCGTTTTGGTTTTGTCTGTGATTCCAATTAGATTTTCACAATTCTAATCAAACAAACTAAAGAATTTTAGAGAGAGAGGAAGCGTACGATGTCATCGAGTTGGAGGCAGACGTCGTCGGAGGCTCTGCCGAAGCGAAGGACGAGGACTTTGTCGATAGTGTCTCTGATAATCGAATCCACTTCTTGCTTCTTCGTCAGCGTCTTCAATAGATAGCTCATCTCTCTCTATCTATATATATATATATATATATCCCCCTCTCTCTCTCCTCCCCTGGTGGCGGTGGAATCACAGAATGTTACGGTTCTTCTCCTCCTCTTCGGCGACTAGTCTGTGAATTTTATCCTCCTTTTTCTTTCTCAAATTTTAATTTTTTTTAAGAAAAATAAAATAAAATTATTGCAAGAGTAAAACCTAATGTTTCTTATAATGAACTATTCTCTAAATTATGTACGAGTATCATCATGTTTTCTTATTAAAATGGTCCTATTTAAAAAACACACAAATTTAGGAATGTGCATTCAATTAGAATTTTAAAAATTTTTAAAAGATATTTTTAAAGTGACAGATTTATGTAATTTTATTACAGACTTTCATAGATTTGTATAAATTTTTATTAGAAACTTTGATAGATTTAAATTGATTTATTCAACATATTTTATTTATTTTTATTCTTAAATTCTATTTTTGTTTACAAGTAAATTAATGACTCAAGGGATAAATATAATACAAAATGGACAAATTGCATATCAAAATTATTAGATATATAATTGAAGAACCTTGAACCTATAAGTTATGAATTATTTATTGGACTTCATGGGGATTCATCCCTAACAAACAATGTAGAGGGAGTAATCCTCCCATAGTGCAAGAAATTGATCAACTTGTTTGTATTCTGCATAAGAAAAAAAAAAAAAAGTCCACCAAAATCTATGAGGAAAGATTGGATTTGTTACGAGCTTCGTTACTTAACCTTCCACTCACAAATCCATCAAAATCCGTCAATTAATGAAATTCTTCAAAATCTATGACTTTTTGGATATATCTAGACTTTTGTAGACTTTTTAAAAATCCAACCAAATTTGTATGAACTCTTTAAAAGTTTGAATTAAATACACTCAAACTTTTAAAGTCTTTTAAAATCTTAATTGAATACACCCTCCTTATATTCCGACCTAGTATGCGTTTTATTTTTGGCTTTTCTATTTTGTTTTTGACACCGTAAAAACAAAGTATGTTTGATACCATCGGTTATGTTTTGAATAGTATCAAAATGATTAAAAAATTTGAGTCGAAATTGGAAACACTATTTTAGCTTCTTTTTTTTTATTGTATTTCTGCTACTGTAGCGAAAACAAAAAAACTTAAAACACATTTTCGTTACGAAATGTGTTTTTAATTACTATTCAAAATACTCATAACAAAAACTCAAAATACAAACGCATGTCAGGCCATAGTTAAAAAATAATCGTACAATATTATAGATACATTTCAATTTCATCAAATTAAATTATGTCAAATGACAAAGATAAAAAAAATTCCTTAGAAACTGTGATAGTAAATTTTCATACAAAATTTTGGACATTTATGCATGATTAAAGACCAGATATACCTTTTTTTTTTTTTTGTCTCGGAAATTTAAAGTTCAATCTTATTATAACTTCTCTCTTAACTTCTAACGTATAACGGTTTGAACTAGTAAGTTCTGAGTAGCAATCCTTTAGGAAGAGAAACGATTTGATTTATCGAAAAATAGGAATTGATGCAGTCAGATTTTGGATGCCTTTAATCTCATTTTTCCTTTTCCTTTGCCGAGTACCTCTTTAATTTTATTTTTTTCACAATAGGAGTATTTGAAGCTTTGTTCCGTCTAATTTTAAAGACTTGTGCAAAGTGTTCATTTTACAAAGTAGTAAAACTCAACCTGCACAAGAGACGTGGCCCAAAAAATTGTTTGCATCGAAAGATAGTCAAGTTATAGCATTTTTAGCCCTAAGAAAAATTGAATGAAAATTGAATATTATATTACTTAACAGACACATAAATATTAATTCATAGCAAATAATATTGTTAAAAAAATTGAATAAAAATTGAATATTATATTATTTATAGCAAATAAATACTATTAGTGTAGGCTAAAGGTGAAACAGACACTATTAGTGTAGGTTGAAGGTGAAACAGTGTGATTCACATTGAATAGACACCAAAGTGTCTATGAGTATCGAATAGAAATTGTTAAAAGTTGAAACAATACGAGTTGTAACTTTTTGCATCAAAAGCACATGTCTCATAGCTATTCGAATACTTCCTACAAAGTAACCTAATTTTCTAGTGAGTCATTGTGTTTGTGTTTGAACCAAAGGTCAAGTGAGTCAAGTTCATTTGGTTTGAGTTAAGTTGAAGAGAAAGTCAAGTGAGTCAAGTTCATTTGGTTTGAGTCAAGTTCAAGAGAAAGTTGAGTCAAGTTGAAGAGAAAGTCAAGTGAGTCAAGTTCATTTAGTTTGAGTCAAGTTCAAGAGAAAGTCAAGTGAGTCAAGTTCTATTGCAACCAATTGCCAAAAGTCCGTTTAACACTATTGCAGGGCAATAAATGTCATTGAATCTAATTCAAGCCTCGATCTGACTTTATATGGGCCTTATATAACATGTAATTTCTGTCGTGCATATGTTATATGATTTTAGAGTGATATATATCTCTCATTTATATAATCTCATCAAAGTGTGTTGCATTTCTTGTACATTCTAGAAGTATATTTACTTGGTTTCAAAAATAACTATGATAATTATATATAATGAAGTTTGTACACGATGTCATGATTCTCTAAGCAGCCCATACATTTTTCTAACATTACCATCCAACAAGTTTGATAATAAACTAACCCAATGTGCTTAAATTTTCAATTGATAATTAAAAATTGAAATTTTTTGGTTTCTCTTTGATCTTTTTTAAGTGTTCAATATTCAGTGGTTGGTGGAGTCTCTCTGCTTCCCTTCTCAAGTGAAATTCAAATTGCCTTACTTAAGCACTTAATTCATTCATAAGTGCGGAAATAGATTATTAAACAGCATACGTAAGAAAATTTGCAAACACGAAACACGCCTGAACTAGCCTTTAAAGTTTAAACACTCAAATCCACGTGCCTGTGCTTGTTTAACAAGCTTAATAGATTTTAGGTAACGTATTGTGAAAAAAAAAATACGAAAATAAATATGAAAAGTATGGTGTTGAACTACAGTTCTTTATCCCCATAATTGTTTTCATGTCTTGCCTTCAGAAAATAAAAATATAGAAAGGGTACATAGAGAGCTAATGATATCTGAATTTAAGTAAAAATCATAATTTAATTGGAACAATCACAAATAAACATTTAGCATAATATTCGATAGCATTTCCATCCTCAAAAACTACCATAACCTATCTAAAGTTAGAAGGCCAGAAATTTCATTAGAATCGAGGTTGTAAACCGCCCTTCTGACAGGATTGGAAGCGGTATTAAAAGCCCCTCCATGCTTATTCTGGATCAGGGGAACCACCAGGAACAAGCTGCATTAAGCACAGAAATGTTAGTAACAGTGACCCACTTGAATGCCATTGACCGCTACTTATGGCATGTGGAAAACAGCTTCAAGCATATAGCTCAATGTGTTGGTTAAATTCAATCTATGGACCTTGTATGGTGTTTGAACTACAGAAGAATGATATAGGAAGTGCAATTCCTCGAAGAAAGAGGGATACAATGTTGACTTAGTCTAAATCGAAAGCTCATAAGCTGCTCTCGGTCACAACACTAAACACAACTAAAGGCTACAGTGAACTCGGATTAATATGAAAACCAGTCATTTTTTACTTACAATGGCGATGTTGTTCCCATTAAGCAAAATCTGATCAAGCTTTGTTATTCGTCGCCCTTCAGCAGTGATTTCACTGGAAAATAGAAGCATAAAGAAAACAGAATAGGAATAAGAACAGGAAACCTTTCAACACTAACAGATTCACGGGAACAAAGGGAAGTTACATGCGCGCACAAGCAAACGAAGAGTTCTAAAACATGTCTCTGAACAGTAGATATATGTGCAATTGCTCTAGCAGATCAATTATATGTTAGATCATCCACATGAAATTTAAATAAAATCCTGGTGGTTGGACAATACAATACAATTTTTCAATTTAATTTGTCTAAGTCATGATACAAAGTATGGCATTCGGGAATTCGCTTCGTCTGGTTTCCTCAAAGAAGTATGTTTGGTCAATTCGAATGAAGGATTTCAAAACATCAAGGCCTTATGGTACTAACAATTTTTTTGTAAATATGACTTTCTGGGTGAGATGAAATTTATCACTAACTTTTTGTTGGTGGTGTGAGTGTGTGACACCATATGAAGGATCAGAAACTTCGTGATCTACTTGTTCATTTACTTTCCTTCTCATAATTTATTCCTAATATCTGTATTATAGTCTTCTCTTAAAAGTCCAACAGGAAATGTTGCTCCCTGAGCTACATGGCATCAGTTAAGATGGTAACATCAACCACATTCCAGTCCTGAAATGCATAGAAACAGTGGCAAAGATATTAGGAATAATATCTGTGCCACTGTTTGAGTTCTACAAGATGTTCTGAAATTAGTTAACATATAATATGCATCACCACAAGTAAAATTCAGGATTGTGCTGGATCAGCTAGAGCCAAAATTTCAACTTTCAAGAAAGAGAAAATGAAGATAACTTTTTAACATTATGTGATGAACTGCCAAAAATAAGTTGAAGTGCAAAGCTGTATAACAACCACAGAACACTCCAATTTTCTTTTTTTTAATTGTTATTCAACAGTTCCAACTCAAAAAGAATTTTACTTGTTGAAACTCAAAACACAAGTTTAGGGCATCTAGAGTGAAAAAGGGATGATTTATCAATTTTTCAGGACAGAAAAAATTATCAACTAATCAAGTACTCTCCTATCAAAGAAAACTAATGCAAGTACTCCTTAGTAAAATGAAGTTTTTTCCTTTTGACAAGTCCTTGGTAAAATGAAGTTGAAAAGAATAAAGAGGACTTTGGTGAGAACAGTAAAAGTTTAATGGAACAATCAGGAATGAGTAGTGTCTGGGTGAGACCTAGGATGTAGATGGATCTAACAGATTTTGAACAGCTGAAATCCGGGTTTATCAAGCACACTCCTCAAGAACTTATATCTTCCATCCAACTAGAACAAGCAATGCTAAAATGCTAAAAATCCAATACACATTTCCACCAGAGACGAGATAAAAAAAACTTGTCATGTTCAACGTAAAAAGAGTGCACATGCATAATAAATTACCAAAAACAACCATAGAAAGTAGAGGAACTTTTAAGGGGCTCAATTAGTTCAATTATGCAAAATGTTTAATTATTCTCCAGTTCAAATAACATTAACCTACCCCAAGGGGTTGGCTCAAGTGGATAAAGAACTTGGCCCTAGTGCCTAGCAAGCATTGGGTCTAAGGATCAAGTTCTCTTGGGAACAAACAATTCTTTGGGGGTGGGTGTATGTGTCCCAACTAGGAAAAAAAAAAACCACATCAACCCCCACCCAACATAAACAAAAATGAAGGCCGAAAGATCTGTGGAGAGAACTATAATCAATATCCAGCCATAACTAGCGATAATTCTCTTAGAGACAAACTTCTGAACTTAAACGGTTGCAATTGAAGTAAAATGAGAGAGAGAGACATGGAATGAGAAATTTAATTGAAGTAAAATGAGAGAGAGAGAGACATGGACAGAGAAATTTAACTCTCTCTTGACAAGGATAAAAATAATATTCTTGAAGGAGAAAAACAAAAAGGGCGAATTGCATAAAAAAACCCCTTAACAATTACCAATTTGCAGAAAACCACCCTTATGAATTTTTGGGCAAAAAACTTCCCTCAAACAACCAGGGGGGAGGGGGGTTTACTTTAAAGGGACAATTACTAATATACCCCCAAGTCAAGGGGGTCATAGTTACACATCAACGTGGTAAATTATAAAAGATCACGTGGTCTGTCTTGTCGAATCAAGTTAATACTCTACATCAATGATCGATCATAAAGTTTACATTTTTCTTTTTTCAACCATAAGAACAAATGCACACACATACATATGGTACAATAAAGTTAAACTAGTGTAAGATTAATAGCTATCATGTGCCATTCAATTACCTTTTGTAATTAAGATTCATTTTTGTCGATCTAATTGTTTGATCAAATGTCCATCTCATATACTTGTATATATACGAATTGTATAAAATCAAAAATATAATATAAATATTATAATAATTGTATATAATATACTTTTTTATGCTTTCTTTAATTAAAAGCATGGTAATGCATGTAACAGAAAATATAAGTTCAAATCTTATTATTCAATAAAGGAAAAATAAAAAACAGAATTTTTATCTAAAATTCACACAATTGGGCGAGTTGCATAAAATCCCCCTTGACTTGGGGGTATTTTAGTAATTGTCACGTTAAAGTAACCCCCTTGGTTAGTTGAGGAAGTTTTTTTGCCCAAAAAAAAATCCATAAGGGGGGTTTTCTGCAAATCGGTAATTGTCAAGGGGGATTTTATGCAATTCGCCCAAACAAAAATACAAGAAAGAGGAAGAGGATCCTCGTAAAAGGATGAACATATAGAAAGAAAAAAAAAAAAAAAGGGGAAATATGTAACGATCTGTAAAATTAACACAAATTAGTGGTTAGTTAAAAGGTGAAATTGTAAAATACTAATTAAGTTTTGATAAATTAAGAAGTAATAGAAAATAAAAGAACAGAATCCAAATATGATCAGGAGATACAGAGATTATATAATCCTAAAATGAATAGGGGAGTATTGAGACCATATATATATAGGGTTGCCTACAAAACCCTAGAGTTATTCTAATCAGTCGTAACCTTGAAGAGGGAGAACTAGAGGTTAGAGGTGATCAAGGAAAACTCACAATATTTAGACGCAAGTAGTATTCTAATTTTTTTACAATAAATGGCATGTTTCTAGTCTAAATTTTAATAAGTTAAATTGATTAAATTCTAAAATAATGTTAGTAAAAAAATGTAAAGATTGTTACTTTATCAATTACGCCTCATCAGTATTGACTTGGATGCATGGATGTCATAAAATTGGTTGTTGTATGTGAATATATAGGCATATAAATAAACGATATTAGATAAAGATATATGTGTGTGTGTGTGTGTATTTATTTGCGAACAAGATGCTGGACCCGAAAAAATGAACCATAAGAGTCTCTCTCAAGAACTCTAAACCGTGTAACGCTTATATATATTGTATAGCTTAAACATTAAACTAACAGTGGAGTGAAAGTTTAGAGCAGAAGTTGGGTATTTCTCTAGCCGAAATATGAATATAGGGCCAAGGAATTGGATGAATCAAGGAATAAAATATTATAAATATGGGGCATATGTAAGTGTTGATGTTGAAAGATTTATAAACTTAAAACTTGGATATGATTTGAGGTTGTATAAAGTTGATTTTGAGGTGCTAAGTGGCTGGAGTGGCAACACTAGGGCTTTTGATCTCTACATATGAAATAGTTGGAGAAGAAGACCCACTTCGGGTCAGTTTGCGCATGCAGGCCGTGGTGTGGGTGGTTTGTGATTGAGATATTGGGAGCATGGTCGTAACTACGTGTGAGACCAAGATGTAATACGGTCGTAACTGCATGTGAGACCGCGATATTGATCATTTATCGTAATTGTGTGTGAGACCACGATCATTATCACATAGACGTACTGTGTATGAATCCGATGATTTATATATGGTGCACCTGTTGTTGATTAAATGAGCTCATGTTAGTTGTATAATGTGATCGATTTTTTAGGGAAGTGTATAGAACCCTATCCGTTAGAGGTTGTGTACTCTCTTGGAGGTTGTATGTGGGTTAGCCATAGGTTTTGGGTATTGTGGTACAATAAGTTTAATTAAAATTATATGTCGAACATATGTAATTATAAGATTAAAATTAACTAAGTAATCTGAATTGAGATTTACGATTTAACGGTGTAATTCCAAGATATATCTTGTTGAGTAGTGAGTACTATTGGGTAATAATAAATAATTTAATGTTGTAATGCTATTTATATGGTGGTTATTGTCGATTAATTAGAATGTTAGCTTACTGGGCTTTCCCAAGCTCACCCCTCTTTCCCAACATTTCAACTACAAATCAAGTTGGTACGCGGAGATGGCATGTGATAGCCTAGAGACATTTAGTTTACTATTTTTATTATTCTAGTTTTATATCTAGTTTGAGTGGTTATGTAGTGAGGATAGCTATTGTAATAGAGATGGAATTTTATTATTTGATGTTGGATTATTGTAGGTTTTATTATATTTAATGATACTTAGTTGGTAGCATGATTTATTTAATGTTGTGGTGGATGATTTTAAGTATTGAATGGAAATCAAGCACTAGATTTAAAGCATATGACTAGATGTTCTTGTGTATTAATTTCAGGGCATGACAAAATAACTCAATGAAAGAATGCCAAGTAGGAATTAATATCCCAACAAAAAATTGCAATGTCTGTTAGCACACCATTTTTCTCCCAAATAGATGGTCAAGTAGAAATGCAGCAAAAAGTACACACCAAACATTGCTGCAACATCTAATGAGTTAATCAGATCCAAGATTAGTACATGCATCAGTTCCAGGAGAGGGAAAAAAACACGCTTTGAGAAGTCTAAAAAATACAGAAGATAGTGGAAATGTTGTCCTAAATAATCTAACATCACCGTCCACCCAAAAAAGTCATAAACAGCCATCTCATTACAGGTGAACAATATTGAAGCAAAGGGATCTAGACCACATAATGAAGTTAATGACAGGGCGCTACCAGATAATTCCAGTGGAGCCAACAATGAACTAGTATCCATGACCACTGGACAATTAATGAGAAGAGGGCCAACCATTTTACCCGTGTCCCCAGCGCCTCCACACATACAAACTAGATAGAGGGCCTTGTTCCTGGCCTTCCTAGAGCATGAAAGAAGTAATACAATTTTCAGTGCCACAACCCAAAAGAAGGGTTAGCTAAGGAAGGACATCACGAGACTAATAAATTAGAGGATAATGAAAAGAAAGAAAAAACAGACAAAGAACAGACCAAATAGAAAAGAAATATGAATACAAAGAATCTTTACACTCAAGAGCTCACAAACTAGAATACTAAGAAATTTTGAAATATATATTTATCCATGATATAACAATCGTATGTATGTTCATCAAGCTAATTATCATCATCATTCCTTTGGAAATTAATACGTGTAGTCTTGAAATTGTGGGAATGCTTTGAAGAATTCCAAATCAATTTTATTTAATCATTTGCTTTCTATAAGCATAGTGTTGCGTCAATAAGACTTGGGTTTTGCTGATCAAAATTAAAGTGTGTACCCTTTTTTTTTTTACTCTAGATTAGTTAGAGTTCAAAAGTTAGATAGCATCATGTTGTTACCTCTTGGACATCGTTGAAGATGGGAAATCCAAGCTTCATTCAAGGGTAAAATTGTAATCTTCTACACCAAGGGTATAAAGGCAAATTGACACTTGAATGCATTCACCAATATTAGGGTTCATGCATACATGCATTGGGGTTTCTAAGATTTCATGATTAAATTTGATTTGATTCAGAAAATCATTTTTGATATGCATGCAAGGGTTCTGGAAAATACCTAATTTGAAAATTTTGAAGTGTAAAGTTCTCGTATAGTTGGATCGAATGAGCTTCCCATTGAAGCTCTCCAGAGTTGTGTCGATCAATTGACATGCTCCTTGATCCATCAATCTAATTGAAAATTCATCAATTGCATTAGAAATTGGTGAGTGTTCCTAGAGTGTTGACATCATTGTTGCAGAGCTAATCTGATAAGGTCAACACCAACAACACCGTTCAATCCATCATAGATAGTGCTGGATGACTAGTTGGCTGGAAATTGAATGACTAGTTGGATGAGCAAATTCGTGTGTTGCGAAGTCTGCTGATGAGCAGATTGTTTGGGATGATGGATTGAGTAGATTTTAATTTTTAGTTATAATATGAATTTAAAGTTCTTTTATTTTAGTTTAAATTCAAAAGGTAGTTAAAAGCAATTAATCCAACCAACAAGACCTAGTCTTGCCCCCTCTAAGTATAGATCATGGACTTTGCGTGATTCTATATCAAAGCCTAGAGTTTCAATCTTACAACTATCACATAGCATTTGCTTAATGTAATGCCATACACCCAAATACGAGTATAAAGCCAAACCACCAAGTGATGGATAAGAAAACCATCTTATCTTATAACGTTGGCACCAAGAGTGAAGCAAGCATCGATGATTCACCTAATGTGCCAGTAGTTGTGAGATTATTCCAGCCCTTCCAAGGAGATGCCAAAGGATCAATTCCAATATACAACTATGAAACTCACAACAAATCCTTCAACAATTTCAGCCAAAAATTATGCTTCAACTTGTAACTCAACCATTTACGGAAGAAAAAAAAAATTGTGACTGAAAATGATGTGCCTATACCATGCAAGAAGCAACCAATAAAAGAGAAATAAAATGTCTTGTTGAAGCACATGATGCTACTAAATTGTCTACGGTATTGAGTACTTTGGTGGTCAAAACTTTGTGGATTAGGCCCCCTGTGAAGGTAGGAGCTACGATACCTCCACTTAATTCTCTCTAACAGATTGTTGACATCAAGAGTTCCATCCTCGGAGGAATGTGCAAATATCTTTCAATCTCAAAACTTGATGAAACATTAATGAACAAGGTTTTGGGCTAGTTAAGCTCTGGCCAGGTTCAATTGAAATTCAACCAAATGGTCCATATCAAGTTTAAATAGCCCAATAATCAGTACACCTCAGATCATTTGCAAATTACAACCCAATAATTTGACACCCAATGTTCTAAAATCAAAAAAAGAAAGTCAATTACTTATCCCAAAAAAAAAAAAATGAAAGTCAATTCAAAGGCCAGTCACAATCCAAAACTTCTTGAGTTTTTGGCCTTATCTGAGTGAACCTACATTTTAACATTTTTTGTATTCAACAGAATATTTTCAGTTTCCATCAGATTTTTCTGAATAATGGTCGAATTTTCATTCAAAATAATGAATATATATATATATCTTGAATTTGTCTGAATATTCCAGATTTGTTGCTGATTTTTTTGTTTTTCAAGTTTTACCTGATTTGATTTAATTGATCACCAAATTGCACCAAACCTTCATCCAATTTAAAATTATGCTATAACCCAAATAGACACGAGTCCATATGAACTCAAGCCTAAACCTCTAGCTCATCTGAACAATCTTGAACTATACTCATTCTTAGTATAATAAATAAAAGGGAATACATATTCTGCAAATCATGTTGACATAATTATATAATCAAATATTAACCCTATTGTCCTAAAGAAAAGCATATATGATTATATGAAAGTCTAGACAGAGATGTAGAGAGAGGTACGAACTATTCAGTGACATCTTCGAGGACCATGTTGACGTAGACGTCGAAACCCCTGAGGGTACCAACGAGTTCCTTGTCACCTTTCATTATCACCCATATCTTCGACCCTATGCACCGATCTATCAACTCTGCAAAACCCAAACGATTACTTATTTATTTCCTCAATTAAGTTTTTGTTCTTGCTCATGGAGTTAGATATAGAGAGAGAAAGTAGACAGAGATAGATGGTACCTGAGGGAAGGAGCTGTGAAGGATTGTTGGCCATCTCTCTCTCTCTCTCTCTCAGCAGAGCTCAAGCAGTGATTGCTTAAAGGTTCTTTCCTACTCTCTGAGAAGTTCACGTACGGCGAAACACAGAGGAGTTTAAAGTAGGAAGAATTTAAATGACTAATTACTCCATTTTGACCTATTGAATTTACATTGTTACCCAAGTGCTTTATGGTTCTTTTTTTATGTTTTTTTCAAAGTAAAAATGATACTCGGTTCGATCCAAAATTATTGTCTATCATTATAATCGCAACTCACATATATGGGGATGGCAATTTGTCCGCTCGCGTGGGATATCTGCACCAAAACATCCTGTTTGGAGTAAGGTGGAGTAAGACACTACTCTCATGGGTATTCGTCCTATAGTACTTATCTGTATTATTATTAAAAGTACGAAACAATTTTTTTTAGTTTCAATACACTATTTTTTTATTTTTAAATTAAAAAATATAATTACTCAAGCAAAACTCTTTCTTCTTTTATTAACCCTTTCTTTTTCTTTCTAATTTCTAAATTTATTTTTTTTATTTAAATTATTTTCCAAACAAAATCCTTTCCTTTATATATATGAACAATTAATTTGGTGGTGTATTATTGTAGTACAAGAGATTCAATAATTTAAAGTGAGTGATTTATTTACAAAGTTTCAAAACGTTTTGTAGGTAATTTTTTTAAACTATCATACATGCATATTCATCTTAGTTCAAGATTTTTTAGTTTTAATACACTATTTTTTTATTTTTTCTATACTACTATTAAAAGTATGAAGGGGTTTTTTAGTTTTAGTACACTATTTTTTTATTTTTAAATTAAAAAATAGAATTACCCAAGTAAAACTCTTTCCTTTTTTATTTAAATTATTTTTCAAGCAAAACTCCTTCCTTTATATATATAAATAAACAATTAACTTGGTCGTGTATTATTGCAATATAAGATATTCAATAATTTAAAGCAGGTGATTTCAGACGGCTTAATCTTCACAAAGTTTCAAAACGTTTTGCAGGTAATTTTCTTAAAGTGGGTGATCTCAGACGGTTTAATCTTCACAAAGTTTTAAAACGTTTTGCAGGTAATTTTCTTAAACTACCATACATGCATGTTCATCTTAGTCCAGGGTTTTTTTAGTTTCAGTACACTATTTTTTTATTTTTAAATTAAAAAATAAAATTATCCAAGAAAAACTCTTTCATTTTTTATTTAAATTATTTCACAAGCAAAACCCTTTTCCTTTTTTATTAACTATTTCTTTTTATTTATAATTTCTAAATTTACTTTTTTATTTAAATTATTTCCCAAACAAAACCCTTTCCTTTATATATATAAATAAACAATTAACTTTGTAATG
Source organism: Cornus controversa (assembly GCA_026545225.1). Classification (NCBI taxonomy): domain Eukaryota; kingdom Viridiplantae; phylum Streptophyta; class Magnoliopsida; order Cornales; family Cornaceae; genus Cornus; species Cornus controversa. Next base: position 43,891,499 of record CM048847.1, on the reverse strand, counting down.
TATTATTGTAGTACAAAAGATTCAATAATTTGAAGCAAGTAATTTCTTCACAAAGTTTCAAAAAGTTTTGCAGATAATTTTCTTAAACTACCATACATGCATGTTCATCTTAGTTTAAAGTTTTTTAGTTTCAGTACACTATTTTTTTTATTTTAAATTAAAAAATAGAATTATCCAAACAAAACTCTTTCCTTTTTATTTAAATTATTTCTCAAGCAAAACCCTTTCCTTTATATATATAAATAAACAATTAACTTAGTCATGTATTATTGCAGTACAAGAGATTCAATAATTTAAAGCGGGTGATTTCAGAAGATTTAATCTTCACAAAATTTCAAAACATTCTGCAGGTAATTTTCTTAAACTACCATACATGCATGTTAATCTTAGTCCAGTATGTTTTACATTAATTCTTTTTATTTGGCGTATTTGTGTACAAATTAAATACACAGTACGTATTACGCATATATACGCATTTATGTATGTCTATATGATCTATGAACAATATGTAAAGTGTATCTTGGTAATCATTGATCAACATGTAATAATAATTCTGGTACGTAATAATGTGTATATGTGTGTGTGTGTGTGTATATATATATATATAACCAAGAGAGATTTAACCATCTCTCTTGGTAATCAACTTGTATGTCGTAAGTAGGATACATAAATATATGTAGTCTTTTTTTTTACATTTGATGCAACTGCTATAAGTATATTTGGTGTAGATTTTTTGTGCCTAGCTCGAAATATTAATTCTAACAGAACATGATTGGATTTTATATGCACAATGCACTTAGAGATATATAATTGATAATGGTTGTGTAATAAATAATAATATATTTTAATATTTTATGTTAGGGATGAAGTTAGAGAGTGAAGAAATAAAATTAGAAAAAAAATCATTTAAATAGTATTATATTTTAGGAGTACGTGTTAGGAATGAAGTTAGTAGAGAATAAATAGAATTAAAAAAAATATCAATATATAAGAATTATAATATATATATTTTTATTTTTTTGAATTTTAAAAATAAAAAGATGGTGTGTTGGGGATGAAGTGTGAGAAAAAGAATAAATAGAATTTAAAAAGTCATAAAAATAAGAATTATAATTTTATTTCTCTTTTTTCTAGAAATAGGAAGAATTTGTGTTAGAGATAAAGTGTGAACTAAATTGGAATTCTAACCTAATTAAGCCATATTTGGTGTAGATTTTTTGTGTCTAGCTCGAAATATTAATTCTAATGGAAAATGATTGGATTTTATATGCATAATGCACTTAGAAATATATATTTGATAATGGTTGTGTAATAAATAATATTATATTTTAGGACTTTGTGTTAGGGATGAAGTTAGAGAGTGAAAAAATAGAATTAGAAAAAAATACTTATTTAAATAATATTATATTTCTGGAGTATGTGTTAGGAATGAAGTTAGTGAGAAAATAAATAGAATTAGAAAAAATATCAATATATAAGAATTATAATATATATTTTTTTATTTTTTTGAATTTTAAAAACAAAAAGATAGTGTGTTGGGAATGAAGTCGGAGAGAAAGAATAAATAGAATTAGAAAAGTTATAAAAATAAGAATTATAATTTTTATTTTATTTTTTATGAAATAGGAAGAATTTGTATTAGGGATGAAGTGTAAACTAAATTGGGATTCTAACCTAATTAAGCCACTCTAAATGGATTTGAAATTCTTTAGACATTTAAGAAAAAAAATAATTCTAATTAAATTAAATGATTTAAAACTCCGTAAATTATTTTTTCTAATTAAATTATTTAAATTTTAAAAATAGGAAGATTTTGTTTAGGAATGAAGTGTAAGAGAAAGAATAAATAGAATTAGACAAAAATATACATATTAATATATAAAGATGGGTAAAATCCTTTTACAAATTAAAATATTTATTATATTAATAGTTTTAAAGTTCGTCTTATATCGATAATATATACTTGAGACCATTAAATAATACAAAAGTACACAGGGGTTTTTTTAGTTTCAGTGCACTATTTTTATGTTTTTAAATTAAAAAATATAATTACCCAATAAATTTTTTTTATTTTAAAATTAAAAGAATAGAATTACCCAAGCAAAACCCTTTCTTCTTATTACCTATTTCTAAATTTAAAAAAGTAAAATCCTTTTCTTTTTTTTTATTTTTAAATTATACCTTTTGATTTCTTATAGTTTAGACTTGATTCATTCCATATGAATAATAGTTAACTTATATTACCAATGTTTCGTAATGGAAATAGTTTTGAGTGTTTTAATTAATGTGTTTGAATGTGTTATAATAGTTTTGACTGTTTTGAGTGTCATAATAAAATTTTAATTTATTTTTAATCAACGTGCATCGCACATACTTTAAGCTAGTATATATATATATATATATATAAAGGAAACTAAGTCTTAAATCCAAAATTTTTAATCTCAATTCTCATTCAGCCGCTAGAGTTGAGACCAGAACGACAATACATTCCCACAGACCCATTCCACTGCACTGTCACTTGCCACGAAGCACCATCACCTGCCATCGACCATCGCTTTCCACCAATCAGTTCCCTCTGTCTTCCGATCAGTTCTCTGTCTCTTCTTCTCTTCTTCATCCTCTTCACTCTAGTATTATACTCCTTTTTTTTCTTTTTCTTCAAATTTATAAATGGATAAATCTTTATTTTTCACTATAGTTGTTAGTTAAAATAATTTATTTTGCTTGGTTAGTCCTTTGATCTAGAAGACAAACTATTACTAAGTATTGTTTGTTTAGTTGTATGGCAGTATACTATTTTGGTATGTTGGTTTGTTTACTGACTATTGTTTGTTTAGTTGTTAGTTAGGATAATTTATTTTGCTTGGTTACCAGTATGCTATGAGTCATGGTATTGTGGAACTGTAATGTAATGAAAATTTTTGTCTTAAAAAAAAGTATAAACGAGGTGGGATGGAAAATATTAAACAGTTTCGGGAATGGAGGTTGAGGATGATTTTGTAAACGATTTTGGGGTAGGGTCGGGGTTCCTTTGTTAAATGGTTGTGGGGACGGGGAAGGTAAAACCTGCCCCACCCGTTGTCAAAGAGGGACAAAAATAATGGAACAAAAGGAGTAAATGCATTCAACTTTTTAATAATGCACTCCTTTTATTTATTTTTATATAAAAAATAATAATTTATTAAATCAAGTTGTTAAAAAATCTATATATTAAATCAAGAACAATAATGTCATTTCATATAAAATAAAATAAAATACATTTACCACCTCTATTTTCCAAAATCCCTCATTTTTCTTTTTTCAACTGCATCAATGAGGCCTCTTTTTTCTCCCACAAATAAAAGACAATAACAAATATAAAATAAAACAAGATCATTTACAATTCTATTTTTTATATAGATAATTTATTTAAAAATCTCTTCCTTTTTTTTTTACTAGTTAGAGGACTCGCATACTCTTTTTCCACACCGAGACTTGTACCCCTCTCTTCCTCTTTAAGGAAATGGAGGTTATACTATTAAGCTACAAACCTTTTGGTAAAAATTCTCTTACTTCTCCCCCCTCTATTATTTTTATTTATAGCATTTTATTTTCTCAACCAAATAAAAGATATTTGCTTTCCTACCCTAAGTCACACATAGCAAGAGCGAGTGCGAGAGTGAGAGTGTAAAAGCGACAAAATCTATGTCATACAAAGAGTGGCAAAGCGAAAACACACACATAGCGTAAGAGTGACACCCATTTACAAGAATTATGTGACTTATTAGGGTGTTCGTATAATTTAACCTACGTACACAAGTGCTAATTATCTCATATAATACAATTGTCTATTTTTTAATGTAACAAAGTGTTTAGGAAAAATTAGATTTTAGTAACCAAAATTACAAAAAAAAAAAAAAAATTGCTTTATAGCGACGTTAAACTCAAGAAAATATAAATAGTGACCAAACTTAAAAAATAATTGATAATGAGTGATAATTTAACTTTAATGTCCATAATATCCTTCTTAGGGATTTTGATAAGATAAGTTAATTCAATGTTCTACTAGATGGATAAGATAGGACCATTCAAATTCAAAGAGTCAGATGACGTATATCCATCTAAGGCCATTCAAATTCAAACAACTCGAATATACTAAGGAGAATTCGACGGGTGTACGCCACACTAATTGACCTTCTATAAATGAAAAGAAGGTCCACTGGCCAGGTACAAAATAATTATTGGAGCATCTATTATTCTTCTTTCATATCTTCTCTGTAATCTGACTTGAGCGTCAGAGGGTTCTAGCCGGTTGATCTATCTTTTATGTTTTGCAGGAACACAGAACTGAACTAGATTACAAGGTTTTTTGCATCAACAATGTGTATATTTATATATTCTATTTCCTTAATGAAATATTGGTTCAACATAAATAAATAAATAAGAGGAAAATATATATATATATATATATATATATATTTACTTTTTTTCCTAGAACGTGAGTTCCAACGCAACTTTGGAATGAAGCAGGGTGAAGAAACTCTATGCAATTGACATTCTACTCTACAATATCAGCAACCAAGATTAAATATCAAATAGCAAAGGCCAATATATATGTATTCCAGTACCGTCTCAAACTCAGCCTTAAATAGACATTTGTATTTATATAAAAATAAATTAAATAGCTAAATCTATTTGTAGTTTGATTCAATCAATAAACAAAATCGATAGCAATTTCTTAAAATTTGATTAAACTGTATTATAAAAACAGTGTAAATTAATATTATGGTTTTAGAAGCTTTTGGTATTCAGAGTGGGGTTGGAGAAAACCAATAAGGGACTGATAATCTCTAAATAAAAGGAAGGGTGTTTTGGACATTAAAGTTAAATAGTCATTCATTGACAATCATTTTTCAAGCTTGGTCACTATTTACCTTTTTTTGAATTTAAGGTCACTGTAAAGTAAATTATTTTAATTTTGGTCACCAAAATATAATTTTTCCTAGAGTTTATCTTTTATAATTTAAACTTATATTCTTCATCTCTTATTTTCTTAAATCTATCATCTACCATTTTTAGCCTTTTTTCCTAACAATGTTTGTAGAGGCCAAGTTATTTTTGACTTATTTTCTTTTTATTTTTATTTATTATCTTGGAAATGATTTTAAATAGATTTGCACGTGTTTTAAATATGAATTACATGTGTTGGGACTAGTTATGAGGTCCAGGGAAGTTTTTGAGTTATTTGGTTTATTTTGGGATTTTCGTGTCAGCGGGGTCAGGGACGCGGGTCTAGTGGGCCTGAAAAATCAGATATTTTTTCAGGAATACTTATTTTAAGTTTTAAAATAATTGAAATTTTAGGAGGGAGATGGAGTTGATTTCAGGGTCATAGCCACTTTTAGAATTAAAATTAGAGGTCACGAAAGTACGTTAAGTGATGTAAAGGCATTTTGGTCATTTCGCACCATTGGGCATATAAATATACAATTATAGAATTTCAGCCATATCTTATCTCTCTAAACATTTGGATACACTCCTTCTCTCTTCTCTTTTCATCTCTGCTTCTTCTCTCTAATATTTGAAGACCTTAGAGTGTGATTCGAAAAGCGTCGAAGAAGAAAGGGTTGCTCTACGCGTTGAGAGCTTGGATTTGGTCCAAATAAAGTTTTTTTTTTGTTGATTTTGGATTCGGTGAAATTGGGAGTTTTGTTTATAAACTCTTATAAACTAAGGTAGAGATGTCAAAACCTATGATTTATAGAGTTTTTGTGATTAGGTTGGATGCCTAGGGCATACAACTAGATTTTACATGTGTAACATGCGTATTGTTGATGTATAACATGTATAAATATGTTATTTGCATGATTTGAAAAGATGCAAGTGATGAATATGTGCTTATATGTTTTCTATGTAACTTATGTGGGCTTGACATGTGAAAAATTGGGGTTTAAGGTTTGTTTGGCTCACTTTTATGAACTTTGTGGCCATGTGTTTGATAATATGCCTCAATGAGAATGTGAAAGCATGTTTTATGTGTAGGACATGAATTTAAAACTGTTATATACACATTTGGCATGAGAGCGTGTGGCAATGAGCACATATATATATAATGTTCATACATTGCACATACATGGTTTGAGGGTGTACGTAGGAAAGCTTAAGGATACTAAATAGATCGACATATGAATTTAGAAGTAAAACCAAATGGACCGACAACAGAGTTCGGCTATTTGAAGGAAGTGGTATGAAAGACCAAATGGACCTTCATTGGAATCCAAGTCCTTGGTTGTATGTGTGACACAGATGGGAGATACATGACATGATACATACGATGTATATAGTTCATGGCATGGTTACTAGCATATGACATTGTATGCGTGTGATATGAATATGTTGTATGCGGTATTTACGGAGCCTTAGGATATGTGCTTTAAGCATTTCTACTAAGCATATAGGAGTTCATCATTTTTATATACAAACATTTCAGGTGCCCGAAAAGGAAATGGCAGAGTCCCACCAACCTTGAGTTGGGCGTAAAGGTTAGACGACTTTTTAGGTGGTTTTATGAATGCATGTTCAAAATGTGGACTAAGATGCATAACTTATATGTATATTGATGTATATTTTGGATATTTTGATTATGAGACTTCAAATAATCACAAGGTTCGGATTCAAAATGCATGTATATAGACTTTTTTGGTATATTCAAGTGCATTGTGAGATTTAGTTGTCAAATTATGAATGATGATGATTATGAAATGATGAATGGATAATTTAGATTTCATTTATGTTCTAAAAATGTCTAAGTGAATGTATGTGAGTTCGGGAGTGAAAAGATCGACCTAAGTGGTTAAAACTTGAAACAAGGGTTGAATACTTTGTAATTTTGGTTATGAGACTTTGAATAATCATAATGTTCAGATTTGAAATGCATGTATATAGACTTTTTTGGTATATTCAAGTGCATGGTGAGATTTAGTTGTCAAATTATGAATGATGATGATTATGAAATGATGAATGGCTAATTTAGATTTCATTTATGTTCTAAAGATGCCCAGGTGAATGTAGGGCTGCAAATGAACCGAGTCGAGCCTAGCTTGAGCCTGCTCGGGCTCGGGCTCGTTTTGTTTGTGAGCTCGCTCAAACTCGGATCGGGCTCGTGACGAGCTCAAAACCTGAGCTCGGGCTCGGGCTCATCATTATTTTGAGAAGCTCGGGTTCGACTTATTTAATAAAAAAATTCATTCGGGCTCATGTTCAAGATCGTTTTAGCTTTTTCATGAACGTAAACGAGCCTACACAAGTCTATGTTCATGAACATATTCATGAACTTACGAGCCCTAAACGAGCTTTGTTAACGAACATAAATGAGCTCATGTTCACGAGTTGAGCCCAACATTGTTCGGGCTCAGCTCATTTATTAAACTAGCCTAGAAATCAAGCTCGAGCTCGGCTCGTTTCCTTAACAACAAGCCTAAGCTGAGCCCTTAACGGGCCCGAGCTTGAGCTGCTCACGAACAGCCCGGTTCATTTGCAGCCCCAGGTGAATGTATGTGAGTTCGGGAGTGAAAAAATGGACCTAAGTGGTTAAAACTTAAAACAAGGGTTGGCTGCCTGGGAGATTACAATTAATCGTATAACTACGATGAATCGTAAGCTAAATTACGATGGATCTTATAATTGAGGCAAATTAAGTTGGAAATTATTAAGCAAACACGAGGGCTACGATACATATACGATTGATCGTAGAGTTACAATTGATAGTAACATGCATTACGATATATCGTAATGCTTTAGGGGAGAATTTAGCTGAGTTAAGTGGACTGTTTGGTTTGGTTATCAATTGAGGGCTCATTATCGATGATTGGTTTAAGGCATAATTTAATGATAATTATGAGAGTACGCTTTCGTGAGATTATGAGACTAAGACCTTAGGTTAATTAGTTTTGATTGATGTTTTGGGTTGGAACTTGAGAATATGTGTATAAACTTTCTCATGGTTGGTCTCGGTGGTCCGGAATTGGAACCGAGGAGTGATGCAAAGGTATCAGAAAGTTGTTTGGAATGTTTATCCAGGGTCATGGGGCAGTAACCAAATAAGCCTAACGTTTCACCTTCGGAGTTCGGGCTTAGGTTGGGAGATTCCGGTAACTCGAATTTTGGGTTGTGACAATAATGTTATATTTAAGTCACAAATACGGACATTACCATAAATTAATTTTTTTTTTTAAAAATCTATATTAAGGTAATCTCTTCCATTTATGCATCTTCCCAGATCCTCTCCATGACTCAGAGAATAGTGTACTCCATCAAAGGAAGAGATTGATAGGATCATGGGACCCACCTATGATGGTCCACCTTAATTCTCAAAACTAATTTTGAAAATATTTTTAAGTGAATTATTGGATGATGTGGCATTTTTATAACCCTCAGATCTAGTTCCAGGGAATAAAACAGAGAGATTTTGAAGGAGAGAATCCAAATCCGTTAGCTTAGGTAGTAAAATACGAAATGAGTAAAAGATAGATGCGTGATATGTGCATGTGTGGCAATAGTTTTTCTTACAATATACGATTACAAATTCGACATAAGAAAAAATATATATTTTTATTCGGTGTTTTTTGTTCATTTTTTACTTTATTAGAGTATCAATATAATCCATTCCATGGTGTCATTATTTTTATTGACAAAATAAACAATTATGCTACGTTTCATATGAATGAATTTATGGAATGGAATGGTCATTCCACTTTTTGATTCATTTTCTTTTGTTTGGTGTGCAATATTAAAGGTAGAATGGTCATTCCCGAAAATGCACATTCCTTTTCTTGACCTAAGGAATGCCCATTTCATCATCACATAGAATTATTGCCCATTTGGGATTGCTTTTCAAAAGCTTAAAAGCGCTTTTATTTTAAAAATTTGCATTTATTTGTATCAAAGTAGAGGTTTTATATTTTAGGCAATTGTTTCTTCTTATACAATTTTATCCTTTTTATTATTTTAAAGACGATTTCACCCCTTCTTTTATAAAGTTATTATTATAAAATATTGTAACATTCTATTAAAGAGTATTATTGTAAAATTAGCAATATAAGTATTTAAAAAAATATTATTGCCAAATATATTAAAAATAAAAAAGTACTTTATACAATGTATTACTAAACACCTAACATTTTTTTTACCAACAACAATTTTTTGGCAACTCTACTAACAAAAGTATTTTTTCAGTCTAACACCAACCCCAAAAGGACTCTTAAAATAAAATAACTTTAAGACAAAAAATCTTATTCTCTCTCAATATTAGATCTTACCTAGGGTTTATTATTCATTCACAAGACAATAGAGCCCCTTTTTCACATACCACCACCGTCATTGTCGTTGTTGCTTCCACTGCCATCGTTACCACTGTTTTCACCACCACCTTCCACTATTGCCACTGTTGCTGCCACCACCACCTTCCATCACCGACACCACCACACTACCGTCGCTTTCCACCATTACCATTGTCACCATCGCCGCCTCCTTCCACCACTGTAATTGCCACACCGCTGTCGTCGTTGCTGCCACCGCCACCTCCACCACCACCATATTTAAGAAATGCTTTCACCAAACATTTTTTATCTCATGAATTCCTTTTACGAAAGTTTTATCAAAGAATGACTTTTGATATGAGGAAGCTCCACCAAAAGGAGCCAAGAACTAAATATTAATTTTGTTTTTAAAAAATTACTAAAGAATGTTACTTCGTTAGTTTTTTTTTTTTTTGGTTATTGGGAGGGACATTTTGGAGAATTTAATTTAAAATTCATTCCATTCTATATTTTAAATTGATTTTCAATTGGTCCAATCAAACACTAGAATGGTGACAATCATTCCATTCTTTTATCATTTTATATTTGTGACCAAACAATTGAATGAGAATGAACATTCCATTCCCTTCTTATTTTCATTCAATTACCATAAGCATTCCATTCTCATTTCATTTTATTTTTACTTACCAAACATTATCGAAATGTTTATTGATAAGAGTACAACATTGTCGGTATCTGAAATATCCAATAATTTTTTAATTTTGAAAAATGTCTCATTTATCCTCTCTTAATTTCTCATCTTCACTCCCTCTTCTATGTGAAACAAGTATCAATGTTTTGAAAACTTGTTTCATAGTTTCTTCTTCCCCCTGTAACTTCCATTTCCTTTTCTTAATAGTTTCTTCTTCCCATCCTTCCACTTCCATTTCCCTTTCTTTTCTTTTCTTTCGTTGCTTTCCAAACACCGTACAAACTATACTGCCCACGAACACGGAAGCAATTGTCCAAAACTCTCTCTCTCTTTTTCTCTCTCCTTCTCCTGTTTTCATTTTTCTTAATATTTTTATTGGTCATCGGTTATAAATAAAACTGAGTCCACTCCCTAATTTTTCAACCCGCTTTCCTTGTATCCGCTCTAAATTTCATCGAAGTTTCAGTAATTATTCAATATATAGTCTGATATTTCAGAGAATTCTACAATTAATCTCGTAGGGACAAAGCGTGACGAACTGAATTTCTTCGAAAGCTATTGTAATTCCGCACCTTTTATGTCTTAATTTTCATCTAGGGTTTTGATTAATTTTGTTGGCTCTGATCTAATTAGATATTCTCTTGATTCAATTGTTGTCGATGTCGACACCATCATGTTATATGCATATATTCGTTTTATATCCAAAATAAAGGAATGATCTTTTTAGTGTCTCTAGGTGGGCTAGGGTAGGGGTTCAAAACTGGTAGAAAGGGATGATATGTTTTTAGGATATCATGTTGTGCTTTTCAGAATTTAGTTTCTGAAATTGATTATTCATTTGAAATGAAAAATAAGTTGAATCGGCCTCAATTCAGTCATTTATCAGTTTCTTTTTTTTTAATATATATATATATATATATATATATATATATATATATATATATATATATATATCTCAGAGATCAAATTAAGCAGCGTGAATAAAATCATCTTGACATGGTGTGTGTTCTATACTTTTTTACAATACTATTGTGTCTCAGTGCCAATTGATTGTTCAATGATACAAAATTTATGGGATGTGTGTGTGTATATGTGTGTGTGTGTGTGTGTTTGTGAGCTTGTATTCCTTTTAGACTCTTTCCGAAACATCACAATCTAATAGACAAGGATGACTAGATGGCAGTGTGTAAAGCAGTTTACTCACTCTATCTCTATTTTTATAGTTATTAAAGGGCATAGTAGATGGATTTATTACCGATTTGTATTGGATTTTGGATTAGGTTTCAAATTTTGTGGGGCATCAATTTTGAAGATCCCATACCCTATAATCCCTCATTTGTGTTTTTTATCAGGGGATGATGATCAATGATCCCTGTGTTTTTCTCAGCGCATATATTTTTAGTTGGAGTTTTTTGGTTTAATTACATGAAATTTAATTTAGCCTCGTTTATGGTTATACTTCATCGAAATAGAGCTACAATGTTTTTTTAATGCTCTGTTTTTGGCCATTTGCCTGTTTACATAGTTCTAGTTTCGATTCAAAGTTTACAAATTTTTAATTTAAATTTTGTAGTACCCTATTATTATGTTCTAGATTGAGATGGTTTGCACACGACCATAACTTGTATTCTGTGGATTTAACTGCAAGTTTTGGGCCTCATTGAGTTAAATTTGACTATTTTTTAATAAAAAATTGTTGCACCCTCTTTTTCAGTTTATAGATTGAGATATTGTGCAGATGACCATCACTTCTGTTCTGCGGTATAACTGCAGGTTTTAGGACTCACTGGTGACTGGCCAAGTATAGTCCATAGTTCTTTTTCAAGGCTGTATTCCTTCAAGATCTATAGGACTGTGCATTACTGAATTATCTATAGATGCTCTGGAGCATTGCATGAAGGCTTGCTTTCCAATATACTACAAATTTCATGTGTTAACTCTTACCAGTGTCATAAAGAATCAGAGCTTGAAGTAGGAAAATATTTTCAGTGCCTTCACTTGGTGAATATACTTGTAAGTGAATGATATTTTGTTGATTCCACATTTATTATTTCAACTCTATGAATTATACATCAACATTATCTGATCTGCTCTATTCAAAGATTAATCCCACTTTTTATGATTTCACTTCTCATATCACAACTGAGTAATTTGGCAGTTCACCTGTTTTTTCTGTTAATGTTTGTGGTTTACGTGTATGTTCATTTAGTACATAGATCATATTTGTTTTGAATTCTATTTGGGTGATGAACTGCCATGGGAAGAGGAATGGTTATGCGGTATGTATTATGGAAAATAAACCTTGGGGGGTTTCCTGTTTGCAATAGTGGCAAGTTAGTTTCAAGTGCATGGTTGATTTGCTATAACTTATAGAAGAGGAGTGATTAAGGACTTAACGCTAAATGCAGCTCTCTATCTCATTAGGTTTTAAACAAAAGAAAGGAAGTATAAGAAGGAATATATGTATTACTAAATTTGACACCTTGGAATTGAGATGTAAATATGTAATGTTCCAGATTGTGTGATATGTGTTGCATATTGCTTGATTAATAATACATTCTGGCAAGCTTGATTTTGATATTACATGATGAGGTTGGACAATAAAGTTGTCGGACAACAAAGAAAGAGTAGGTGACATGGATGGATTATGTTTTGCTGTTATATGGAAGAATTTTGTCATTAGGTTTGGTGAGTGCTCACATGATCATTATTAATCTTTGAGTGGATGAAAGCGATTATTTGTTAAAAGGGGGTCTTCAATACTTTGGGGAAGCAGAGAGGACAAAAAGGGAAGGGAAGGATCGAGTTTGGAGGTTGACTAGGCTTTTATATATATTTTTATTTTTTAAGAGTTTGAGTTTGATGCAGTCTTTTTATTATGATTTAAGCTAGAAAATAATTTTGCTGAGTTTTTAGAAGGGAAAAAGAACATTTGTATCTGGTTGCAGAGACATTTCTGGTTCAGTCGTGGAAATTGTCAGTAGGTTTCCTTTTCTTCCTTGTGTGTTCTACTATATATTAATCTTGAGCTGTAAACTTTACATTGAATTAGCTTGCTATAATTTGCTAGCACTATAGATACCCTTTACATGCCCTATAATAATCCTTCTAACCCAATGGTGTTACTTGTGCTGTATTAGTGATAAGGAAGTTCTTCTGAGTTTGGAATGTTAGGACTTAGAAGATAAAGCAGTGTTCTCTAAATCTGCTTTTTATTTTATGATCAAAATTATCTCAGCTTAACAATGTGTTGGAATCGGATTCTTTTGGGAATTTGGATTTCAAAAATAAAGGAAATGAAATCTCATCTACGTGTTTGGAACAAACTGGAATTCAGAATATTAGAATGGGGGTAGAGTTGAGTAAACTCCTATGGATACTTTAGTTATTTCCAGATCCCATAAGATCCGACCATTTTTTCATGGTATTTTAAAGATGCATAATTATCATTTGAAATTCCTTTAAATCCATTCCCATTTGAAATCCCTTCATCATACCATTTAAAACAATAAAAACCATTTTTTAAACACTACATCTCGTTATCTCAAACAAAAGTTTTACATTGCAGAATGTTGTGGAAGATTGATTGAAGACATAACAAATGCTTGGCTTATAGCATATCTTATAATGATAACATTTTTGTAAAAACATTGATCATATTGCAAGCGTTCGTCAGATTGGACAAAAGCAGTTGACTTATATCAAGCTTGGGGCTAAATCAGTGTTCTTTTTTGTGGGTTTAAGGGCCTTCCTATTCATGGTTTGCAACCTTAATTGGTTTCTTTAAGAAAGATATAATTGGCTGGTGTGTGGGCTCTAATTTAGCTGCTTTTGGTCATATGTAAAAAATTTCAATCGGTTCCCCCTCTTCTTTATTGGGGTATTTGTGTGCATGCACGTGCGCTGTTTCGGTTTGGATTGGAGACTCTCTGTGTATACAATTTTGTAGATTCCGTTTGAAATCCAATCTGGAGAATCCCTTTAGTAGATGGGTCCCAAAGCTGAACTGGTTATGGAACCACTAATTGGAGAAGTTCATTATATGTTGGAAAATCTTTGGAAAGAAGACAATTGTAAAAGAGAATTATGACAAAAAATGCGGAATAAAGTTCTTTCCCCATCCCCTCCTCTCTCTCTCTCTCTCTGTGTCTGCCTTTTCATTTTGTCCATGTTGGTCCAATTGAGTAGTTTGTCTTTCTTCTGCACATCAAATGATCAAGAACAGGTGGTGTTGTGTGATTATTCTCCTTTTCATCTGCCAGTCTAACTGCAGTGTCCATTTGTTTCATTTGTTTTGCACTATGTTAATCAAGAGCTGGTGTACTGATAATTAAAATGTTTTGAGTAACATAATACAGTGAAAGTAGATGGCTAGTAGAAAACGAAGCATTTCAAATGATTCAGATATCCATGCGCTCCACAAGGACCACAAGGAATGGGATGAAGCTTCATGCCCCATATGCATGGACCACCCACATAATGCTGTTCTCCTCCTATGCAGTTCGCATGAGAAGGGTTGCAGATCTTACATCTGTGACACAAGTTACCGGCATTCAAATTGTCTGGACCGATTTAAAAAACTTAAACCTGATAACAGGAACAGTCCCTTGACACCTAGTTTATTACCTGCAAATCAACGCAGTTCTATTGATATTTCTGGTAGTAATAACCTGGGTTTGAGAGCTACAAGTGCTTTGATTGAAACTCATGGAGATCACAATCTAAGTGAGAGCCACACTGTAGCATCTGTTGGTTTGCCTGGAGGATCTGGTGAAAGTGGCATTGACGATGCAGATAGGCGTTTGGAAATGCAAGAAGGCATGTTTGAAACTCGAGATTCTGAGTCTTCACAGGTTGAAGAGAGCAATGGGGAGAGTTTGTCAGACTCTAGATTGAGTTTGAGATGTCCCTTGTGCCGTGGATCTGTATTGGGCTGGAAAGTTGTTGAAGAGGCCAGAAAGTACCTCAACTTGAAGCCTCGAAGTTGTTCTCGTGAATCATGCTCATTCTCTGGTAACTACAGGGAACTGCGTCGGCATGCTAGGAGAGTTCACCCAACAGCCCGGCCTGCTGACATTGACCAATCGAGACTACGAAGTTGGCAACGCCTTGAGCATCAGAGAGAATATGGTGATATTGTCAGTGCTATTAGGTCAGCGATGCCAGGTGCTGTTGTCCTCGGGGACTATGTTATTGAAAATGGAGATAGGCTACCAAGTGAAAGAGAAAGAGGTTCAGGTGAAGTTAATGGGCCATGGTGGACTACTTTTTTCTTGTTTCAGATGATTGGCTCGATGGATCCTGTCGCTGAGCGTAGGGGGAGCAGGTCAAGAGCTTGGACAAGACATCGACGCTCAACAGGAGCTTTATCTGGGCGCCGGTTTCTATGGGGTGAAAATCTGTTGGGTCTACAAGACAATGAGGATGACGATGACGACGACGATGATGATCTCGACTTGAATATTTTAAGTGACATGGGCGAAGATGCCTCTCCAATCCCAAGAAGGCGGCGGCGGTTGACACGTTCTAGGTCAGATGAAGATGAGCCATAAGATTGTCAGCACCTCTGGTATTTTAGTGTCCTTGAACATAAATTTGGTTTTACCGGAGGAATTCTTATTCAGATTGCTTTTATCTGACCTTCTTGGTATTTCACAGCACTGCGCAGACTGCCCTTCAACGGTCAGGACCCTTTATGTGAATTAGGAGCCCTGATGTCAGAAATTCATTAGCTCGGCCAGTGAAGTGTGTTCAGAGAAAGGTATCGTCATTTAGATCAGTAATTTGAATGGGGATTTCCCGTTTGCTGTGCAAGGGCTCCTTCATACATGGAAAAGAATTCAGAGAATACAAGAAAGTGGATTTTTCACCGAAAACTGGGATTGGATGCCAGTCTTCAGTCTCTTATCTTCAGAACTATATAAATTTCTATTCGGATTTTGATGTCTGGTAGTCATTATTGAACTCGTGTTATTTGCACCCCTCTCTCTCCCTCCCTCCTAAGTGGGTGAAACAGGTGTTTTATGTTGTTCCAGCACAGTCATGCACTTGTATTTATGGCTTTGAGAATAAGAAGATTGGCTGCTGTTTTTGCTTGATAACATAGTCATAGTTTACGAATGAATCTTTTTTGATGGGTTTGGAGTAGCATTCTGAGATGGATCATTCTTTTTTTGTTTTTGTTTTTGTTTTTTGTTTTGGTTGTTGTAAGCAAGCTGAAGAACATATCCATTTGCCCTACTTGAGATTCGAACCCTCAACTCTCTATTGGAAAGGAGGAGGAGACACCATTGAATTAAGTGCTTAGTGGTGAGATGGAGATGGATTATCTATTGTATGCATGTATGAGAGCAATCATGCGTGTTTAATCAAGTGCTGTGGCTGCTTTGTGTGGATAACAGACTGTGCCAGGAAAAGAAATGAATGCAAGTGTTCAATTTTCTTGTATAATTAAGGGTCATTGTATGATACAATGATAGACAAGTAGTATATGCCATTATGTCTCTCTCTATCTGGAAAGCTGATTAAATTTTTTAGCTTTTCCAATTAAGATGACATTGAACGGTCCGATCATAGTTAATGCAGGGCCATCAAGGCTAGCAGTAAGAGCTTTCATTAAAGAACAAGGAGTACCCTCTGTAGTCCTGGAAAGAGTTGATTGCATTGCATCTATGCAGCAAAATTGCATCTATAATCTCCCCCATAGTTTCACCTTCCCAAGAAATTCTGCCTGAGCTCTCACTCCCTGATCACTTTCCATTTGCAGCGCACATTGAGGCGAACCTACAGTTCAATGAATATAGGCAGCCAGCTGAGTACGATGAGTGCTTGTCGCCTGTGGTCTGTCAAGAACGTTACTACTGGCAGTTCCACCCATTGGCTTGTCATGGCGATGGGTGAAAAAGCAGAGGATGTGGTGCCAGAGATTGAATGAATGCATTCTTGTGACTACAAATTGGTGATAAGTTCTCTGGAAAGGAGTTTATTGTTGTGGGTTATGGTAATTCGGGCATAGAAGTCTCTCGAATTTTCTTGAATTTTTTATACTTTAATTGACTTCATCTATTTAACTGGGGCATTAACAGGTAAAGAAATAAGAATTATTTCAAGATCTTTTTTTTTTTTTTTAACTACAAAAAATAAAATTTGGGGTGAACAAAGAATGTCAAACTAAGAGATACGGATGGCATATACAATATATTATGCCTGTGTGAAAAGTTATTACAATTTTGATTTCTTTATTAAGGGAGACATCTATACTTTATGTTAGAGCAGTCATTTTGTGCAAGTCATACTCTCTATCAAATGTCTATATTTCCTCCCCCTCCGTGCATATGAGATTAATAGAAACAAACAGTAAGTAATAGCCTTTTCTTTAGCATACAAAGTGAGTGTTTTATCTTCTTCTGAATAAATAAAAGAGAGGAAACAAAAAAAGAAAAAAAGGAAAGGGAAGAGTTTCATTACAGCAAATGCATATTTCAAAGGAGCTATATATATATATATATATATATATATATATATATATATATATATATATATATATATATATCAGATGAAAACAAGTAAACTGGCTAGACCAACACACGATATAAATTGATTTCATTATGAGAAATAACAGTATACAATTATTACAAAAAAAGCACAGGGAGTCGAATTGCAGAACTATAGCTGTTTACTTGAAGTTGGGTTCAAATGTTGAAAATGTACGACCTTGAAGATAGCCACATTAACTCCAAGGCCGTAAGCGATGAGATTGATTGAATCCATCATAAGAATGTGTTTCTATTGGCAATCCTTTGATAAAAAGTTGTTACTTCTGACCATTCGAGCATTGCACAGGTCATCAATAGAGTCCCCTCTTTCTAAAACAGCTGCAGCCCCCATGCCAGAGCCTGCAGTAATAGAAGCATGTTAATGTTCAATTGTAAGCATGTCACTCTAAGGAAGAGATGGGAATGTTCTTGTGTAGAGAGAGAGAGCGACCTATGCACATGGAAATCACACCAAAACGACAGTCCTTGCCACGGCGCTTCATCTCATGCAGTAAGGTTGCAACACATCGGGCACCTGACACAGGAGATAACAGGTGGTTCTTACTCAAGAATTTTCTTTTCACTGTGCGCTTAATTGTATAGTTAAATGATTAAAGAAAAGTTTTAAGATGAGCATAAGCTTCATAAGATTGTCATTACATCAACTAAATGTGACGAAACGGAAGCTATGAATATTCAATAACGAACAAAAGAACAACTTAAGAGAAAATTGCAGATCAATCAGATATATTATTAATAATCGAATTAATTTATACTTCTGCCCTTGCAGTAGATGCACATTTATAATAAGAAAACCTAACACTATAAGAAAACCATCAACCTAAGAAAATTAACACTTAAAATAACCCTAAAATTCAACTTTCGCAAAAAATTATGTAAAAATAGAAATAGAAACCTAATCACTAAAAACTATTAAATACCAAAATTTAGAATAATTAGAATTTGTTTAGGTCATGAACAAAAATTCTGAAATAATCAACAAGCCTCCTATAAGACGTAAAAATGCGATTTCGGAACCCTTGGCCGGAAAGCAGCATGGGCCACTACCTAAAAAGTCGATTGCACCATGACAAATTCGATAAAAATTGTCCTACATTAGTCCCCTCCACTTCAAAAGAACTCATCCTCGGGTATGGCTAAGACTAGAGTGATTTATCATGTAAGAGTATGAATAAGAGATTATTTACTTTGTAGTGTAAAAGTACGTCCAACCCATTCAATTCAAACCTTGTAATAAGGAAGAGTCAAAATGCTTTAATCTTGCTTGTGTGTATTCAGCACCACTTTCAAGCTCCATCAACTTACCATATTCAGTTCTCACGCTAACTGTAGTCAAGTCTTGCAATGCATCCCACAAAAACATTCAAAAGTTTCTAAAAGATTTTTTAGTATATCTACAAATGTTATATATCTTTTGCCTATCATGTAAGTCACTTGATTTAACTCCGCCATCCAGTGAGATACTGACTTTTGCTGCAAGTCCTTTAACTCCTCCAACAAATTCCAAGCCCTTAATGCCATCATGGCATCAAACAGAAGCAAGTTTGTCTAGTTGAATTCTAAAGCCATCTTCCTAAGCCTCCTACGAGGACTCGTATTCACTTCGACCAAGAGCATCTATACACTTGATAGTCACCTTTTGAACATAAAGAGCCACTTGTAGTTGTTCCTGATGGTCGAATTCCTTCATACCATCTGGCACATGCAATTTGGAAATTTCATTAACCTGATCATCAACTAATTCATGTTGCTCACTTTCAATAGCGAATTTCTTGTCACCATCCTTTTCTTTAGCCATGTCGAAATCCTTTTCTTCATCTATTAGATTGCGTCTAGGAATTGATGTTTTCACATCCGGTTCCACATCAACTTCAACTATAGTAGGTGTAACAATAGAATTATATACACAATCAATTTCTTAAGAATCACCGGTTGCTTGTACAAAATTATCACTTCTCTTCATGCACTCGTTGAGAGACGAACCCTCTCTCCTGCAATTCAGAAACTGGTGATACAACTTCAGCTCATAATTTGGTGGTAAGAATCTAACCATCAATAACTGCTTCATCTCGTGCCACGATTGTACAGGTTGTTTTTCCTGTCATCTTTGATTTCTTTGTGTCACTTCCCACCAATATGAAACGCATTTTTTAAGCTTGAATGTTACTAGTGGAACTTGCTTGTTTTCGGATATATCAAAATACACAAAAAAAGTGCTCAACTTCATTTACTCAACTTCATCTAGCCAGTCCAATTATTCCTCATCATGAAAACTTCCATTGAAATTGAGTCAATCAAGTTTTGTCCGAAACTCATGGTTGTCCAGATATCTTCGGTTTTTGTTGCATCTACATCGATCGCGTCGATTCATCGCAACTCCTCTAAATCCGAACTCCTCATCATTGGTATTTAGTAGTTTTTAGCGATTAGGTTTCTATTTCTATTTTTACTGAATTTTTGGAGAAAGTTGAATTTTTGGCTTATTTTAAGTGTTAATTTCCTTAGGTATCAGAGCCTTATTTTACATTGGTCTAATGGTGATTGATCCTTTTTGCAACACCGTTGTGACAACAATGATCGTAGAGTGCAAGCCCTTGAGGCAACTATGCATAATCAAGAACGACGATTTGATCAACGGTGTGGACAAATTGCTAGTGTTGGGATTGGTGGCAACCAGGTTTGTGGTCTAATTCAGGATCGTGTTGACGATATTTCTCGCAGCCAACCGAATATGGGTTATGTTCCTATACATTCACATAGGCCTCCAGCCTATGCGAATTATTCTGATGATGAGGAGTTCATATTTAGAGGAGTTGTGATGAATCGACGTAGACGTGACAGAAATCGAAGATATCCGGACAATCGTGAGTTTCAGGCAAAACTTGATCAACTCAATTTCAATGAAAGTTTTTATGTTGAGGATTTATTGGATTGGCTAGATGAAGTTTAATATTTCTTGGGGTATTTTGACATACTCGAAAACAAGCAAGTACCACTAGTAGCATTCAAGGTTAAAAAGACGCTTCATATTGGTGGGAAGTGACACAAAGAAATTGAAGATGGTAGGAAAAACAACTTGCACATTCAGGGTACAAGATGAAGCAGTTATTAATGGCTAGATTCTTACTAGCACATTATAAGTAGAAGTTATATTAGAATTGCAGGAGAGGGGGTTTGTCTGCCAATGAGTACACGTATGTTTGACCATCAGGAACAAATAAGAGTGGCTTTGTATGATCAAAAGGCGGCTATCAAGTTTATAGATGCTCTTCGCCAAGGTGGATATGAGTCCTCGTAGGAGGTTCAGGAAAAGAACTTTAGAATTCAACCAGATAACCTTCCATCTGTTGTTTGAAGTCATGATGACATCAAGGGCTTGGAATTTGTTGAAGTTAAAGGACTTGAAGCAAAAGTTAGCATCTCACTGGATAGCGGAGTTAAATCAAGTGACTTACATGTCAGACAAAAGATATATAACATCTGTAGATATACTTTGAAACCTTTTAGAAACTTTTGAATGTTTTTGTTGGATGCATTGAAAGACTTGACTACAGTTGACGTGAGAACTGAATAGGGTAAGTTGATGAAGTTTGGAAGTGGTGCTGAATACACACAAGCAAGATTAAAGTATTACAACTCTTCCTCACTTATTACAAGGTTTGAATTGAATGGATTGGACGTACTTTTACGCTACAAATGAATAATCTCTTTTTCATACTCATACATGATAAATCACTCTAGTCGTAGTCAAACCTGAGGATGAATTCTAGCTTGGATGAATGAATTTCGCCGAAAAGTAGCATGGGCCACTAGCTAAAGCTAGTGGGTTTTGCTTATTGGGTCGTTTTCGATCGAGAATGAGTCTTTTGGGGTCACGAGAACATGATCGAACTGTTCCAGAAAGCAGTCAACCGCACAATGAAAAAGTTGATAAAAATTGACCTACATCAAAATGACACCCAACTTAATAGAAGACAAAGAATTTTGTCTTCATTTAAGAGTGGTCATTGTTTTCAGAATTTTATCCGAAAATAGTTAAAGACCCATCAGTGTTTTTCTAACTTGATTAGTTTATTTATTTACTTTGTTGGGTGGGATTAAAACAAAACAATTCAAAGAACATTGGCAACGACAATTATGTATATGTACACCCCAAATTTACTATTCTTAATAACTAGAACCTACATCTGCTCAACATCTGAACAAATGAAGAACATCAAACTTACATGTGTATTGTTACATTATTACTTATCAAACAAGAAAATGAGCCTAAATTAGTTCCCCGGACCTTGAGAATAAGATATGTCAATGAGGTTCTGGTAAACCACCATATCTTTGTCCAAACAAATAGAACTGGTAAATCATTATCAACAATAAAATAGCCCATGATACTCCTTAGAGATATAAGACTCACCTTCTACAACTTGTACAAGACATTTTTCTACTCAAATCTATTTCTTGTCTAGGAAGAGGAATCAATGCTATTAGGTGAAGTAATTCCAAACTCTTGACATGGAAGGAAGTATGCCAATAATGGAAGGGAAGAGGGTAGAGTCTATCTACATGATTCAGGCAGAGTCAGCATACAAATAAGAGGTGGAAGGGCGAGACTCAAGCATTAGGTATCCAGTAATTGCTTGCCCAAGGATAATAAACTTTTTAATGTACAAAGAACTTGTCAAAGGTGACCATACAATTGACACATGAATAGTTAAAAGTGTGAACATGCACATACACAAAAAAGTTGCTTGAGTTTTGGTGGAAAGTGACAACATAAATAGTTCTACAGGTTATTTTCAAACCACAAGCTCCATATCTCTACAAGACATGTAATTAAACGTACCTGTAGCGCCCAAAGGATGCCCGAGAGCCATTGCACCTCCATTAACATTGACTATTTCAGGATCAAGCTCCAGTTTTTTACAGGAATATACAAATTGGGATGCAAATGCCTGCACAAAAAACATTGGATACTGCAAAATTCTTGTATTTTATTATGACATTGAAGTTATCATCATGAAACGGACACAGTACCTCATTTATTTCAAACAAGTCAACATTATCAAGCTCCAGACCAGCGGCCTTCACTGCAGCTGGAATTGCAACAGCTGGACCAATGCCCATAACAGCTGGATCCACCCCAACAGCAGCAAAACTCCTGCATGAGTAGCACAAATTGGCATTCTAAACAACACCACCTCACACTTCAACCTATTACAAATGTGGATATCTTCCTTTCTCAAGAAAATTCAGACAAGTCCAATTTTTCTGTTATCATTCAGGCCTTTGAAATCATGTAAAAACTTATATAGAATATTATCAAAAGAAGTTTCATTATTCACTTTGTGCTTGTCCTATCACCATCCCTGTGGCAGTGTATCTGTAATATGCCTTACTTTCTTTAACCCTTCAATTCCTAAGTTTACCCAGTGAAATATTTATTTGAGCTGGTAGGCTTTTCATTTCACTTTCCAATTGATGCTGCATTACAAGCTCTAAATAAAATTGCGCATTATTTTTGTAATTGTTGACCAAGGAGGTTGATCCTTTGAGATGTAAAGGCATTTTGAAGAGATACTGCCAGTAGGGCTCGCATCCGAGCATTCAGAATGTTGACTGAGGGACAAATTATTCTCAAAGAAAGTGTTCTTGAGTTCTATTGTGAGCCTCTAATTCCAAGTAGTTTTTACTTAACAACGAGATTCAGTTCTTTTTTAGTTGGTTTTCACAAAATTATCTTGCATCTGCACAGAACATGTTACTATTTTCAGTTAAATTATTATAGAACATAAAACTCCAAATTTTTTTTTTTTTTGATAGGTAAGACACACTCAGACGACCACTTTATCCCATTGAGGACTTGAACCCTCAACCTAAATGATAGTTGGTATTGTGAACCCAAAATAAATATCAATTCAAGTTGAGAGCTGCCACTGACATCTCCAGAATCAATTTTCAATTTTTTCAACAAATACTTTGAGACAAGGAAGACTGCAATTTTTTTTGTGTCTAGGCAGAGAATATTGTTTGGATTTTTAAATTGCTACTCTGGCAACCATACTCCGTTCTTTGGTCCCGCTGCAACTCATTTTACAACTGTTCCAGTGAAAGCATACCCAGTGAAGGCCAGGATGAAACTGATGTTATACCACTGAAATTCTATGGTGGTGCAGGAGATCACCTCCAACTCAAAGACTCCAAATCATTATAAAGACATTGACCAAGACTGACAAAATTGGAGACCAAAATATTATGGAAGAAAATCCAAATCTTATTTTCAAAATGTGGAACATCACATAAAATGAAGGTCGCAGATCATGATGTAACAGCAATGGAGGTCTCAGGATAATATAACTGTACCAGAAAGAACTCCAGGGATTAAAGGCAACAGGGAAAATTTTCCAACAAAGGTTCAAACTCAGAATTATAATTATAACTAAACCTAAAATGACCTTGATTTTGACATGTCTCGGTAAATTTCTTTAACTTAAACTGGTAAATGGAGATTAGTCCTTTGTGCTTTTTTCTTCGTCCTTTTCATTTGAATACTTTTTGATGATTCAAACAGAACACCAGACGAATTCAAGCTAACCAATATATAATGACGTCAAATATAGAGTTGAGCTAAAAAAAATAACCACAATATCACACAACATGGACGAGATTAATCATAATTCATGGAATTCTTTAACCAGACCAATCCATTTAATTCATGGTTTGATTACTTCAAAATAAGTAATATTGTAGGAGTGGGTGTCAAGAGCCACATATGATTTTATTAATTCTAAGTTCAGGTCATATATCACTTTTGAGGAAATAACATACCTGAACACACCAAGAATTGGAAGTCCCTTCTGCATAGCCAGACTTCTCTTCATAAGGAGGACCGCTCCAGCACCATCACTCACCTGACTGGCATTCCCTAGAAAATCAACCAGGGATTACTCAGGTAAAAGATTAAATGCATGGCGTCAACTAATGTTGTCTAGACCAAATAATTTTGAAGCATTCCATTATTGAATACCGGCAGTGGTGGTCCCGTCCTTTTTGAATGCAGGCTTCAACTTTGCCAGATCTGCCATATTTGCATTTGGCCGAATGCCATCATCGACAGAAATTGTAACAGGCTTCTCCTCGCCAGTTTTTGGGTCCACAATCTTTGAGAATTGATCGCGTGTTAGAAAGTGTTAAGGAAAAAAGAAATATTTTAAACGAGAGAATTCAGCTTCAATCAACCTTTGTATAAACTGGGACAATTTCATCTTTGAATTTTCCAGATGCAGTTGCTGCAGCAGCACGCTGATGAGATAGAACCTATAGATACAAATCTGACAGGTTAAAATTTTCCTATAAAATTTCTGCAGGAAATAAACTTACATAAATGGATATCTGGAACTCACAGCAGCCTGGTCTTGCTCTTGCCTTGTCACACCATAGCGTTGTGCAACATTTTCGGAAGTAATGCCCATAGGAAGAAGACAATCTCGAGCTTGTGCAAAATTCTCCACCTATTAACAACATAATATCCAGTTGAAGAAACCTTTTTTCCTGAACCAAACAAATTTACAATAAAATCAGAGATTGAACGTACTCTTGGGTTGGCTTTGAGAGTTTTACCCAACTGATCTATTGTCATGGACTCTATTCCAGCCCCAATGCCTGTATTCAAATAACGAAAATTGAAGCCAAAGATGGTGGAATCACATATAATAAATGTATTCACTGGTTTTACTCGTAAGTCTTTACCTATATCATAAAATCCAGCTTTTATGGAGGCAACTACATCAGCAACTGCCTGGAGGCCAGATGAACATTGCCTGTTGACAGTTCTGATGGGCACAGTGTCTGGACAAAACAGATAAATCATACATCCATAAACAAAAACTACAAAAATAGAAGGGGCTTTTTTCATTTTTGAATAAATCATTTTATGATTTAAAACATATATATATATATATATATATTAAATCAGTGATTGGTCCAGTTTAAAGACCAGTTTGTGTTGAAGGCTTCAAATACTATGCAAATGCAATTGAACCAATCATTTCTATGGTGTCCAAAGGCCCATAACAATGCATAAATGCACGATAAAGAAATAGAAAGCGATGGAGAACACGAAGTCAAAGTACCAGGAAAACCAGCATAGAATGCTGCCATTCTGCATTCCATTGCTCTTTGTGAACCTGGTGGCAAAACTGTACCAACTACTATATCCCCCACCTCACTTGGGTTCACATTTGTTTTGTCTATCACTGCCTACAGCGACAAATAATCACATGAGAAAGGTACAGATATTGGTAAAAAAGTGCATAAAATGATAAAACCCCAACACTACACTTCTAATTATCATGAACCCAATTAAACTCTCAGAAACTCTCTTCGGCTCATCAACCAAAACCACATACAAACTCATCTTAGCAGAAGTATAATTCATGGCATCTAACCTTCAAAACAGTAGCAAGTAGATCATCAGGAAGGGTGTCCTTGAAACCCCCACGTTTAGATTTGCAAATGGCAGTCCGATATGCACTGTTAAACATGATTTATGCACAAAAGTATTCAACAAAGAAGTCAAATAAATCAAATATAGAGATTTTGAAAAAGACAGTATGATTGGATGTCCATATGTTGGAAATGAATTATCTTACGCCACAATCACAACATCATCTCCAAAAGCAGCTGTCCGACTATAAGCTGCACTATCCCCAGCCAAACAAATTGAAGCCTGATAAAAAAAAAAAAAAAATTGATGTTGGAGAGTGAGATTCAAACCACAAGTCTTAATCAAAACAAAGAAACGAGGATCATTACAGTTCAGAAAACCAGTTAAAACTGTAACAGTTTCTGAATGAAGTCTCTGTCGGGACTCCTTGATTATAGGAATCCCACCAATATTATTTATCTATTTTTTACTTTTTCCTATTATGATGGAAAAATCAAAGATGCTATTGGTGGGATTCCTATATGTAAGGAATCCCTGGGGGTAGTGAATAACTTCTCGAAAGTGCAGAGTGATGGATTATGCAAATCCCAAAACTGAGATTTGGAAACATCTTGGTATCTATAATTTTACAGAATTTAGGGGAATACCTTTATACAGAGTTTTTTATATTAACAATTTGCATTTGATAGATCACATTTTTGCTTTCCAAAAAAATCTAATATCTCACTCTTTTTTTTCTCCAAACATAAATGAATAAATAAATTCTAATATATGACATTCTCATTTTTGTATGCAAACAATTGAATGAAGTCAATATAGTTATACTATTCAGAAGAACGCCTAATAGAGATAAATATAGTAAACTCTCCGTCAGGGGTTTACTTCATGCTATGCAAATTAGCAAGAAATTAGTGCACATCGTCCTTCCGAATTGGAAACGGACCCCTTTAGCTTCTCTTACTACAACATCTAAAACAAAATTTGAAGATGAAAAATGGGGGAAGATTTCGGGTCCTCTAACATTTTTTCCCCTACAGATTTCGGGTCCTCACATTGGCTTCAGACGGGAAAATCAACATCCCCCAACCAGTTGGTTGAGCTATACATTCACCATATACAAAGTTAAAAGATATGGTATAGAAAATAAATCTATAAACAAATTCAAAACAAAAAAGTTCATAATTAATGTCATCCATTATATCAAAGTACCAGTAAAACCTTGATTCCCATAATAAATAGAAGCATAATTTGTATCTACAGTTTATCTAGAATTTACACCCCCGTACACAAACATTTTTTAAAATCATTAAAAGAAAAAGGGAAAAGAGAGAAGAGTACAATTACCCAAAAAAGAACAAATTTTGAAATCATTCAAAGGGAAAAGAGAGAAGAGTACAATTACCCAAAAAAGAACAAATTTTGAAATCATTCAATATATATATAAAGAATGAGAATTTCGAGAAAAAACCAGAAAAAAATCAAACATAGCTAAGAAAATAGAGTCAGAAAACAATCATTCTTTGGCCATAAGTCCATAACACAATCCAATCCATCTGCAAGTGTACACATATACACATACACCCACTATAGCACTGACAATAAGCTAACTGAAAATCATCGACATAGCAATCTATGGCTTCATGAATAGATACAAGTAGGGACTTACAGAGAGAGAAGATTCACGGGTTTGATGAGAAAAGGAGGAAGAGGGTCGAAGGTGTTCCAGTAGAACTCTCTGTCTGTTGATTGCTTTCTCCATTCCTCTCAATTCTCTCTCTAAAACTCTCTCTCTCTCTCTCTGTATATATATCGTTTAGTTGCTCGATTTGGAAGCGAGAGGATTATATAGGGAAGAGAATGCCAGACCCTGAAATTTAGTGGAAACGGTAAGGTAATTACTCTGGACTTGAAAGTTGGAAAAAGACACGTCCACGTTTTCCACAGAGTTGTTGGACTGACCATTGTTAGAAAATGTATGGCAAGTGTGAACTCAAATGGACCCCATGGACGCTTGACCTGATCTCATGACACAATACAACAACACATTGACTGTTAAAAACCCCACACTCATCATGCGGTGAAGGCTGCAACTTTCTACAACACTCATTCTCTCTCTCTCGCGCGCGCGCCCTTTTTATGGGTTTTATTGTTAGTTATTGCCTATTGGGTGGTCTTATGGCACTAATAGATGGCTTCTAAAATATTAGATCAATTTTGTATCCAAAAAGTTTTAGATTTGATTAAATAATGGAAAAGACGACTTAGAATAGGATACAATGACCTGCTAGGCTGCTATACATTTTTTTTTTTGGTATCATGCAGTAAAGATGTCTGTTAGGTAACTTGGTATTTTTTTTTTTTCCGGTTGTCATTTCGCAAAAATGAAAAGTCGCCACAAAATATATAATTTGTAATGTGTTTTCATTTTAAAAAAAATTTATATTGACAACCAATTAATCATGAGCCAAAAGCTTCAAAACCAAGCTGTCAATTTCAAAACGAAACTGTGAGTTCTAATTTTTATTTTTAAGGACACTGTAGCAATGTTAAAAAATTAACAATAGATGACATTATTAAACGTATTCTGCTTTTAACAGTATAACTGATTTTTCAGTTTTTGTTTTTCAAAAAATTAAAAAAGAAAAACGACCCATTACCAAACTGGCACATATTAAATTGATGTGAACACAATTATTTCGAGACAATGTATTGGCCAATAATATTATCTCATAGAACTCGGATCCCCTCTATTTAGGAATTTTGTACATTTATTATGTGTCTAATATAACAACTTTATATTACAACATTGTAATACAACACATTTTTGTCAAAAATACAACACCCACGTAACATAATATTGTGTTACAATATTATAACATTAATAAATTGAGAATTTAACACATTTACATAATTATTACATTGTCGATTTAAAGTTATTGCATTAACGATTTAAAATTGTTGCGTTTACGATGTAAAATTATTGCATTAGACACAAGATCAAAATGACTCGAGAAAGGATCCTCGTTTTATTTGGATAATACTTACCTACTCACCGGTGTATAGATGAGCCCTCCTGACCGTTGATGTGTTCCAATAAAAAATGAACACATCAGCTTTAATTACAAAATTAAATTTAAAATGCAATAAATAAGTATAATAAATGAAGTTTAAAATGCAATAAATAAGTATAATAAATGAAATTGACCTCATTTATTATACTTATTTATCACACTTTAAAATTGATGAGTTCATTTTTTATTAGAATACATCAGCGGTCAGGAGGGCTCATCTACACACTGGTGAGTAGGTAAATATTGTCCGTTTTATTTTGAGACTTCCCTCCCTATGGATCCAGGCTGGCCCATTAATATTTTTTAATGTATGGATCCTATTTGTAAAATATTACATAATGTTCCTCTAAAATTATGTTTTTCTAAAAATCTCTTTAATTCTTTCTTTCTTTTCCTTCTTACTCTTCAATATATATATTTTGTATTCTCTTCAAATAAATTTGCATTCCCTTTCTTCAATCAAATCCTTTTTTTTTTCCCTTTCTTCAATCAAACTCATTTTCTTCTTCCTCTTCAATTAAGAATACTATGGTGGCTTCATTCTTTCTAACCTTTTATTTGTTCTGTTTTCCTCCATCTTCTCTAAGTTTTTATCTCTTATACTACTTTTTGATTAACATATTATTTTACAATGATTTTTTTTCTTGCTTTTTGATTTGAAAATATATATATATATATATATATATATATATATATATATATATATATCATGTTGGTTATTTTTTGGGAGGCGATATTCACACTCCACTAGCATTTTTCTTTTAAATAAAATGACAAAAAGACTCATAAACTCATTAATGCATCATCTCTTATTTTATAATACCATAACTACCCTTTATACAATAAATTTTAATTCTTTTTACTTCGTTTAGTAATTTTTTTTGGGTTCTGACCAAATGATAACTTTTTTTTTTATCCCATCAAAAGTGAATATTCAATAGAGATGTCCAATCAAAAGTGATAAAAGAGATAATAGGTACTCTATTTTTTTGAATTTTTTTTTTTGGGTCCTCTCAAAATTAAGAGAATTTATTCAATATGAAGAAATTTTTTTTTTGGATCCTTTTTTTTTTTATGTGTATCATACTTTTTCTTTTCCAGTGTTGTCTTATGAGATAATTTATTCAATAGAGATAATTTCTTTAGTATCTTTGTTTTTTATTGTGTACCATACTTTTTTTTTCTCGGTCCTATCAAATGAAATAGTTTATTCATCAAAAATAAAAAATTGGTTCTTTTTTTTTTTCCGTAATATACCATTTTTTTGGGTCCTTTTTTCAATTCTTGTCAAAAGAAATACTTTATTCAATAAATATAATATTTTTTTGGTACTTAGATATATATATTTTTTAGATTTGTCAAAAGAGAAAGAGATAACTATTTTTTGAATCCTTTTTTGTGTATTTTTTTTTTTGGAACATGTTAAAAGAAACAGAAAATATTAAATATTGGAGACAAGAAGGGCATCGGAAAGGGTAGTTGTGTAATTTTTTAAAAAATAATCATTCACTTGTGAAGTTAAAGGTTACAAATGTCATTTTCTTTAAAATAGTAGTGTAAACGTAAAAAATGAGAGTGCGAATATTGTCTCCTTATTTTACTTTTTTTATAAGTATAGTATATATCGTTAATACACCTGAAAACGAATTGAATTATGACCAAATCAAACTTGATAAAATTATTTATTGATCTGATAATCTATAGGATCGTCCATGAATCAATCTATATTTGATTTATTATTAATCGGATCCGATTCGAGTTAAGGATACACTTTTTGTTAAGAAAATAATGTTAAAAGATATTGACAAACAATGATTAAAAAAGAGAGAATAGATGGAAAAGGCAAATAAAATATGGAGAAAAAAATAATAAAATTTTGACTCTTTATTAAATAAAAACACTAACAAGTAAGAAAAATGAAGAAGGAAGAAGGTACAAAAATGATAAAAACGTTTTGATAATATGTAAATACTATAGTATTAGATAATATATGCATGTTCGAAAGATAATATATGCATGTCCGAAAGTTGGATACATCCGACTCCATTTATATAAGTAAATGATGTCATCATCATAACGGCTAATGTCATTTCACAATTACACAAAATAGTCAAATTAGTCTGATTATCGGACTATATATCATTTTTCATTATATATTGTTTTATGTTAGATCGTATTATTATCGAAAATGTAATCCATATATGGTTGAAAAAAATTTAGCTAATAGATTATCATATTCAAAATTGTTAACAAGTGATTGGATTAAAAATTAAGATTTTCTCTTTGAAGATTATTAGATCTCACACTAGGATCAACATCAAAACACCATGAGTCAAGTTTTACTTTTATTGCTGAGAATTTTTCCGTCTACAGTAGTTTAATAAGAAAACCATAGATGCCGCCATTATTACTGAACACTATGATTTGAAGTATTAATTCCCATTCCAAAAGAAAGAATAAATGAACAGATAGATTAATTACAAGGGGGTGAGAATTAAGGAGTGAAAACACCATTAAGATTTAAGAAGAAACCAAAAAATTAACTTTTTGCCCATTTGTTCTATTCATGCTCTTATGCTCTAAGCCTCAAAGTCCTCCACACCAAGGGCTTATACTGAAGATACTAGACTTTACATATATTTGTTGGGGTTTCATATTTTTTGCCAGATTATTATGTTATAAAGATATTATGTGCTCATACTCAGCTGTCAAATTCTGTACACTTTTTATTTTATTTTTTATAATCTTAAAACAGAGAATTATTCTTAAAAAAAAACCAAGCAGGCCTTTACAGGAACACTTGGTGCATTGGCTCTCAAGTCTCTCAAGAGTTAAGGTAGCTAGTTTGGCCCAATTGTTTAGTGAAACAAGCTATGAGAAAGCCCATCTTTTTTCTTTTCTTTTCTTTTTTATCTAAAAAAGCCCAACTTCATTGACGCTCAAATGCTACTGGAAAGTTATGCATGCCAACTTCGCATACACATACCAATCCATGATGTGTGAAACTAATTTAGGGATAACAATTGGGCAAGTGCAAGTGCCCTCGTCTAAAGTTGAATGTTCCATATTTGAGACTTAGAAGCAGTCTTTTCAAAAATTGAGGTAAGATTTGTCGGCATTCACCTTTCTCATATCCTCACTCAAACAGCAGCCTTGTACATCGGGTACGACGACCTTTAATTTGATCCAACTCAGCAAGTTCCTGCCTCGCACTCCTAGTGGAACGAAATGAAATGGTATGCCTTTAAACGGATTAGAAGCATATATGGTGTGATATTTAACTTTGATTTGGGTTCGGGTGAGAATGGATTTATAGATAATCCACTTCCTCCGCTGTGATTATATAATAGAATTACATCTATATCTTTATTCCCACTTTGTATTTTTTAAAATATCCTGTATATATATAATATGTGTGTGAGCATGCCCCCACATATAAAAGCAAATTTTGATTTTTCTAGCTTCAAAAAAGTAGTAATTTTTTAATTTTTTCAACGTACCTATTATTTTAAACAAACACATCTGATTTAATGGAATATCCTCTCCATTTCAAAATGAAGGTGAAGGGTTCAATTAGTTATTTGTGAGAAAAAAATACCAAATTTTTTTAGCTAAAGAATTTTGGATAAGCTTCAATATTCGAAAAAAAAAATAAAAAAAAAAACTTTGGAAAAGCTTTACACAATTACACCCACGCCCATCGCGTGTGCATACTTCAGCCCCTTCTTTTCCCCCCACTTTTTAAGGCCAAAAGCTTTGTCCAAATTTAATTAAATAACGAAAATAATATATGAGAGTTGATATTGGCACTCCACCGATATTTTTTGGCACTTCACTCTCATTTTTTGTGAAGTAAAATTACAAAGATGTCTCTCTACTATACAATCTTTGATTCTTATATTTCTAATACCTTAATTGCCCTTATTTGATAAGGTTAGAATTCTTGTCTCCAAATTGCAACTTCTCTCTCACGTTTCCTCTCTTTTTTGGCGTGAAAATACTTCTTCATTGATTTTTAAAACATTATTTCTTTTTGTTGAATCAATTTATCAATATTTATTTTAGAATTAGAAAAGTTTAAGATTCAATATAATGATTTAGATAGTATCAATCAAATGCATGTGATCAGGATAATAAAAGTTACGTGATTAGATAAGTTAGGAATAAGTTGTTAATAATAGATTACCTAGAGAAATATTAAAAAAGTATTTGAGTTGGAAACAAACATTATATGAATGAATAAAACATATTTGAAAAAAATTTAATTATATTTAAAATTAAAAGAAAGTTTAATTTCACTTAAATAAAAATTATGATATATAGTTTTTTAAGAAAACTAAAGAAAGCCTTTTTTATTTTAATAGAGAACTTTTAGAAATTAAAAGATGAAAAGAGAAAAACATGACTCTATGAAATCATTTTCCAATTGTAGTTGTCTTTAATTTAGCTAAGGAGCCTTTACACTAAAATTTTAAAATAAATAAATTAATATGATATTTTTCTTCCTTTACTTTTTATTCCCCCCTTTCCAATTTTGAATTTATGTTATTTTATAAATAAGACACCAAATTTGGATTCTTTGAGTTATATAGGATAGGGATACGAACAACAAGTTTTAATTGAAAAATGTCTAAACTATAGTATATGGGTGGTAATAAATGAATTGTTATATTGTAAATTTAAAACAAAAATAAAATCAATCACAAATTACTTGGAATAACAAGAATGTAGTGCAAAAAACTTTCTTTTTTAAGAAAAATAAAATAAAATTAGAATTCAGTCTTGATTTAGAAGGGTAATAAGGGTACTAAAAATATAAGAATCTAAGATGGTATAACATATGACCACTTCTGTAATTTTACTTTACAAAAAAAATGGGATTGGAGTGCCAATATCAACTCTCATAGTATATTAGTGACTAAAATTAGAGATATTTGATATAAAATTAGTAACCGTTTGAGGGTAATATAATATAAAATTTCTTTCCTATATTCTTGCCCTAAAAAGAACCCACAATAATCCACCACTTTTCTCTTTAATTTTCCCCATTAAAACTAACCCATTTCCTTTTTCTAGTTTCTCTCTCTGATACCGATTCAGCCCTTCTCTCCAATTTCTCTCTCAGAAGTCAAATTTGTCATAAATATAAAACACATGTTTGTAATATGTTTATAATTTTATATGTGTGGGTAAAAAAATAAGAGAGATGTCTATGCAAGAAACTGAGTGTGTTACAGTTACACACATGTAATAAAAGGATGTCTCAAAGTTTATTCATTACACCAAAGAAACCTACCAACAAAACTTACCACTTTTATTATTATTTTTTTAAATCAAAATTCACTTCTATGATATTTTTTTAATTATATTTAAACATAAGCAAACAAGACAGACGAGGTAATAAATAAAAACGTGTTGAGGTTTTGATTTTTGTCTCATTAGGCGTATTGCAGTTGATACTATCATTCTTGAAAGTTTAGATTATCAAAAATACTATATTGATTTTGATTGATGATTTGAAATCATGAAATTATCAAAGATTGTAGTGTAAGTGGTATCTTTTTTAAGTTTCAAAGTGAAAGGCGGGAAATTGAGTGTCGGTACCAACAAATGAGTGTGAATTTTGAAACTTATCAAATTAAGTAATTTACACTCAATAATATTCACATTTGATGTGAGTCCTACTTATTAAAATGTCATAAGGTTACTTCTGAATTACAATGACTCAAGGGATTAGACAAATTCATTTGGGTCAATCATAGTCATTGTCAAGAACAAATTAGTTTGAGTAATAATATTCATAACGAAGAGTTGGAACAAAACAGAGAGCCAGAGACTCTCATTCATCGGTTATACTCAATTGGATCTCACACCACTTTCAATTGAGTGCATTTAATGTATGAGCTCCATTTGGCTCCTTATTTTGTTCAAACTTTTCGGTTGAAAAGTCATTATCTAATTAATTTTGAACCAAACTCTTGAGGCTTTACTAGACCTATAAACGGATCGAATTCGGAACAAATTAGGTCTGATCTGATTCGAACCAGAAAAGAAATATAAGCGATCTGATCCAATAACTTGACAGATTACATATAATTAAATTCATATCTGATTTGTTATTAATCGGATATTCGACCCAATAATCCGATCCGAAAAAATATAATTTTTTTTTAAAAAATAATTTCGAAAGAGATTAATAAATAATGAGTAGAAAAAAATATGAAAGAAAAATAAAATATATAAAAAAACATAATAAAAAAGTAAGTACTTGATTTTTTATTAAAGAAAAAAGCTATAAGGAAAAACAAAATAGAGAGAGAGAAACATAAGAAGGAAATAATGATAAAAAATATTTAAATAGTATGTAAATATTATATGTTATAACATTAGATAATATATTTATAATAAATTATATATTATATTATTTTGGATCGGATCGACCATAAATCATATCTAATTTGTTTAGCTAATAGATTATCGAATTCGAATCGTTAATGAATTGTCGAATTGAATGTCCAATTCATATCCTAATTATTGACTCATATTCGATTCGGATCAAAATTCGATCTATTGACATGACTAGGCTTTACACAAACGACTCTACACACTGCCTAAGCCCAGATAATTATCGGCAAAGTTGATGTCCTTTTGGACTTCTGGCCAACTAAAAAGCACGGACACTTCACTAAGAGTGCCGTACTCGTGTCGGACACTTGGACACTCTTCGGACACGTGTCAGACACTTCGTAAAAATGTCCTGACATTTTTCTTTTTAAGACACTTCTTGGACACTTCTCGGACACTCTTCGAAGACGTATCGAACACTTCATAACAATGATGTATATTCAAATATTTCGAATAAAATTATATGATACAGAGTACTAAGTTATGATTAAAATATAAGTTAAATATATGTAGAAGACTAAATAAGTCTAGTTCTTTAATTTATTTTAATCTATTTGTCTATTTTTGTTTATAAGTTTGTTTGGTTCTTAATTGTTTGATGATGAATTGAAGTATTTAGTATTTTTTTATTGAATAATTAATATATTATATTATTATTTTATAGCTGTATTTTCATCGTATTCGTGTCTTATTTTTTAAAAATTTCTTATATGATTATATTCTTATGAGTTACATACAAGGCAATAAAGGTTCGGTCTAGCCCACAAAGAAATGCATTAATGGGTCCATTGACGATTGTAATGATGTCAATGCTCTTACACTCAGCCATTAATGGGTCCATTGACGATTGTAATTGCCTTTCACTGGCATAAAAAAATCTTAATTCCATCATTTGAGAGAGAGAATTAGAAGGCCGCCTCCCTCCGTCAAATCAAACTGTCGTTATATATTCTTAGATTTGATGAGAATCTAGTGTATATACAACATTGTTTAACCACAAGTATAGAACCAACGAATGGTATGATACGAACTGCTAATCTTTGCTACAAGTCTACAAATGAGAGTGAATTTTACTCATTTGTCGAATGAAATGAGTCTCGCGTTTAAAATTGTATTATTCAATAAACATGGAGCTACCAGTAATAATCATAATTAAGGGATGACTTTTTATTTAACATTGTGCACCACACATCAAAGAAGAGAAGGTTAATTATACTATTATAACACTAGTGGTATGACATGAATTGCTTGTTACAAAATGAGGGTAGACTCTAATTTGTCATCCAAATTATTGTCCAAATCATTAGTTAAATGAAACAAGTCTTACTTTAAAAATTATCTAATAATCATAATCGAGAGGTCACTCTAATTATTAATTCAACTTTGCTAATGAACGAAGAGTCATAGTTGTCTCAAAATGATGCTATCGTTTCCTTAAATAACACTAGTCAGATTTCCTAGCAATTGGATTTTGTTTTTTAGTTTGGGGAATTACCATAAAGTCTTACTTTTTTCATTTAAAAACAAATAAGTCCTCCATTTAAATTCTAAATCACTAGATCTTCTGAAAGAAGAAAAACAATTGTATTTATAAATTTATTCGAAATTTACTTAATCTATTATATATATATATATATATTCATTCAAGTTTTAGTTAATTAATGAATATTGCATTATGAGCTTTAATAATAATTAATTTAATTTAAATCCAATTCAAAACATTTTGCGTAGAATTTACGATGTTGGCGCATGTCTTAGCAACACAAAACAAGGATTTAGCCCGTTATAGGATTTGACCAAACTTTTCATGACACGGGTTGACGATAGCCATGTAACACCTATATGAAAGTTGGTAAGGTTTTGCGCATTGTATCGAATTAAACCACATGTTCCACCACTTGTGCATGCTTCCATCAATTTCTTTGAGTTTTGGTCTTGTGCCCATACTCCTCAAGTAGAGTGTTTCACATGTTAGCTAGGGATGACCATGGTTCGGATCAGATTAGGCCCTAAACCTAATCCGATCTGTGGTTAATGAATTGGTTAAAATTCAATCCAATCTAAACTGTGACCAACCTTAATCCGAACAGTTAAAAAATGAATTGGTTAAAATTCAATCCAATCTAAACTGTGACCAACCTTAATCCGAACAGTTAAAAAATGAATTGGTTCAGATCGAATGAACGGATTAGGCTTTTCTCAATAATTTTGGCAATTTAATCATACTGTAAAGCTCCTATAAAATAATACTCTTGGGACCAAGATAAATTATTATCTTAGCGAGATTATTGATTTATTGATAAATAAATATTTATTAATTTAGAGAGAGGATTATGTTTCTACTACTTGTATATGAATGACTTATAAATTCAAAAATAATGGATGTGGTTAAAAGTTAGAGGAGTGCTAGGGGCAGTCGTTTAAGTGACTGTCCTTCCGCAATCGCTTTATTCATTGGTGAAAATCAATCAGAGTAATTAATGTATTTTTGTGTAATAAATGTTTTACTTTTTCATCCAACAAAATGACCTTCTAGTTTTAAGATATTTACACTAATGCCATCAATAAACAAACAAAGCTATTGTAACAAAAAAAATTAAATGATAATTTTTTATATTAATCCATATACTTATTATAATCATTTTCTATAAAAATTTTAAAATTTTGTAATTAATTAGTATATAAAAATACTTTATGAATCTTGGTTTCTAATTTAGTTAAATAATATATTTTTCTTTTAAAATTGAAGAATCATTTTATGACCAATATAGTTTTATGTTTGTTGATGGCATTAGTGTAAATATTTTAAAATTAGAAGGGCATTTTGTTGGATGGAAAAGTAAGACATTTATTACACAAAAATGCATTAATTACTCTAATTGATTTTCACCAATGAATAGAGCGATTGTGGAAGGACAGTTGTTTAAACCACTGCTGCTAGCACTCCTCTAAAAATTAATACATAGAAACCAAATAGACTCTAAAAAGAAGAGATGATTATTAATTACAAAAGATAGAAAGACTCCTAAAAGAAAGAGATGTAGTGTCAAAACTTAATGCCCTAGAAGATAAGGAGGTTTCAAGTACATAGAAGATAAACTCTATAAATAATCATTAATTTTATATTATAGAGGTGGTGTATGCATTGTAAAAAATTTAGGAGGGTTGAGTTTAGTTTAGGTACAAAGAAAATGCAGACAACTTTAGATACATATTTTGAGAAATAGAAGTTTATTTAATAATGTATTATGATTTTTTGTTTGCTTATTATTATTTTTTTTATGTATTTCACCTGTTATTAATTTATATTTCGTTGGGTCCTTAAGAATTCTTTTAAAAAATGAATATCTTATACATTTAGCGAGATTATTAATTTAGTACACTTGCTCGAATTGGGATCGGGAGATTTATTATTTAAACAAGGTTATTAATTTATCAAACATTTATTTACCGAGGTTTCACTCTAAGTCCATAATTTAAATGAAGATGGGAGAAGTGAAGCTAGGGTTAAAACTTATAAGAAAGACTAGAAAAAGTAATTATATTATATTTGTAAATAATATATATTCGTAATAATGTATATATAATATATAATGTACTAGTGTATTGCTTGTGCCTATGAAATTATAAAAAAAATTTGTTGGACTGAATCATTTCAGAGACGTAAAAATAGGTAGATATATATGTGAATTTAGGTGTAAATGTAGTGGATAAATCATAACCGTTAGATCGACGATATAGATTGTTATTTTATACCGCATATATATTTTGAACCATAAGATTTATTTTTTAAACATTTTTAATTGTTAGATTGTGATTTTTTTTTGGAGGGAGATTCAAACACAATGCTTAAATGTAATATAGATTTGCAAATATTATATAATTCACAGTTTGGATCAAAAATTTCAGATATCAATTTGTCAACTGAATCGTTATTAAAGAATTTGTATTTTATATATCTATAACTGAATCGTGGACTAAAAAATTCAAATTGATCTATACAGATTGAATCGATTTGATTCGAATTGATGAATTTTTTGAACTCCCCAATATTAACTGGACCTGCTTCGCGTAGACCAAAGCCAAACACTCATAGTTTACGCCATGGACTACACTATCTAATTCTCTTTGCTTCCATGCTTTTGCAATAACAAGTCAATAAAATGTTCTCTTTACTTTTTATTTAAACTTTATATCTAGTTTTGTAAGAGAATAAATGAAAGCTTGATTCTAAATTTCATATATATAAATGGAAGATTCAGATTTAAATAAAAGAAAATTCAAAAGTACGACATAGTTGTCGTAAAAGAAATTTATAAGACTCGTTTCTCTGATAGTAGTAAAAAGGGCAGGACTTGACTGTAATTTTCTTATTTTAGCACTAAAAATGTCCCAAAATTGAAACAAACAGCCGACTAGTCATGGAATAATATGCCTTTTCATGCAAGTTAACAAGTAAAGCTGAGGTCATTTTAGTAATAAAATCATCCCTTGAGGATATATTAATAATCAAACTGATCCGCTAAAGGACAAGTGATTGCCTCGCGGAATTAGTTTACCAAATTGCCCTCTCATGACCGACGGTCCTGCCCGTCATCTGGTGTGTCCCGCGCTCAGTTCGATAACAATCTCAGACCCTCCACCCACTCCCTCGAACGTGGCCCCTCCCCCCCCCCCCCACCCCCCTCTCTCTCTTCCCTCCCTAAAATTCTTCTCTCCCGGCAAGGATCTCGCCTCCATTAGATATATTTCCATATTTATACAAACACACAGACACATAGCAGAGTTTCTGGAAGGTTCTGCGGATCTGGATCGAGAACAGCAAAAGCGACTCGGCGGAGAGAGTTCGCCGGAGTCCGCTGTGCCACCGATGGCGGAGTTGCCGCCGAAGAACGATAGTGGAAGCTCCTCCGGTGAAGTTCCGGTCGAATTCGAACGGGAAGTTACTGCTGGAAGCAGCATTAGTGCTGCTGAATTGGACAGCAGGGAGGTTGTTGGAGGTGGTTCGTTATCTAACGGTGCTAGTAATTCGTCAGGTATGTTGGTTCCACTGAACGATTCCGGTTTCTGTATAAATTCCTTTTGGTTGATGAGAAATTGTAGGAAAAGAAAAGAATATTACAACCGTGCTATTGCTTAAACCGGTTACAGGATTCCATGTGCCAGTTTATTTGTTTATATTTGTGTCTGTGTTTGAACACATCATAGTTCTTTCTTTATTTACCGAGGAAATGTGAGGAAAAAGGAAAAAAGAAAATTTAAGTTCAAGTTGAAGCTACGAGATTATAATACTGTGACCTAGAAGAAGTTCAAGTTAATTCTGGCTACTACAGCTATTTGACTTAGTTCATTTTTAAGTTTTGACGACCAAATTATGCGAAAAGTTCATATTTAAGTTCTTATTTTCTTTTTGTTTTCGTAGGTTTCTTTCCAGCCAAACAGAAGGCAATGGAATTATCTATTGCAAAATCTTGAGTTTTTATTTATTTTTATTGTTTTTATTTATATTTATATTTTTTATGCGTCTCAGCCTCTAGATAGGGAATTAAAAATGTTTTATCCTATATAGTTGTTGAATATATTATATCGTTCTTCTATTTACTGATTCAATGGAGATGAAGACATGCCAATTCTTTATTTTGTAATTAGCATTGGCAGACATATATAGGAACGGTTTTATTTGTTGACCAAATTTTGTTGTTGCTAGAATTGCTTCGGGTACTAATCTAACTCAAAATGGGTTCTCATAAAAGAATTATTGGTCAAGGTTTTTGAACTATGCTAGTGTTATTTTAGAGCTTCCCTAATTGTTTCATCTCTAATCAATTGTAATTAATGTGGCAGGGACTGCTGGTAGTAATCTTCCTAGAGTAAATACTTTACCGGTGAGGATACTGAATTCTGAAAAATTAGAGCCGCCTTCAAGTCAGATTAAGTTGGAAAGATCAAAAACTGAGAGACATAATAATATACTTGCTGAAGAGGCAGCACAAATTTTCAATAACAAAATTTCTGTCCAGGATAAGGTACAATTCATCACAATGTACTTTTGGTACCACTTGATTACTTATTCTGCTAGCCTTCAGCTTGCACATGTTACTCCATGTCATAGTAGTCATTTTTTGTTTTACATGACTAAATGACATTGTTAACTAAAATAGTTTCTGGTATATCTTTTATTCTCCAAACTCCAGTTCAGGGTGGTAAACATAAGTTTGGTATACATCTGATATTAGTATCTTTGAATCCAGTGAAGGATTTGTGGTAAGTTAGTAACATGCATGTGGGTAACCAAATTACATATACAGATCTGGTTGCAAAACATGAAGTGAAATTGATGAATGGTTGAAGGGATGCTTCCTTTCTTTCTCCCCCGAAGATATCTGCTTAATGAAAATTTGATGTTGGTTGCCTCATAGATAGGGGCTAAACCAATCAACCATTGAACTGCTTGATCAAGAGAGTGAGGAGATGGTTGAGCACTTATCCATTTGAAGTTGCTAGAATATTGGTGGCTAACTGCAAATGGGGTGCAAATATATAGTCAAACAATCAAGCTGTCCTCAAATTCCTTGCTTCTCTCTTGAATCGTGAATTTGGTAAAATCTCATTCATGAATAAGAAGAATAGCAGATTTGGTCAACAAGGGTTCATAGCAAGGATTGGACAAAATGTTGACAGTTGATGTTTTCATTAGCAGAGGGTGGAGCAGTCAAAACATGTTCGTTGCCACAGAACTTCCTCTTCGATCCTAATTGGATAAAAGGGTGTACTTCCGCTTCATTTTGCACTAATTTGGTGAAATGGATCAGTGACACAGATTATGAAGATCCCAGGTCTATAATCTACTTTACATTATGTAACATGTAGAGGAAGTTTGAATACATTTGGGTTATTGTCTGGTAGTTTTGGAAGAATTTGAGGCTTTAAGAGCATTGGCCAAACATAACAATAGTTGTGAATTCTTTTTTGAGGTGGTGTTAGACTGTTAGTTGTTAGTTTGCAGTCTTCTTCCTCATTTCCTATTTGTAATCTTATTGAGATTCTCTCCCCTATTTTATATTTCTCAGTATACAGGAATGCATATGCAGAAGAACGTAAATTCATGCAATATATATCACGCTTTATTGATGAAATCACATATTGGCTTCCTTAATTGCTTTCTTTTGGACATCATGTACAATGCTCCGTGCAACTGAGTTGATTCTATATAAATGCTTCTTGGTATATTTGATTGCCGCATCTCTTCTTATACTTTTTTGTATAGTTGGTTTTGAAATGTCTTCTCATGATACTATGATACTAGTTTGTTTATATCTTATTTTGCTGTGAACTTTTTAAGCTATCCTCATTTTGCTCCAAGCTAATGAGTAACCCCTAAACGATTAGTGGAGGTGCAGTTTTTTGTTTGTGTTATTGCTTGACAAGTTTCACCAAGTGTTCTGACTTCTGTACAATCCCTACATAAAAACATATCTTTTTTAAACCTTCCCCCAACCCCACCAAAAAAAAGCTTTTTAATCATTTGATATATTTAGTGTTTTAATTTAAATTCTGTGATTCTGTACGCATGACACTTCATATTTACCCTTATTTATGCTTTTACATGCCTGGGATTTCATTTAAACATTTAAAACACTGCAGCTCAAACTGTTGAAGAGACTAGCTACAGTGAAAGATGATGGAACCGTGGAATTTGAAGTTCCAGGAGATGTCAACCCCCAAGATCTTGGAGTTGGATCTGAAAATGCTTGTAATGAAGTTGATGATGAAACTTTGTGCTCAACAGAACCTCAATATATCCCACCACTACAAATAGTGATGCTTATTGTTGGTACACGTGGCGATGTGCAGCCATTTATTGCTATTGGCAAACGTCTGCAGGTCCTGAGTCTTTCTTAGTCTGTATAAGCTTATGTTTGTTTCATTTTCTTTAAGATAAACATATGAATAACTGGTTATGTTGTTG
Organism: Cornus controversa; assembly: GCA_026545225.1. Lineage (NCBI taxonomy): Eukaryota > Viridiplantae > Streptophyta > Magnoliopsida > Cornales > Cornaceae > Cornus > Cornus controversa. Next base: position 43,848,068 of record CM048847.1, on the reverse strand, counting down.
ACCTTGATTATGATGGACATTTTGATTCCCAATTACATGTTAGTTTGCAACCAGACAGTGTGTGCTTCATTCTATCTGCTCAATGAACTTAATTTTCATGATTCGCTAATTGCTATGTACTTGTGATTGTACAGATAATTATTCTTAAGAAATCTGAAAATTGTTTCAATATGAGTCAAATAATACATAATATATTGTAGTATGTGTGGAGTATTATCTTAGTCAAAGTTATTATTTTCGCTACTTAGGATCAATTGTACAAAAAGGTGGAAAGATTGATGATGATGTAAGTAGTATAATTGGAATAGGTCGGACAAAGTGGAGGAACACTATTGGGGTTTTATGTGATAAATGAATATCAAATAAATTAAAAGGGAAAGTATATACTATATAGAACAATGATTAGACCGGCTATTTTATATGGGGCGGAATGTTGGGCATTAAAAAAGAAACATGAACAATGCATCCATGTGGTGGAAATGCAGATATTAAGATGGATGTTAGGAATAACTAGGAAAGATACAATTAATAATCAAAGGATTAGGGAGAAATTAGGCATGGTGCCTATTAGCTAGAAAATAAGAGAGAGTAGACTTGGGTGGTATGGGCATATTCAAAGCCGACCTATAGATGAAGCGGTGAGAAGAGGAAGATTGATTTGCATAGAGGGTAAGAGACCAAAAATAATATGGAATGAAGTGATAAGAAATGACTTTAAAAAATTAAATCTAGTAGAGGATATGACGTATGATAAAAAAGAGTGGAAAAAGAGAATCCATGTGGTTGACCTTGTTGGTACACGATAAAGGCAAGGATGGTGATGATGATGATAATTTGTATATCTTAGTCGATGTTGTCACTCTTCCAACATATTATTTAATTTTCTTTGTGAATTTAAACTCCTGGTACTCACACCTATCTGTTATGGTTGATATTTGATTTATTGACATATTAACTGATATTTTAGTCCATGTCAATACCTGTAAGTGGAGGTTATAAACTAGTAGTGCAGTCATCTATTCCTTTTTACATGTGGAAGGCCTTCTTAATTTTCTCTCATCTTTTCCTATGTTGCTGCTCTCTCTACCCTTTTATAGACCTGTTTAATCCTTATTCTCTCTTCGTAGTCTTGCCACCCATTGTGTTCATGGTATTATTGAAGTTCCATAATACTGTTCATCAATTTGATTAGACTAATATGCTCATCCAGACACTCCTTAACATTAATGACCCTTGCCATGGACGTTTTATCCACCAGTCCACAAGAATTAATAACTATTGATATATCCTGGAACTTTCTTAGATTAAAATAATGTAAAAATAAAACCCCCCTTCCTCTAAAAAAAAAATAGTTCCTATCATCATTGTTGGGGAAGAATGAAAAAGCAGAAGTTTGTATATCCAAAACTTTGTTCCTAAGGGTTTTTATTTTTTTATTTTTATGATTTTTTTTTGGTTGCCTTAAGAAATTCTTAAGTTAATTCTAAATTAGGTTTTTGGATTTCCATTGACTAAGAAACAGAAGTTCCTATTAAGTTGTTCCTGCACTTGTTATTATGAGCTTCAATATGTTGTTAATTGTCATGTTAAGAGTCATACTGTCACAACCCCAAGTTGGGGTCGAGGTATTTTTGACCTTTCACTCAAACCTGTGGTTGACTTAATATCAAAATCATCACAATCGAAACCACAACTTAACCATAGAATTAATAATATCCTAACACAACTTGATCTCACATTGTTCCCATATAAAAGAGGTAACAACCATAACATATGTTCATATGACATAACTAACTGATATCTAAAAAATAAATACAACCAGATCAAAGTTATCCATCTATAACAACCCTTGCTACAAAAGTTTGTCTCAAGAACTGAAATAAAGAAAAGCAATAACAAGGATCCACTGGAACAATCCTCACGTGGAATCCTCTTCCAATACGCTATAGATGCTGATTTCACACACCTGAAATGTGGGGAAAAATAAGGGGCGAGCTTAAAAGCCCAGTAAGTAATGTTCTAACTAACCAACAATAAACACTATACTTCAGCAGCTAGTACAGTGAATTAATTAATATAGAAAATCACACGGTGCATTAATTTACGAAAATGAAAGTACCTTCAATATCTTCAAGTACTTAACAATAAACTAACAGAATATTCAGGTTTTGCCCCAACTCAAACATTTCAAGTCCACTGGTCAATATGGACCCTAAAAATATGTTCGTGATGTACTTGAACTAAAAGGTTCTTTAACAAGTTTAACCCATGGCCTCATCAGACCCAACTTCCATTTAATCAATCTATATTCAAGACAATATTTCTCACAAGAGATCACTAGATACAATATATCCTGAGGAACAACAATACAACTCAAGCTCTAATATAAAGTTAACAAGTATGAATCATGTCCAGATCGTAAGATAAGTGATGTGGAGTGACACACACACTCCAAACCAGAGAAACACACACTCCACGCAACATGAATAATATGGAGGGACACAAGCTCCACATCGGAGGGACCCGCAACTCCATCGTACTAAAAATAAGAAATGTGAAGGGACACATACTCCATGCCAGAGGGACCCGTAACTCCACACTGGAGGGACATATACACACTCCATATAAATATAAATAATGTGGAGGGACACGCACTCTGCGTTTGAGGGACCCACAACTCCACACTGAAGGGACATATACACACTCCAATCATCTCAACCATCACCATCGGCTACACACACACCCACGCACCCACCCACACACACACACCCAATGCATGCGAGCTCTATACCTATTCTAAATTTTATTTCTAATCTACATACCCAATCTAGAGAGAGTATTGTACCTAAGAATGTGTCATCCTATCTATCAGTAAAGTTTCAGAACCTAACTGTTCACGGTTAATTTGTACTCTCGGTTTTCGACTTTTCGTGCTTAAAAGACTACTTTTTGTACTAAATAAATAAGTGACTAAATCTAGCCTAAACATATCACTCCAAGCATATTCTGCCCTAAAAAGACTAACTTGATTTTTCGGGAATTTTTCAGCATTTTTCGATATTTTTCCTATTTTTTCCAACATTTTTTAATCATTTAAAAAAATATAAAAAATACTTATATATTTCGGGTAAGCCCAAAACTTGACCCAGAGATTGGGCTTGGCGAGTGGGACTAGACCCACTTTTTTTCGGTCCTAGCCGGTCGCCGGAACAGTGCTCATGCGCTCCCACGTGAGGCAGTGCGCGTGGGCCTTGTGGGCACAGTTCATCATCACTTTCGATTCCTTTTTCACGCTCTAGGAGGCTCCAACAGTGCTGTTCGCCGACAGCCACTTTCAGGCACATTTTTCGGCCACTAAACAATCCAAATCATATAGTGTTTTAATCCTTGTTATCTAATCTAACTATGGATACAAAATTATTACTGATTCGTGGCTTGAATCAAAAACCCTCAATTGTGAATTTCTAGGGTTCATATCAACCCCAAATTTCTTCTTCAAAATCCGTCACAAATTAACTCAATCTGATGCAAATAATCTATATGTTCATGCATTCCTTCATAAATTTGTCAATACTAAATCACTTTGTCAACTAATCTGGTGCACACAATAAATCAGTTAACACAAATCCATTAAACATGATTCAACAATGCATACTGTTTGTATCCACACACACACACACTACATATAGATTGTAGAGCTACTGTTCACAGCACCTCATATTTGAATCGGAGATCAAATTGATTCCATATATATATATATATCAATTAAAGCCATCAATCCACAGTTTCATCAACCAACTTCAAATCATGTATTCATCAATGTATACGTATATATAGATACATATGTATATCTGTCCATGTCTAAACTACTCAAGCACACAATACTTCTTCAAACCAACACCCAAAGCCATCATTTTCGGATTCAACTATATATATATATGTGGTTGGAAATTTGTAAAGTTACCAGAATTATTTAGGAGATATTCTTGACAGCTAGATATGTGTATAGTTTCCTGATTTTCCTCTAATTGTCAGTTAGAATATTTGTTTCCCTATTTCTAGGAATTTCCAGATTTTTAGGAGATAATAGAGGCCAGATTTTTAGGAGATGATAGAGGAGTCAAATATTCTAATTAGGTATTCTTTTGTGTATAAAGACTGTGTATTGTACCTATCAGAAAGTAAGAAAGAAATTAAAACATTTTCTTCATGGTATCAGAGCCAATGCTCTCTGGAAATTAATCTTCCACTTACGGCCTTCTTTCCGAAACCCTAGTTTAGAAAAATCATTAGCCTTCATTGCTGATTATTGGCCTTTGTAGCCAAACCCTTCTTTTCCTTCTATTACCACATCTCTTATTGGGAAGATGTCATTGACCTTTGACAGTTCATCAAAACCTTCCTCTAAAAACATCACTGAGACAGTGGTGAATTCATCAACTGCAGAACTCCAGAACATTAATTCTTAATATCGATTAAATGGTAGGAACTTCTTGCAATGGTCACAGATCGTGAGGACACTTCTGAAAGGAAAAGGGAAACTAAGCCATCTGACTAGTACTGGTCTAGATTCCAAAGATCCAAAGTATAAAGCCTAGAATGAAGAAGACTTGATGATTATGACTTGGCTTTGGAATTCAATGGAGCATAACATTAGCGGAAACGATATGCTTCTCCCAAATGCTTATGAAATTTGGGAATCCGCCCGTCAATCTTACTCCAAAATGCAAGATGCTTCATTACTCTATGAAATCAAGACCAAAATATCATCCAGTAAGCAAGGTACACGTTCTGTCATAGATTACTATAATCTTCTGAAAGGTTTTTGGCTTGAATTGGATCATTATCAGAATATTAGGATGAAGTGTAGCGAGGATACCATGACACTCCAAAATTTCGTGGAAAGAGAGAGAAGTTTTGAATTTCTTGTAGGTCTCAATGCAGAGTAGGATCCAATCCGTGTTCAAGTCTTAGGAAAAGAGACTTTACCATCTCTTAATGAGATTTTCTCAATAGTTAGGGCCGAGGAAAGTCGAAGAACGGTCATGCTAGATGACCAGGTTGTAGAAGGTTCTGCCATGGTCTCCGCAAAGTCCACCAATGAGGGGGTTAAGTTCAATAACTCAACATTGAATAACAATTCTGAGAATGGAAAACCAGAGTATTCTAGGCCACAAAACCAAGGACTTTGGTGCACATATTGCAAGAAGCCACGCCATACAAGAGACAGTTGTTAGAAACTCTATAGGAGAGCAACAGTACTCAGCCGAAAATGAGGATATCAGCGTGGCCAGACACATCTTACAAATGCAGAAGGATCCCCGCAAGAGAAAACTAACTCCAATGATGGTGATTTTGGAGGACTCAAGAAGGAGGAAATTGACAAACTCAGAATTCTTCTCAACTCCCTTGATAAACCCTCTAGTATGTGTTCATTGGCTCAATCAGGTAAGCACCCTACTTCTTATGCTCTTAGTGCCTCGGGTTCACAGTTTTCTAGTTCTTGGGTCATAGATTCAGGAGCTACTGATCACATGACATAAAGTCCAACCAGATTTACCACTTATAACCCTTGCCCTGAAAATTGAAAAATCAAGGTGGCAGATGGCTCACCCATGACTGTTGTTGGCCAAGGAACAGTAAATCTGACACCTTCCCTTCATATAAAAAATGTGCTGTATGTTCCGAAATTATCTACTAATCTTGTATCCATTCATTAAATCACTAAAGACCTAAATTGCAAAGTAACTTTCTTTCCTACACATTGTATCTTTTAGGATCAGGTTACGGGGAGGATGGTTGGATGTGCTAAGGAAAGGAATGGACTCTACTACCTTGAGGACATGAGTGGAAGTGTGGATAAGGACAGCTGGTTATCGCTTTCCTTGTCATCAGAAAACTTGTTTCCCAATAAAATTGAGATTTGGCTTCACCATCTTCGACTTGGATATCCATCTTTTAGTTTACTTAAAACCATGTTTCCTTATCTTTTTAGAAATGTTAATGTTACCAGTTTTCATTATGATACTTGTGAACTTGCTAAACACCATCGTGTTTCATTTCCTTTAAGTAATTCAAGGCCTTCTAAACCTTTTTCTTTGATACATACCGATATTTGGGGACCATCTAGAATTCCTAACATTTCAGAAGCTAGGTGGTTTGTCTTTCATTGACGATTGCACTAGAACAACTTGGTTATTTCTCATGAAAGAAAAATCTAAGACGAGTAATATTTTTCAAATTTTTTACAAAATGATAAATATACAGTTTGGGGTATCCATTAAAAGAGTTAGGTCCAACAATGCTAGAGATTATTTCAACCACATTCTCTCACCTTTCTTTCAAGAGGAATGAGTTATTCATGAGTCCTCCTGTGTTGATACACCCCAACAAAATGGGGTCGTCGAACGATAAAATGGGCATTTACTCAATGTTACACAGACCTTGTTATTTCAAAACAATGTTCCAAAATCTTTTTGGGGAGAGGCAGTTTTGACAGCAGCTTATCTAATAAATAGAATGCCATCGAGAGTGTTAGGGTACCAAAGTCCTATAAATGTACTTTTTGAAAATTTTCCTGACTTCAATGGTTCTTGCAAACTACCTCCAAAACTTCTTGGTTGTGTTTCATTTGTGCATATTCACAATCAACATAGGGATAAACTTGATCCCAGGGCTCTAAAATGTATATTTGTGGGATACTCAACTACAAAAAAGGGTTACAAGTGTTACCATCCAATCACTAGAAAAATTTTCATTTCTATGGATATAGCATTTGTAGAGAAAGAGTCTTTCTTTCAAAATCAAAATCCTCATCTTCTAGGGGAGAGAGTTTCTAGGGAAGAGGAGGGGTTTCTTCGAGAACAACAGCCCACTTTTTCGTCCCAAATAGAACCTAAAATTCCTGTTGAAACCTTGCTGCCCTATCCTAACATTGTGCCTGAATTTGATCCTAAATCTGCCTTTGATCCCAAGCCTAAATCAGCAACCAAAAAGCCCGAATCTGTCCTTGACATTGAGTTGGAAAGATGACATCTGGGTGGTCCGAATCCCACTAAACCACTTCAAGTTTATTCAAGGAGGGGAGCACTTGTTTCTAAGCCTGAAACAGTCCAAGAATCCGAACTTGAGCCAGGTACTGATTTTCATAATTTTCCAGATTTAAATTTACCTATTGATGTGAGAAAAGGAACCAAACAATGCACACAACACCCAATTTCCCACTTTGTATCCTTTCATAGATTATCCTCACAATATAAGACCTTCACCATTTCTCTAAATTCCATTGACATTCCTCAAACAATACAAGAGGCACTTAGGAATAAGAACTAGGTACAAGCTATAGAAGGGAAATCAATGCACTAGAGAAGAATAAAACATAGGAAATTGTTAATTGGCCTAAAGGAAAGAAACTAGTGGGCTGTAAATGGGTATTTTCCTTAAAATACAAGGCTGATGGGTCTCTAGAGAGATACAAAGCTAGGTTGGTTGCAAAAGGATATACTTAAACTTATGGAATAGATTATCAAGAGACATTTGCCCTTGTAGCTAAAATGAACACAGTGCATGTCCTATTGTCTTTAGTTGCTAACTTTGATTGGTGTTTGCAACAATTTGACGTTAAGAATGCTTTCTTACACGGTGATTTGGAAGAGGAGGTATACATGGAACCTCAACTTGGTTTTGATGACAAGTTTGGTGGCTATAAGGTATGCAGGTTGAAGAAAGCACTGTATGGTTTGAAATAGTCTCCTAAAGCATGGTTTGGGAGATTCGCGAAGGTTATGCTAGCAATGGGATATAAGTAGAGCTAAGGGGATCATACTCTCATTATAAAGCACTCGGCCACAGGAAAAGTTACAGTCTTACTTGTTTATATAGACAATATTATTGTAATAGGGGATGACTCAACTGAAAGAGAGACATTGAGGAAAAGCCTAGCATAGGAATTTGAGATTAAGGAACTCGGGAAGTTGAAGTATTTATTGGGGATTGAAGTAGCACACTCTCAAGGGGGTATCTTTGTCTCTCAACAAAAATGTGTTAGATCTCCTCAAAGAAACTGAAAAACTCGGTTGCAAGGTAGCAAGCATACCTATTGAACCAAACCATAGGTTGGGTGAAGAAGAAGATGACAATACAGTTGATAGAGGAAGATACTAGAGATTAGTTGGAAGACTGATCTACTTATCCAATGCTAGGCCGGATATAGCTTATGCCGTGAGCGTGGTTAGTCAATTCATGCATGATCCTAAGGAGAAACATTTGCAGGCTGTTCATAGGATTCTACACTATCTTAAGGCTACACCAGGAAGAGGGATCTTATTCAAGAAGAATGATGGAATTAATCCTGAAGCTTCCACGGATGCAGACTATGCTGGCTCTATAGTCAATAAGAGATTCACATCAGGCTACTGTACTTTTCTTGGAGGAACCCAGTGACATGGAGAAGTAAAAAGCAGGTTGTAGTTGCAAGATCAAGCGCGGAGGCTAAATTTAGAGCCATGGCACATGGAATCTGTGAACTCCTATGGATAAAAATAATTCTTGATGATCTTAAAATCAAGTGGCAAGGACCTATAAAACTAAACTGTGACAACAAATTTGCCATCAACATTGCACACAATCCGGTACAACATGACCGCACCAAGCACATTGAGGTAGATAGACATTTCATTTAAGAAAAGATGGACAATGGACTGATTTGTACTCCTTGCATATCATCAAAAGACCAGATGTTCTCACTAAAGGGCTGCCTACGTCAAGCTTTCAAGATATCACAAGGAAGCTGGGAATGGAAAATATCTATTCAACAGCTTGAGGGGGAGTGTTGGAAATCTGTAAAGTTACCAGAATTATTTAGGAGATATTCTTGACAGCTAGATATGTGTATGGTTTCCTGATTTTCCTCTCATTTCCTGATTTTCCTCTAATTGTCAGTTAGAATAGTTGTTTTCCCTATTTCTAGGGATTTCCAGATTTTTAGGAGATGATAGAGGAGTCAAATATTCTATTTGGATATTTTTTTGTGTATGAAGACTGTGTATTGTACCTATCAGAAAGTAAGAAAGAAATTAAAACACTTTCTTCAATATATTCTCTATGTGCAATATAACTCAGTTTAATATTAATCATAATAACAGCAAAATATCCTTTACAGGACCCAACTATCAGATTCATCACCACAATCATATGAACCACCGTGGACAATGTATACATGAATCATAAACAACTCAAATGCCATCACTGTGTACCAATCTTTTTCTCATTCCGGTCACTAACAGTGTATGTCTTATACATCATTTTATCAAGTTAATTTAAATTATAAATATTGCAAGCATATCAACCATTGTGGGGAAGAGAGAATAGAACTTATAATTGAGAGATGATTAATCTCTCCTTGCTATAGTCCCTTCTTCAAGCTTTGTTTTTCTCTTACTTTTTCCTTTGCTTTTTCTCCTCCTTTAATTTGGGGTTGTCAATACCTTAACCCTAGTTACTATCATATTCTATTTATATAATACTATTCACTTAGTCCATGTTTGGTGACCCACATAAGAATAACTTATTCTAACATAGAATAAGTTCTATCCTTAGCTGGATATCACTTGAATCCCTTTACAGAAGGGTTTTACCATGTTACCCTTGAATGAAAAATTATATTTTTTCAATAAAAAATTTGGGTCATTACACATACAGCTGGAATTGAAAGAGTTCCAGAGTTGAAGGCTGAGTTTCTTTTTGTTGCCACAGGCTTGTGGCGAAATATTTTTTAATAGTAATTGTAATTTATTCCTGATATTGTCATCTATAAGGCTTTTTTTTTTTTACCGGTAACTTATTTGGTTATTTGTTGTTGTTGTTTGTTTTAAAAGAAGAAAAATAAATTGTGTAATTGCTTGCCTCTAATTGGGTGCAGGCACTTGTATTTGTATTTACTAACTAGGGTTACAAAAAAGAAATAAAATAAAGTCAAATAAATTAAAAGCCTAATTAAGTGTGACCTACTAATCACGGGACCCGAAATTACGTGGACAAATTAAAAGGTGAATTCCACCACTCTCCTTCAAGTTGGAGCGAAGATGTCAATCAAACCCAGATTACCAATTGAAGACTGGAGTAGAGATGGCTCCACTGACTTAGTAAACACATCGGCCGTTTGATCAGAAGAACGAACAAATATTGGAACAATAGCACTAGTTCAAACTTTCTCTCGAATAAAATGAATATCAACTTCAATGTGTTTGGACCTCTCATGGAGAACGGAATCAGAAGCAAGCATGATAGGAGACTTATTATCACAAAACAATTTAGAAGAATCTTCCACAATGAAGCCTAACTCAGGAAGAAGAGATCGAAGCCATATAAGTTCACACATGCCTTGTGCCATAACACAATATTCAATCTCAGCTGAAGGCTTAGACACTACTGCTTGCTTCTTACTTTTCCATAATATAAGATGACTGCTATAGAAAGTACAGAATCCAGAAGTAGAACGCCTGTCTATTTTGGATCCTGCATAATCTTCATCCATAAAACATGACACTCCAGATTGACTACCCGATACATAAAATAATCCAAAGGCTAGGACACATCTTGAGATATCTTAGGATATGGTAGATTGCATTCAAATGTGATGAGCGCGGAGCATGCATAAACTGACTTACAACACTAACTGCAAAAGTCAAATCTAGCCTGGTATTTGTCAGGTAAATGAAATGACCAACCAAACATTGATACATAGAGGGATCAGGAAGTAAGCCACTAGATTCAGCAGAAAGTTTAACAATCGGATCCATAGGAGTAGAGGTAGGTCTACACCCCATCATTCCTGTTTCTTGAAGAAGATCCAAAGCATACTTGTGCTGAGACAAAGATATGCCATGACTTGACCGAGCAACCTCTACACCAAGAAAATACCGCGAGGTACCCAAATCTTTTATATTAAAGAATTGACCCAAATCCTTCTTAACCTGAGCAATTCCAAAAGTATCATCTCCGGTGATAATAATATCATCTACATATACTGAGATAATAATACAACTACCATTCGTGTGTCTCCGAACAAAGCATGTATGATCAGTGTGACACTGTTTAAAGTTCATCCTCATAACAATATCACTAAACCTACGAAATGAAGCTCGGGGAGACTGTTTTAGCCTATAAAGAGACTTCTGCAGCTGACAAACCTTACCTAAACACTCCCCCTCGACCCGAAATCCTGGTGGCAGATCCATATAGATTGTCTGTTGCAAATCTTCATTAAAAAATGCATTTTTGACATCAAGTTGATGGATAGGCGGAATGAGAAGATGCTAGTGACACTAGAAGGCGAACAATTGTTAACTTAGCAATTGGAGCAAAAGTAGCATTAAAGTCTTGTCCTAGAATTTAAGTAAATCCCTTAGCAACCAAACGAGCCTTGTACCGATCTATGGATCCATCAGCCAAGTATTTCACGGTAAAGACCCACTTACACCCCATTGTTTTCGCCCCTGTAGGTAAAGAGACAAGTTCTCAAGTTTGGTTTTTCTGAAGAGCATCCGATTCCACTTTCATTGCCTCAACCCATTTAGGATAACGAAGGGCCTTTGAAGTGGATTGAGGAATAGGAATAGAATCGAGCTTGCCCAAGAAAGCTGTATAAGAGTCTGAAAGAGCATGATAAGACACATACTTGGAAATAGGATGATTAATATTGCAGGAAAAACCATACCAAGAAGGGGATTTTCGAACACGGGATGGTTATTGAGGTGGAAGAGTATCAGAGATAGGAGGGGAAGTACCTGTATTCAAGGGAGTTTTAGGCATTGGATCCCGAGTGTGAGGGCGACGCGAATATACCTGCAAATGAGGAACATGCTCAGTTGGAAGAGTAGGAGTAGAAGACTCCTGCACATTATCTTGCTCGAAAAGAGGAACAGGTTGAGCTAGAGGAGAAGGCTCCTCAGGAGGAGCAACACAGACACGTTCCTGCACATGAGAAGAATTTCCAAAAAAGGGTATCTCCTCACAAAAAGTGACATCTATAGACATAGAAGAATAACCCAGAAAGACATACCGAACAGCTTTGTCATCAAGTTTGGTATGGGTAGGGCTACGATTTTGAACAAAGCATGTACACCCAAACACCCAAGGTATAATAGAAAATAAACTATTGTCGGGCTGAAGAATTTAAAGAGGGACTTTACCGTTTAAACCCGACTGGGGTACGGTTGATCAGATAATAGGCAGTGAGAACAACCATATGCCAGAAATATTTTGATATATTCATTCCTCGTAAGAGGCACTGAACAACAACCATGATGTGATGGTTTTTACGTTCTGCCACACCATTCTGTTTAGGAGGGATAAGTAAGTTGTTGTAAAATCCCCTTCTTATTGAGTTGAGAGTGAAAGTCATTTGAAATGTACTCACACCCATTATCTGATTGAGTATTTTTGGCAACTGTATTGAACTGGGTTTTGATCACCTGGAGGAATTGAGTAAACAAATGAAGGACCTCAGACTTCTTTTTAAGCAAATATACCTAAGTACACCGAGTATGATCATCAATAAAAGTAACATAGTATCTGTAACGAGACAAAGCAGTAACAGGAGAAGGACTCCACACATCAGAATGTAGTAAATCAAATGCAGCACGAGCACGATGTATACGAGAAATTTAACTAGATCTAGTATGTTTAGAAAGCTCACAAACTACATAATGAAACTTGGAAGTCTTTCAAGCTTTTATTAACTCAGGAAATAACCAACATAAGTATTGACAACTTGCATGTCCTAAACGAGCATGCCACAATTGCAATGTTTTTAAAGAAAAAACAAAAGAATGTGAACTAGGAAAAAATGATGCTTAAAGACTGGAAGAAGGTGGTGAATCGCCAAAGTAGTATAGCCCATCGCGCTCATATCCCCTACCAAAAATCTTCCTCGAATGTAGGTCCTGTAACACACAGTGATCAGGAAAGAAAATTACTGCACAGTGAAGAGATTTTGCAAGACAACCTACAAACAAGAGGTTAAAGGTAAAATCGGAAACATAAAAAACAGATGATAAATTAATAGCAGGAGACAAACACACACTCCCTTTATGATGGATATAAGACTTAGACTCGTCAGCAAGACAAATAGATTGGTGAACAGGGGTAACATCATCAAAAAACACTGATAACTCACCAGTCATATGATCATTCGCGCTAGAGTCAAGAATCCATGTAGGGTTCAATTTCGTAGCACAAAGAGCAGTGGGAGTACCTATGGCAAGTGTAGCTATGGAGGTGGTAGGAGCAGTTACACCAACATCTGCACACCTTTGGAAAGCTAGTAACTGGACCAGGGCTAACATCAACAATAGTTGCAGTGCGTGAGGGACCATTCTAATTTCTTGTAAATTTCTGTTTCAACTCAGGATGCAACTTGATGCAGCGGCTCTCATATGACCAATTTCTCTACAGCGATAGCAAACAACTTTACCGCTAGTAGAACAAGACTCGGAATAATTTGACCCAGAACTAGTCGCAAATACCATTTGATCCTTGGTAGTAGATGGATCAGGGATGACAGCAGAAGTAGGCTGAAGTAAGCGCTGTCGGCATTCATCACTATCAATAGTCGCAAAAGTATCAGACAAAGATGGCATGGGTGAGGAATTCAAAATCTGAGTTAAAAAAGATTCGAATTCAGGTTTGAGCCCCATCAAGAACTGGTAGGTATGTTGACGATCTAAACGCTTAACAACAATAGAGGCCGCGTCTGATGGAAAATCACTGAGGGGTTCATATTGAGCCAACTCCTCCCAACGAGAATGTAAATACCCAAAATACTCTGCAATGGATAATCCCAAAAGTTCCTGGTCTGACCTGGATATTTCCCTGTGCAACTAAAGATTCTGGAGTCATTACGCGCAAGTGCATACATCTGGGTCAGTGCAGTCCAAAGGTTGTATACCGTGTCATGGTACATGAACATATTTTAAAGTCGCTCTTCCATGGAATTAAAAAGCCATCCTAGAATCGTGCAGTTCTCCATATCCCATGTAGCAAATTTAGGGTCGTTAATATCAAGTTTCTTTTCCGTTCCCAATATCCAACTCATCTTGCTTTTCGCTCCAAGATAGAGATGAAAAGAGCGAAACGACGATGCAAAATTACGCCCATTCAACAATACACTTGTAACCCGTTGAGTAGGGGTGTGTTGAGAAACAGACATATCAGAACGGGGAGTAACAATTACCTCCTTATCTTTTCCACTAGGGTCACCCATCAAATACAAAACTCAAGGAACTTCACAAATTGTAGACGAACAAAGTAATAGCAAACAACTAACCAACAATCAAGAAACGAGACAGATCTAGGAAAATCGCTGCAAACACCAATAGCCCAGTTGCCGGAGACACGACAGAAGCTTACGGAGATGCTACCGAACACACTGGTAGCCCGAAATCATCAAAAAAAGGGTAGAACTCCCTAACACATCACAACTATTCGCTGAGAAATACTCCGAAAGTGGGGTTCAAACCCAAGAGAGAACACTCCCGAGGGAGCCGCAGGTAGGGCTGGACTCCCAAGGGGGGATCGCTGAAGGCTAGGGAAGAGGGCAAAGGCGGGGTGGGGTCTAGGGCAAAGGTGTTGAGAGAGGTGGGTGGTGCTGTCGAGTGGTTTGAAGAGATAGAGAGAGGTGGCCGCCAATGTGGTAAGAGGAAGAGAGGACCCTATAAGGCTCTGATACCAAAAAGAAGAAAAATAATTTGTGTGATTGCTTGCCTCTAGTTGAGTGCATGCACTTGTATTTATATTTACTAACTAGGGTTACAAAAAGGAATAAAATAAAGTCAAATAAATTAAAAGCCTAATTAACTGTGACCTACTAATCACAGGACCCGAAATTACGTGGACAAATTAAAAGGTGAATTCCAACAGTTTTTTTTTTGTTATAAAAGAATTAGATTAGGATTAAAATTTGACACCTCAAAATGGCATTTTACGTTCAAATAAGCTTATGAAAATATAAGTTCATTTTTTTAACAGTTGGGGTGCATTTGCTTCTTGGTTACTTGAATCTTGTCATTTTAAAAGCGTGGTATATGATGAATATGTGACTATAGTTAATTCACGCCTGTGTCTTGTCCCTCCCTCCCAGCACTTGCATTGGCAGGATCGATATTGGGTAATGATTTTTTTTTCTTAACTGAAAGAAAAAATTGTAAAAACATATCAATCTTCTCCTTTTTTTAACAGAAAGTCAAGAGTTTATCTTGAATCTTTATGAGTTTGTTGATGAAGATATTTGGATGCAGGACTTTGGTCATCGTGTTAGATTGGCAACTCATTCGAATTTCAAAGAGTTTGTCTTGACTGCCGGGTTGGAATTTTACCCTCTAGGCGGAGATCCAAAAGTTCTTGCTGGATGTATGTAGCTAATTCTGTCTTTTTGTTTTGAAACTAACATGAAAATCTCATATGGATTCATGATGATCAATTCTTCTCTTCATTGATATTGTGGTTTTGTGATGCACCAGCTAAGAATGGTGTGCATGGAGCACTCCTGTCTTTTGGCAATACATCATTGTCGTAACTTTTTTACCCTTGTTTTTGAGGTTCATATTAGATGTTTGGTCTTCTATCAATACTTCTGTTAAGTTGTTAATATGATTTTTTTTGGTCATGTTATATGGTTTTAAGACAATAAAATTGATATTCTGAAGTTGGTTGGCTATTTGGTGAGAAATGGATTTTCTATTCCTAATCACTTTGGATATTTGTTTCTTTTTTTTTCAGAATGCATTATAATTTTTAGTGGACTAATTATTCTGCTAAGATTGAAAACACAAAACAATTAGTTCTGTCCTTTCTGTGTGTACAGCGTAATAAATTTCATTTTAACATGTCATGCACTTATTCTGCTAAGATTGAAAAAACAAAACAATTAGTTCTGTCCTTATTGTGTGTACAGTGTAATAAATTTCATTTTAACATGTCATGCACTTAACAACATTTAGGTTTCACAATTAAGATTTTGTACGTCATGAGATCCTACAGGAGGAAATTTCATACAAGGTAATTTATGCATGATAGAGGTGCTAATTAAAAATCATTTGTGTTGTGATTAATTGTCATAACTTCCCTAACCTTGAGTTCCTTGTGCCTTCATGGATTTTTTTCCTCGAGAAAAAAAGTTTGAGGCCGTGCTGAGGTTTAGAACCATCATTTCCTTTACTATTTTTGGTTTCATTCTTTGATAGGGTTAAAAAATCCTTCAATTTTTGTCTTCATAAAACAAGGAGTGTGGAATGTTGATGATGAATTAATGAGAGGAAGCTATTTGCATTAAATACTTAAAACTTTCTATTAAGTTATATTTTTTTCCTTGGTTCCACTCAAAAGCTATGGTTGGCAATGCAACAAGCAGTAGCTGTGTTTTCACTTGGTTCGAGGGTGGATAGAAGATTTAACCCAGAGTTTATAACAAATATTATTTCCTGGCTTTGACTGTAATGTATTTCCTACCTAGCTGTTCACTCAGGTTTCACCTTCCTTGTATAGAATTTATTGTTGATCTATTTTCTTTCCATTTCCACAACTTCAATTCCCCTAGTTCAAACATTTCCTATGTCTATGATTTTATTTTTCTTGAGGGTGGGCCTTGGCGCAAAGGTAAGGTTGCTCTATTGTCAAGGGTTCGAAACCAGAAACAACCTCTCTATGTGGAGGTTAGGCTGCGTACATCTGACCCTTCCCAGACCCCGCAATGGCGGGAGCCTCATGCACTGGGATCCTCAGCCCTATGATTTTTTTTTTTCCGAATGTTCTCTTTGAAATTTCTAATGTGTTCTAATCTCTCATGTGCCAAAAATTTTCTTGTGTTCTGATTGAAACTTTGAGGTCCCTTCTGCCTTCTCTTTTTTGGCAAGTTATGCTTATGCATGCTTGGTATGATAATTTATATACTTCCATTTGCACTCATTGAATTGTTTAAGCAACTGATGAGAAGCTTTGAAAATGAAAGTTCTTAGAAAGAGTTGATCCTTAGAAATTATTGTGGTTTCCATAGTAATAAATTTAATATAAGTGCCAGATAAGATTGATGTACGAGTTTCATTAACTTACAATCAATATATATATTTTGTGCAGACATGGTTAAAAATAAAGGTTTCTTGCCATCAGGACCTTCAGAAATACCTATTCAACGAAATCAAATGAAGGAAATAATATACTCGTTACTTCCTGCGTGCAAAGAGCCTGATGTTGATTCTGGGATTCCTTTCAAAGCGGATGCAATAATTGCCAATCCCCCTGCATATGGTTAGATTTAGTCATTTTTGTATTTTTATACGTATTTTAATCATTTTTACACTTCATATATTGACATTTTCTGCCCCTTCCATGGCATTTGGGTTATCTAGTTCTCTTGCCTCTATATATTGAAAATGCATTTTGTTGTTCTTTTGATTCATGGCGTGCATTTGGTTGTGAAATTCAGAAAGTACTCAAGAAATTCTATTCTAGAGTTCATTGGATAGATGTATATATATTTTTATTATTATAGGAGAGTATTTTTACAAAATCATTTTTTCTAAAAAGTATTTTCTCTCTCTCTCTCTCTTTTTATTAGTGATGTATTCCTAAAGATTTTTTTTTGTATAACTCCTTAAAGTATCATTTGGCAGTTTTGGGCTTCGGAGTTTCTTCACTGATGGCATAGAAGTAATGATATTTTCTCATAGAAATTGGTTCCATAACATCATTATATTAATTTATTTTTCAGTAAAATCATATTTTTAAATTGTTCGTTGTGTTTGGCCAATCACATTGTCTCAAGTCTGAATAAAAAAGTTGAATTAAAAACTATTGATTAACAGTTTGTTTTCAGCACTTACTCCAAGTAGTTTTATAGTTCGCAACTTGCAAAAATATGTTTAAATCAAGCAACTAGCTTGGCGTACTTACTTAAACAGAAATGTTGATATAGCTAAGCAAAATATTTTGAGTTACTTAAGTTTGTTCTAGCTTAATATGTTATGAATTTGATTTATAAATAATCTTCTCTTAGATCTTCTTTTATATCAAGAATATGTACTAAGATTTCTATTGTAAAGAGAAATATATTATAGTGTATTATTTTTTTAAAATTTATTTTCATAGTACTAGTTCGGGCATTCCAAGTGAACAGTACTTACTCCGCCCTTGGCTGGAATGGAAATATTCTGCTAATTCCCTTTTCACTATCTGCGGCAATTATCATAATTCTTCCTTGTTTCCACTTCTTTTGTTGTTATTTACTAAAAAAAAGTACTATATGTGTTTTGTCTTATATTCAGCTGCTAAACTGCAAAAACTACTTTTTAGGGCATACACATGTTGCAGAGGCTCTGAAAGTACCACTTCATATATTCTTCACAATGCCATGGACGTAAGTCTTGTTTGAGAGATGTTGCATTTTCACTGTTCTGTTTGTGTTTTACAAATTGCTGCTTACTCTTTGTTGCATTAGTTGTTTCTCTTACTACATAATTAGCTGTAGTAACATTGGGAAATGAATTTTTATTGTTTTCTACCAGGCCGACTAGTGAGTTTCCACATCCTTTATCCCGTGTTAAGCAACCAGCTGGATATAGAGTGAGCATTGAATTATTTTTTTGTGCGTGTTGTTATCATTTGTTTTTACCTGCTCCAATGGCTTTCTATTTTGTTTTGTTTCTTCAATCTCGTGAGACTTTTCTTGTTAGCTTTTGGTTTTGTATGGTTTTTGCAGCTGTCATATCAAATTGTTGACTCTCTGATCTGGCTTGGGATACGAGACATGATTAATGATGTTAGGAAGAAAAAGTTGAAGCTACGACCAGTTACCTATTTGAGTGGTTCACAAGGTTCTGAATCTGATGTGCCATATGGATATATTTGGAGTCCTCACCTTGTTCCCAAACCGAAAGGTTTTTACTTTATAAATCTCTATAATGTTAAGGATAGTGTATCATTTGTCTAGATATCCTGATTCTGAAGATCTGACACTTCCATTATGTGATGCAAATATATGTTGTAATGCACACAAGTGTATATTCAATTCCTGTAATTAGATAGATAAGAATCCTTAGTCATTCGATAAATGTTTAATATGTTAACACTATTTATTCACTGGATTCTATTATGATCTTTTCATCTCTTTTCTCCTTCTAGTAATTTTATTATTTGAATTGGAGGAGAGGATAGAATATGTAGATGAAGTTTGGGTATGACATGTATCTTCAGATTACCCTTTCCGTTATCTACCCATTAGGAGTGTTAAGTACAACTTTTCAGAACACCAGATTTACTCTTTATCTGTTTCAAAAGATTGAAATGTTCTTAAAGTACTTTATAAATTTGCCAGTTTACCCTCATATTATATAAATAAATGGACAAAAACAGTTTTAATTCATATCCATCACTACCATCACCATCAACTAGACTTCTACTATTGCTATCCAATCTCCGTTATCATTCTCTGCTAATCACTACCATTTTGAGAGTGATAGAGAGTAGAAAGGAGAACGATTGTGACATGAAGGATGGTGCGGCCTTGGTGGTGGGTGGTTTCAAGTTTCAACACTCCAACGACAATAAGAGAATAACCACAGATCCTTAATTTTTCTAAAACAGTTGTGTCACTATCTCTTGTAATTTCACAGACACTTCATTTTCTCCTCTCTTACCTCATATTTGGATTTCGGTCACCCCGACCTCATCAGTCTATCTGGCCGTCCTCTCATTTGTATTTTTTATTGATTTGGTTCTCTGTTGTTTTGGTTATATATTTATGTGTGTATATGTATGGGTTTATAGAGCAACCATATATTGTAGTTCCATCTTCCATTTTAGAGAGAGAACTAGAGAGAGATGCATGTGGATATTCATTCATTGATAGTGCCGGCATTTGATCTTTAGTGAGAGAACTTGAGTTCTAGAGAATGAAAGAAAGAAACTATAGAAATTCGGTTTGGATTTTATCTTTGTATAGAGAGAAGGATAAAGATTGAGAAGAGAGAGGGGTAATGTATGAATCCTCTCTCTTTGTTGAGAGGAATGTGGAGCCCAAGTTGATTAGGTCACAAGATATGGGGAAGGGCCACCATGTTTTTGACAGGAAGTATTGTGAATGAGTCTGTTCTGTCACTCTTATATTGTGTGTCTTGTATTTGCCTCCCAAGGGCCTGCAATACTAGTATGAAGGAATAACAAGCTAGATTTCTTCTCTTGCTATTCTCCTGTGTTTGTTATTCTCTTTTTCTTCTTATAACAAGTGAATGTTGTCTATAATAACAATCCTGGAGGAAGTGATGGAACATGTTTCATTGTATGTTGAGTTCAACTTTAAGAATGTGATCTAAGGAAAAAATGTGGTTTCTGTGTTTGGAAGGACCTTTTTTGTGTTCAACCTTCGTTACATAATTGTGCTGAAATCTTTTGGAGAACTAGCAAGAAACAGCCTTTATTTAAAGATGAATAGATTGTTGGGTAACACAAAAGGATTGCTGTGAGTTTGAAAGCTATGGTGGCTCTGTTGATTCTTTTAAATGTGTGCCATTCACCCAAGTTGCTTCCTCATAAAACCTAATTTTATGTTTATTCAATTCACACATGCTTTTGATTGCACTTATTACTCTCTTGGAGTAAACGTAGTTATTTAATGTACATTTTGCAGTAACTTGTTTTGCCTAGAGGTCATCCCATTTGCTTTCGAAGATTTATTGCTAGTGGCTTTTCTGGGATCTGTGATATTCTGCATGTTATGCAATATTTCTAGATAGGACAAAACACTGTCATCCTTGATGCTGCTGAAATAAGAACTCAGGTTGATGAAGTGATCTCTGTTAGACATATACAGTCTAATTTACATTTATCACTAAATTTTTTAGGGCTTCTATACAAGTGAAAAATCCATTGTCATGTCTATCTATCATTATATCAAGGCAAATTATGGAAGTTGATTCATTGCTACATGTGATTTGGTGGGATTTATATGCCTACCTTTTTATATTAATAACTTGTTTCAGACATGACTATACAGTCTATACTATATTAAGGAGCTTTTAAGGTGAAAATAGGGTTTTGTTTTGGCTGAATGGACTGCTAGGTGGATGGTGGTGACTGTAAGGAGTTGTTTGGGAATTCTTGTGTCTTAATCTTGGCATTTATTTATTTTATGTTATTGCTATTTGTACTGACAAATTCATACCACCTACCTACTTCCATATATGCGTACATCAGTAAACTTCCATAGATAACGTTTCAACAATTTTGTTGATATTTGAGTGTACAGGTAACCTCAGGCCTTTGCCAGAGCCTGCAATTGTGCATGTGCATCTTTCAACTCACTTTACATACTTTTCTTGTTCAGTTGGAAAAAAATAAAACAGCATGAAATAATCTGTTGTGCATTATTCTTGCTCATATATCTTTTTTCCTGTTTAGAGCTGGCATCCATGTTATTAAAGAATGTCAATTTCGGTCTTATTTTCTGCTCTTCGTTTTTCAGATTGGGGACATAAGGTTGATGTGGTGGGGTTTTGCTTCCTTGATCTTGCATCAAATTATGAACCTCCTCAACCACTTGTAGACTGGCTTAAAGCTGGTACAAAACCTATTTATATTGGCTTCGGCAGCCTTGTGAGTTTCCTCTCTAAGTTCCCTATTGTGGATTAATGCTTCCCCCCCCTCCCCCTCTCTCTGAAACAGGAAACTTTCCATTTTTGTGATGATTACTTGGGAGTTTAATTAGTCTATGTTTCTAGCTTTTTGGTTCAAAATATTATTATAGAGGATAAAAGGTGGAATATGACTCATTCTCTTGAACATTTTAGAGCAATTTGTTTGCACTTGCATTTTTAGACTTAGGTTCTACACTTGTCTTTTATTATAATTTTCGACTACATTTTGGCAGGATAATGTATTTTGCTTCAGTTAGATAATGTAAAAGACCTGAGAAATAAAATTTTTATCTATTAGCACATTGCATGGAGCAGATAATGAATATTCTTCTTTGCTTATTATATAGTGGCTTTGTCTTTATCTTCTTTTTTATTTTCGTATCCTTTTATCCTTTCATTATACTGGCCGAGTTATTCCTAATTGATATATATATATATATTATTAATTTTCTTTGGTCTTGGCAAATAACACGCACATCTGCAATGTCCCTTTGGGGACTTGACCTTCAACCTTCCACTTTGGGAGGCTGATGTAGGACAGGTGAGGAAGCTTTGAAACCAAAATTGATTGATTAGAAGAAAGAGAATGAGAGAGAAGAGAAGACGAATTAGGGAGAAGAAATCTGTAACATCAGTATATTCAATAATCATAAGAGTCCCTTTCACAATACCATGAACCACATATATATAGGCAGCAAGGGAGGGTTCAATGATTAATTGGGTTCTATGGACCTTTTGCAAATTTATAAACTAATCTGATAGATAAAAGTACCAAATGCAAATTCTTAATTGAAGCATATGTACCTTTACCCAAGTCCAATGTAAGTCTAAGAATGATGCCCCAAAGTGGCTTCACAAAACTGCAATAAATCTTCTGGTTATCTTTTTCTTTCTTCCTTTTTTTTTCTCTGCTGGAGAAGGTTGGGTTCAAAAGGTTCTGGGCTCAAATAATTTGTGCTTGTGGTTAAAGGGTTAGGCTAGGTTTGGGCTACTGGGCTGGATAACGGGTAAAATGAGATGGGTCAAATTGCTCTGGGCTTTGAGGCCAACTGGACTGGCTGTTTTAGTTCAGCAGGTGTTATGGGTTAAGTCCGGGCTTATAAAACAGAAATTAAATTGGGCCAAACAAATCTGGGCGGTTGGATTTTTATTTTTTTATAACTGAATCAGGGTCAAACTTGGGTCGTGGGTCAAACTGGGTTATAAAGTAAACCCAAACTTTCTTTTCCCAAATCTTGTAACAGAAGCAGCCTCAAGGCTCTATGGAGGTGATGAGTAATGATCAGGGCAATGAACTTGGGCTCTGACGAGGGGTGGCTCAACATAATTTGAGGTCTTAGGCGAAAAATATAAGAGTGACCCTTTAACATGTAATATTTTAATATAAAAAATTAGTTAATAATGTTTAAATAAAAATTTATTCTTATTGAAATTATTATATTTAATTGGACCATAATTTTAAATAAATCTTTTAATTTTTAACGATATTTTTCCAGCATAGTTATTTGTGGGAATAGAATATGATTTTTGAATAAGATCATTTTTTTTACTTGGTTCACTTTCTTTCATTCTTTTTTCATGTTATTCGCAAAGAATTTTCTTATCACACATTTGATTATCATTATGAATCTAAGTTGCTAGTATATTTATCTTTCATTATTGTCTTATCTTCTAGTAATTCTTTTAGATGATTTGATTGTTCATTTATTGATTTTTCACCTAAATTTCATGTTAGTTTACTATTAATTATAACAAAAAATTGTTGTAATCAGAGAAGAGAAAATGTGAGGAATAGGGGAAAAAAGATAAAAATTAATAGGAAAAGATGAAAAGTTTTATAATTCCTATTTTTTTACCATTATCCGTTAAACATATATTCAACAATTCATAAAAAACGTGAAATGAGGAGTGACAGAGAGAAAAAAGAGGAAGGTTTTGAGATAAGGTTAGAAATTAGAAGTTTTAGAATGAATTAAATTATTTGGGACTATAATTAAATTTTTACCATTGGTTGAGGCCTATCACTACAAGATAACAAAATTTTTAGGAAGTCTAATAATATTAGAAAACAAAAATTTTAAGAACTCTTATTAAGGAAATAAAATAATTTGGAGGCTTTCTATTGGCTGGGGCCTTAGGCAACCGCTTAAGTCACCTAGGGGTTGAGCCGGCCCTGGCTCTGACAACGGTTGAGGATGACGGTGATGAGGAAGACCAAGAGAGGCTCCGACTCCGGCGATGGTTAGAGCAAACATCTGCGGTGAAGACCCGACGGTTGATGATGACGAAAAGCACGACTCCAGTGATGATCGATGATGATTCAGACGAGATCTCTGGCTGCGACAGTCCAGTGATGTTCTGGCAGCGTGGTTGTTGGCAGTGAGGGGCTGTTGGCTTAGGTTCCAAGGGTATGGGCGAGTTGGGTTGTGGGTTTTAGGTAGCGATTGGGTCTTGTTCGTGAAGGTGTTTGATAGTGATGGTTTTGGGGGTGGATGACAGCGGGTTTTGGCTGGGGTATAATGTAAAGGTGGTTTATTTGTGATGATGATGAAGGCTGATGTGGTTGCTAATGTTTGTGAAAGAGTATACTGTTGTTTAGGGTTTAGGTCTTGATGGGTGGTGAATGGTTGTGATGGATGGTGGCTAGGGTTCTATGGGTAAGAGAGTTGGTGATTTGCAACTGTTAGGGCTTGTTTGGATGGCAGTGGTTAAGGTTGTGGATGGGTCTTGCAGCTAAATGATGGTGAGGTTTATTGTGAGCAATGGAGAGACGATGATGTTTAGGTTGGTGATCGCTGGCGGCAAACTATGGTGGTGTGGGTTTTAGTTTGGGGACTGGTTTGGTGAACTGCTGAGGTTCAAGGCTGTTGATAAAATAAAATAAAATTGAAGAGAGAAATTAAACAAGAAGAATAGAAGAATATAACGTGGTTCGGTCACTATGGCCTACATCCATTGCACAAAGCCCAAAGGGTTACATCACTTTTATTGTATTCTCTCTTAGTTTTGTTTACAATGACCACCTCTATTTATAGGTGAAAGAATACACGTGATAAACATGGAAAATACAGTAATGGAAGATTCTTAAAATCAATCCCTTAAATCACTCATATCAATTTTCTATCAAGGCTTAAATTACTCCAATAATATATTCTCCAACAAAGGCTAAAGGGGTGAGTGGGGGTTGGTCTGATCTTGCGTGAACAGTGACAATATGGCTAGGGATCCTCTGCTCTGATATGCTTTGATTGTTGTGCTCGAAATAAACTTGGAATCTTTGGCTCTGATGGTTGCTATAACTAAAATACTAAATTACTAAAATATCTTTAAAATTAAAACATTATTAAAATATTAATAATAATAGATAAACAAAAATTCCTATTCTATCTATCTTTCCCACGTCTCCAATAATAGGTGTGGGTCACATGCACTTCAAGCTCTGGTTCCCCATCAGAGGTAAACGAGATACCACTAGGCTATGACCTTTGGTGGTTCTAATTAATAATAATTTTGTTGGGTAATTATGGCTATTATTCGAAGGCATGCTGGAAAGTAAAGTCAACATTTTTTCACTTAATAGGTCCTCCATTGGTAAGTAGGTGATGGTTGCTATAACTTTTGGAAATTGTTATGATGGTCTTGGAATAATTTTATTGTCATTAGCTTGACGTGATAAATGTAAATTTTGGTCATGCTTCCTTGGCGCTCGTGCTCTAATTGTTAACTTTTCTCTTGTAAGTAACATTGTCCACTTCTATTTTTAACTTTGTTTTATTTCAGCCTGTTCAAGCGCCGGAGAAAATGACCCAAATAATTGTGCAAGCGCTGGAAATGACTGGACAAAGGGGCATCGTAAACAAAGGCTGGGGTGGCCTTGGTAACTGTAAGTTGTCTATAGTTTTTGCCTTTTAGTCAAATATCCTCCTAGTTGTCTGGTTTGTCTGCCTATATATAGTTGTAACTCTAATTAATTAGCTAAATTTTGTTTCTCCCAGTGGCAGAACCAAAGGATTCTGTGTATTTACTGGACAACATCCCACATGACTGGCTTTTCTTACAATGTGCCGCTGTGGTGAGACTTTATTATTATTATTATTATTATTATTATTATTATTATTATCGTCATCATCAATAAGGAGTCAACACTGGGATTACTAGGTTCTCCTTTCCTTCTGCATTTACATTTTCCATCTATATGTGGTATGTTGGTCATTGAGTAGCAATTTTAGGCCTGGTTCACCCTATCTTGTAGGTTTGTCTGATTGTTGCTTGGCATAGAATGAGTCCATTGACCCGGCACAGGCAGCCTGGATTTGCAAGACCCCATCTCACTTAAATTTGGGTTTGTGCTTGGAATTTGGAATTAAAAATCCCTCCCCAGTTGCATGCTAAATATTATATAATGTGTCTGTAAATATGTATAGAGTTCTGGTAATTATTTTACACGTTTAAGTTTGTTGGGAATCGACGAGTAAGAAGTTGGAGCTAAGTTCACATTCTTCAATGTTTTATGAAGTGGCAAATTAAAAAGAGGGCCAAGCTGGGCAGGATCTGGCTGTGCCATTATGTTCTAAAACCAGGATGTGGAGCATTAGCACCAGCTTGTTTAGTAAAATTACCATCCTTAAATATGGACTTTTAGGCACTCTAAGATCAGTGCAAAATGCCGATGTGGTTTATCTGAACTAATATATGCTACAAGTATCCCCTGATATCAATCAATCAAAACAATTATAGAAGTATTAGTGATTTTCCATCTCTGATGCAATAATTCTCTTCTGAATTTGCATACTGTGAATCATTTTCGGCATAATGAATTATGGTATTGCATGCTTTTCTTGCTTGTTGAAAACAAAACAAGAGAGAGAGACAGAGGCTGAAAAGGACATGGGTTGTGGTTGAGAAAGACATGATGGTCCATGACAATATTATACAGGTGGGTTGGTGAAACAAATTGGTACACTGACCGTGGTAGGTTATGCTAACTGGTAGAAACTTCTAGGTATTATATCATCTATATGAAACTTTTTTATTGAAAAGATATAAATTTCTGTATTGTATATTATTTATCCTTTCATGGAGGTCAATATATAGTACAATGATTATAATCAATTAACCTAAAATTAGGGATACAATGAATTAACCTAAATCAATGATATAATCAATCAAAGGCTTAAACTAAGGGGATATAATCATAAATCAACCTAAAATTAGGGATACAATGAATCAACCTAAATTAGTGATATAATTAATTAAAGGCTAAACTAAAGGGATGCAATCATAAACCACGGGAGAGATTTTAGGTTGTTCTAACACTCCCCGTAAATCTGACGATCGAGGAGAGACGAGATTTGACAGTAACAACTGATATCGAGATGTACATAGACCCTTGGTGAGAACATCGGCAAGCTGATCGGTAGAAGGAACAAACTGAACACGATGAGTACTAGCAAGAATATGCTCCTGTATAAAGTGATAGTTGAGTTAAATGTGTTTGGTACGAGCATGGAAAATTGGATTAGACGCCATATAAGTTGTGTTGAGGTTATCACAAAACAAGGTAGTAGGTCCAGAAAAAGGAAACTGTAACTCATGGAGAAGTTGAGAAATCCAAGAAGTGTCAGCACAAACATGAGCAAGAGAGCGATACTTAGCTTCAATAGATGAGCGATACTTAGCTTCAGTAGATGAGCGAGAAACTGTTTGTTGTTTCTTAGAACTCCAAGAGATAAGATTAGAGCCTAGAAACACACAAAAACCAGTAGTAGAGTGACAAGTGTTAGGACAACTAGCCCAGTCAGCATCGGAGAGTGAGTGGATTGGAAGATCGACGAAAATATAAACCAAATTCCAACGAACCCTTCAAATATTGAAGAATGCATTTAACAGCAATTAGATGTGGAGATTGAGGAGCACTCATAAACTGAGCAATATGATGAACAACATAAGCAATGTCTGGAGAAGTGAAGGTGAGAGACTGAAGGGAGCCAACAATTTGTCTATACTCAGTGGCATCAGGTAATAGATCACCAGTCAGATAAGAAATAAGAAAGCTGGCTAGTGGCACAAACTGGAGTTTTACAAAGTTTGTAGTCAGTCATAGAGTGACGGTGGAGAACATCAACAATATACTTGGATTGAGAGAGATGAAGACCAACAGCAGTAGAAGTGACTTCAAGTCCCAAAAATTAAGAAAGAGGACCAAGATTAGTGAGCTCAAACTCTTTACCAAGGGTAGCAACAAAGGAGGAGAGAAGAGATGGTTGGTTTTCTGTCAGAATAATGTCATCAACATATAGTAAAAGAATCATAATATCTGAAGACCGATGAAAGCTAAACAGAGAAGGATCAGCCCCGGCTTTGAAGAAAACCAAACTGCAGTAGGAAATCCCTGAGACGCTGGAACCAAGCACGAGGAGCCTGCTTAAGGCCATAAATGGCTTTGTGAAGACGACATACATGATTGAGGCGAGCTGGATCAATAAATCCTGGAGGTTGGTGCATAAAAACTAAAGTATCTAGAAAACCATTCTTCACATCTAGTTGGCGAAAAGTCCATCCAAAGGATACAGCTAGAGCGAGAATAGTCTAAAACGGTTGTAGGTTTGACTACGGAGCTAAAGGTCTCGTCAAAATCAATAAATGGTTGTTGATGGAAACCCTTAGCAACTAATCGGGCCTTGTACCACTCAATGGAACCATCAGATTTCTGCTTGAGCTTGAATACCCACTTACAACCAGCCACATGCTGCTGAGAGTCAGGATGAACAAGAACCCATGTTTGATTCTTGAGAAGAGCATTGAGCTCAGTGGTCATGGCCTGACGCCACTTAAGAAATTGAACGGCCTAAGTAAAACAAGTCGGTTCTTCTGGAGGAAGAGAAACTCGGGCTAGAAGAGCCCGGGGTAGCGGATATCGAATAGTGCCATATGTAAGGGCGATGTGTGCCAGCCTTCTATCGAGTAACCATGGGATGATGTACAATTGGAGTGCCAGAATCTGAAGAATAGCCATTCGATGTAGGCGTGGGAACCCTAGGAGAGGGTGGTGCATCGGGAATGGCAGAAGTGGAAGAGTGAGGCTGTTGACACTTATAAGTACGCAAGGGTGCCAAAAATGGCTATGGCATAGACGGAGGCAAACTTAGAGGTGGTGAGTCTGGAGAAGACAAGAAAACCCAAACAAAAGCCCATTCTGAAGATTTTAAAGCATGAGAAGGTAATGGTGCGACAAAGGAAAATACTGCTCATCAAAATGAATATGTCGAGAGATGTAAAGTCTGCCAGTAGTGCGATCAAGGCACTTGTACCCTTTGTGCTGCAAACTATAACCTAGAAAACACTCAACAGTTCTAGGTAAAAGTTTGTTAGTCAGATAAGCATTCAAAAGCGGATAACAAGCACAACGAAAGACTTGCAACTCAAAGTAGGATGGAGTTTTTCCATAGAGACGAGAAAAATGAGAAGACCACTGAAGAACAGTAGTGGGAAGACGATTGATGAGGAATACAACAACGGAAACAACATGATCCCAGTAACTGAATGGAACACAACTTGTGAGAAAAAGAATAAGAGCCATGTCAGCAATGTGACGGTGTTTGCGTTCAGCAAGACCATTTTGTTGAGGATTGTGGGGACAGGAAAACCGATGATGGATTCCAAGAAAGGAGCATAAAGCCTTGAAAGAATCATTTTCATAGTCCTTGCCACCATCACTCTGTGACTGTTGCAAAGAAGCAATAGGGTTCTGAGATATGAGAGAAAAATCTTGAAGTGGTGAAGAACTTCAGATTTATGTTTCATAAAATATAACTATGTAAATCGAGTATAATCTTCGGTAAATAACACAGTATCTAAACCCTTTAATAGAAGAAGTAGGAGACTGCCAAACATCAGAATGCACTAGTGTAAAAGAAGAATGGTACTAATATCATTAGAAATAAGAAATTGGAGGTGTGGATTTACCCAAAGCACAACCTTTACAAAACGATTGTTGCAACTTAAAGTTGGACGATAACATATTATTTTTGCCTAAATAAGACATAATTTTACTAGATGGATGACCTAGTCGATTATGCCATAAGGAAGATGACTGAAGAGGAGCAGATAATGCGTGAAGACGCGACGGAAGTGAAGGTAATTTGTAGAGACCATCCTTACATAGGCTCTAAAATAAAAGACAACCATTAGAGCGATCAAATATATAGAAATGATGGGAGTCAAAGGCACATAGAACATGATTATCACAATACAATTGAGCAATGGATAACTGATTTTTGCGCATGGAAGGAATGACATAAACATTATTCATCCTATATGAGTTGGGGCCAAGAGAGAGTGACATGTTACATGTGTGGGTGATGGACATCTGATCACCATTACCAAGAAGAATTGAATCTGTGCCAGTGTAAGGTTGGCGTTGTTGCAAAAGACCCAGATTACCAGTCATGTGGGTGGAAGCACCTGTGTCTGGGTACCAAGCGGGATCATAGAATAGTGGTGGATTGTAACTTAGACTAGGATAGTAATTAGGCTGACGGGCAATCTGTAAGCCAACAAAGGCATTGTGCAGAGAATTAGGAACTCTTGGGTGCACAAATCGAGACAATATTGGACATGTGGGTGTAAAGTGACCAGTTTCGTGACATAGCTAACAGGAACTATGTTAGGAGTGGAGACCAAAACGCCAGGAGCGGGTGACCAATTGTTGTTGTTGTGCTTGCAACTTATATGCCGGTGGTTGTTGCGATAACCAGAATTGTGAGGTCGGTTAGAGGACTGTGAGGCAAGCATGGCAACTGGTTGAGGTATAGAAGACGGATGTCGCGGAGACTCCTAAACCAAAAAACGAGAGCGAAGTGCACTGAAAGTGGGCAGAGTATCTAAAATCTCAAGAGCTGTGACAAGCATGTCATACTTGTCACCAAAGTTGCGTAGAACAACATTCACCAAGTCAGGATTGGAGACGGGTTTACTAATAGCAGCAAGTTGGTCAGAAATAGATTTGGCCTCCTGAAGATATTCAGAGACTGAGCGAGTTTCTCGAGAAATCTCATTAAGACGACGACAGAAATGAGAAGAATTGGCAGTGGACTTTTGTTTGAAGTATTGAGTGATTAATGACCAAATGGAAGGAGATGTGTCACAACCAACAACAGAAGCAAGCACAGATTCAGATAAGGTTGCCGAGACAATGCTGACAAAAGTCTGGTCTGTGCGAAACCATAGATTATACTTGGGGGAGGTGACTTTATGACAAGGATGAGGGCCATCAACAAAGCGAAACAAATTTTGT
Organism: Cornus controversa; assembly: GCA_026545225.1. NCBI lineage: Eukaryota > Viridiplantae > Streptophyta > Magnoliopsida > Cornales > Cornaceae > Cornus > Cornus controversa. Next base: position 43,817,090 of record CM048847.1, on the reverse strand, counting down.
CCAACTAAAAATGGCTTAATCTGATGATGCCAAAGAAGATAATTGTCATCGTTGAGTTTCACAGTCACAAGCTGATTAATATTGGGCATAGAATAAGTGGAAGAAGCAGCAACAGAGGAAGCCATCAGTTACTCTAAGAGATAAGAAGCAATAGGAAGATAGAGAAGAAAGAAGATTAGTTTGTGAGACTTTGATCAACTGAAGGTTTAGAGAAAAGGAAGGAAACAGAAAACCCTAAGAGAAAAGAGAGGATCTTTGCTCTGATACCATGAAAAGATAGAAATTTTTGTATTGTATATTATTCATCTCTCTTGTAGGTCAATATATAATACAATGATTATAATCAATTAACCTAAAATTAGGGATACAATGAATCAACCTAAATCAGTGATATAATCAATCAAAGGCTAAACTAAAGGGATACAATCATAAATCAACCTAAAATTAGGGATACAATGAATCAACCTAAATTTGTGATCTAATCAATCAAAGGCTAAACTAAAGGGATACAATCATAAATCACGGAAGAGATTTTAGGTTAGTCTAACATTTATTTTATTTTTATTTTATCTTTCTTTTTTGTTAGTATTAGTTAGAGTTACAATGCAATAAAGTACTAACTTACTTGAATTCACTCAAACTAGATATAATCCCTGTAAGCACCACACATGCATGCTTCTCCTTCTGGTTAATTCATCTACATCATGTGAAAGTGAGTTGTTGGTCGAGGCTTACGTTGCTTATATTTGTTAGTAATGGTTCTTTTGTGAGTTTAACACATTGTCATTAATGTAAGTTATTTATATAGGTTAAAAAAAAGAGCTATTTATATGAGTCATGCTATTGTTTTGGGTGTAAAGTAGAAGCTCTATTCTCCTCTTCCCACTCATCTCCTTAATGGTGCAAACTTTGAAATGTTATTCATTTTCCTCAATTGAATTTTAAAGGCATGAAAACATTCTTTAGATAATCCATGAATCCATGAAGGTTTTCCCCAAAATTTATTGTCATAATCAAGCTTGAGTTCCTCAATTAGTATATTTTTTTTTGTTAAAGTAATGATTGATGTCTTTCATGCAATAGAACCTTCTTTACCCAACCTTCCATTTCGAAGGAAGAGGAGATACCTTGGGCTTGTATTAAAAATGTTACTCGAGCATAACTAAGTTTGTATCAAACAAGTGATAGAATCATTTCTTCATACTCAGAATTGTAAAAAAGCATATCTGTAAATTTGTTGTTTGACAATGATGTGTTTATGTGCAAGACATTATGCTCACTAAGGTTTTGATACACTCCACACAAATTTCTTTCAACTATTACTTGCTCCAACTTGTATAAAATACCCCTGAATGTACTAGCCAAATCTTATTTATATCTATTTTGCTTTAGGTGCATCATGGGGGTGCTGGAACAACAGCTGCTGGTCTTAAAGCTGCGGTATTGGCCCTTTGACTTATCCTTGACATACTTCTTGTTCATCCGATTGTCGGTGACTGTCTTTTTATTCCCATATTATTGCAATGTAGTGTCCAACAACTATAGTACCATTCTTCGGCGATCAACCCTTTTGGGGGGACCAAGTGCACGCCAGAGGGGTAGGTCCTGCACCCATACCAGTAGATGAGTTCTCACTGACCAAGCTGGTTGATGCAATTAAGTTCATGCTAGATCCGAAGGTATGTGAATTTCCTGAATAGCTGGATTTTCTCTATATTTGCTAAATATGTCTCTGATGTTCCCTGCCTGTTCAGAAACACTGGTTACACAAATTTGTATGCAACTAGAGATAAATTGAGATGTAATTTTTGTCTGCATTTATAGTCTTGGTGGATGCCAGAGAAGAAATTTTTTATATGGACCTAGAAACTTAATGCAGGTGAAGGAGCGTGCAGTCGAACTTGCCAAGGCCATGGAGAGCGAAGATGGGGTGACAGGAGCAGTGAAAGCTTTCTTTAAACATCTTCCTCTAAGAAAGCCCGAGCCTGAGCCAGCACCTGCAGCATCAAGTTTTCTCTCTTTTAGTAGATGTTTTGGTTGTTCGTAAATCTTGAGTGAATGATGTTTTCAGTCCCTTTTGGTTCGTGTATTCTTGATCAGTTATCACATTCGTTTGGTATATGAGAGATGTATGGTGAGAGATGCTCAAAAGTGTTTTCTGCTAAGAAGGCTCCATGACTTTGGTTCATAACCCATTCTGCATATGCCATCCCCGAGAGTTGTATTGTTCTTTGTTCATTATCGTCATCATTCATTTAATGAAAGAAATACGTTTTTATTCTATATATATATTTTTTTTTTGTTATTTTTACTTATAATGATTGATGCAATACGTTTCTAATACTATTACTTAATAGGTCATTTCAGAACTTCATAAGAAATATGTAGTGTTTAAAAACTGACTTTCTTTTATTAAATTGTCATTACTAATTGTAATCACTAACCTAATCTAACTTGTGAGAGCTCCACTTGTTATTGTCACGTAAAACATTTTAAAACTGATCTTTCAACAATGGTATAATAATTCAGCAAGAAGATGGCATTGTAGAGATCTAACCCTAACTTCTTAACTTCAGTTGGAAGTTATCGATTAGTTATATGTTTTATTATCTTTGTTGTTCACTTATGTATCGTATCCAGTCCTCCAACCATAGTACATCATGGTCAGCTATGTGGAATGGGAATCATCATTACCATTTACCAGTATCCTATTCCATATTTACAGTCCCTGACTCCAACTAGTGGGGCAGACAACCCTAATCCTAATCCAGCTGCCCTTTCACCGTTGATACAGCGTTATCACCCTTTCACCGTTGATACAGCGTTGATAACACTCATATTGGCTCATATAAAGGAAAATGATTAATATGAGAAATCGTCTTTCATTTCAAATTATGGAAGGGTTGACAACATTGGAGGAATTGTAGACATGTACTATTTAGTATGATTTGTTATTTCAACCTCTACAAATCCAAATTGGTTGATCTATGTACAGTGAGTTTAGAGTTATAGTTGTCAATCATTCTTCTTCTGTTCTGTTAGTAGTAGAGTTGTAGTTGTCTGAATGTTGGTCAGACATTCTTGTGGATTATATCATATCTGCGATCTATCCCCATACCTTCTAGAGTTATTCATGTTATGCATCAGGTGTTATTTAGTTATATTTGAAAATTACAACAGAAAGAACTAATATTAAAAAAACAATCATAAATGTTAAATCAGAATATGAGAAGAGTAAGTATTATGTATATAAATAAAAATTATAAAATTACAAAATTATGTCTCCAATGATTTATTAAAATAATTATAAAATTTGCTTATATAACATATATTTTGAGTAGAAAATAGATAGTTTTAGATTATAAAAGTGACAAATTTAGTAAATTGATACCTTTGTGTCAAATGCATTAGTTTCCTCCCATATATCATAAGAGCATATACTTGGAATAAAATGCATGATAAATTTTTTGAGAATTTTTAAGTTGTTTTGAAATGAAGTTAAAAAGTTATTTTACTAAGAGTATATTTTTTACTTTTATAGATGTCATTTGTCACAATTTTTTTTTGAAGATAGAGCATACAAATCAAGCTAGCGAAACATTCATGCACACAACTTTCAAATGCAAACATTCAAATCGTCTTGACAAGCACAATTTTTATGCTACATATGAATTATGAAGTCATTCACAAAAATAATACTCCTAAAATAACAACACATAACCAAGGGTCTAGTTTAGTAATTTTAACCACACACAACCAATGGTCTAGTTTAGTAATTTCCTTTCACCCGTTTAATTGAAATTAAGGTTGAGGAATCAAGTCTCCATACAAATATTGAATTGTTGGACGAGTGTGAAATATTGAATTGTTGGACGAGTGTGCTCTCTGTTTGTGGAAAAAAAAAACACTAATGTAACACTGACTAAGAAATGTGTTATTTGATAAAATTGAAGAAAATCTTTCACCAATAAATCCTTTCACCTGTTTAAGTGAAATTAAGGTTAAGGAATCAACTCTCCATAAAAATATTGTTGAAAAAAAAATATATTTACTAAGAAATGTGTTATTTGATAAAGTTGAAGAAAATCGTCCACCAACAAATTACCACGCTAGCTTGAATCTCTCCCCTCCTCTTTAAAAATGGGGGAGATTATACTTTTGGACTTGAGGTAATTTGGTACTGCTTTTTATGTTGGTAGTTTAAACAAAATATATTTTCAAACTAGTATTAATTAAATTAAACCAATAAGCACCTATAGTGACATAAAAACTCGAGATTTATTATAAAAACCAGACAAAATGATATCTAGTTAATATGATTAGAATCATACATGCAACATCACTTGGAATGACCCCACTCTTAATAAGTTTTAAAATTTGTTTTCTTTTTTTTGTTTTTCGCTTTCCTCCTACACGTGACTTATACCATAACTAGCTCAAGGTGTAAAGTAGATTAGACCAAGCATTTAATTATGAGTCTGAAAGCCTTTTGATTGTTTTTTTTTTCCAGTGAAACAAATAAACTCTTTAAAATTTATAACCTATTATTTCTTTGTATTACAGTACAATATAAGAATGCATATAACACTTGTTAACACACTATAATATAATGTGTAATCAATATAATTTTGAATCCATGTTTACCCATTACCATGGCTATGTGTTAATACAAAGTGACTAACAATTTCAACAAGCCATTTGAATGAATCCATGAGAAAGTTGTAACAAGTCAGTTGAATGAATCCATGGATATAAACTGTGACATAGATGTTAAAATAAAAAAAAATTGTAACAAGCCAGTTAAATGAATTATATAAACGGTGACATAGATGTTAAAATCAAAGAAAGTTTGTATCGAGAGGTTGCATACTCAGTACATCAATAAGATTACATATAAGATAAGTATTGAAACTAACATTCCTATTCACTCAAATACATCAACAATCAACACTAGCGGACTTGAAAAAGAGACAAATTTTTTAAATAATATTAGAAACATTTTGGGAAAATTGCGAGCCAATTCAAATACTTGATTAATTTCCTCCAATATATCATCCGAGTAATTGTGATACGGTGTATAAAATGCATGTATGAGATTAAGGTATAAAATTATTTCACTATATTCTTTCACTACATTCTTTACTTTTATAAATGACACTTGACAAGCAATTTTTGAAGATAGAGCATACAAATCAAGTTCGTTAGTTAGATCAAACATTTCATGCACACTGTGTTTCAAAGGTAAACATTCAAATATTATGTCAAGCACAATTCGTGGTGTTAACCATAATTTAACAACACTATTAATAAGTATAATTTATAAAGCAGTAAATCGGTGTTATTCAATCAAATTGAAAAATTCATTGAAATTTCTAATAGTTAAAACCTAAATACACGAGAATTTTTAAGTGTTGATTATAAATTGAAAATTTGTGTAGTATCATTTAAGTATTTAGTGATAAGTGAAATTTAGTGACAAAAAATGTGAAATTACTTGGCTACAACGTACTTTTCACGATGTTAGTTTACACAAAATATATATTTTAAACTAGTATTATTATGCTACATTTGGTACGCAACAATGGAATGAAATGAGAAATCAATTAAAGTGAGAATTGAATGAGAATGAGAATGGAATGGAATGATTATTCTCATTCTATTGTTTGGTTTCAAACATGAAATGATGCAGGAATGAAATGATGATTACATTATTTTTGGTAACTATTTTTTTTTTTTTTTATAATGTTTATTGGGAATGGAATGACCATTCCATAGGTTGAGTAGTGGAATGAATTTTCATTCTTTTTCATTTCAAATGAATGATGCAGAATGGTCATTCCCACTTTTATTTTTCTTACCAAACAAAAGAATGGATCAAAAAACGTAATATTGGCATTCCATTCCATTCCATTGTTGCGTACCAAATTAACATTAAATTAAACCAATAAGATATGTATATTTAATCACACAAAGATCCAAGACTTGTTATAAAAAGTAAATAGAAAGATATCTAATTGATAGGATCATATATTAATTATATATGTATATGCAACATTCAAACCCTCTGGAAATTCTACTACTCTAAACAAATTTTAAATAAGTAACGGTAGAGAATCTGAATCGGATTAGATCGAGAATAATTTTATATGAGTGTAGTGGTAGGTTCCATCACATGACATCATGTGGTGGAGCCCACCACTCCACTCACATAAAAATAAAATTGAACTAGTCTGATCGATCTCCAAATCAATATTTTTTATAAATTACTTTTTCTTCCGTTATGCTCTTTGTGACTTATAAAATGTCTTGGTTGGTTAGATGCAAACCAACCACAATAAATAACCATAAATAACCAACCACCTTAGTCTAAAGTGTAACGCAGACTTGTGAGTTGCGCGGTGCGAAAGTGGTTGTGAAAGTAATTTAAAATCTAGAGGGAGGTGAATAGGTTAACTTGTTCGTTTGTTTAATTTTTCAAATTAATTTGATTTTAGGTCTAATTAATAATTAATCAAACAAATAAAGTAAGGAAATAAAGTAAAGTGCAAGTAATGTAAAAAATGTACTGGATATACGTGAAAAACTTAGATCGGGAAAAAAACCACAAGGGAGACAGAAAGTTTCAGGAAATCAATCCACTATAATGAAGCAAAGTAAATAGACTCTATCTCAAACTCACACCTCTCTTCACTCTATCAAAAATCTGATGCGGAACACCTCAGGCTTACAATTTCGACTTCAGGTCCAACTGCTGTAGATTTTCAGCTAACGTCATGATCCTCACAGAAAGGTTGTTGGAAGAACAAAAATACTTAACAAGTATTCCGTTTCCTTCGTAGTGAATATGATTCACCTTTCTTCTTCAGCAAATAATAGAAGAACCACAAATCCAATGCTCTGATCAGTAGATAATTTGATGCAGTCTCTAAACAGCTGATTAGTAGTAGAACACCATCCTAAATATCACTAGTGAAATATAGATGTGTGCTCTCAAAATATAGAAAAATATTTTGCCCTAATTATACAGTATAAGCTTTCTCTCTCTAAAAATATTAATTCTCAAGGCGTTATTTTGTAGAAAAAACATAGATACGTATATATAGTCAAATGAGTCCTAATCTTACTTGAAAATAATTTTAAGACCAATATAAAACTCTCTTAAAAGTTTCAAACCCAATAGGAATCAGAATTTTCATCAAAATTAATTTCCTATTTGGATCAGGTTAAGTAGGACCGGTGCCCAAATACTATGACCAGTGAGACTTTGTAAAAACCTGCAGAAACCAAAAGTACCAAACAAAGTTAGACCGGTCCTATTTTGAAAAATCCTAAATATTTCCAGAAACTCTAATTTTTCAAAATAGGCCTGAAAATATAAAGTACAACATGTTTTCACCGTACTTAACTGTACTATATGTTGTTCTTCTTGAAATGACTGTGTCCATGCACTTGAGTATCAGCTTGATGATATTGATGATCAATATAGAAAAATAAATAAAAAATTACAACTCGATTAATCCAGTTTTGAATACTGAAATTTGCCAATTAAAAACTTATATCTCATAATCTCCCCCTTTGCAATTTCGTGACAAAACCACATAGAAAACTTAACCTAACCCATTGACAAAATTAGATTACAATTTATCCAAAAATTCATATAAATAGAGAACTGATCCAACAAAGCTTCACATGTGTGTTCAAGACTCTTAGTGTAGTAACCCTTGTGGACGGGTGTGAGTGGGCGGGTGCGAATACAGACACTGGACTGAGCTACCACACTGACAGGGTACAGGATGCTCAATCCCACATCGCTTGGGTGTGGAAAAAGGGATGTGCTTATATGTAGTTTGTTTACTTCAAATAGTATGAGGCCTTTTGGGGTAAAACCTAAGAGCAAAATCGTGCGGGCTCAGGCCCAAAGCGGACTATATCATACCATGTGTTGGAGCGGGGTATTACAGTTAGGAGTAAAACCTGTATCTGCACATTACTTAAACAACACAACATGTGAAAAACTTAACAAAGAAATATAACAAGAATATTTAATATCTCAATACTCCCCCTTAAATAGCAATATCTTTTAAATATATCTCATTCTTTTTGTAACAAATTGACAAATGAAAACTAAGGAGAGTAATATAAATAAGATTAACAATTAAGCACACAGAGAATAAGACAATATCTAAAATAAAACATTATCACTAATCAAATAAATATTCAGAATCATAGTTAGAACATCAGTTTGAAATAAACATAACAAACATAAATAATCTAGACATCAGGGGTAAACATGTCATATCTAGTCTAGAACAAAAAAACAAGGCCTACAGCCTATGCCTAATCAGCATCCTTAACATCGTCAACAACATCATCAGATACAATAAGGTCAATCCTGTCTATCTTAGCATGTAGTCTGTTAAACCCTTGCTGAATGAACCGTAGAACTTGGTATCTAATTTGCTGTCACTGGAGTGTCAGTCGTAGGAAGTTGAAAAACTCATCGACCTCTAGACACAGCATGTCCAGCTTATTGACCAAGCTCATAGGTCTTTCTATCATTCTCATTTTTATTTACTGAACAAGTAATCGAGGTAGAATCAATTACTCCTTTCGGTCTCTTAATGTCTACTCTTTCAGGAATAGGAACTCTTACACCTCTCAGAATAGCCACACAGTCTGTGAATGGGCAAGACAGATGATGACTTGGAATGCCGAGTTGCTAGAATCATGGTACGCATGATTATTGTGAGAAGGTTGATGGGATCCTCCTGAACAATGTGGTATATCATCTCAACACGACTCTTGATCAAATTGCCTTTGTGGTTATGTGGATCAAGATTATATGAAACCACTAAGTTCAATGCCTAGACATTGTGCGTGAGGTAGAGGGAAAGTAACATATCTACAACCCTTGGGGCATTGGGTATGCACAATTCCCTAATCATGTCATCCATGGTTAGTCGATCGGTTCGAATCCTCAACTTGATAAGGCAAGATTATGCCATCCTCAATCTCCGCCACTCCCAGAATGTGTGCAATGGTGTTTTTGGTAACCTCAATTCGAACGCCATAACACTTTGTCACAAAGGTTAGGTCGTCCAAGTTTGATATGATCACATTGCTATAAAAATATCGCACCATGTTGGGTTTGACTATCTCCCTAAGATCACATAGTGACTCTCAACTATTATCTTCAAAGTATTTGATAAATTCTAATTATCATTCCTATTTGATATTCGGGCATCCGTTAAGTGTGACCGGTCCTGATATTTGGGGATCGGTCCAACAATTTTCGATTTCTCAGAACTTGCAAAATGCGACCGGTCCTGATATTTGGGGACCGGTCCCACTTTGTGAAATTTAAAAATTTACACTTTGAACCTCAATTCATCAAAACCTTATCTCAACCTCACTTAGCAATTCAAAAAAAAATGTTAAAAAAAACACTACCAAAAAAAAAAAAAAAAGCACATGTTTTTGGATTTTTTGTTTCTCTGAAAACCAGAAAAATATAAACTCATGAGAATAACCAGAACAGATTTTTAAGAGAATAAAATAAGTCATAAAATTTTTGAAAAATTTTAAAATATTTATGAATGCAAAATTTTAAAACCCCTAATTTATCATTAAAATTCATCCTCAAATTTATGATCACGACATAATTTTCAATACATAAATATTTATAAAAATTTAGAAATTTATCTGATAAATCCATGTGTGTGTGTGCAATCCAACATCATAAAAAATTAATCAAATTTTTTTGATTCATCTCCTAAAACACATTGGATGATAAGCAAATAAAACTACACATGATCAAATATTTTTTTCAATGAATTTCATTATTATTTTTTATTTCTAAGACAGTGCCTTTCATGCTTACGTGCAACTATTTATTTCCTCAAAACAACTTTTTTTTTTTTTAAGATATCTCATTTGAGATTTATGTCGTAGTGGTAGTTTCGAACAAATCTCGAAGGTAGCCTTTTCCTTTTGTCTTAGTTTTTTAACAAATTTTTCATTTTTTTTCATACTAAATAAAAATATAATCTTTTCTTTCATTCTTTTCATTCGATCATTTAAGCCTTCAATGTTACTCATATAATATACTTTAGTCAACTTCATATTAGTTTTCGATCAATTCTTTCAGAGTTGGATTAGTGCACAAATGATATGGACTCAAAAGATTCACTACTAAAAGGATATAAATACAACACATTAGTCATCAATGCTTAAATTATAAAATCAAGTACTTCATCCATGGACAAATTAAATGTCACAATCATGCATTTACAATTCAAAGTGAAATTAAAAAGAAATACAAAGAATTCATATTATTTCTAAGAAAAATATGATTATCATAATTGTTGACCTTAAGATTTCAACCCAATATTATTTGAGTGATTTTGATGATAACAACCTATTGTAGTGTAGATTTAATAAGTTTACTTGAGTGTGCAGTTTACAAAGTATCATATTATCTCAAATATCTTAAAGGTGTTGGACTTTAAAATGAATTGCAAGAAGATATATGAAGCTATATGATCATGGAACTCAAACATTAATAATCAAAGATCAATGGCGAAGTTGAAGTGAATCCAAGCCACATGATGAAGGAACCCAAAAAGCTTAAAGATTTAAAGATCAAAAGACTTGGGTAGGCTAGTCTTGGGTGAGTACTACATTTAATGTAAAGTTATTTTTGAAGTAACTTCTTTTGAAAGCTCATTTATTGACCTAGTGGACCTTAGGACCAATGCATATCATTTATATCATATCATGATTCCTTGAACACTTAGAATTAGGCCATGAACTTCATTGAATCATCTTGAAGGCCTTCGTTGAGATTGAGGTAACTCAAGCTTATGTTTAGCTTTGAAGGAACTCAATTCTTGAGTAAACAAATTCTAGAACCTACACTTGAATTAGAAAATATCATTTATGGTTCTTAGATAGATTAAGTTATGCTTTGAACTCAAACTCTATAAAGCCATGTCATGCACAGTTACTGTTTTGGGTACTTAACGCATAAATCTGGCTAAATGTTGGATTCTAGGGGCAAAAAACGTACATATGAGTTTTTTTTAATAAATCTTGACATAAAAAGTTTCAATAATTGTACCCCATGATTTATCATGATCATATGAATTTTCTTAGCCTCAAATGACTTAATTTGGTCATTCATATTGCACGATGAATTTTTATGTCAAAACTATGAAATTCGTTTTGTACTAAATTTGAAAAATCAGATTTTGATTCACTTAAAATTTAATTTTGAAACTATTTTTATTAAATCCAAATGAGGGGTACAGAAATATAGCTTCAACCAATTGAAACTTTGTCAATAGCTGGCCAATACTGCCGACAAGCTGTAATAGCTAGTTTTCAAACAGCTGTTTCTGCATTAAATTACCTAATTACCCCCAAACGGTCATATTCTTCCAAAAACTCTATATATGAGTTTGAGCTGCATTTTGTAAGTGATAGGAGAGGAGGAGAGAGCAATAGAGTTAGAGAGAAACCTACTCATGAGCATACACTTGAGAAACTCTTGAATGCAAATATTTGCATTCTACTTGGTAGAATATCTCTTATATGAATTACCATTGAGCCTCATCTTTTTCATCATTCATTGTGATTCATCTTGCATATCTAAAGTTGAGCTTTTCATTTGAAATCTTCATATATAGCTCTAGGATTTAAGCGTGTATTAAATATCTATTCGTTGAGAAAATTGTTGTAATTGTACTACAATTTCTTATCTACCTTTGAGAGAAAGACCAAGTTATACACTTGGCAAGGAAGCCTAAGTCATGAGCTTGAAAAATAATTTTTGGTAAGGTTTTTATTGAGCAAGGAAGTCCAAGTCATGAGCTTAACAAAGAAGTCTTGGTGAGGTATTCACCGGAGCAAAGAAGCCCAAGTGATAATTGTACGGTTTGCTTTCCACCCTTAAGGAATACTCTATAGTGGAAACCTCAAGAGGTGCTTTTAAGGCATGGACGTAGGAGAGAGGGGTCGAACCATGTAAAAATCATGGTGTCACTTGATTTGTATTTCTCTATCCTTAAATTTCTTTATTTGATAGTATTTCATTTATTTAAATTCCATATGCTTTATATGTAAATGCTACAAGTTTATATGCTTTAATTCACACGAGGAAGATGTGATGAATGCTTGGAGAACGTTGTTTGAATTGTGAAATTAATTAATTGTTGATTGATTTAGTTTTTATTTGATTATCTAATTGTCAATTAATTTGCATACCATGTGTTTGATAAAATGCGCTATCAATATTTTCACACACTACAAACATGATATGTTGCACTTACACTTGTTATTGTATCTATTAGATCATTTAAATGCATAATAGATAGAGAATTCTCAATCTCACTTGTTAAATACATAAATTCACGAAACATTTGACAAAAATCCATTTAAGCTAATTTTTGTCAAAATATACTAAATCGAAAAAGTTTCATTGTTTGCTTAAAGTCCTTATTCACCCTTCTCTAGGGACAATTCTAGGGTCACAATAATCTCATATGATTATCACTAAAAATAAACAAAACATATCCTAAATTAAAAGATATGGTCCAATGAAAAATAAATAATGAACATAAGTTTAGTCCATGACCATAAAAGTCCTAATGACCTTAGTTAGGGAGTTTTGTACCCAAAGACATATTAGAAATAAATCTTATAGTATTAACAGACATTAACTTCTGCAAATCTTTCTTTTTCATCCAAATTGTTTTGATATGCAATTTATCAAAAAATTATTGTGGAGAAACAAATACATTCTTCTTTTTATCTGAATTCTTTTTAGTTTGAGAATTTTTGGGTTTGTTATAATAATGTGGGCTTTTAGCATGAACCCTATTCTTAGAAAAGGAATTATGCAATGAAACTCAGAATTAAATTGTTTTATCTTTTTATAGCAATAGTGTTGATTTTGTCTATTCTTACCACAAAAAATACAATGAAGCACACTAGTCATAACATTAGCATGCAAGGACTCAATTTGAGGCTTAGATTTGGGTGCATGCACAATCAAGTTATTGGGTATAACAAAAACAATTTTTTTCTTAGATGATGACCCAATAAAACTTAATCCAGTTTTATCTCCTACATGCTTACCAAGACTAATCATGCTATCAAGCTTAATCTGCCCAGAAGTAAATGCAATCAATTTCTCTTATGACTTTATCAATTCAGGCTCAAGAATATTAATTCTAGCAACAAGAGTATTTTTGGCAAAGATAGCATGACTACCTCACTTTCGAGAAACTTGACTTTTTTTTTAAGATTCATAATTTATGTTTTATTTTCTTCTATCTTCTTCTGGATCTTCTTAGATTTTTTCATTAGAGATTTCTTTTCACTTTCAACCATCTCCAATTGCTTGGTTTGCTTTTTATAAGCTTTCTTGACTTTGACAGTTTCTGTAAACAACTCCTCAAAAGTTTTGGACAATTCTTCCTTGGTTGGTTCTTCTTTTTCTTCAGATTCAGAATCATCAGACCTAACTTGACTTAGAGTTGTAAACTTTTCTGTGTCACCTACATCAGAAGAAGAATTATTAGCAATATTATCATTCAATAAAGTAACAAAAGCAAAATCATCATCCTTTACAGAAGAATCACTATCAGAGTTAGAAGACTCAGACTTAAATAATAGCTTTCATGGCTTTCTTATTAACCTTTAGAATTTTCTTTGCACTAAAACTATTTTTCTTAGAAATTGGATATTGAGTAGATGTGTGACCTTTACCACCACATGTAATACCCCGCTCCAACATATGGTATGATATTGTCTACTTTGGGCCTGAGCCCGCACGGTTTTGCTTTTGGGTTTTACCCCAAAATGCCTCATACTATTTGAAGAGAACATACTACATATAAGCACATCCCCTTTTCCACACCCAGGCGATGTGGGATTGAGCACCCTGTACCCTGTCAGTGTGGTAGCTCAGCCCAGTGTCTGTATTCGCACCCGCCCACTCACACCCGTCCACAAGGGTTACTACACCACATGTCTAACAAGTTATCTCAGAATCCCTAGAGTCATTAATTTCTTTCTTTTTTCTCTCCTTACCTTTGGATGATGAGTTTTGATTTCGAAATTTAGAAAGATTTAATTTTCTAAGATTTCTATCTTTTTCATATTTAAGAATCTTCCTAAATTTTCTAGCAAGGAGTGTAACATCATTATCTGAATCATATTCAAAACTTTCAACATTTTCAACTTCAGATTTTGAAGAATTTATAACATTTGACAAATTGGAAGTCTTTGATGTTTATAAAGCCAAATTTTTATTTTCTGAAGTTTTGAATATTTCATATCAAACGTTTGAATTGGTCCAACTAATATATTCTGTCACCTCCATTGGATCAACATCTTTTCTCTCATCTAAGGCTTCCAACTTAACTTGGAATTTATTAGGTAAAGACCTCATGATTTTTCTAATAATCTGAAAAGATGAAATTCTCTTACCAAGGTTAGCATTACGTTGAACAATATCATTAAGCCTAGAATAAAAATCAGAAAACATCTCATCTTCATCCATTTTAATTGTTTCAAATTTAGTTACTAGTATTTGTAACTTTGATTTCCTTACCTTGGAACAAGTTGAGATTCTAGCAAATTTAGAAGGAACAACAAAATTAAATATAGTATATAAACCACTGTTCTTATGATTAGCATCTTCATGCTCAACATTAGACCATATTGCTTTATCCTTATCTATAGTCACAACTGCATCACCAGTACCAGTGGCAGTGATGGGAATTATATAATCATTCTCAACAACCATCCAAACTCTCTCTCCTTGAGATTTTAGAAAAGCTTTCATGCGAGACTTTCAGAAAGTATAATTTGAATCATCAAACAAAGGAGTTCGTTGAACTGATCCACCTTCTTTAATATTAGATTCCATGATGATTTTTGAAAACAAAAATAAATTTTGATTTCAAAAATACTTCTCAAGGAACTACTCACAAATTAGAGAACATTACTCAAATACCAATTGTGAGTTACGCGGTGTGGAAGTGGTTGCGAAAATAATTAAAACCTAGAGGGAAGTGAATAGGTTCACTTATTCGTTTGCTTAATTTTTTAAATTAATTTAATTTTAGGTCCAATTGATAATTAATCAAACGAATAAAGTAAGGAAATAAATTAAAGTGTGAGTAATATAAAGAATGCACCAGATATACGTGAAAAATTTAGATCGGGAAAAAAATCACAGGGGAGATAGAAAGTCTCAGAAAACTAATTCATTATAATGAAGCAAAGTATAACAGACTCTATCTTAGACTTACACCCCTCTTCACTCTGTCAATAATCTGATATAGAACACCTCAAACTTACAATTTCGACTTCAGGTCCAACTGATGTAGACTTTTGACTAATGTTACAATCCTTACACAAAGGTTGCTAGAAGAACAAAAATACTTAGCAAGTATTTTGTTCCATTTGTAGTGAGATATGGTTCACCTTTCTTCTTCAACAAGTAATAGAAGAATCACGAATTCAATGCTCTGATCAGCAGATAATTTGATGCAGTCTCTGAACAGCCGATCAGTAGTAGAAAACCATTTTAAATATCACTTGTGAAATATAGATGTGTGCTCTCAAAAAATAGAAAAATATTTTGCCCTAATTATACTGTATAAGCTTTCTCTCTCTCTCTCTTCAAATATAAATTCTCAATGCGTTATTTTGTAGAGAAAACATAGATACGTATATAATAGGGAATCCTAATTCTACTTGAAAAATAATTTTAAGACCAATATAGAACTCTCCTAAAAGTTTCAAACCCAATAGGAATCAAATTTTCATCAAAATTAATTTCCTATTTGGATTAGTCTAAGTAGGACCGGTGCCCAAATATTATGATTGATGGGACTTTGTAAAAACCTGCAGAAACTAAAAGTACCCAACAAAGTTAGACCAGTCCTATTTTGAAAAACCCTAAATATTTTTAGAAACCCTAATTTTTCAAAATAGGCTCGAAAATATAAAGTACAACATATTCTCACCGTACTTACCTGTACTAAATGGTGTTCTTTTTGAAATGACTGTGTCTATGCACTTGAGTATCAGCTCGATGATGTTATGATCGATACAGAAAATTAAATAAAAAATTACAAATCGATCAATCCAGTTTTAAATACCGAAATTTACCAAATACAAAATTATATCTCACAAGGCTAGACTAAGAATTGTATTACAACTTCGACTGAAAACCATGGCTTGAGATTTAGGTTTTCAAAAAATATATAAACTCTTTATACAATATAACTTCAAAAATAATTCATGTATATTAACTTTATTATTTATAAGTTATAAACCATTAATTCGTATTATTACTCGTACATTATAAGAATGCATATAACGCTTGTTAACACATTATAAAATAATGTGCAAATTGTTGCATTACATTTAAACCCATGTTTACCCATTATTCCACCGAGACTACCCATTTTTAAACTGTGAGATAGATTAAACTTCACAAAGATTTGTTTGAATATTGATACATGCACATCTCAACTTTAACTGCTGAATTCGCTAATAATATTATTGTATAAATATTTTTTGTAACGAGAAATGAAATTTTGTTTTTGTTTTATTTTTTCGCTGCCCTCGTGCTACAGGTGACTTGTACCATAAGTATTCACTTTGTTAAGATTTTTATTACCTTAATTTTGATAAATGATCTGTCTAGTCTCGGTTACACCAAGCAATGAATTACAAGTCCGAAAACCTTCGAATGAGATTCATTTTTTTTTTTTCCAGAGAAAACAAATAAAATTTTAATTTATAGAAAACTTACAAATAATTACACATATAAACTTTATAATTTATAAACTATGACTTCTTAGTATCACAAAACAACATAAGTATACATATACCACTTGTTTAACACATTATAATATAATGTGCAAATTTTTGCATTACACTGATAACCCATGTTTACCGATTAGCATGGATAGTGTTAATGGGACTATCAGTTGAATGAATACATGTATGTAAATTGTGATAGATGACATCTCAACTTTATTTGGTGAATTCTCCAATAATATGTTGTGTAATTTTTTGGACGAGTAAAAATGAAATTGAAATGATGCTTCTTATGATTTAGACTTTATTATGCGAGATAATATATTGAATATATTACTTTCCACTGCAATTCGATAAAATCATTAAAAGAAAGATTAACATAATTTGGATAGTGCTTGTGATATATATATTGAATATATTACTTTCCACTGTAATTCGATAAAATCATTAAAAGGAAGATTAACATAATTTGGATAGTGCTTGTGATATATATGTTGAATTTGTGATGTTTAATTGAATTAGCACATGTGTAAATTGGTGTATAATGCTAGAATAGAGGTCAAATACTACAGTGGAATAATGGTATAAAATAATATATACTTAATTTTTTTTTATTCACAGTACTGTAAGTGGATGGGTGGGGAAGAAAAACTCAGTCCATTCAATTGGAAAATGGTAAACACTAGGAAAAATTCTCTAACAAAATTTCCATCAAACAAATTTGATATCCACCCACCATTTATATAATTACGTTCAAAACGCGCATTGACTTTTGAGATGAATAACCATTTCAAATAATGGATTAATAGTCTTAAAAGATTGGCACTCACTTCAAATAATAAATTAATTTCCTCCAATATGTCAGAAGAATAATGGTCATACTTTGTATAAAATGCATGTATAAGATAAAGTTATAAAATTATTTGACTAGATTCTTTACTTTTATAGATGCCACCTTTCACAAGATTTTTTTGGAGATAGAGCATACAAATCAAGCTCATTAGTTAAGATCAAAGATTTCATGCACACTACGTTTCAAATGTAAACATTCAAATAGTATGTCAAGCACAATTCTTGACACTAACATAATTTAACAGCACTATTATATAAGACGAAGAATGTGAGATGTGTTGGTCGAGTTTTCAAAATGCATTGACCAAGATGTGTTCAACAATTGTCCAAAATAATTAAAATTATTTTTAAATTATGAACACGACCATGAAGCGTCAGACACGTCCTTTTCATAAAGTGTCGAAGTCTAACACAGACACAACACCTTCGTAGAAGTGTCCGAGCTTGTTAGCTTATAATGAATTAAGTAATGTAATGAGTCTAGTGACAAATTCCTAATGAATCTTATTAGAATGGTTTATAAATTATAAAAAAATATAATTTTTTCTTTTTTGAAAAATGATAAATCTTTTAACCTTCGGTAGTTTTTGAATCGGAGTATGTGAGAGGGGTGATGAGATAATCATGGAATAATATCATGATGACGTCCATTCAAAAATTGCCAAATTCAATTTTTTTATTGGCCTCTTTAGCCTCTACATTTATTTTTAAAGTGAAAATGGAAACTTCCAAAAAAAAAAAACGTTTTGGTACGAATTCTCTTAATCATAAATTATAGATAAAGTATAATTCGTCACAAAGGAAAGTAATCCGTCGGCAATTCACTGTTAAACAATATCAGGAATGATTTTTCTTTGTTCGCAGTCTGCCTAATATTCCTGTTCTACTCTTCTTGGTCCATTAGGTTGATTCTGGCTAAGGTTGGCCCAAAGACTAACAGTGTTATGATAATGGCAAGCTTGGCTCATAAAAGCAGTCTTCACCCTACTCTTATTAGTCCATTAATAGGCAAAAGGGTCAAAAATCTCCCGTGCTTTTAAAAAAGTACAAGAAACCTTCTTGTGCTTTTTTTTGGACCATATCACACCATCACATTTGCAAAAGTGAGCAATTTACTTCCTCTTGCACATATTATATTTTTCTATGACCATTTTATGCTTTCTATTATTAAAAAATAGGAGGTTTTTTTCAGGAAAAAAAATCTGGAAATAATTTTGGGAGAAAAAAACTAAATATGCATAATTACTTAATAAATTTTTTTGAGAGAAGAGAGGTTTTTATTTTTATTTTTTTATATTAAGTTATATCAATTTACGGAAAAAAATAAAAATGCACAATTACAAAATAAAAAAATTTGGATTTTTTTTTTGTTTTTCGGAAAACTTTCCATTAGAAAGAGAGAATTTATGAAAATAAAATAACTTTTGAAAAAAAAATCTGGAAATTATTATTATTGTGCATATTTAGTTTTTTTCCGGGAAAAAAACTCCTATTTTTTTTTTATTAAGGTAAAGAAAAACTTAATATAAAAAAAACCCCTCTTTCTAATGAAAAATTTTTCTGGAAAAAAAATCCAAAATTTTTTATTATATAATTGTGCATTTTTATTTTTTTCTCGTAAATTGATATAACTTAATATATATAAAAAAAATCCCTCCTCTCAAAAAATTTTGTTAAGTAATTGTGCATATTTAGTTTTTTATTCGGATATTATTTCCGGAATTTTTTTCCCGGGAAAAAAACCTCCTCTTTTTTAATAATAGAAAGGGTAAAATGGTCATAGAAAAATATAATATGTCAAAGAGGGGGTAAATTGATCACTTTTGCAAATGTGAGAGTGTAATATGGTAAAAAAAAAACACGGATTTCTTGCACCATTTTAAAAGCACAGGGGGGTTTTGACCCTTTGTCCCCATTAATATGATAATGAGAAGCTTAGGTCATAGATGCAGTCCTCACCTAAGTCACACAGAGTAGGAGCGAGGGCAAGAGCGAGAACATAAAAACGACAAATTATATGTCATACAATCATAGTGGTGGAGCGAGAGCACGAGAGTGGTTCCATTTAAAAGAATTATGTGACTTGGGCCTTCACCCTACCCTTTCCGGTCCATTAATTTGATTCTGATAGTGGCTAAGGTTGGCCCAAAACTAGGTCCTCACCCTACTGTTCCTGGTCCATTAATTTGATTCTCACAGTGGTTAAGGTTGACCCAAAACTAAAAATCAAGAAAAATTAGCAAGCTTGGCCCATAGATGGGGTCCTCACCATTCCACTCTTCTTGGTACATCAGGTTGATTCTGGCTAAGGTTGGCCCAAAGATCAACAATGTTGTGATAATGGCAAGCTTGGCTCATATAAACAGTCTTCACCCTACTCTTACTGGTCCATTAATATGATAATGACAAGCTCTTGGCCCATAGATGCAGTCCTTGTCCTTGTCTAAGTCACACAAAAAGAAACGAAAAGAGCACGAAAATAGCAAGTTATATGGTATCATAAAACTAGAGTGGTGGAGTCAAAGACCACGAGAGTGCCCCATTTAAAAGAATGATGCGACTTGGGTCTTCACTCTACCCTTCCAGGTCCATTAATTTGATTGTGACAGTGGTTAAGGTTGACCCAAAACTAAAATTTTATTATCTAGTGACCCACGGAATTGAACATCTAGTGACCCACTTTTCTATGATAGTTCCATTAATTTTCCTTTGGGTCAGGAAAATTAATTGTCTGAAATTCAACTCAGGAAATTTGGGGTTTAGATATTGATTTGCTGGTCAAGATATCCTTGAAAACTTGAAACCCCCAACCCAATTCTCTGGTGAAATTATACTGCAAACCTAAGTGAATGATTGGTAAAATGGGACGAAGACAATATATCCACAACCAATTAAATCATGCTGGACCTAAAGATTGATCTCACTTTGAAATAAATATCGGATAGAAGTAGTTACATAAAACTAAGAAAAACTAACATCCAATATTTAATTGAAAATCCAATTCGTCATTCCTTACCCAATCAAATTCAATATTTAACCTGCAAGTTCATGTTATCCTCACTTGTTATTACTTAAAAATTATTTTGTAAGAGAGAAAAAAAAAGAAAGTACAACCCGTTATCTTCACTTGTTAATGTACACCTGAACCAGATTGGTTCGGTTGTGAATCTAGACCCATCATCATCGATATAAATAATTTTGTAAGAGAAAAAAAAGTCAAACTCGTTATCCTCACTGGTTAATGTACCTCTAAACTACACACCTGAATTGGTCTGGTTTGGTTGTGAATTTGGGACCCACCGCAGTTATAGCATTCAGATCATTTACATTAAATTTTATACTTAAAAATAATTTTATAAGAGAATAAAAAAGAGTCAAATTCGTTATCCTCACTTGTTAACGTACCTCTGCAATACACATTTCTTTATGCCTGTTTTGTAGGGTTGGCACTTTTCCATTAACCAATCGGTTCGATCAATATACTGGAATCGTTCTGGTGGTTGTGAATCTAACGACCCATTACTAGCATATTCAGACCATTTACATTGTTTTATACTTAAAAATAATTTTGTAAGAGAAAAAAAAGTCAAACTGGTCAATGAATTCAAAAATCAATTTTGAAGATTTAATTCATAATTTGATTCTTTAATAAAAAACTTACAAAGTATTCATTTTCCCATGATCTTAAGTTGATTTAGTTGCCCTCCCTGTAAAATAAATTTTTACTACTAATGGTGCTATAGATTTATAAGACTATATAATGACAAATTAATCTACATCATTTTTTTCAATTATCATTAGAAGAAATGGAGTCTAACAGAAGGAGAAAACCCCAAACTATGTATAACAAGAAAAAAAAAATGGCACGTAACTCCCAATATGAACAAAGTGAAGAAGAATATTAACAAGAATATTACTCCGTAGAAAAGAATACCCACAATCTCAAATATTTTAGTTTCCTCTCATACATCATAAGAGTACTAGAGATACTTTCAATAAAATGCTAATAAAAATGTAGGAGTTTTTGTGTAGCAGTAGAATATAGTTATAAAATTATTTCACTCTATTACTTACTTTTATTTGTCACAACATTTTTGAAAATCAAGCATACAAATCAGACAGAAAGATTCATGCACACAACGTTTCAAATGCAGACATTCAAATAGTCTTGTCAAAGCACAATTCATCACGCTGGCCATAAAGTCATATTAAATTAATGTGCTGGGACTAACTAATTTAAGAAGGATTTAGCTTAGTGGTTTCTTTTCACTTTTTAAAGTAGTGAAAGGTTGAGAAATCAAGTCTCCATAAAAAAAAGCATCGTTGAATGAGTGTGTCATGTCTAAAAAAAAAAAAAACTAATGACTAATGTAACATTGACTAAGAACTATTGTTTATTGAGCAATAAAATGAATTATTTTGATAAGCTAGAGATTACTGAAGTTTTAAACCTTAATTATGAATTAAAAATTTCTTTAATACTCAGAAGTGTTGAATGAAATCTGCAAACTCATTTTATAGCATGGAGTTGCTATGGCAAGAAATCTGCTGAATTTTTATTTATTTATTTATGACAAGAAATTTACGCACATAATTTTTGAAGATAGGGTATACAAATGAAGTTGGTTAGTTAAAGATAAACGATTTCATTCCGACAGCTTTTCAAATGCAAACATTCAAATAGTATGTCAAGGACAATTCTTCGTGCTAATCATAATTTAACAACACTATTTGACCATTGGTACTTTTTATTTTGTTAAATTTTAAACTAACATTAAATTAAGGGCCGCACTTCCATTTTTTACGTTTGTACTCTCATCTTGAATGAAATGTCACTTTTAACTTTCAATTCACATGTAAATGATTAACTTTTTTCAAAATACTAAACTACCATTTCAAACATCTCATCTCTATCCTATCTTTAATGTTTTCGGTCTCTTTTGACACAATTCAAAAAAAATACTTGAAAAATAATAACAAAAAAAAAGTTCTCTTTTTGCAGGACTAAAAAAAGTTATCTATGTTGAATAAATTATTTCTTTTGACAAGACTAAAATAAATAAATTTATCTCCGTTGAATAAATTATCTCTTTTGGGATGAGATAAACAAAAAAATTCATCTCTAATGAATAAATTATCTTTTTTGGTAGGAATTACAAATTAAAAAGCATCCATATGCTAGTTATCCTTGTTTAAAAAGCATCCATATGCTAGTTATCCTTGTTGAATAAATTATTTCTTGACATAGACAAAAAAAAAAAAGTACCTAAAAAGTTTATTCTTGTTGAATAAATTATCTAAATTGAGAGTAAACAAAAAAAAAAAAAAATTATCGTTATTGAATAAATTATATCTTTTGATAGGTTAAAAAAAAAAGAAATTATCTCTATTGAATAAATTATTTCTATTGGAAGAAGCAAAAAAAAAGAAGTTATTTTGAATAAATTATTCCTTTTGATAGGACAAAAGAAAAGGAAAGACCTCAGAAAAAGTTATCTCTTTTGATAAGATTAAGAAAAAAAAAGTATTAAAGAATGTAAAAAGGTAAAAAGATTCTCTCTTTTGATAGGACAAAAAAAAGTAATAAAGAAAGTAAAGAATGTAAAAAAGAGTTTAACTTTACGGTGTAAAAGATAGTTGTGGTACTATAAAATAAGGGATGTTGTATTAATTAGTTTAAGGATCTTCTTGTCATTTTCTTTAAAAGAACAGAATAGGTAGAGTGCAATTTTATAAAATGAAAGTGTGAATATTACTTTCCTAAATTAAACCCATAACATATGTATATGTATTCACATAAAGATTCAATATTTATGATTATATATTAATATATATGTATATGCAACATTTAGAACTCTTAATCTAAATTTTAATTTTTTGTTTCTGCTCCCGCTATGTGTGACACATAGATAAATAAGATTTTTATTATCTTGGTTCATTGGGTACAAACCAATCATAATAAATGACCACTTTAGTCTGAAGTGTAAAACAAGCTAGACTAGGAATTGCATTATAAATTCGAAACCTTGACTTGAGATTCAGGTTTCTTAAAGGGAAAACTTGATTTTTGTCTAGTTATGGATCCAATACTACAAATACAAAAAACTATTGCAATATTTTTCAACTTAACAAAATGTAATTACAAATATGTCAACTTTACTGTTCATTTATAGTATTGGCTAAACTAGCCCTCATCAACCATCCTCCGCCGTCGCCCCCTACAACCACCACCACAGTCCCTACCACCACCACAATCCCAGTTACTGTTCATCTTCTTCATAAAAATCCTAATGCCCCAGTTACTGTTCATCTTCTTCACAAAAATACTAAATGTCTTAATGTCCTATTGAAACTACTGTTCATCTTCTTTTTCACCACTTTTGTAGAAGATCAACCCAACCACCACCATTCGCTGCTAACACCACCATAGACAACCAAACAAAGCCTATACCCATACCCTCAACATTCACCTAAACCCATATTCACAGAGAGAGATAATGTGTTAGAGGTTCATAGATCTCGCCATGGGTTGGATAGATGATGAATTTGGAGTGCGTAGCCAACAAGAAGACTATTCGTTGCGTACTACTCAACCACTAGTGGCGCCGCTGCCACCACTATGTAGACTCACAGAGAGAGAATCAAACTTGAAGACCATCAATTTTTTGATCTCGCCGGCGATTTCTGGCGCGACTTCTTTCATGTCGTTGTTGACCAGGGAAACCAACGGAAAGCAGCCTTTGTCCTCATCGGCGTTCCAGATCACAAACTTGTCCTAGGTTTCATTCGCAGGGAAGCCCCCATTGTCTTTTTCGTCTCTGAAGAGGAAATGCAGTTCATTAGAAAACACCGCCTCCGGCAAGTGCAGTGGCTCTTTCGGTCGATGCCATTGCTCCAAGATAAGGTCAGTACTCAGTCCCCTCTCTCACACATACATACATACCGGTTGTAAGGGGTGTGGGGATTGTGGTGGTGGTGGTTGTAGGGGTGGGGTAATTATGTAATCCCATAAAAAGGTGTTGGGGGTATTTTGGACCAAAATAGTACTTATTGATGTATTTGTAATTACTTTTGTTAAGTTGACAAATGTTACACTAGTTTTGGGTATTTGATGTATTTGTAGTATTGGCTCCATAACTAGACAAACATCAAATTTTCCCTTTCTTAAAAATAAATACCTACATTATACCTACATATTAACTTTATAATTTATAACCCATATGTTTCGTTTGGCAGGAAGAAAGAAAGAGGGAGTTGAGAGAAGATAGGAGGAAAGAAACAATTTTTTTTTGTTTGGCAGAGAAGAGGCAAGGAGAGAAGAGAAAATAGAATGGATGAGCCATTAACCATCTTTCACAAATTTTCATTCTTCCAAATTTGGATAAAAGATAAAAATGAAGAAAAGACAGAACTATTAAAAATATTTTAAATTACAAAACTATCCTTATGATTTTTTTGATAAACACAAAGAAACAAATAATGATGGGTATAATGGTAAAAATAAATTAAAACTTTATCTTTCCTTCTCTCCTAACAAACAAACTTGTTTTTAGGGATGTCTTATCTGAAATACCTCCACAAAATTTCACGCATGAGGTGGCCAGTCTCATATACAAAACTTGAGAGTTATTTACAACTGATAGCAACAAGCATAGAATATAAAATATTGCATAAATAAAGTACGTGTCTGATAGTACAATTTAGAAATCCCGTAACCCAAGGACCCTTTAACCAGAAAGAACAAGAGCTATTACTTTAAATTAAATAACCAAATAACCAATATCTCAATAGAGTTCATAATCTGAACATGAAGATAATATGTTCCTACTCTGAAAACTGATGATGAGAGATGCCTGCCACAACCAACCAACCCAAACTCTATCCTCACGGTGGAACTGACCTAGGACCTGAAATATCAATAAAGTGGGTTAAACCCACTAACATATCCTCTATATAAGGGACACTAAAAATAATGTAAGTATATACAAGTCATTTCCTTATCTAGTTCATGTCTCCAAAATGAAAGTCGTCTTTTATATTGTCCCCAAACTAACTCCTATCATACATACTTAGAATCCATTCTTTAAGTTGAAACCAAAGGCACAAAAGCAAGTATTCTGTTAAACCTAGGCAATCCTGACATACCACCTATACTATTCTTGGATACCTTAATAGGTATTGGCAATTTTGACATGTCCCCTGGAAATCCTTACATGCCTCCCTAACCTTAGATACCTTAATAGGTATTGGCAATCCTAACATGCCCCCTGACAATCCTTACATGCCTCTCTAACCAACCTACTATACAAAAATATATGTAAATATTTAAACTACACAAGCATATGAATTTGATCTATCAAAAATTCAATTATCACCATAAAATAACTCATTCACAATTAAACTAAAATCAAGTATATCATAGACAATTATAATTTTCAAAGAGACTACAGTTAAGGTGTAAAAATAATACAACTACCGATTATATGAGCAAGTACACAACCAAACCTCCAATGCACCTAAATCTTCAAGGGAGTCTAAACCTAACTCTAATCTAGGTTTCCAGGCCTATTGTATTCCTAAGAATCCTATTTAATCATTCAAGAATTTTCTAAAATTTTTTAGAAATTAAAAAAAAATATTTTTCTAATAAAAGAAAATAAAACCCAATTTTGAGGCATACTTTTAAAACTAATTGAACCACGAGAGAAGCTTATTTCCACTTGAAATTTAAAACCCAAGTGTATTCTATCCCTAAAAGGTTACCTAAATTTTTTTAGAATTTTCTGAAAATTTTAAAATATTTCCAAAATAAAAGAAAATAAAAATTTAGTTTTGAGGCACACTTTTTATGCTACTTTAACCACAAGGGAACCTCATTTTGACTTGAAATTTACAAACCAAGAGTATTATATGCCCAAAAGGTTATCCAATTTTTTTTACAATTTTTTGGAATTAAAAAAAAATTAAAAAAACATTTTTCCTAATTTTAAAACATTTTAAAAAGAATTTAAAATCATTTTAAAAATTGAAAATGTTCTGGACTGGGCCTAGAGGTGGGCCTCGGTGAGTGGGGCCCAAAAATAATTTTTTCGACACAGGCCGGATGTGCCCTCACGCGCCGGCAACGCGCATGGGGGACGCGCCTGCACTGGGGCTTCTTCCCCAGCGCGCTGCTGGGATCTTTCCGGTGACGCCCCGACCACCTCCGGCCACCGTTCGCCTCCATTTTTGCGCCATTCTTTCCTTTTGACGTAGGCTACCTATTAGTGTGAAAAACCCCATAAAAAATGACCCGAAACAAAATCCCTCAATTCGCAAGCTTTAGGATTCTTCGCAAAATTCTCAAAATTAAAACCAAATTTTTCAATAATCTGATTTTCTAAGGATCAAGGGTCATTTACCCCAGCAGAAATAACACAAAAGGTTACGAATTAACATCCCTCACCAACCTAGATTCATGCTCATACGATTTTCATACATTATACGCATACATCATATATATATATATATATATATATTTATACATATATAAATCCTTACACCTATATTCATTTAGCATAAGCAATCACACAAAATTCTTCAACAGAAAGCAACATAATATAATATCAAATTATAAAATTTTCAGATATAATCATAGACTCAAAACTTAGATTATACATACAGATTCAAAGGGGAAGAGAAGAGTTCGAACTTGCCTTTTTGTCGACCAAAACTCGTCCCTACAAATCGCTCCTTCTTTCCCTTCTCTTTTGCATCTATGTTCTTTCAGTATCTGTGCGTATAAACGACATAAACCGTAACACTAATTTCTTTTCTTTTATTATTATTATTATTATTATTATTATTATTCTAGGAAACTAATTAAAACTAGAAAACTAATTAAAATTAAAAAAGGGAAAAATTAATAAAACAAACCCTAGACCATCAAAATAAATATACACTTAGCCCAGCCATTCCAGTCCAACTCAACCCAAATGCTCTCTAGCCCAATGCAAAATTAAAAATAAAAGAAAATCCAAAGACCCAGTCCAACCAAAATTAAATAAATAAAAATAAACTCCCTAAAAATTTAAAGCACTCAAAGAAATTTAATTCAATCAACAAAGCAATTTAAATAAAATAATAAAAAAAATATATAAAACATTTAAATTAAAAAAAATAAATGACCTCAAAAATTACGGGGTAATACATTATCCATCGATTCTTCTCTTCCCTCACACCAAATAAAAAAAAGCTAGGTAGAACATAGCCTCTTCTCTAAAAATGTCTCTCCATTCCATCCAATTTTATTCCCTCTTACCAAATGGAACCTTAGTTTTTAGTATTACTGTACATTATAAGTATGCATATTACACTTCTTATAACACTATAAAATAATGTGCAAATTTTTGCATTGCACTTGAACCCATGTTTACCTATTTCCATGGCTTTGGTTATCTCATAGGGACTAGCAATTTGTAAACTGTGAGATAAATTAAATTTCACATATAGTTGTATGAGTATTAATATAAGCACAACTCAACTTTATGAAATTTTTGGTAAGAAGAAATGAAATTGAAATGATGCTGTCAAGGATTAAACTAGACCTTTGGTTTATATATATATATATATATATATATATATATATTACTTTTCACGCTATTGTACAAACATTATTTAAATGTTGAATGAAACTTCAGAAATAACTTCTCTCCACCAGCCCCAGCCAAACACCATTCTTTGAGTTCCTTCCCCTTCTGGGAAGTATTCAATGAAGCACACCATCAAATCAAACATAGAGCTTACGTCATTGTAAGCTCGAAGCTACTGTACTAGCCGTTATTAACAACTATTTAAAAGAAGGAGGAGTGGTAGCGACAGTCTCCCGCTCCACACTCGCCTATTTTCATTGGTCAAAATGGCCAACTGTCCACGTGTTTTTCTTTTCTTCTTTAATCAGGATATTGCATGCATCTCACGAGAAATGAACCGAGACATTTGGCTTTCTTTCTCTAACACTGAATTTCTCTCTCTCTCTTTCTCTCTCAAATGAGACTCCCATTACAGGCACTTTCGACCAACTGATGACAGCGGCGAATCTAAAACTTTCTGGCAAGCTATTTTAGAAGCATGTCTTCCTTTTTCATCTTTACAGTTCTTCTCATTGAATTGTTTTCTTCTTTTTTATTTTTCAGACCAAAAAATAAATAGATTTTTTTATAATACAACTTTCACACGTAACTACCTTCTCATTACCTTCCAACGAGCTATTTTACAGGTATGTTTTCCTTTCACAAACATTGATCAATGCACAACTCACATGCATATGTTTTCTGTAATTTTTTTTCTTTCTTGAATATATATATATATATATATATATATATATATGCCACACATAACCATGATACTATATATGTAATGGTTGTTTACACCATCACTATAAATCATTTAGATTCCCATGCATGTCTGTTATGTACTAGAATATGAATGTTCAAAATTAAACTTGAATAAATTAATTTTTAGTATGTTAGTGGTTGTTATTGTGTTAGTGGAGCTAATATTGTGCTAGTGGAAGACATGAAAAAGTTGTGGAGCTATTATTATGCTAGTGAAAGACATGAAAAGTTGTGGAACTATTATTGTGCTAGTGGAAGTCATGGGTAAGTTGTGATAGTGGAGTGGAAGACATGGGAGTTAATGTTGTGTTAGTGGGTGTAATGGCATATACATATAGGTCTTACATATTTTTTTTGAAGCCTATATAATGCTATGTTTTCTACCAAAAGAAATGTGAGAAAAAAAGTATCTTCCAAGAGTTCTTCACTTCATTTTTCTCTTCCAATTTTATTATTGTGTGTGTGTGAATTAGCCACTATTTTCAACAAAGTGGTATTAGAGCTAGTTTGTGAGGAAGAAAGGAAATGTCAAACAATTTGGTTCCATTTCAAATGCCTCGATTCACCAACGAAAACTATAAAAATTAGTGTATTTGTATGAAGGCAATTTTGGGAACACAAGATGTGTGGGAAGTTGTTAACAAAGGTTATGTTGAGCCGCAAGATGAAACAACCTTATCTCAAGCTGAAAAAGATACTTTACAAGCCATGAGAAAGAAGGACCAAAAGATGGTCATGACCATCCATCAATGTTTGGATGATGGAATGCTACAAAACAATGCCAATGCAACTAATGCAAAACAACTATGGGAGATTCTTCAAAATTCCTACCAATGAGTTGATAAAGTGAAGAAGGTTTGCCTCCAAACTTTACGAGGTGAATTTGAAACATTACATATGAAGGAATCTGAATCAATTTCAGATTATTCTTCAAGAGTCTTGGCTGTCGTAAATCAACTAAGAAGATATGGTGAAACCTCCATGGATGATACAAGGGTCGTTGAGAAGATCATTCAGTCATTGGATCCCAAATTCAACTTTATTGTTGGTGCCATTGAAGAATCGAATGATTTGGAATCCATGGCCATTGATCAACTCATGGGTTCATTGCAAGCTCATGAAGGAAAAATGGTGAGGACGTGGAAATGTATGTGGCCGAGGAAGAGGAAGAGGTGAAAGAAGTGGTCACCATACCATCAACAATGAAGAAAAAATTCATGACTCACAACAAACAAGTTGACATGGAAGAGGAAATTACTCAAGGCCATATGGAAGAAGGTATGACAAATCTCAAGTTCAATGTTACAATTGTCATAAGTATGTCCATTATGCTTCAGAATGTAGAACTGTTACTAATAATGTTGAAGTTGAAGAAAAGACTAATTATGTTAATGAAGAAGTGGAACCTACTTTATTATTGGCATACAAAGGTGAAAAAAGTGAAGAGAATATGTGGTATTTTGACATTGGCGCTAGCAATCATATGTGTGGTAGCAAAGACAAGTTTATTAATCTTGATAAAATGGTTAACAGCAAGGTGACATTTGGAGACCCATCACAAATTCCGGTAAGGGAAAAAGATAAAATTTTGATTTGTTTAAAGAATGAGCAGCATCAATTCATTTCCAATGTTTATTATATGTCTAATATGAAGAACAATATTTTGAGTTTGGGACAACACTTAGAAAAATGCTACAATATTTTCATGAAAGATTGTAGTCTTTCGATAAGAGATCCTTTGGGAAGCTTGTTGTCAAAGTTCCAATGACAAAGAATCTGATGTTTTTGCTAAATATTCAAACCGATGTGGCTAAATGTTTGAAAGCTTGTTTTAATGATTCTAAATGGCTTTGGCATTTGAGATTTGGGCACTTGAATTTTAGAGGACTATAGTTGTTGACCAAGAAGAAAATGGTGAAAGAATTGCCTTTCATTAACAATCCAAATCAATTATGTAAAGGATGTCTTGTTGGAAAGCAATCAAGAAAGAGTTTTCCTAAGGTAGCTATCATAAGAACAACTGATAAGCAATGAATATTGCATATTCAATATCCCTAAAATTATATGAATTAGTGTCTTAGTAATATTTCTTTCATGTTTTTATTAATAAGTTTAATCTTTTTATAATTTCAGGTGATTAAGGGTAATTCTAATTAATAATGATGAAATCGGGCTACAAATGATACTCATTTAGTTATCATTGAAACTTGACCCATGAGAGATATGTTTATATTGAAGATCCAAACTAAATGGACTGAAGAAATAGGCTGAAAAGGAATTTAAATGAAGAAAAGGAGCACGGGCCTATTAGCATTGAAGATTGGGCCAATTCAGGCCTAAAAAGTTCTAGACCCATTTTGGTATTCAGACCATAACTCCATACACGATTGTCAAAATGACCCAAACTTCGCGTAGGTTGAAGAAAATTCAATTCTGTACTATTTCATATTTTGAAAAAGTTTCCTAAAACGGACGTTTTCAGCAACTTTCTGCCCTATTTGCGCAACTGCCACTTTTTGGGCACAAATGCCACTTTGTGAGGCACAAGTGCCATTTTCTTATACGCACTTGTCACTTTGGGGAGGCCAGGTGTCCCGTGGGTTTTGTTTCGCATAGTAAAAATGATGAAAAGGGAGAAAACTAAGGATGATGGAGAGAAGAAACACAGAGAGAAATACAGAGGTGATTTGTGACGATACGGACAAGAGGATTGTGATTTCATCATCGTTCAAGCTTGGACATCTAATCATGAGCGGCTAAACACTATTCCGGGGAAGTGACGTAACCCTAACCTGTTTTTCAATGTTTTAAGTTGTATATTAATTTGGGAATGATTTAATTTGTGCATTGATTGTATAACCGAGACATAAACAATAGATGTGTTATTGCTTTCAATTTGAATGTATTGATTCATTGCACATTTATTTTTGTTCTTGTAGAATGAATTCAAATTTGTAATGATTAGGGTTTGGTTCTTTTCAACTTCTGTGATTTTGTTAAGATATGTTATACAATAGTTTTTACATATTGTTCAATTTAAATTTTTGATAACTCATACTAAGCAAAG
This sequence comes from Cornus controversa, assembly GCA_026545225.1. NCBI lineage: Eukaryota > Viridiplantae > Streptophyta > Magnoliopsida > Cornales > Cornaceae > Cornus > Cornus controversa. The sequence goes on along the minus strand of CM048847.1, from coordinate 43,784,954 downwards.
ATGGGTTGTAGGCCATGCTAAGCGAAGACGAATTATGCTTAATTGAATATTGAACGAATTCTCTTGATAGAATTGAATTGGGCTTGTAGCCATTCTTTTCTAAATGCATAGATTAAACGTCCCAAATTAGTACAATTGTCATTGTCAGAGGGTTAGTGGTGAAGTCAATTCCTAGGACTTTCTCTTCCTGATTAAATTTTCTAACATCAATTTATAAATAACTTTAATTTTCTCAATTAAAATCAAGATCAAACATCAATAATTAGTTTCCAATTATTTTAGAATTAATTCAAGACTTAGTAACATAACAATTCAACCTTGCAAGTCCTTAATGTTCGACACCCTCTATATAGCCCTGTCCTACGAGGACTCATTCTATTGCGAGTGGTTAAGTATAATTGAAATCATATCAGCAACGACACAACTATAATTTATTCACTCGGATGTTTGTGGTCCAATTGCTCCATCATAATATGGTCAAAGTAATTTTTTTTGCTATTCATTGATGATTTTAGTCCAAAAACTTGAGGCATGCAAGAAAAAGTTGAGGGGATGAGCATGCAGTAATATTATAGCAAAGTGGATGTATGATACAGGAATCATATTTAATACTGTTAAATATGATAACTTTGATGAGGCAATTGAAGCAATTGGACAATATGGTCTTGGTATGAAGCCACTTAGTTATCACAAGGCGAGGGTTCATTTGCTTAAGAAGGAGTTGAATAAGACCAACAACTTGATGAGTGACCATAAAGAGGCGTGGAGAAAATATGGATGCTCAATAATGGTAGATAGGAGAGAGAGGACTTTGATTATTGTTTTAGTAAATTGTCTCAAGGGAACAATGTTTATTAAGTTGGTCGATGCTTCTTATTATTCAAAGGATGGGAAAAAAATGTTTGACCTACTTGAGAAACTTGTGAAACGCATTGGAGCGGTAAATGTTGTTCAAGTTGTCACAGATAGTGAATCAAACAATGTGGTTGTCGGTAAGAATGTTTTAGATACATTAGAAAGATATATTATTTACATTAGCAATGTGATTTTAATTTAGTCATTATCTTTATATAATTTTTTTTTCTATTGGGATATTGTTAGAGGCCACCTACCTACATTTGTATTGGACACCATGTGCTGCTCATTGCTTAGACTTAATGCTTGAAGACATCGGGAACCTACTGACCATCTCTAGAACATTGAAGAGGGAAATAGAGTTTAATGATTATATTTATAACTGTCCAAAGTAGTTGAATGTGTTAAAGCGCTTTACTAGAAAAGGGAGTTGCATAGGCCCGCTAAAACTCAGTTTGTTACTACTTTCATCACAATATCAAATATCTATAAAAAAAAAAAAACTTGAGAAAGATGTTTACTTCGGAGGAGCGGAGTCGTAGTAAATGGGCAAAAGAGTAAGTCGGCAAAATAAAAGCTTCTTATATTTTGTACCTTCCTTTTGGAACAACATTGTATTCAGCCTTAAGGTTTCAGGTCCTCTTGTCCGTGTTTTGAGATTAGTGGATGGTTAGAAAAAGCTTCCTATGGAATACATTTATGAGGCTATGGATAGGGCCAAAGAAGCCATTGCAAAGTCCTTTAATGAAAAAGAGGAGAAGTATAAGGAAAATTTTAAAATCATTGATAGGAGGTGAGATGTTCAACTTCATCGCCTTTTGCATACAGCGAGTTATTACTTAAACCTAGAGTTCTTTTATTCAAACCCGAATATTGAGAAGGATGTAGAGATTGCAAAAGGTTTGAATGATTGTATAGAAAAGTTAATCCTAAAAATAACACAACAAGACAAAGTTATTGAGGAGCTGGAGTTCTATAATAAAGTCGAGGGCCTCTTTGGCAGTACTTTTGCTATTAGACAGAGATGTACACGGGCACCAGGTAAATTATATCAACTTAGTATATCATTTAGTTATTTACTACTTTATTTAATTATTTAGACAATAAAGGCAATCCAAACTTGAAAATTAAGATCATTTACTAATTTATTTAAAAGCTAGTTGGTGGGAAACATATGACAAGCCAACACCACTTTTGCAAAAGTTTGCTATTGCTGTTCTAAGCCTCATTTGTAGTGCTTCTGGTTGTGAAAGAAATTAGAGCGTGTTTGAACATGTAAGTAACTACTAACTCATTGGTAATTTAATTATTGAAAATCCAATTCTTAATTTTTTATACTTACTAGTTAAAATTGAATTTATTGTAGCTTCATAGTAAAAAAAGAAATAGGCTCTCTTAAACGACTTTGAATGATTTAGTGTTCATCAAATATAATAGGGTATTGAAGCGTCGATATAACATGCGTGAGACCCTTGATCCCATTTTATTCAATGACATTGATGATAACAATGGGTGGTTGATTGGGAGGATGGATGGCAATTCAGATGCAGAAGACGATCCGGTATTTGATGATGATTCCTTGACATGAGGTGTTGTTGCTAATGCTACTGGCATTGGAGAGGGTGGTAGTGGTACTAGTCTCTAGTCTAGATCAAAATCTAGTTCGCGGCCAGCGGTGAAGCCTACTGGAAGCTCTTCCTCTAAAGTTCCACTTCAACGTATAGATGAAGATGAGGAAGATGCAGATTCAGAGGAGATAGAAGAGGATCGTGAGGGTTATAAGTCCTTTGATGAAGATCTTATGTTTGATGATGAGGATGATGCTTAGATCCTTATTCCTTAGTCCTTTAGTGTTGTCTTCTTAAGAAGAAGTGAACATTTCTATGTTTGTTTTTTTTTTGTTTCGTTAGTTAACTTTTGCATATTTGTGTTTGTTTAATGACCATTATGATTTATGAAGTATGAAATTAGGCTTTTTATTGTTGGTTGCCCATAGTGCTTATTGTATTTATAGGGTTTGTATTGTTGTTGGCTTTGTATTGCTGGATGTTGGCTACAAATGTTATTTTTTTTAAATAAAAAAATCAACTTGTGCCTCGCGCCTCAGGCTCCAGATGCGCCTTAAGCCTTAAACAACTATGCCTATTGTAACTCCTGTATCTTAGGCTTCCATCATTATGTCTAATATTTAATCACCCATAAATAACTTGTAACTCCTGACTTTTGGGTTGCTTAATTAAATGCATTATAAAAGGGGGTCTAGGGTGAGCCTATATAGTACACATTGAAAGATTTAGAAATTGAGATGAGTTTAATGTATAGTGGGTGAAGTTACCAAGTTCAGAGAAATTCCAGTGACTCTATTAAAGTCTCTGAAGGCCAAATCCATAATCTGGCGAGATTCAGATGAAATTTTAGGCAATCATACTCAAGATTCTAGAGAAGTTCATGTGAAGGTTTAATAACAGAATTTTGAAATATCGATCATTTTTTTGGTAAGGAAATCATGAAAATTCTAGGAATTCCATTATGGTAACGTTCTAATTTATATGATCAATATACATATAAATATTAATACATGTGTTTGAATATACTTTCTTAAAATTATATTTTATTTTGGATGCAAGATTGGATGGAGATGAATACATGAGTTCATAGAGGGTGCTATTCTATGGACATATATATTGTTGAATCTGGCTTAGTTGAATCCCGAAGATAGTGTTGTCATTTGATATTCCAATTGCACATAGGAGATAATTCAACTATCTTCAAGAAGCGATTTCGTGCCTCTAAGCCTTGATTTTAAATTATGTCTAATTTATTAATTATGTTTTCAAAATATTACTTATAATTGATTATATTGTCACTTTTGATTGTCCGATTTTAACATTATATTTATAGAGCTTTACAATGGTAGTTATTGCTAATGGTTCCAAGGGTGGTTAAGACCTTTCACGTAGTGGGAATCAGAATTTACCAAGGTTCCCACATTGACCTTTTCTCATAGTGCCTACATACATGAGCCATTCTTATTTGTAAAGCTTCAAATCAGCAGTTATGGAAGCTATAATTAACTCCCGCAGGGGGCTGTAACTTTCACTGGCAGTCTTTCACGTCTTTCCAATTAGATGTTGTCACGTGTTCCATGCTCTAAGTCTTTTTCTCATCTTGCTCCACTTTTGAATCCAAATCCGCATTAGGTCTTCTTTCTGCAACTGTTTCTTGTTGGTAGGGACCACTTTCAACAGCTATGCTCAACATTTGAAAAGTGTCCCTTCCTTCCACTGTAACTCTTCCTGAATTATAGAGAGCACTTCCAACAGCTATTCTTCTTCCTTACTTTCTTTTTGTTAACCACATTTTGAATTAGTAGCTTACCATATGCCACTCTCCTATTGGCCCTTCACATGCTGAAATTTTTGGAAGATAGTAATCTTCCACTAGTAGCTGACTGCGGTAGTCTTCCATTGGTAGTCTGCCGCGACAACCTTCCACTGGATTGCGGAGAAACCTCATAGTAACAATGTGTCGGCTCCAAATTGGCTACTTGTAGCTAAAAGTTGGTTATGAACATGGCCCCAAATTTTACGTGCCTTATATTCTCCAAAGAATAGTAAGACATATGAAATTTTATATTATGAGTGGGAATTTGACTTGTGATATCCTCGTTGGCTTATGAATGAGACACTAAAAATTTTCAACCTTAATATACCGTTTGGCCAAAAATTGTAATTGACCTATTGTCTATGCCAAAGTTATAATTGCGAGGATATGAATCCTTTCATCCAATTTTATTGCCCCTCAGGGTATGAAGGTTTATGTGGAAGTCGGACTTGTACGCCTTTTAGCCAAATATATTGTTGATTGGCCATGTTTGTCCCCCTAAATTCAAAAAGTGTGAATTTGGGATGAACAATATACTTATATTTTCTTCCAAAATTGAAAGAAAATAATTTTTACAATGATTTTCTTCCAATGGAAGAATATGCAATGACTGAGAAAACTTCACCATTTTTTAGAAAAAAATAACAGTGGAAGAATTGATAATAGGTGAGAATAGTGTACTGCTACTAGAAAGAAATCGGGTTGTGGAATATTTCCTACCTGTGGTTAAGTCTATAGAAGAATATTGGTCATTGGACAACAAATCTTCATATGTTCTCCATTAAAGTTTACGAATTCAAGAATTTTGTAACCTTTAGGATACTCTATTTCATCAATAAATTCTGGTCACAACTTTCTATAGATAAGTTTGCTGACCTTTCTCATGGAAAGACCAACTTTTTGCTAGAAGAATTCAGCAAGTTGGTCGTGGTCAAATACCACAAGTTGGGCTTATGGTTGAATAATATTTTATGGCCAACCTTGAGGTTGGTTGACCATTCCATGCCCCCAAATGCCACTAGAAGTGGGTTTAAGTCTCCTGGAGGATTATTTCTCCATCTAACTTGATTACCTCATTCGTCAGGAGGTTTCCTTGGAGTGGGTTTTCCTCCAAATTGTTATGGTGAGGTCATAGGTGGTCTTCATTGTTAGTAATTGTCGTATGGCCAACCTTAGTGTTGGTTGGCCATTGGATGCCCCTAAATGCCACTGAAAGTGGGTTTGGGTCTACTAGAGAGTTCTGGATAGGGATTTCCTCCTAATTGTTATGGTGAGGTCATAGGTGGTCTTCATTGTTAGTAATTGTCGTCTGGCCAACCTTAGTGTTGGTTGGCCATTGGATGCCCCTAAACGCCACTGAAAGTGGGTTTGGGTCTGCTAGAGAGTTCTTCCTCCAGCGGACTCAGTTTCTTCCTCCTTGATTACGAGGTTCTCCCAGAGGAGTTTTCCCCCCTAAACGATAAATGCAAGCAATTATAGGCTATTAGTGGCCTTAGTTGTTAGACTGCAAGTTGTTGAACATTTGAAGTGTTCTGCTGAGTTTGAAGTGCTGGTGGAAGATACGACTAAGTGACCTTAGCCATGTTTGATATAGTGTTAGGTGGTATAGTTGGAGTGTTATCATGCCAAAATTGAGATAAAATTTGTTGAACTACCACTGGTGCAATATTTTGTGCTTAAGGTTGCACTTACTGTGAAATCTGCACCAGTGGTAGTGGAATTTGTGCTGGAGGAAGTGGTTGCGGCGATGTTGGAAGTGGAATTGGCGTCACAGGTAGTGTTTGAGTTTGTGGAAGAGTTTAAGTGCATTGATAACATAATATTGATATTGCTTAAAAATAAATAAATTGTTATTTTTAACTTATGTGTTGCATGCATATATATATATATATATATATATATATATACACACATATTTTTACTTTGTGATGTTAAATTGGATTAGCAGCCGTGACAATTGGGTGATAATGCTAGAATATGGGTTGAAATTCTACAGTGGAAATATAATGGTATGGAATAATATATATCTTTTAATTTCTTTATTTAGATTTTGTACTGTAACGCCATAACAAATACATTAACAATGAACACGTAACCCTTATCATTTGCAAGCATTCATATATAAATTATAGAAGTACATTAAAAACTCATCGAATGTCAAATTGACAATCAAAATTATAGACGGGTACATTAAAAATTGTCAAGAAATCAAAATTATAGACGCTCGACAATCAAAATTAGGAACTGATATGGATTCAGCACTTGAAATACTAATTCCTCCGATATATCACAAGAGTAATTGTGATACTTGTATAAAATGCATGCGTAAGATAAAATTATAAATTGTCACACTATATTCTTTATTTTAATAAATGTACTTGTCACAAGATTTTTGAAGATAGAACATACAAATCAAGCTGGCTTGTTAAGATCAAAGATTTCATGCGCATTGCGTTTCAAATGCAAACATTCAAATAGTATGTTAAACACAATTCTTCCTTCTTGATAACCTTAATTTAACAACACTAATAATAAGTATAATTCATAGAGCAGTAAATTTGTGTTCTTTAATAAAATTTAAAAATTAAGCATTGAAAATATTAATAGTTAAAACTTAAATACATAAGAAGTTTTAAGTGTTAATTATAAATTGAAAATTTCTCAAATACTCGTTTAAATGTTCCATAGTAAAAGAAATTTAAATTACATGGGAAAGCAATACTAAACCACTTCATTAGCTAATGTACTTTATGTTGTTCATTTATACAAAATATATTTTTTAAACTAGTATTAAATTTAAACCAATAATATATATATATATATATATATATATATATATATATATATATATCACATAAAGATCCAAGACTTATTATAAAAAGTAAATAAAATTATATCTAATCATATATTAATATATATGTAAATGCAACATTCATACCCATAACCACAACAATTTAACTCTTCCTCCCCATAGTGGGAGGTCAGGTATTTGAGCCCTAGTAGGGGCAAAAACAAAACACTAATGAAAAATGTGTTTTAACCATTATACTCTTACTTTATTTTAACTAAATGCATGCGTCATTGCTGATGTCACCTTATTTGTGAAATGTCATAAAAGCCCTTGATTTGATCTATCTGCAACAGATCTTCGTACCTTTTTGCCTTCGTTCGAAACCACATTAATTCGTAACCTTTCACCTTTGGTCGAAACCACCTTCATTTGAAACCACTTTGGGTCAAAACTAGCTTTGCTTGAAACCCTAACTATCATTGTCTAAAATTTTAACACAACCGAATCATTAGGTGTGATCGTGAAGATTCTGTGTCATTAGGTAAGATCTCGGTGTTTCTGAAGGTACGGTGTTGTGTTATCGTCTCTAACTAGGTGAGCCTCTGCTTCTATGTATCGTTAGTTTCTTTACCTTCTCTGCTTTTGTTTATTATAAATAACTTCACCATCTCCTCTTGTATCTTCTCTACCCATGTATGTCCCTTGACTTTTTTGTCTCATGCATGATTCTAAATATAAAAATATATTCATGCATGTTCCTTATTTTGCTGAGATGAGTATTTTATATGAAACTTGAAAATACAAAATTACCCTTCAATTTGTAAAATTAGGGTTTCAATGATTTGGGAAAATTTAGGGGTTTTGTGTTTTTGGTATACTTATGTTAAATTGATGTTAGAATCATACAATGAGAGTGTTGAATTGAAGTAAAGGCTTATGATTGCTTCTGTGTTTGAGTTTGTTCAATTTTGTAAAATTAGGGTTTGATTGATTTGGGAAAATTTGGGGGCTTTTTTGTGTTTTTGATATATTTATGTTAAATTGATGTTAAAATCATGCCATTGGAGTGTTAAATTAAAGTTAAGGCTTATGATTGCTTCTGTGTGTTTGAGTTTGCTCAATTTTGTGAACTGGGGTTTGACTGATTTAGGAAAATTTCGGAGGTTTTTTGTGTTTATGTTAAATTGATGCTATAATCGTGCAATTGAAGTGTTTTTTCTGGGTCATGCATTTGTTTTTAATATTTTTGATATGTTAAATCTATAATTTTTTCAGTTTGGAACTGTAAAGATGTTGCATGCAATTCTTGTGAACTTTTTTTCTAGGCAAGTAGCAATAGTATCATATGTAGATCCAGATATGTACTATTTTTTGGACTTATTATCTAATGCATGTTAACTTTCATTCCTTGGGGTCCCATCAGTTGGTGTCTCCATGAACATCTATTATGATATCCCAGGGACAAGGGATAGAATGTTAGTGATGGGTGATACCAATTTGTTAAGGATGTTTGAATTGCATAATGAGAGTAGGGACATTGTGGTTTTTTTAGAGGTTGAAACTATAAATAGTCCAATTTGTACGTTTGATGTAGATAGTCAGGTAATGTTACTAGGCCTATACCAACACTACACCAATTGGTGGTAGGCAACCTGAAAACGTCTATGAAAATGATAGCGATGATCCTAATTGGAGTGAGGATGAGTGTTACAGTGGTTATGATAGTAGTTGTGATCAACACTATAATGCAAATACTAATTATGTCCATCTGGAGGGTGATATAGGTAGTAATTCTGATGAAAGTGTACATTTTGTTGATGAGGTAATGGATTACAACTTTGAAGATGGTAGAGGGTTTGCCCGGCTTAGTGATGTTGAGGTAATGGATGATGAAGTTAAGGAAACGAGTATTAAGGGTGAGGTTTTTGTAATGAGACCTGGTTTGAAGATAAAATTGAAGAAGGGTCTTATATTTGTTGCTGTCCACCATTTTAGAGAAATTCTTAAAGATTATACCATTCAAGAGTAGTTCAAGTTAGTGAAAGATAAGAATGGAAAGTGTAGGGTCACTGCACATTGTGGTAGTAAGGTTGTCTTTAAAGGATCCATGCATCCCCTATTACAGATGGAATTACATATATGGTGAAGAATGAAGTACCTAAACATACACATGTGAGGCAAAACAAAAATCCTGAGGATAGATGTAGTTGGGTTTGTAAAAATATAAAAGGGCAGCTTAGACTTAATTCTAATATGACACTAGATAACATATTTGAATATGTGAAAAAAATTTATGGAGTAAAGGCTAGGGACTGGCACTCTATAGGGCTAAAAAGAAAGTTGCAAGAAAAAATTGGAGGTCTCATGCAAAGTCATATCCAAAGCTTCCTAAGTATGCTAAGGAATTGAGAAGGACTAACCCAGGCAATGTGACTAAGTTGGAAAGACACCAAATCCCACCCCATGTCAACAACTTAAAGAGGTTTTTGTATGTCAATTGCAGCTAGACAAAAATAGTTTAGCTTAGTTGTAGACCCTTCATTAGATTAGATGGTTGCCATTTTAAGGGTATAACCATGGAATTCTACTTTCTGATGTTGCTCTTGATTGAAACAATGGAGTGTTCCCCATTGCAATTTGCATTGTTAAAGCTAACACCAAAAAGAGCTGGCAGTTCTTTTTGGACTGTCTGAAAGATGTAATTGGTTGTTAAAATCATCAAAATAGAGTGTGGACTTCCATGACAGATGGTCAAAAGGTATATTAACCTAACATTCTTAATTGTTTTTTTTAATTATTTTGATAATTGTTTTAACTGTTTTTAATTCACTATTTTAGGAAATAGATTCTACACTGCAAAATGCCTTCAATGGTTGCATTCATAGAATATGTTGCAGGCATATATTTAACAACTACACGTGTCAGTTTCCTAAGTTGAGGTTTAGGATGCAATTCTTGGCGATAACCAGGGCATATACTGAGAGAGAATTTAAGGTTGTAGTGAATGAAATTGGAGGGGTTGTTGAGTCAGCATATAAGTGGTTGTTAGATTACCTCTGGAACTTTGGGAAAGACACAGATATTATGGTTATGGAAGAGCTGATCATGTCACTACAATTTTGTTGAGTCGTTCAATAGTTGGTTGGGAGAATTGAGGGAACAACTAATTCTTACACTAGTGGACAATGTTAGGTCAAAGTTGATGGTGTAGATGTAGAAAAGGTATCAGAAGGCAATAACATGACATTCCAACATAACCCTAAAGATGATTGAAATATTGAATAAGGCCAACAATGATGCTAGGGATTGCAATCCCTACCATGCTAGAGGTGATGAATTTGAAGTGTTGGAATCTGACATAAAATATGTATTGGATTTAAAAATTTAGAAATGTTATTGTAGGGTTTGGGAGCAAAGTGGGATTCCTGGTAAAAGTGATACAACTTGCAGTTCTTTCAAAAAGGTTGAAGATTAAGGACTTTGTGGATGGGTATTTTATTGAGGACATGTATTTGACTTTGAGATCTAAAATTGAATCAACAGTTGTGGCAATTGGTTGATAATGCTAGAATATGGATTCAATTCCTGACAATGAAGTAATATATATTTTTAAATTTTACAATTTGTGCTTTAGGACTAGTTTGGATTGATGGAATTGAAAAGAAAAGAAAGAGAGGGATAATGTTTTTTATGTTTGGTTTGTTAATAAGGAGAGAAAAGAAAGGATAATGAGAGATTTGGAGGGATGATTTGTTGTCCTCCCAAAAGTGAAAAGATTTGGAGAGAAAAGATAAAGAGTTGAGCAAAACTTTCATAATACCAAAACTAGGCCTAACATTTTAAAAGACAAAGGATATGATAGTAAATACACAAGAATATGATAGTAAAATGGTTTAAATAGTTTATTTATTTTCTTTTCTTTCCTTTCATAACTAATGTTATCATATTTATTATTTTCTGTCTTATTTTTCCAAACAAAGCCTTAAGGTGCATCAAAATGTTCGTGGACAATTCAACCCAAATTTTAAGCTTGCATGCCCACTGGACTTGAGCCTTTAAGACTCGAGGCCGCAAAAGAATAGTCATAGGCCCATGACAGGATTATATTACCTCTACCCCAAAGTCATTATCCAAAGACTCAAGACTTAACCATTACCTTTAGTAGTACAAGATTTTCCCTGGAACAATGATGGTAACAATTCATAAAGGAATGGTTGCATCCACACGGAGTGATGGGATGAAATACTGAGGACGTATATAACATTTTGTGTTATTTTATACAAAACAATTAAAAATAATTTCATAAGAGAGAAAAAAAAAAGTCTGTAGTACTTTATCTAGCTTCACTCAGAGTTATGGGCTAAATAAATGGAGTGATAGTTCTAGATTTTATTTCTCTTTACCCTTATATTATCGATTGTCAGATTATGTGGCTAAATAAATGAAGTGATAGTTGTAGATTTTATTTCTCTTTACCCTTATATCCTCAATTGTCAATGAATTCAAGAATCAACTTTGAATATTTAATTATAATTTAATTCTTTAATATGATAGGACAAAGGATCCATTTAGATTTGCAGAATTATCTTTTCCCTTACTCTAAAGATTGAAAATTTGTTTCTTTTAAATCTTCTACTACTAATGCAGTGCTGCTATATCTTACATCAAAAATTCTTTCACAAAATAATCTATCTTTTTCCGATTTATTGGTTTTGTAATGAAAAGTACACGGTTTTGTCACCTCTCCAACTATCTCTCCATTAGATAGGATTTTATTGGCCCAAGCACTTATTTGTTGAGGAGAAACTAATTCAATTCGGAGTTGTTGATGTTTATACCGATCGATCATAGAAGAAAAATTCTGATTCATTCCGATTAAGCTTCCTTCCTATTAATCTGTAAGTTCTTCTCAGATACAAGGAAATGGTTCAGTTTCAGAGCCAAAGAGCGTAGTTTTCGAACGAGCAATTGAAATGATTCTGGAACATCCTCAGGATTAGGTATTGTTCCGCCAACAATCGTAGTCCCAAGTACTTCCTGGCGAGCTCTAATATGATCAAATTTATAAGTAAGCATCTCTTGTAAAATATGAGCAACACTAAATCCCTTTAGAGCCCAAACCTCCATTTCTCCTCCCCGTTGCCCCCCTTGCTTGGCCCTTCCTCTAAGGGAGATTAGTCAACAACAACTTATTCAATTTTTAGGTAACGAATTTGCCAGACTATATCTTACATCCGAGAGATTAGTCAACAACAACTTATTCAATTTTTAGGTAAGCCAAACTATAACCAACCATACCAATGGAAAATGTCAGCAAAATAGTAACAATATATTCTACATTATTACAAACAAACTGAAAATTATATGTGTTAGAAATAAATGAAGATTGTATATTACATTTAAATTTATATATTAGAAATAAATGAAGATTGTATATTACATTTAAATTTATATATTACATATAAAATATATATATATATATATATATATATATATATATATATATATATATATATATATATAGGAAGGCGATATTCGCACTCCCATTTTCTACGTTTGCATTTCCATTGCAAAAGAAATGTAACTTTTAACATTCACTTCATATGTAAATGATTAACCTTTTTCATATATATATGTTGGGGAAATTATATCTTTTGGCATTAGATAAAAAAAATATCTCTGTTGTATAAATTATTTCTTTTGACAGGAATTAAAAATTAAAAAGTATCAAAAAATAGTTATCCTTGTTGAATAAATTTTCTCTTGACATGACAAAAAAAAAAAGTACCTAAAAAATTTTATTCTTGTTGCATAAACTATCTACATTGAGAGTACCTTAAAAAAAAAAGTTATAATTATTAAATAAATTATATCTTTTGATAGGTTAAAAAAAGAAATTATCTCTATGGAATAAATTATATCTATTGGAAGAAGTAAAAAAAAAAAGTTTTATTTTTGTTGAATAAATTATCCTTTTGACAGGAACAAAAAAAAAAAAAAACTTATGAACAAGTTATTTCTTTTGACAAGATTTAAAAAAAAGTACTAAAGAAAGTAAAAACAATTAAAAAAAATTATCTCTTTTGATAGGACCCAAAAAAAACATTCTCGTCATAAAGAAATTAAAGAAGGTAAAAAAGAGTTTAACTTTATAGTATAAACGGTAGTTGTGGTATTATAAAATAAGTGATGGTATATTAATTAGTTTGAGGACCTTTTTGTCATTTTCTTTAAAAGAAAAAGGTATGTGGAGTGCAATGGTAGAAAATGGGAGTGCATATATATATATATATATGAGGCGGAAGACAATTGTCCATCGGGAATGAAGTTACCATTGTGATCGTGACGCAATGAAATGTGAAGTCTATCCTAAATTGGTAGCTTCTAATACCATGTTAGAAATATAATATATTACATTTAAATTGATACAAGACATCAAAGAGATCACCGGATATTATAGCGACAATAACATATGCGCAATGCTCAGCGAGTGCAATTTGGATCCTATCGAAACCGCTCAGCCTCTTGTATCTCCATACATTTCAGGAGATAAAAAAACAAATGTGATAGAGAAAAGTAGATGTGGCAGCGGAACACTTAAGACTTTAGTTATGCACTTAGAGTAATATAGATATGCACTGGGAATGAAGGGAGAGATGTAGGGGTGGTCATGTGTTATTAGTTTAATTTAGGTGTGTAAGAATAGAAAGTTTATAAATATGAGATGCTAGAATGTCTCTCCATTAAAGAATGGGATCATCACTACTAGATTAAAATGATCCAATTAAAAACGAAATTGTATTAGTTTCCTCCAATGTATCATAAGAGTACTGGTGATACTCCCAATAAAATGCATGATAAAAATGTACAAGTTTTTGAGTATTTCTTTAGAAGGAGTTATAAAATTATTTCACTCCATTATTTACTTCTATAAATGCCATTTGTCAAAAGATTTTTTGAAGATAGAGCATACAAATCATGCGGAAACATTCATGCACACCACGTTTCAAATGCAAACATTCAAATAGTATTGTCAAGCAAAATTCTTCATGCTAACCACTTATAAAAGGGATAACTAATTTAATATTGCACCAGGTCTAGCTTGATGGTTTCTTCTCCTTCTTTTAAAATGAAAGGTTGAGAAATCAAGTCTCCAGACTCTCCACAAAAAGCCTTATTGGACGAATGTGTTATTTGTCTCTAAAAAAAATCACTAAAGACTAATGTAACATTGAGTAACAATTATAATTTATTTAACAAAAAAATGTATTATTTGATAAGCAAAAATTTAAATATTAAAACTTTTAATAGTTGAAATTTAAGTACTGGAGTTTTAACTTTAATTTGGAAGTATTTAAACTCTCGACCATTTAGTAAAGGAGATATCATTAGATTACAACCCTAGAACTCATGACAAGGGAATAGAAATATTAAACCACGCCATTACTTTTTATGTTGTTATTTACAAAAAATATAGTTTTAAACTAGTATTAAATTAAACCAATAACACATCTTTTATTTGCACATATATTGACATAAAAACTCAAAACTCGTTATAAAACTAGACAAAATGATATCTATTTATATGATCGTATATTAAATTTCATATACACGCAACGTCTCTAGGAATGCTCCCACTCTCAAAAGTTTTAGATTTTGACCCTTTCGCTTTGATGAGACTTTTATTTCGATGCAAACAAACCATGATATTGTGAGTTGCGCGGTGCAAAAGTAGCTGCGAAAGCAAGATTTAAACCTTAGAGGGGGTGATTAGGTTTACTCTTTTTTGCTTAATTATTCAGATTATCCAATTTTAAGCCCAATTAAAATTTAAGCAATCCCACTAAGCAAGTAAATAAAATAAAGTGCAGTAAATTAAATAATTCACCAGATATACGTAGAAAATCCAGATCAAAAAAAAATCAAAGGTGAGGCTTTCTAGTCCTGGAGAAGCAAATCCACTATCGTCGAAATAAAGTATAACAGACTATGTCCCAGACTCAGATCCACTCCACTTTAACAAGAACTTCATGTGGAACACGTCAGACTTACTTTTGTGACTTCTTTGTCCAATTGTTGCAGATTTTTGGCTAATGTCAATATCATTAAAGAAGGGTAACCGAAAAAACATGAATACTCAGCAAGTATTCTGTCCCCTTCATAGCACGATCTTCTTCTCCTTCTACACCAACGAACAGTTGTAGAAGGAATTAATCTAGTAACTTAATCACAAAGAAATCTTCAATGCAATCTTCGAATAGTTGATCAAGCAAATAGAGACACCTTAAATCACTCAGTGAATATGTGCGTATCCTAAAAAATATAAACAAAGAATTATAGGAAAAAAATATTTGCTAGAAAAATATTTTAATACTTTCTCTCTGTAGAAATTCTCAATTTGATGTGTTGAAAGCGTCGTTTAAAGCATAGAGAGAGAAATCATTTGAGATTTTTATAGAGATTAAAAATCTTAATTTTCTTTAAAAAAACAAGTTAAAAATCAATATGAAACAAGTCCCAATATTTTAGGAAAGTTCCAGGTCCAATCTGGGTGGAAATAGGACTTAGAAATACAAAATCCGCCAGACCAGAAGCATGGACTGGTCCAGCCTTCACCTTGGACCGGTCTAGGTTTTTTTCTATCAAAAACAAAAGTCCTGAGACCTCTTGGACTGGTCCAGGATTTGAGCTGGACCGGTCCAACCTTGAATATTTAAGCATTTTGCTAAAAAGTCCCTCAATTCAAGGTCGAAACATCATAGTTTGAAATATATATGTTATCACCACTTTACCTGGACTACATAACTCTCATACATGATCAACGATGTCCTCATGTAATTAAGAACTTATCCGGAAACTTCAATCGATCAAATCCTTGCTCGGATCATTGATGCCTTTTTTCGAAGCTTCAAGCTTCGTCCCTTTGAATAACATTTGCAAGGTTGGTGTAAAACTTCATGCTCACTCTGATACTTCAATTACATGATCAATGACAAGAATATAAATCAAAGATTACAACTCGATCTTGTTTAGTTTTGACACCGAAGATTGCCAATTACAAAAATATACGTCACAATCTCCCATTTTGACAATTTCGTGACAAAACCAACCTAGACAAATATAACCTAACCACTCAAAAAATCATATTACAATATGTCCCGAATACAAATAATTATAAATTGAAGATCTTAGAGCATCATGAACAAGGTTTCAAACTTCATGCATAGTGTCTGCCAAAAACCTGTAAAATCTGCACATCATGCAAACAACAGTACTTGTGAAAGCTTAATCAAGAAAATATAATGATATAAAAAATCAATTCCAAACTGCCCATTAATCATATAACCAATGAAGTATACTATCTCCCCATATGTCTCTACGTCTCCCCCTTTATCATATACATAAGTCATCTCCCACTTTTTGGAACAAATTGACAAAGTAAGATAAATGAGAACAAAAGAGAACTAATCAACACATGATTAAGTGTAATAAAAACATAACCTTCAATCAAATATATCACATATGTCCCAAAATGATGGAATGTTACACATAACCATAGCAAAAAAAATATAGAAAACATAGAGCATAACATGTCTAAGGAAATAAAAACATAGAATTAACAAGTTCAATCATCAAAGAACTAGACATTACAAGTTTGAGTAATAAACATAAGCAACTATTCAATGTCTAACAAAATATAAACTAGGTCTAAACCACAAAGATCTAATCCTCATCCTCCTTATCATCACTATGAGCTCTAGAGCTTCTAGGTATGGCTCTCCTATTCAATGCTTCAAGCTTTGAAAATTTTCTCTTCAAGTACTTCTTCATGGATTGATTGTACTATCTAGCAGTTAAAGCAAGATTAGAATCCAAAACATAAAGTCCAGCAATAGGAACATTGTCATCACACTCATCCACAGCCTCATTCACAACATGTTGCCATGCAGCCTCCTTATGGGCTCTTTCCTTTATCTTATTAGTGATCGAAGACTTAACATTTGAAGTCGTAAAATTTTCTTTGAGCTTCATCACAAGAGCATTTGAAGGAATATACACATTCTTTGCCTTAAGAATCTTCATCACAATCAAGGAAAAAGGAAAATCAATGGTAGGTCTAGAGTTATTTGTCTCTTGAATCATAATCCTTAAAATGGTAGCCGACACAATAATTCTATCACCATTCACAATGTGATATAATATCTCACCTCGATGCCGTGGCAAATCACCCTTATGATCATGAGGATCAAGAGTATAGGACATAATCAAGTTCAATGCAGAAACATTGTCAGTGATGTAGGTACTTGGAATTTTATTCTCAAGCAATGGAGCATTCGGCTCACACAACATCCTAATGATTTCTTCCATGCTTGGTATGTTCTCTTCAGTACCTATATAATGAAAAAATATGTCATTCTATGCCTCTGAACTCCAATAACCTCAGAAATTAATTGGGTAGTTTCCATTATCTCTGTCCCAAAATATTTCACCGTTATCCATAGATCTCTGTCACTATAAGCAAGCACATTACTATAGAAATAGCGAACCATGTCGGGAACACAATCATTGCCTAGGTTTGCTAATGAACCCCAACCATTATTTCTAAAGTAATGCACTAACTCCAAATGATAACATTGCCATATACTCTCCAAATTAAAGCTCCACTCGCACCTCATTAACTTACAACCAATCACTCTCTTATAGTTGTCAAAGATTCATTCCTCATCAAAATGATCCTCCGTAAAAATTATATTGCCTTCTGGTGTTAGAAAAACATTAACTCTTTGTCTTTTAGAGCCACTGGCCATTGCCACGATGAGGGAATGCAAAATAAAAAAGTGAGAGCCATTAGAGAATTTTCACAAGCACTTGGTGTGCAAGCTTTGAAATCACAAGCTTCAAATAAACTTTGTAAGTTCAATATCCCAAACACAACACAAATCCTCTAAAAATCAATCCCTTCCACCAATTCAACTCAAAATCAATCACTAATACCAATCAATATGATGAAGATTAAGTTGCACAAGATTTGTTTAGAGTTTTGGCAAAATAAGGGAAAAGAGGAGAGGAAGGCACATAAGAGGAATGAATCTTAAAATGAATACATAGCACACTTTCACAATTTAAATCTTCTGGTCAAGTCTAGTTAGACTGGTCTAGCCTATCCCTTGGACTAGTTCAGCTGGGGAAATTGGTTTGTTGACCAATTTTGACCAGTTTTGCAAATTTTTAAAAAGAATCCCATAAAATTCCTTAAAATCTAAAATATAGGAAAATATTTTTGGGTTTTTATTTATGTGAAAATAAAAAATAGAACAATCATATAATCATTTAAACCAAAATTTCACATAAAATAACAATGAGTTCTAAAATTTCTAAAAAAAAATCAAGAAAATTCACAAATGCACAATTTTAAAACTCATAAATTTGCCAACAAATTTCATCATTAAATTAATGATCATGGCACAATTTCCAATATGCAAATATTTACAAAAAATTAGAAATATATCTAATAAATCCATGCATGTGTGCATTCCAACATCATCAAAAATTAATCAAATTCCTTTGATTCATCTTCTAAAATACATTAGATGATAAGCAAAGAAAACTACACATGATCAAATATTTTCATTGAATTTTAATTTTTTTACTTCTAAGATGATGGCTTTCACGCTTACGGATATGCATCTTTTTTCTCAAAATAACTTCTTTAAAAGATATATCTCATTGAAGATTTATGTCGTAGTGGTAGCTTCGAACACATCTCAAATGTAGCATTTTTCTTTTGTCTTAGATTTTCAGCAACTCATTTTTTTCTTTTTCGTGCTGACTAAAAATAGAATATTATTTTTTCATCTTTTTTCATTGATCATTTAAGCCTTTAATGCTACTCATACAATATACTCTAGTCATCTTCACATTAGTTTTCAATCAATTCTCTTAGAGTTAGACTAGTGCACAAATTGTATGGACTAAAAAGATTTACCTCTAAAAAGAAATAAATATAACACATTAGTTATCAATGCTTAGATCATAAATTCAAGTATTTGATCCATTGATAAAAAAAGTGTCTCAATCATGCATTCACAAATCAAAGTGAACTTAAACAGAAATATAGAGAATTCACATTATTTCATAGAAAAATATGATTTTCACATTCACATGATTATCATAAAAAATAAACAAAACCTAATATAATAAAAAATATATGGTCTAATGAAAAACAAATAATGAACATAAGCTTAGTCCATGACCATAATAATCCTAATGGCCTAGTTAGGGAGTTTTGCACCCAAATACCTATTAGGAATAAATCAAATTGTGTCAACAGGTACAAACTTCTCCAAATTTTCTTTTCTTATCCTAATTGTTTTGACATACAATTGATCAAGAAAGTATTGTGGAGAAACAGAAATATTCTTTTTCTTATTTGCATTCTTTTTATCTTGATAATTTTTGTGTTTGTTCCAATAATATGGCTTTCTAGCATGAACCTTATTCTTAACAAAAGAATTACACGCATGCAAATCAGAATTAGAATGTTTTATCTTCTTATAGCAATAGTGTTGACTATGTCCATTCTTACCACAAAAAGTACAATGAAGCACAATAGACATAACATTAGTATGCAAAGACTTATCTTGAAGCTTAGGTTTGGATGTAGATAAATTCAAGTTCTTGGGTTTAACAAAAATAATTTTACCCTTAGAGGATGACCCAACAAAACCTAGTCCAGTCTTATCTCCTACTGACTTACCAACACTAATCATGCTATCAAGCTTAATCTTTCCAGAAGTAAATGCAATCAATTTCTCTTGTGATTTTCTCAATTTAGGCTCAAGAAAATCAATTCTAGCAATAAGAGTATCTCTAGCAGAAATAGCTTGACTTACCTCACTTTCGATAAACATGATTTTACTTTAAATATTTTGAATATCAACTTTGTTTTCTTCAATCAATTTCAGTTGCTCTTCATTCTTTTTCTTCAAAATTTCTTTTCAATTTTCACTTGCTTTAGATTCTCAGATTTCTTATTGTAAGCCTTTAGCAATTTCACGAAAACTTTTTGCAGCTTGCTCTCACATGGTTCTCCATATAATTGCTTAACTTCTGAATTTTCAGACCCAAGTTGACTGAGAGTTATATACTTCTCTCTTTCACATATATCAGAAGAAGAATCATTAACAGTATCATCAATATGAGCAACAAAAGCAAAAGCATTATTCTCAACAGAAGAATCATTATCGTAACTAGAAGAATCAGACTCAGAAAGAATAACTTTCTTTTTATCTTTCAAAATTTTCTTTGCACTAAAGTTATTTTTCTTAGGACTTGAACATTGAGTAGATGTGTGACCTTTATCACCACATATCCAACAAGTGATTTCAGAATCCTTAGAGTCATCAACTACTTTTTCTTTCCTCTCCTCACCTTTAGATGATAAGCATTGATTCCGAAATTTAGAATAATTTTCTTTTCTAAGATTTTGATATTTTTTATATTAAAATATCTTTCTAAATTTTCTAGCAAAGAGTGCAACATCATTATCTGAATCATATTCAAAACTTCAATATTTTTAACTTCAAATTTTGAAAAATTCAAAATATTTGACAAACTTGAAGACTTAGAAGTCTTTGAGGTTTTTAAAGCCAAATTTCTATTTTCTGAAGTTTCGAATATTTCATCTCACAAGTTTGAATTCATCCAACTAATTCTGCCACCTCCATTATCTGAATCATATTCAAAACTTTCAACCTTTTCAATTACAGATTTTGAAGAATTCGAAATATTTGACAAACTTGAAGATTTGGAAGTCTTTGAGGTTTTTAAAGCCAATTTTTTTAATTTACGAAGTTTTGGATATTTAATCTCAAAAGTTTGAATTGATCCAACAAATTATGCCACCTCCATTGAATCAACATCTCTACTCTCATCTGAGGTTTTCAACTTGGCTTGGAACCTATCAAGTAGTGACCTCATAATTTCCTAATAACCTAAAAATATGAAATTTTCTCACCAAGGTTAACACTACTTTGAAAAATATCATTAAGCCTAGAATAAAAATCAGAAAACATATCATCTTCATCCATTCAAATTGTTTCAAATTTAGTTGCTACCATTTGTAACTTTGATTTCCTTACGTTAGTGGTACCCCCCATGAGTTATCTGTAAAATATCACATGCTTCTTTCGAAGTGGAACAAGCAGAGATTCTAGCAAATTCAGAAGGAACAACAGAATTAAATATAGCATATAAACCCTTGTTGTTATGATTAGTATCTTCATCATCAACATTAGACTATGTTGCTTTTTCCTTAACTATAGCCACAGTTGCATCACTAGTACCAATGGTAGTGGTAGGAATTATATACCAATTCTCAATAGCCATCCATACACTCTCACCTTGAAATTTAAGAAAAAAATTCATGCGAGACTTCCAAAAAGTGTAATTTAAACCATAAAACAAAGGAGATCGCTGAACTGATCTACCATCTTTCATACTGGATTACATGATGAGTTTTGAAAATAAAAATAACTTTTAATTTTAAAAATATTTCGCAAGGAACTACTCACAAATTAGAGAAACTGCTTTGATACAATTGTGAGTTATGCGGTGCAAAAGTGGCTGCGAAGTTAGATTTAAAACCTAGAGGTTGGTTATTAGGTTTACTCGCTTTTTGTTTAATTGTTCAGATTATCTAATTTTAAGTCCAATTAAAATTTAAGTAATCCCATAAAGCAAGTAAATAAAATAAAGTGCAGTAAAGTAAAGAATGCATCAGATATATGTGAAAAATCCAGATCGAAAAAAAATCACAAGTGAGATTTTGTAGCCCCGGAGAAGCAAATCCATTATTGTCAAAGTAAAGTATAACAAACACTGTCCTAGACTCACTCCCACTCCACTATGACAAGAATTTGATGCGGAACACCTCATACTTACTCTTGCAACCTCCTCATCCAATTGCTGCAGATTCTTGGCTAACATCAATATCATTACAAAAGGGTAACTGGAAGAACACGAACACTCAGCAAGTGTTATGTCCCCTTTATAGCATGATCTTTTTCTCCTTCCTCACAAACGAACAGTTGTAGAAGAAACTAATCTAGTAATTTGAGCACAAAAAAATCATCAATGTAGTCTTCGAACAGTTGATCAAGCAAATAGAGACACCTTAAATCACTCTGTGATATGTTTATACTCTAAAAAATATAAAAAAAGAATTATAGTAAAAAATATTTTGCTAGAAAAATATCTAAATGCTTTCTCTCTTTGTGTGCTTTCAACAAATCAGGGTCCAATCTGAGTTGAAATGGGACTTCCCAATACAAAATTCGCCAGAGCAGAAGCATGGACGAGTCCAGCCTTCACCTTGGACCGGTCCAGGCTTTTGCCTATCAAAAACAAGAGTCCTGAGACCTCTTGGACCGGTCCAGGGTTTGAGCTAGACCGGTCCAACCTTGAACATATAAACATTTTGCTAAAAAGTCCATTTATTCAAGGTCAAAACTTTCTGGTTTGAAATATATGTGTTCTCACCACTTTACCTCGACTACGTGACTATCATACATGATCAACGATGTCCTTATGCAATCGAAACCTATCAGAAAACTTCAATCAATCAAATCATTGCTCGGATCATTGATACCTTCTTTTGAAGATTCAATCTTCATCCCTTTGAAGAACATTTGCATGGTTGGTGTAGAACCTCATGCTCACTCCGAGACTCCAATTATATGATTAACGACAAGAATATAAATCAAATATTATAACTCTAACATGTTTAGTTTTAACACCAAAGATTACCAATTACAAAAATATATACCACAGATAAATGTATTACGTATAAATTTGTAATTGGCAATCTTCAATGTCAAAATTGAACATGATCGAGTTGTAATCTTTCGTTTTTATTCTTTTAATTGATCATGTAATTGAATACCAAGATCATGGACAGAGTTCTTCACCAAAGCAGACATATGATGCTCCAAGTTTATCAATGACAAGGAGCTTGACCATCTGAAGAATGTATCAATGATCTAGAAACGTGATCTTCTGAAACATTCAACTAGTTATAGATGAGAATAGACACTGTTTGTCAATGTTAAGGAGCTTGACCATCTGAAGAATGTATCAATAATCTAGAAACGTGATCGTCTAAAGCATTCAACTGGTTACAGATGAGAATGGACATCATTGATCAACTATGAGGATCACATAGTTCAGGTACGATGGTGAGGACACATAGTTTTTGAATATATGGGTTCTGACTTTGAAAATTAGGGTTTGCGAAGAAATTTTAAGACTTTTTCAAAGTTAGACCGGTCCAAAGAATACATGAATCGGTCCATCTAGTCTCGGGATCTCAAAATACCGATTCTACATAGTTAGACCGGTCCATCTTTCTCGACAACTGGTCCATCTAAGCTGATGTTGTTTATTCACTAAGAAAAGTCCTGTTTTAACTAAGATTGGTCTTTGAGATTTCTATATAAACACTCATATATTTTTTCTCTAATCATGCTTTCAAAAGGATTTTCGAAAAATCTAGTTTTAGAGAGAAAAAACAATTGATATATTTTTTGAAAGAGAAATTTAATTTTCTATTTATCTTTCTTTAAGAGCACACACTTATTCACTAAGTGATTTAGGTTGATGCTCACTAATTGATCAATCGTTCAAAGACTGTTTCAAATATTTAGTATTGATCAAGTCACTTGTTCATTTGATTTCTTTTATATTTGTTCGTTGGTGCGAAAAGAGAATAAGATTGCACTACGAATGGGACAAAATATTTGCATAGTATTCGTATTCTTCCAATTACCCTTCTACAAGGATTGTGACGTTAGCCAAAAGTCTGCAGCAATTAAACATGAAGGCATAAGAATAAAGTAGATGTGTTCCGCATCAAATTCTTGACAGAGTGAAGTGGGTGGGAGTCTGGGACATAGACTTGTGTATTTTGCTTCGAGATAGTGTATTTGGTTCTCAAGGGGCTACAAGCAACACTCGTGATTTTTTCCAATCTTGGGGTTTTCCACTTATATCGGGTGTTATTGTGAACTTTAATTCATTTACTTGCTTTATGTGTTTGGTTCATTTTAATTGGAATTAAAATTGAATCAATCTGAAAAATTAAGAAAACGAGCGAGTAAACCTAATCACCCCCTCTAGGTTTTAATCAAGTTTTTGCAATCACTTCTTCACCGTGCTACTCATACATGGTATTAGAGCTTTGTTATCTAATTTGTGAGTCGTCCCTTGCAAAAGTTGTTTTTAAAATTAAAACTTATTTTTGTTTTCAAGAGTCATCATGGAATTTAGTATGAAGGAGAGTGGATATCAGTTCAACGAACTCCTTTTTCGATGGTTTAAATTATACTTTTTGAAAGTCTCAAATAAAAGCTTTTCTTAAATCTCAAGGTGAAAGAGTTTGGATGTTTGTTGAGAATGATTCTACTATTCCTACCACAAATATTGCACCTGGAGATGATAGAGTAACTGTAAAGAGAGATAAGGCTATCTGGAATGCTACTGAGCATGATGTTGCTAACAATAACAATAAGGGTTTATATCCTATATTTAATTGTTCTATTGCATATAAATTTTTTAGAATATCTATTTGATCCACTTCGAAAGAAGCATGTAATATTCTTCAGGCAACTCATTAAGGTACTACCAAGGTAAGGAAGACAAAATTACAAATGTTCGTAACCAGGTTTGAAATAATTAAAATGGAAGAAGATGGGATATTTTTTATTTTTATGCTAAACTTAATGATATTATTCAAAGTTATGCCAACCTTGGTGACAGAATTCCATCTTTTCAGGTTGTCAGAAAAATCATGAGGTCACATCCTGACATGTTTCAAGCTAAGTTAGAAGCTTTAGACGAGAGTAGAGATATTGACTCAATGAATATAGTAAAATTAGTGGGATCTATTCAAACTTTTGAAACGAAATATCCAAAGCTTCAAAAATTTTTAAAAAAATGACTTAAAAATCTTCAAAGACTTCTAAGTCTTCAAATATTTCAAATTCTTGAAAAACTGAAGTTGAAAAGGTTGAGAGTATTGAATTTGATTCTGATGATAATGATGCACTCTTCCCTAGAAAAGTCCTTTGATATGAAAAAGAAAGAAATCTTAGGAAATAGAATATTGTAATCAAGGATCATCATCTAGAGGTAAGGATAGAAAATAAAAAGCGTAAAAAAACTCTAAGGATGTTGAAATTACTTGTTGGCCATGTGATGGTAAAGGTCACACATCAATTCAATATTCGAATCCTAAGAAGAATAACTTTAGTGCTAAAAAAAGTTTGAAAGATAAAAAGAAAGTCATAAAAGCTATTTTTTCTAAGTCTGATAGTGACTCTTCTATTGAAATAATTTTCTTACTTTTGTTGCTTTATTGAATGATGGTACTACTAAAGTTTCTTATTCTGATGTAGGTGAAATATAGAAGTATACAACTCTGAGTCAAGCTGGATCTGATGATTCTGAAGATGAAGAAAGAGAAGAACCAACTAAAGAAGAATTGTCCAAAGCTTTTGAGGAGTTGTTTACTAAGACTGTAAAAGTGAAAAGTGCCTACAAAAATCAATCTAAATAGCTGGAGATTATTGAAATTCAAAAAGAATGATTGATAGAAGAAAGTGACAAGTTGTTGAAGATGCTTAAGGAGGATATACACATCAGAAACTTTGAATCTTCAGCGTAAGGTAAAATTTCTCGAGAATGAGGTAAGTCAAGTTATGTCTGCTAGAGATTCTCTTGTTGCTAAAGTTATTTTTCTTAAGCCTGAATTGAAAAAGTGACAAGAGAAATTGATTACATTTACTCCTGGACAAATTAAACTTCATAGCATGATTAGTGTTGGTAAGCCTATAGGAGATAAGACTGGATTATGTTATAATGGGTCATCATTTGAGGGTCAAATATCATTGTTAAACCCAAGAACTTGAACATGCATACACCCAAACCTAAGCTTCAAGTTGAGTCTATACATATTAATGTGTCCAATGTGCTTTAATGTACTATTGTGATAAATTTGGAGATAGTCAACACTATTGTTATATGAAGAAAAATGATTATTCTTCTAATTTTCATGTGCATAATTGTTTTGCTCAGAATTGGGTTCAATCTAGAAAGCCAAATAATTGGAATAAACTCAAAAATTGTCAAGCTAAAAAGAATTCAAATAAAACGAAAAATACCTTTAATTCTCCACAATACATTCCTGATAGTTGTAATATTAAAATAATTTGGATGAAAAAGAATTGGTTGGAGAAATTTGTGTCTATTGATACAATGGGATGTATTCCTAATAGGTCTTTGGGTGTAAAACACCATAAATGAGATCATTAGGATCATTGTGGTCATGTATGTGAGTTGCGCGGTGTGGAAGTGGTTGCGAAAGTAATTTAAAACCTAGAGGGGGGTAAATAGGTTCACTTGCTCATTTGTTTAATTTTCAAATTAATTCAAGTTTATATCTAATTAACAATTAATCAAACGAATAAAGCAAGTAAATAAAGTAAACTGCGAGTAATGTAAATAAAACACCAGATATACGTTGAAAACTCAGATCGAAAAAAATCACAGGGGAGGCAAAAGCCTCAGAAAATCAATCCACTATGATAAAGCAAAGTACAGTAGATTCTGTCTCAAACATACACCCCTCTTTACTCTGTCAAGAATATAATGCGGAATACATCAGGCTTATAATTACAACTTCAGGTGTAACTGTTTCAAACTTTCGACTAATGTCAAGATCCTCACAGAAAGGTTGCTAGAAGAACAAAAATACCCAGTAAGTATCTTGCTCCTTTCGTAGTGCGATATGGTTCACCTTTCTTCTTCAGCAAGTAATAGCAGAACAAGATATCCAATGCTCTGATCAGAGAATAAATTTGATGCTGTCTCTGACCAGTCAATCAGTAGATGAACATCATCTTAAAAGTCACTCATGAATTATAGATGTGTGCTCTCAAAATATAGAAAAATATTTTGCCCTAATTATACAGTATAAGCTTTCTCTCTCTAAAATATTAATTCTCAAGTTATATGTGTAGAGAAAATATAGATACATATATATAGGCAAGGGAGTCCTAATCTTACTTAGAAAACAAGTTAAAAATCAGTATAGAACTCTCTTAGAAATTTTAAACCCAATAGGAATTAGAATTTTCGTCAAAATTAATTTCCTATTTAGAATAGGATAGGTAGGACCGGTGCTCAAAAACAAAGACCTGTGGGACTTTTGAAATTTTCTGTAGAAACAAAACTACCGAACAAAGTTGGACCGGTCCTAAAAAATGGGGACCGGTCTTATTTCGAAAAACTATAATTTTTTCCAAAAACCCTAGTTTACCAAAATAGGCTCGAAAATATAAAGTGTAACGTGTTCTCACCATACTTACCTGTACTATATAATGTTCTCCACTGATTTAACTATTTCCATGCACTTGTGTATCAGTTCGAAGATGTTGATGATCGATACAGAAAATAAATAAAAAATTACGACTCAATCAATTAGTTTTGAACACCGAAATTTTGCCAATTACAAATTTATATCTCACAATCTCCCCCTTTGGCAATTTTATGACAAAACCACCTAGACAATCATAACCTAACCTATTGAAAAAATTAGATTACAATTTGCCCAAAAATACACAGAAATAAAAGGCCGATCCAGTGAAGCTTCACATGTGTGTTCAAGACTGTTAGAAGTAAAACGTCTCCCCCTTTTTGTAACAAATTGACAAATAATAACTAAATAGAGTAATATTGATAAGATAATCAATAAATCACAAAGAGATAACAAGACAATATCTAAGCAAAAATAGATTATCACTGATCAATAATATCCAAAACATAACGTCAGTTTTAAAAAAAAACATAAAAAAATAATTTAGACATCCATAGCTAAGCAAAACATATCCAGTCTAGAATAAAACAAAACATCAAGGCTTACAACCTATGTCTAATTCTCATCAACATCATCAACAGAATCATTAGGAACAGTAGGGTCAATCTTGTCTATCATAGCATAAATTCTATCAAACCTTTGATGCATGAACCTCATAACTTGGTTCATCTGATTTGTTATCACTGGTGTGTCAGTCGTAAGAAGCTAAAAGACCCCATAACGTCCCGACATAGCCTGTCTAGCTCCTTGTCTAAGCTCGTATGCCTTTCTATCCTTTTCTTTCTATTTCACCAAACAAGTAATTGAACTAGAGTCAATCACTTATTTCTATTTCTCAATATCAGCTCTATTAGGAATAGGAGTTCTAGCATCCCTCAAAATAGTCAACACTATTTGTGGAAAGGGAAAAGCAGATGATGACCTAGAATGCCGAGTAGCCAATATCATGGTACGCATGATTGTTACGAAAAGGTTGATGGGATCCTCTCGAACAATATGGTAAAGCATCTTAGCCCAATTTTTTTTATCAAATTGCCTTTGTGGTCATGAGGATCAAGATTGTATACGACCACTAAGTTCAATGCCGATACGTTGTGAGTGATATAGAGTGACGACAACCTATCTACTAGCCTTGGGGCATTGGGTATGCACAACTCCCGAATCATGTCATCCATAGACGGACGGTTAGGATCCTCAAGTTGATAGGGCAAGATAATGCCATCCTCAATCTCCTCCACACCCAAAATATACGCAATGATGTTCTTGGTAACCTCAAATTGAACGCCATAACTCTTGGTCACAAAAGTTAAGTCGTCCAAGTTCGATGTGATTTCATTGTCATAGAAATATCTCACCATGTCTGGCTTGACTATCTCCCATAGATCATACAATGACTCCCAACCGTTATCTTCAAAGTACTTGACAAACTCTAATTACCACTCTTGTTTGATTGCCAAAAAATTGACTTTGCATTCTATCCTCATAACCCGACAACCAATGACATTTCGAAGGTTGTTGAAGTTGAGTTTGAAGTCGTCTTCAAACATGTCTAGGTAAACACAATGTGGTTTTCCGCACTTGTTGACGCCTCCGTGCGTCCCCGCTTGCGTTCCATCAACACGACAATGAAATGAATGAAAAATAATGTCAAATCTCTATTGAGGAATTCTATCAAACACCTAGTGTGCAAAGGTTAAAACCTCAACTTCTAATGAGCTTGGTTCGAACTATTTGCCACCAACAAAGAATCAATCAGAAACCTCCAAAGAGTATAATCCCAACCTCCAATGATCAACAATCAACACAAAAATTAAAATGAGAGTTTGAGAGTTCTAAGAGTGAGATATGAGAGCATAAATGTACAAATGAGGGAATGCATGTGTTCTTAAACCAAAATGCGCATGCGAAGATGCTTAGTTTTAGGCATCCGCTAAGTGCGACCAGTGCTCACATATGAGAACCAATCCAACTTATTTCGGTATCTTTTGGACCTGCAAAAGTGCAACCGATCCTGGTATTTGGGGACTGGTCTCACTTTGTGAATTATGAACATTTGCACGTTGGACCTTAATTCACCAAATACCTTATCTCAACCTATTTTAGCAATAAACACCATGATGTTAAAAATAAACATACCAAAAACAAAACACGAAAATATTTTTGGATTATCTTCTTCTTTTTTTTTTTTTTTGAAAACACAAAAATTTTTTAGAGAATAAAATGAGTCCAAAAATTTCTGAAAATTTTTAAAACATTTATATATGCAGAATTTTAAAACCCATAATTTGTCAATAAAATTCATCCTCAAGTTCATGATCATGGCACAACTTCCAATGCACAAATATTTATAAAATTTTTAAAAATCATCTAACAAATTCATGTGTGTGTGTAATCCAACATCATCAAAAATTAATCAAATTCCTTTGATTTATCTTTTAAAACTCATTGAATGATAAGCAAATACAACTACAAACGATCGAATTAATTTTTTTTATTAAATTTCAGCATTTTTTTATTTCTAAGACAGTGACTTTCATGCTTACAGGCAGCCAGCTATTTTCTTAAAGTAACTTCTTTTTAAATATATTTCATTGGAAATTTATGTCGTAGTGGTAGTTTCGAACAAATTCCAAAGTTAACTTTTCCTTTTTGTCTTAAATTTTCAGCAGCTCTTTTCATTTTTTTTCTTTTTCTACTGAATAAAAATAGAATATATTCTTTTCATTTTTTTATTGATCATTTAAGCCTTCAATGTTACTCATACAATATACTCTAGTCAATTTTATATTAGTTTTCAATCAATTCTTTCAAAGTTGGACTAGTGCACAAATTGTATGGATTAAAAATATTCAACTCTAAAAACAAATAAATACAGCATATTAGTTATCAATGCTTAGATCACAAACTCAAGTACTTCATCCATTGACCAAGTACTTCATCAATTGATAAACTAAGTGTCTCAATCATACATTCACAAATCAAAGTGAAATTAAAAATAAATATAAAGAAATCACATTATTTCTCAGAAAAACATGGTTCTCATAATCTCATATGATTATTACCAAAAATAAACAAATTCTAACCTAAGATATGGTCCAATAGAAAACAAATAATAAACCTATTCTTAAAAGTCCTAATGACCTCAGTTAGGGAGTTTTGCATCCAAATACCTATTAGGAATAAATTACATAGTATCAATGGGCACAAACTTCTTCAAATCTTCCTTTTTTATCCAGATGGTTTTGACATGCAATCTATCAGGGAAGTATTGTGTAAAAATAGAAATATTCTTTGTCTTATTTGAATTCTTTTTTACTTGAAAATTTTCGGATTTGTTCCAATAATATGGCTTTTTAGCATGAACACTCTTCTTAGTAAAAGAATTATGCACATAAAAATTAGAATTAGAATTGTTTCTTTTCTTATAGTAATAGTATTGACTATATATATCTATTCTTACCACAAAAAGTACAATGAAGCATATTGGACACAACATTAGCATGCAAAGACTCAACTTGAAGCTTAGGTTTGGGTGCAGACAGATTCAAGTTCTTGGTTTGACAAAAAAAAGTTTTTGCCTTAGATGATGACCCAACAAAACCTAATCCAGTTTTATCTCCTACAGGCTTACCAACACTAATCATGCTCTCAAGTTTAATCTACCTAGAAGTAAAAGTAATCAATTTCTTTTGTGACTTTTTTAATTTAGGAAATATTAATTATAGCAACAAAAGCATCTTTGGCAGAGATAGCCTGACTTACCTCGCTTTGAAGATTCAAAATTTCTGTTTTATTCTTTTCAATTTTTTTCTGGATCTTCTCAGATTCCTCCATCAGAGATTTCTTTTCACTTTCTACCATCTCCAACTGCTTTGTTTGTTTTTTGTAGGCTCTCTTGACTTTGACAGTCTCAGTAAACAACTCCTCAAAAACTTTGAATAATTCTTCCTTAGTTGGTTCTTCTTTTTCGTCATCTTCAGAATCATCAGACCTAACTTGACTTAGAGTTGTAAACTTCTCTGTTTTACCTACAACAAAAGAAAAATCATTAGTAGTATCGTTATCCAATAAAGCAACAAAATCAAAAGCATCATTTTCAACAAAAGAATCAAAAATATGAATAAAAGATTACAACAATCAAACTTAGTTTTGACACCGAATATTGCCAATTACAAATATATACGTCACAGTAATTAGTTGCACAATTTGCACAGAATCCAGACATCTAGGCTAAATAGATTAGAATATTCCTAAGAGGTAAGCTGATCAGTTTAGATAGAGATAGCCATAACTCTACAAATTAAGGTGAAAAGTTTAATTGCTTACATTACACAGACAACTAAATCTCTATAAATAAGAGAGAACAATCAATAAACCAGATACGAGTTTAATGTTAAAAAAATATCTCTTTGTATGCTAAACAAGCAAAACAAAATATAATTATACTTAGAAAAATAAACAGAAGTAGGAAGTTCAATAAAACAAATAATTATCAACCAACTTACAGAATGATTGAATAATGAATTAAATTGAATCTGAGCCTTGTGTAAACACAATTTCCTTAAGACAAATTTGTTCCCTTATAGTGCTCAAGGTGATGAACAATTATCTCTCAAGATAGAACGGATTTATGATTCTAAAGAGGCAGCACTTCAATCTTTAGAATTCTTTGAACACAACTTGTGTAGTACTCGAACTATATATATATGCAAAGATAGATGATTAAAAATTATTATTTTTCGTTATGCATGACTGGCTATATATAGAATCAATGGTGAACAAATATGTTTGTTCGTGAAGAGTCATACCTATTCTAGAATAGACATATTTGTTCGTGAAGAGTCATACCTATTCCAGAACAGACATGTTTATTCGTGAGTATCATAACTCTTCCAGAATAGTCATGTCTATTCTTCAGATAACCACCACTTAAGGCCATGTTTGGTTGGAGGATTTTAACAATCAATTTTTCATTCAATAACTAACAATTTTTGACAAAATTGTCCAACATTTAATTGCTTACTTTACACGGACGACTAAATCTCTATAAATAAGAGAGAACAATCAATAAACCAGATACAACGATGGTGATCAAAAACTCATTGAAATATTTATCTTTGTCTTTACAACAATGAGTATTGTCGGTTGCAGGAACAGATGAGAGGGAGAGAGATCCTATAATAATATAATATATACGGAGAGAGAAAGATAAATTAATGTGACATGTCTTGAAATGATATGATATTTTGCAAAGCATCTATTCTCATTCTTGAACCAATTAGAAATTTATACAATAAGCATAAAAGTACAAACAAATTCTAAAAAATTAATTTTCTAAAATATTGATATACAATAATATAAGATTTAAACAAAAGGAAGTTGAAACGAAAAGAGTGATCATAATTTGAAATAAATATAATATATTTAAAATAAAAAAATATAAAATTAAAATTCAAGTTCGGATTGAACTTAGATTGCTAACACATCAATTCAAGTCTAATACTAATTAAGTTTGGATTAAAAAATTCAATCCAAGCCCAACTCTAATTATAAAAATAATTGCACAAATTCGTAAAAAATTAGATTAAGCTTGAATTGGATTCGAATTGGTCCATCCAAATTCCACATTCTTAATAACTATCCATATCTATATAGTTAGGGTCAAGTTGGTAACATCATATTGAAATTCAATGTTGCTGTAATACATCAATCCAAATTAAATCTTGATAAATAAAAAAATTCATTTTAGCCTGACCAGTGTTCTAAAATCACTCCCCTTTCCTCAAAAGTAAAAATAAATAAATAAAAAAAAGGTGCAATGTCAATCTAATAATTTTGAAAAACAAAAATGGTTTGGGATGCGTGGGGCAAGCACAGGTCAACAAACAATAGGTTTGGGATGCGACGTGGAGAGCAAGCACAGGTCAACAAACAATCAAACTCACGTGGGTTTGTGTTTATTTTGAATGCAACTGAAGTTATGATATGGATAATTTATGTGGGCCATTCCTACAAGTCACCATGTTAAGATACCCATGTGCCCCAAATAATTAAAAGCTAAACTCATCAAGTCATTGCCCCATCTTTGGCTTGGGACTTTGGGAGGGATGGTATTACATATCTAGATGTACTCAAGTACACTTTTGTGTACTGTACTTTTTGATGGTATTAAATTAAAAATGTAAAATCACACAATAATATTAAATCGAAAATGAATGATGTAATAATAATGTAAATTTGTTGCGGTATTGGAGATGTAATATTTGTATGAGATAAACGTGATGAGTGAATATTTGTAAGAAAAATTAGATTTCAGTGACATAATTAAAAAAATATTACATTTTTGTAACCTTAAATTCAATAAAAAGTAAATAATAATCAAATTTTAAAAATAATTGTTAATGAGTGACCATTTAATCTTAAAGTACAAAATACCCTTCATTCTCTCCATAATTTTCATCATTTCATTTTTTTTTTAAATCCAAATATCAGAAATTTCAAAGAATCGAATAACTTGTATATAATATATGAATATATATACATTCTAAAAAAAATATAATAATATATATAAATTTATTTATGTATTAATATCTCATTAACAAAAAAAATCTAATTTGAGTGCAATTAATTATTAATAAAGAATATTGGAGAATAAGAATAGACTTGGTTAATATTTATTACCTACTATCCCATGACAACTGATTATCAATTTCTCATTTAAATATTTATTTTTTTATATCAAGTCTCAAATAATTAATTCATTTCAAGGGATAACTCTTGCCGCATCTTTAGAGCCCTAAAATCCACCAAAGAAAACAAATCCATATGTGCACATGCATATATATATATAAAGAGAGTCTCTCTATATATATACATTTTATTTTCTAAAATTCTTTTATGTCTTTTGAAGCTTTGATATTTAGGTGTAAGATTGGACACGAAAAAAAGATTGAGAATCTCTAAATAAAAGGGAGATTTTTTAAGATCGGTCATTATTTATCTTTTATTGAGTTTAAAATCACTGTAAAATAATTTTTTTAATTTTGATCACCAAAACTTAATTTTCGCTCCGTATTGACCGGAATAATCGAATTAGATGCACAGGAGAATTGTGAAGACGTGTGTAGAGAGATAGGGGAAAATTTTGGAATGGTAATGAGTGACATTTGAATGTAACTATCCTAATGTTTTACAAGAGTCTAGGGCTCAATTATGCATACCAATAACAAGTAAAGAGTAGAAGTGGAAGTACACATTAATGGGGTTAATGCCGCACTATAATGGATGGTGATATGATGATGAATGCAACTTCTAATGGTTTGGCCATACAGCCCTTCGCTGACACTTTGTCCCATTAATTCAGCACTTATCAAACTGCTGATCTGTACACATGCTAATAATAATAATAATAATAATAATAATAAAAAAGAGACCTAACAATTGCCAAGATATTGGAGTGATGAGTAATATGAATACGGAAATGATTTTTTTTTGCCATTTTTTAGCCCAAAAATTTAGCCAGGGCAACATCATGGGGCTCTCTCTCACTAGGCTTGTCTGTTCAGCTAAAAGAATTGGTACGTGCATCATTATTCGCACGAACATTGATGGATACGTCTCTTTGAAAATAGTTTTTTATTTTTAAAAATTAAAAATCAAAAAATTATACAAAAACATGCTTCGTTAATAGTTTTAAAAAATTGATTTTTAGAAAGTCAGTTAAAAAAATACCATTTTTAAAGAACTAACAGTTTTTCATTTTCAAAAATTTTTAGAACGGTTTTCTAAGTTATAAACCAAACAGACGCTTATTTCACCTCTTCAATGAGATGGGTGTCATTGTAAAGTTTACTTAATTTTTACAATTTTTTTTATGATACAAAATAAAATTAGTAATATTTTCTCACATTTCAAACCAGAAAGTCGAGAATTCAAGTTCTCTTAAAACAAAGTGAGTGTGTGAGTAGGGGCAAATGTAAGAAGACACTAGTAGGCACTAATGTATCCACTTAATTTTATAGAAAAAAAAACTTACATACAATAAATACAATTTTTTAAGGTTTAGAACTGAAAGGACTTATCAAATTCTGAGTAATGTATCCACTTAGTTTTATAAAAAATAAATTATGCCCCGAGCCCTTGCGTTCATACCCGTACAAATTTCTGGCTACGCCCCTGTATGTGAGTGCGTTTCTTGTCAAGGTTAAGAAAATAAAAACGTCCAATGAGATTCTGAGTGTCTAAAGCATTCATAATTATATTTGATACTAAAGAATCTAGGGGTGACCATTGATCGAATTAGATTAAACATTAATCTTAATCCGATTCGTGGTTCGATTAGTAATTTTTGAATTCGATCTGGTTGGTGGAAAAGTTAATCCGTGAAACATTGAATTAGATCAAATCGAATTAATAGATTGGACAAAAACTAATTAATTCATTGTTTTTGTGACATTTCTTTGTTGAACTATTAACATTTGAATTCTACTACTATATATGTCACCTATTCAGTTGATGGAGTCCTTGAGAAAGGATTTATGATTTAGCACTGCATTTAAGCACAATACAAAGACAGATTTGATATTGCAAGTTTTACATAGTGGCTCATTTTGGCACAACCAATAGGCAGATCAAGTAAATAGCTTTTAAGGTATAATTTCATAGCAAAAGTAAATCAAATTTTGCGGCAACCTTTCACTACTTAAGTCGTGTTAAATTGTATTGGAGCTTAAACCTACAAGCTACGCATGAAATCTCAATTGAGAGTACACCCGATGATGAGTATATATAATAGAAATCTAAAAAATTAATGTACAAAACATAAATTCACAAAATCCGGCTATAAGCATAAATCAACATTTGTGATATATATATATATATATATATATATATGGTATATGTTAAACGGATTGTCACAGATCGAATCGAATTTCTGAGACCCTAATCTATAATCCGATTCGTGAACTACAAATTCCTATTTTATAAATTTGCCTCCAATCCATTGGACTGAAAATCTGATCGGATCTTCACGGACAAAATTGAATTCACGAATTGACATATTATTTGTGTTGAAAAATGAAAAACCACATATTTAATTAATAACTAATGTCTATTACAACCCAATTACTTTTATTTAAGGTATACAATCCCAACAATTTGAACACCTTAAAAAAATCTTTGGTTCTATTTATATGTAACACATTACAAAATTTATATACAAATGTACTTATATACGTGTTCTCATTCATATAGAGTAACATAAAGTACTTGTATTCTTGATAAACATAATGATATAATTGCCTTTGAAAAAAAAAACATAATGATATAAGTGTCTAGCGTGCATTTCCTAAGCATTAATAATTATTTATTAAACAAGGAAAAATAAGAAAGAAAATATTTATGATAAAAGTTGTGAATGTGAGCACCGACCAGGATTCTTTGTTGTACAGCACAATGGAAGATAGTCCTTCAATGTTGTACTGCACAACATTTAAATTTGTGACTTGTGAGCACGATATTATTGGGAGTATAAAAAGAACAAAAGAACAAAAGTCCTCTTCAGTCAAATTTTTCTTAAATTTTACAAAATTCAATCATACAGTTCGAATTCAGTCACATCATCATCTTATTCAATTTTAACATTTATCAATTCAATTGTAATAAAAATTTTAAATTTGAATTTAACAATATGATATGGTTAAATCTGAAACACATAATTGAGCTCTTTAGAGTTGATGAGAAAGATTTGACCGGAAAGAATTTTTCGGTATAAAAAAAGTTTTCATGTCAACCAAGTGTCAACTCTATTTGCTATTTTATTTAGAGAGGAATTTACTACTATAATTTAGGTAATTTTAAAACCTTTTTCTCTAAATAGAAAATGTATAATTTCTTGATAGACTGAAATTGAAGGGCAAAGTTCGTGCCGCCGGCCCAAAAATTTCGGAACGTGTCCATGTCAGAAATCATCAATATATAAATGTATGTAATGTAATATATATATATATATATACACACAGATGATTATTTATCAATAGTATAATAATTAGCATGGCCTTGCCTCTCAAATATTTCGTACATTGACAAACAATCATAGGGCTGATAAAGAGTGGCTGAATCGATCTGCACTGTTTCCTTTTTGTTTGTTTTAAGTTTAATTAATTAAAGGAAAACCTTTTCACTTTAGCATTTGGAACATTGGCAAAATGGAATATTCGCAACAATGCTTATCAAGATAATGACTGGATCAAAGGCCATCATCTAGCTAGATTTAGCTATCCTAACTTAGGACGGTAGATTAAGCTATCCTGACAAGTCATCAATATTTTATATATTTATTATAATATCATGTATCTATCTATACTTCTATACATATTCGTATATAGTCTGTCCATGTGAAAATAATAGGAATTCTTAGAACGAATAAGATAGCTAGGCAGATTCCCTCTCACATGCCATACCATGGGACTTTCAATAGCCCATGACATCTAGCAAAATAAAAAGAAAGAAAAGAAATAAGATAAAGGAACAAATTTTGGCAAAGCTCGAGAAGATGGATAAGCCACACACACACACACACACACACACACACACACATATATATATATATATATATATATATATAGAGAGAGAGAGAGAGAGAGAGAGAGAGAGAGAGAGTTGTGTCATTAGCATGAATTTGTGAAATGGAGAAGGGGAACACAACAAAAACCAATCTATCCATACACTTGGATGATGATAAAATGCTTTTGTGATTGTAAACCAAACACAAAATGTGAATAGGCCCAACACAACTTATTTCAATTCAATAATGCCTTCACACAGGCAAATAGCAAAGTCGAAAGTAAGAGCATTTTCATACATTATTATGCATGCCACGTTTGGTATATGTTCCGGATAAAGAAAAACAGAGAAAAACAGAGGGAAAGTGCTTCCACTATTATCAAAAGCAGCTTTTGTTGCTTCGAAGATATATCCTCTTATAACATAATTACATAGATGCTGGATCTCCGAATTGGTAAATTGAAATCGAAAGAAATTTAATTCAAACTTTAAATTAAATTTACTTTAATTTTAAAACGTGCACCCGAACGTAACAAGTGTTTTTACAATTGTACATTAATTTAGACATTAACAGAGATGAAACTGTAAAATGTGAACATATTTGGAACAATCTCCCCTTCCTCTCTTCTCCGTATCTATTTTCTTAATTCCAAGTACTCTCTCAAGATTATAGATGGGATAATGACCAAGTCATGTGGTTTAAATCTTTTTTTCATTTCAAAGTGAAATGTGAAAGGTTGAAGTCTCTCAAAAAGTATTCCGAGTGTTATTTGTAAAGGTGTAAAAAAAAAAAAAAAAAGTAAATTACGGTTACCTTCCCTCTAGTTAAGATTTATTACACTTATCTCTTCTGTGTTTTGACATATTACAATTACCTCATTCTAAGTGTCGAGAATAGAGCATGTGAAATTATCCTTATACCCTTATTGTTATATAAATAGCTTTAACCATAAAACATCTAAAAATTACAATTACTTTTATATTCTCGCTTTGATTCACTTTAGTTGGAGGTATAATTATATTTTAACACATAATACATTGGACAAAGATGTCTTAACAAAGATTTGAAAGACATATTGGTCATATAATGCTTGAAAATTAGTCATGTTAGTGTTCATCATGACTAACTATTAACTCAAATGATGGTAAAGGTGTGTTTGTTACAAACGTGAAAAATAAAGGGAATAATTGTAGTATGCCAAAACACGTGTCAAGTGTAATAAACTCTAATTAGACGAGAGTAAGTGCAATTCACTCCAAAAAAAAATGACAATATGTGTAATTAGAAGTTTTGGACTAACAAAATATATAAAAAAAGTCGTACCAGTCTACAACGCTCCAACTCGAAAGAGATATAAGAGAATACCAAAACACATAAAAGTCCGATAATGAAAGCAAAACCAGAGAGAATCCCACAACACATAAGAGTCCAAAATCAAAGTTTGGTGAATTATGTATTTCCGTACAAGCTACATAGGCATGATCAACATTAAATGTATAGTGATTTTTTTATTTTATTTTATCACTTGGTAGGTTTACCTCAACATGACGATGTGGTTAGGTTAGTTTGATATAACTTGCAAAATTGTGATGTTAGGCTTGTTAGCAATGCCAAATACAGAGTTTAGGTGAATGTGAAATTGTGGAGTTTGTCGACGGGCATAATGATTTTTGCTCTATATTTTGACAAATTTGAAAAACCTAATGATGCAAATAAAAGTCAATGAGCTTAACTTCCTCTACATAAGGTCCATTTCAACTATTAACAGATTAGGATGGTTAGGTTCCAAAAATGCAATTTTCAATTATGGACTCATCTTCCCTTTATCTAATTCTATCAACCAGTGTTTGTTAGGGATCCTCTTGTTTTGCTTTGAAAGGGATGGCAAGTGTGCCATCATGTGCTTGGGGAACAAGACCTCATTGTGATTTCTTTGTCAATGCTAACGTAACAAAAATGTCAGAGAGAGAGAGAGAGAGAGTGAGTGAGAGTTAGTTTTGTGGAAGGCAAACAAACAATTGGGCTTCCTTCCACGTATACAATGAAAGCAAAGTCGAGAGAGAGAGAGAGAGAGAGTTAGTTTTGTGGAAGACAAACAAACAATTGGGCTTCCTTCCACGAATACAATGAAAGCAAAGTCAAGACACTTGTTGGATGGTTCCACTTCAAGGAAAATCACAAGTTGACCTCTATTAAGTTTGAGATAGGAGCATTTTATATTCCAACTTAAATGTGACGTTTTATTTCAAAAAATAAATGTGTAACCAAATTATCCAACAAGACACAAAAATTTATGGGTTTCATCATGCGTCAGCAGTGAATTTCACAATTTTTATGTCTTGTTCGGTCGTTCGATTTTCACTTTTTCCGTCATTGCTATAGAAAATGTGCAATAAACTCTTCTGCTATTTGGTATGTGCATATAAATTCTTATAATTTCAAAATTCGGAACAAATTATCCTTATTGCAAATTGATAATGTCAGACTTTTTGAAAATTCAAAAGTACCATTTTTATCATTTCACATTTTGACTTATTATTATTATTATTTATAAAGTAAGGGTACTTTAGTCATTTCATTGTTCAAATTGAAGATTTGTCCATATTTGTTCAAATTGAAAAAATAGAGGAGATTTTGCGAATAACATGAGAAATCTTTGCAGATTTTCTATATAGTGGGACAGTTTTTATAAACTTTTACCCTTCATTTTATCTCATTCCAACAGACTTGTATTGTAAAAATTAAAAACAATGTGACAAGTGGGAATTGAAAAATAAGCTTTTTGGAATTTTGGAGACTGACTAGGCAACTCACTCTTCTGCAGAGCAATTTCCTTCTTTTCTAACTGCCATGAAATTAAAGAGCATGGACATTTTGCCCCCCCTTCACCAACCCAAAATCTAACCACTAAGTTGCAACTTAGCAACTTTTTGTATCATTGCCAAAGTTAATGGTTGTTGATTCACTAATTTGTATCATCAATAGATCATACTAATCACTACACCTCATAGCACACTAACTAGTGCTTCTTGATCACAATCCAAAGAACCATAGAGAGGACTTCATTTTCAACCTCAAATATCTAATGACCATTCATTAAGTCATGGGTTCACAAAGTTGTTTCTATTTACACGCGGTACACATTCATTTAGCCCCTCAGTGCTTTACTACTATGTTATAATATACTCATTGTAGAGGTGTCAAAAACGATGCCTTTTTATTGTATGGGTTAGTTTTATTTGGTGGCTACATATATTTTCTTCTTGTAATGATATGTGTCCTTGCCAACTTGCAAGTTAAACAATGTTCAAAGTGGCTACAAATTTTAAAGGTATTTCTTTTTCTCCAGAAAATAACTTACAGTCTTACAGATTGATACTGATCTTATAGGAACTTTAACCCACAATTTTCTTTTCTTTTTTTCGAGGTAGGTGAAACAAGAAGACGCTTAGGCCACGTCAGACCCAAAGTACTACCCCTTCAACCCACGTCAACTCCAAGACTACGGAGATTCAAAATTTCAACTCTCGACGTACCGTACAAGTTCGGGTTTATCAATTTCTTTTAATAAAATAAAATAATACAACAAAGAAAATTCCGGTTTATCAATTTCTTTTAATAAAATACAATAATACAACAAAGAAAATACTAAATTTATGCATTAAAGAGACTATCATGGGACGGAGAAAATCAATGATACATCAGGTGTAAATATATCGGGTGAAATTAGATCATGTATATACAACAAGTATAGTAAGGCCTACCGTGCGAGTTGTACATGCATAACTGATATTTATTCGATATACGATGCATCGGGTGCATTATAAAACATATTACATGAGATGAAAAAAATTATTAAATACCACAGAAATTTTGTGTATTGGAGAATGTC
Organism: Cornus controversa; assembly: GCA_026545225.1. Classification (NCBI taxonomy): domain Eukaryota; kingdom Viridiplantae; phylum Streptophyta; class Magnoliopsida; order Cornales; family Cornaceae; genus Cornus; species Cornus controversa. Next base: position 43,743,037 of record CM048847.1, on the reverse strand, counting down.
GCCACTAGTATGACTCAATTTTCTATAATTATGAAAAGAAAAATGATTTGGTGGTTGAAAATTGGATAAGTCCGACTGACATCATACTGATGTTACACTCCACACAAAATTAATGGAACTAGTCCAATTTCGGCCTGTGTGTCACAACTCTAATAAAAAATAGTGTTTTATCAACAGTGGAATTTCTACATTCAAGAAATCTCTGAAGTATTGTAGAACTACTCAATGGTGCCGTCCACTTCCAATTTTTTTTTATAATAAAAGTATAACAAACACCTAGAATTTTGCTTAAATACTAAATATTATGGTAGTTGTTTAAGGTTTCCTCCCTCAAATTAATTTTTTGGATTTAGTCCTTGATTAAATGACAAACCTAAAACATAAAAGATAACATGAAAGGTTGATTATGTATATAATTATAGTTCTCTATATATATAAATGACAAAAATACCCTTTTAGACTTGATTTATAAAAAATAAAAAGTGGAGTTCATTTATTAAAAAATAAATAAAAGAATGTGATATGGCCTCCCTATGTGTATGTTTGTATTTGGTATCCTAGTTGATTGAATTTGACAAGAATGGAAGTATTGATTTTAGAATACTTTTCGTGTTGAAACTCATTAGTCCATCAATCATCATTACTCATTAGAAACAGACCATAAATCACTCCGTAAGTAACAAGAAAAGAAACAATTTGTATCAACCATATATCTCCCCTAAATTAGCGGTAAATAGGCATGTCATCCAAAACAAACCCCTCAGCCTCCAATCTTGATTAGGTCCAATTCAACCAAATAAACGAAACATTCATTTCTCACTCAACCAGAATTAATTAATTATGGGAATGTTGGATGGAAAGGTGAACCAAAGTCTATAAAATAGGTGTCATGTAATAATTTTTTAAGAGTCGGTCATAGAAACTAAACAAAAAAATGATTAAGAATGTCACTACCTTAACTATCTATTTACGTAGGTACTTACTAGTGGTGAAATTCCTATAAATATAGAATATCAGGATACTCAATAATTACTTCATTTTGAGAAAGGTTACATGTAACTATACTAATATTAACATGAGATTAAACCTTTTTTTTTTTCAAAATTAAATTAAATCATATATTATATTACATAAACAAGGATATATATGAGATTTTAGTCCTCAAAAAAAATTGAAATAAGAAAAAACATGAATATCAATCTTTTTCTTTCTTTTTTTTTGGTGCTAATGCATTTTGTAGGAATGCTTTCTTCCCCTTTTGGTGTATTTTTTTATTATTATTTATTGAAATGAGGTATCTCTGTCTTTTGGTGAAACATGTTCTCCAAAAGTATTTATCACCACAAATCACGTGCACAAAGCAAGTCGAAGTATAATATTTTAGAGTGTGAGTTTAATTAACTCCAGTAATGAGGAGATCCAAACCCTCTCTTTTGAGGAGTTGCACCTCTATTATTCACATTAAAAAACTTTACTCTAAATTGAAATATTTAATTCAAATTGGACAAAAGTCGAAACAATGTGATGCTTTAAACCCATTGTTCATTCTTGTATAAGTTCCAACCCTACATTGATTTTGATCATGCATCCAACTACTGCTAGATTTCGACTGATTATATATATGAACAGTGCAATTATTTGATACCCTTGGCTCTAGTTACATGTACCAGTGATTAGTCACATAATTAAAAATTATAGGTTTAATTAATTGACTAATGTAAATTTCTGGTCATTGTCTAGGCCAGATATAATGCAACCATTGAACCATTCATGTCAATTAAGCATGTGCATAATGGGTTTGGTAAGGGACATGCATGTTTGTCAATAATATAACTTCTTTTGTTTTGTTTTCTTTTGTCTAAACAAAAATGTTAACATTGAAACACTGTATATAATGAAATATAACTAATGTTGTTATGTTAGCATTCAGAGAATGAAAAAGAGAAATGGAAATGGAAGTTGGCCAATGCTCTTGTTAAGGAATAGATATTTGAAGTTGGCCAATGCTCGTATTAAGGAATAGATATTGGTTGTGCTCGGGCACATGTACCAGACATATTTGGGCCATCGGTGCACTGCACTCGTAGTGAATTTCATCACGCGTTTAAAACACCAATGACTCAAATGCACTAGCATTAAGTCAATTACATCATGAAGATGTGAATATTGACAGCAAAATGCTTGAATGTTGTAATTTATGCAATAACAAAAAAAAAAAAAACTTGCAATGGTTATATATGTGTGTATATATATTAGAAGATATTTTTGTAATTTTTGTATATCAAAAATGATTGTTGTAAAATTTACAAAAGGTTTTTGGAATTAAACTTTAATTAAATTAATTATAATTTAAATTTATAATATTATATTCATTAATTAACTAACACGTAAAAGAAAATGATAGTTAGGCAGAATTGCCAAACCTAAACTTTCTCATCTATAGAATGCATGTGGTGAGTGAATGTGGTGGAACTTACCATATGCATCCAATGAATATAAAAGTTTAGTTATTACAATTCTGTCTAACATTTCTTCCTAAGTAACATGGTCCAAACGTAAAAGAAAATAAATATATATATATGTGACATCAATTTTAGAATAGAAACGGACAAGGGAAATTTAGTCTTATAGGAAGTCAAAAGGCCAGACATAAGCTATAAATGAAGGATTATGATAACTATTTTATCTCCTAATATCTCTTCTAGTTAAATTAGAAAGGTAATTAAAAGACCTTTTACTATAATATAAACACTCTCCTATAAAAAGGAGAATCGGGACACATCGAAAGGTATGCAAAATTAATTAAAGAAGTACTTTTCAGTTTATACGATCATAAATGCTAATTTGATAGTCGGAGTGTACCTTGCTGGCACCTTCGGCATGCTCACATCTCTGTTGACACTGTCACATCTTTATTTTGCAAGAAGGCGCATCAAATCGGATAGTGAAAATTTTTTCATCATCAAAAACTATAATTGCAAAATTTTAAATCTAATTCGGTGAGGATATAAGTGAAAAATTGAGTCATTTAGAACTTAAATTGAAAATAATTTCAAAAGTAGAATTTACTAGTGCTATGAAAAAATTATAAAACTTATTTGTCTTAGAAGTTACCAGTGCTATGAAAAAATTATATAACTTATTTGTCTTTTATAAAAAATAAAAAATAGAATTTAGAGGTAATTTTTGCTATATTTATTTATTCTTCTAGCCCCCTATTACATTATTCTATCAATTGGTGCATGTGCACTAATGGGAGAATAGGAGGACCTATGAATACAGGGTCATAAAATTGTGGGCATAGAGCCTTTTGTTTATAATTGTTTTTGTGACTCTATAAATGGGGTCCGAATTCCACATTCATCCGTAGGTCATGTCAACCCTAGTTGTGTAGACCAATCATTGGACAAAGAAACCTTTTTTTACTTTTTTTTTTATTTAGAAAAATTAGATTTTGGTATCTAAACAAAATTACGCTAAAGTAATCATAAAAATTGAAACTTAATTGCTGATTAGTGACCATTTGAAGATAATTTGATAAAAAACACTTCATGTTTATTAAACATTCTAAAAATAATTTTAAAAAAATAAAATTATCATTCAATATAAAGATAACTCCTTGAATTTATCTTCATCTCTCTCCCTTCCTTGTCTATCATTTTCTTTTTTTCTTTTTAGTTTGCCGATTTACCAATTAAAAAGATAGGGTTTCTTTATTATTCTCATCTCTTTTCCCATTCCCTCTCCCATTGTCTCAAAACATACTATAACTTAGAAGATAAGAAGTTAAATAACAACCAAAAATTATATATGAATATAAATAATACAATATATAAAAATGAATAATTATTAGTTAAAAATTCTTTCTAATATCTTATTACTTGTACAGAGACATATTAATGGATATTGACAAGTCTTTTAGTATTTTTGATCCAACGACGATAAGAATTTCAATTCTGTGAGAGGTTCTCATTATAAATTTGCCTATTACATTATGCATGAAGACAAAGATCCCACCCAAATTTTAAAAAATAAAAATAAAAAAAAAAGAGAAGAAAAAACCCCACAAAAAGGTTCTAGCAAAAATGTAATAATAAAAGTTTGTACTATTATTATACTTGTATTACCCAGACACTACAACAACCATAACCACTGTCCCGGGGCATGACCTCAACCCCTCCATCCTCAGTTCCCTCATGTCTTCATCTTCTCCTCGAAGACCCACCTCGATTTGGTAGGATGAATTGTTTGCTTATTAGGCAACTTGAAGCAAAATGTTTAATTAAAATTAATGTACAGTGTAAATTTGTCCAATTATAAAATAATATATTAGAGGAAGGATGTTAACGTAATAAGTTATCAAATGGTCACTCATCGACAATTAAGTTTCAATTTGAGTGATTATTCATCTTTTTCAAACTTTAGAGTAATTTTGTTTAGGATTGGTCACCAAAATCTAATTTTCCCTTATAAATTTTCCTATTACACACATGGACAAAGATTCCACTTTAATTTTAAAAATAAAAATAAAAAAATAGAAAAAAAACCCACAAAAATTTTTCAGCAAAAAAGTAATAATAAAAGTTTGTACTATTATTACACTTGTATTACCCCAATGCCACAACAACCATAACGACGGGCACGACCTCAACCCTTCCATCCTCTGTTCCCTCTTGTCTTTGTCCTCCCCTCCAAGACCCACCTCAATTTGGTAGAATGAGTTTTTTTCTTATTAGACAACTTGAAGCAAAATGTTTGATTGAGATTAATGTAAAGCGCAAATTTGTTCAATTATAAAATAATTTATTAGAGGAAGGATATTTTACATAATAAGTTGTCAAATGGTCACTCATCGACAATTAAGTTTCAATTTTGATAACTATTCATCTTTTTCAAACTTTATAAACACTTTAGAGTAATTTTGTTTAGGATTGATCACCAAAATCCAATTTTCCCTTCTTCTTTTTTCAAATAGTTTTTGTTTTCTTATAATGAGTAATGAGTCCAATGACAATTGTGGGAATAGAGTCTTATTTCTTGTGAAATTAAAGGGTAAAAAGCATTAGATTGAGATTGGTACAAGTTATAGTCGGTAACTATTATAGTAATGTGTAACATAATTCGGAACCCCATCAATAAGAGGATCAAATATTAATTTCCCTCATCCATGGTAATGCATACGTGGGGAAAAAAAACATATTTGTTGTAATCCACGTCTTTAATTTTCAAAAATACAATTACACATAACGAAATCATTTTAGTCATAAATATGAGAAATGTAATTGTATCAACAGCCAAATTCCTAGTAACAAAACCTTCACCAGATTCATGGTAACAAAACTTTTGCTACTAACTTGCATGAGTGGCTCAATGAATAAGGAGTCTTCTGGACAAACTGTAAACCAGACGTTCTCGTTCAATTTGCGCAGAACGTAAAAAAATAACTAAGTTTAAATAATGTGTGATTGCACATATCTGAGGTTTGTTGAAAATATATGCGTTTATGATACTATTTAAGATATAAAACAGTTGTAAAATACATAAATACTAAAGAAGATGTAGATCGAGACTAGAGTTAGACTCTATGTCCTTAAGACAATTATCGCTCCGCAATGATGTTGAACATACCATTGGTTAGGCTATATTAAAAAGTTGCAACTCGTACTGTTGAACTTTAAACAATATTAATAGTTTTTATTCGATATTAACAGATATTTTGGTGTCTATTCAACATGAATCGCACTGTTTCACCTTTAACCAACACTAATAGTGTTTATTTGTTACGAATTAATATCCTAACCTAACTCATGTATTATAATATTCAATTTTCATTCAATTTTTCTATAATCATAAATCTAAAGGGTTATTGATGTAAAAATTCTTGTTTTAAAAAAAAAAAAAACTAACCTTACAGTCATAAGTCTAGAAGGCTAAGGATCCATTGCTTTTTAAAAGAAATAAAAATAAAAAATAAGTTCACTACTCAACTTTAGACTTTTATCTGCATGAAATAAATTTGGAGTTTGGATCCACTCCATCCAACTATTGAAGAGACTAACTCTTTTTTGGTATCACAAATGAGAATTAAGCTATATTCATTTACTAAAACCATTAACTTGAAAATTTTCAAAGCAATGGAAGGCAAGGACAACTGAATAAAAAGAGAGATAAAATAAGAGAATTAGTAACTTCTGGTGTTTAGTGAGAAGCTGGAACAACTAAAGGATAATTAGGGTATTTTCTATTCTACATTTCTTTGTGATTTTCTGATCATGTTGTGGGACTCACTGGCCAGCTGGACTTTCAGAATAGGTTAAAATTCCCATATTGGACAAGTGTCATATCGAGAACTCAGATGTATGCAAAACTTATCTCTTCAAGATCTCATTAGGTAAGCTATATGAACTGCGCAGATTGGAAACACATGTTGTGCCGTGATTGAGAATGACAAAGAAGACCCATACATGTTCTATATGCATCACATACACACACCCCATCTATAACGACTATGTTGGTGGCTTTATTCTCAGAAAAAAATAACTCAAAACACGTTCAGACTTGAAATGGAGCATGCAAGCCTTATCCAAGATCAGATCCGAAATCATTTTAACGAATTTAAATCCATAACATATCAGATATGGATCTTCTTTAAAACATAATAGATTGGCTTTTACCTGGGATCGAATCCAAATCAAGTATTTATATATTACTTTGTTAAGATTATTTTTTTGGTGTAAAATAGAAATAAAAAAAGGCCCCTATTTGTATTAAACTCCTCTTTAGTTTTAAAACGCTCCACAATACCTTCTTTTCCTTTTTTTGGGTTCAACAACCTGCCTCAATTTACAAATTATTGCATTTTGTCCCTATCTTGGATTAAAGAATAAAGTATAAAGACATAAATACCCTCACAAATAAAAAAAAATCTTCATTATTATTTTTATTTTTGGCGAAATAAAAAAAAACTTCAATGTTAGAAAAAAACATTTGGCATTGTTTAAAAAAACGGTATTTTTTTAAAACAATGCCAAAAAAATAATAATTTAAAAACAATGAAGATTTTATTTATTTATTTTTGCTAGGGAAAGAAATGATAATAAAACAAGAATATTTTATATATAATTAAATTAATATTTTTAAAAAAGTATATATAAAAAGAATAAAATTGCTATTGTTGAAAATATTAAGAAATTAGGTAAAACGGTAAAATTGGGACTTTAAAAGTGTTTTTAGTCCAGAATGGTTGATTTGCACATTTTTGAAACTACAAGGGTGCAATGTGAACATGAATGAAATTTTTTACACATTTTTAAAACTAGAGGAAGATTTTATACACTTTACCCGTTTTAAAACACTCCACAATACCTGCCTTTCCTTTTTTTTGGATGCAACAATCTACCTCAATTTACGAATTATTGTATTTTGTCCCTAGTTTGGGTTAAGGAATGACCTATAATGACAAACATTACTATTTTTGAACAAGATGAGACTTAAATCCAAAATCTTTAGGTTGGACAGTATATTAATTAGCTGTCTAAATATTATTGTTTTCCTTTTCAAAAAGATGGGCTACATGACTAGAATAACCTTTTTCCCCACTTAGTTATGAATATGAACCTTGTTAATATTTCAACAGTACAGTTATCAAGAAGGCATGGGACGTTTTAATTTCAAAATTGTCCATTTCCCATTCATTTTTATATGTAAAATGAAACCTAAGGATGCAACTCAAATTTGAGAAAAACTTGACATCATAGCCGTAACTGTAGTACACGCACGAGACTCATCACTATACTAACGACTGTAATTCATTCGGTACATGATTTATCGAGAACAACCTAACTTTTTTCCTCAAATAAATTGAGGTCAAACTAAACCTAACCTTCAAACTACTTCTACAAACACTAACTCAAAATTGTTAGAACTCTAGTTGAGTTCAAATTGGAAAAGAAAATATGTTTTAAGTTTAGGCTACTTGTCTAACCTCTATTTTTAAAACACTTGAACGATTAAATTGTTATAAAAAAATATATCTTATAAATACATGTAAGCAACACCAAATTCTATTGGTCCAAGTACTATGAGCATGTGTTTATATATATATATATATATATATATATATATATATATATATATATATATAATGGTAAAAATGTATGTGCTATGCATGTTGTATAATGTTTCAAGTAAATAAATTTTCAATAATACATATAAAAAAATAATATTAGCATATTTTCACATTTGGCCTATAATATAATTAATCGTAAATTGAAATTTTTTTTTTTTGGTGGATTGAATCTTAAATGTGACCAAGTTTTTTATTTAGAAAAATAACTATTTATCTTTATACGTGAATATATTTAGAAGAACAAATTTAATTAATTAATTAATTTATTTTCTTTAGAATTCTAGAAGAAAATGAGAGTTTGAGTGATATGTATAATATTATGTTAACTCTTTATTTATTTTTTCAAAACTCTTTATTTAACTCAAAATGAAAATCTACATACCTTATAATTTTTTATTAATATGTATATGTGTATATATATATATATAAACAATAGTGATCTCTTGCTCACCGGTGAGCAAGATAGTTTATCCACACCTTTTATGGCATTTGTTAGATTAAATCTAACGGCCACGTTCCAAACCCACTTTTCTCCTCTCCAAAAATCACAAAATCACTATCTCTAATTTAGTTTTTCAAAATTAATCCTTACTATTGTTAAACAAAGGTAATTACCAAAAAAATATTCAAACCTTTTCATATATTTTTGGAAGAACAGTGGAAAAAAAAAAGGGTGGTGATTTCCTATGTACTATTGAGATGTGTAAACAACATATTTTACCCCCACTGTTTAGCATATATTTTAGTAGATATTCAAGTAAATAGTATAGATAATTCTTATATTTGTCTCGTAGATTATTTGTTTCACTACTAAATTCGTTGAAAAATTAAAAAATTGTAATGTGAATATAATTTAAATTCCAAATTTCTCTATTTTTTTTTATCAAGATCTTCATAATTGCGTATGTAAAACTTTCTTCATCCAAATTTACCGTAAGTCATGAATGCTTTCTTCTTCCACCTTTTTTTTTAGATCTTTGTTCTTATTAGAGTTGACACTAATATCTATCATCTTTGTCAATCTTAGAGTTAAGATTAAAATCGATCAATCCAAAAATGAGAAAAATTTAATAGTTTTCTAATGAAGCATTTATATATTTTAGAATATTTTAAATACATTTGTTTTATGATTCCCGTTCCTTAATGTTTTAAATATATTTTAAAACAATTTAACTACATTTTGAATATTTTTTTGGTAATTACCTTTGTCTAACAGTGGTAAGAATTAATTTTGAAAAATTAAATTAAAGATAATGGTTTTATGATTCTTCGAAAAGGAAAAGTAGGTTTCGAACGTGACCATTAGATTTAATTTAACGACTATCATAAAAAGTGTAGATAAATTTTGTTGCTCAATATATAAATACTAGTCAAATGCGTGATTAAACATAATATAATATATGTCACTAAATTAAAATTCACTAATGTTAGTTTTTTTTTTGTAGTGTAAAATTAATCTAGAAGGATCATGCAACAAAACATATAACACACCATAAAAAAATCTACAAATAGAAAGTGAGAGCAAAGAAAAAAGAAATATTTAATTTGGATGTGTAAAATTCACAAATTGACCTAAAGTTTTCAACATTAAAAAATTACTTATTGATCAATAATACATTATGGTAGATCAATAAATTTCCAAATTTCAAAATATCTCAATTCCATGAGTAACAAGAGGTAGAATTGCACCTCTAGGTTCTAATACCCAATTCCTTACCTTAACAAATTTATATAAGTACATATATTCGAAAGAAATGTTGGACATCAAATTGAAGTGAATTTGTGTGCCACTTATACAAACAACTCACAAACAAGAGAGAGGTGTAACTGTTCCAATAAATAAAATTGTATATAAAAAAACAAAAATTAAATCAACAACTCAATATATGTACGTCTTCAAAAATAGAGAAATGAACCACTCACTATTCAAACCATAAAATTGTTTATAAAATTAGAAAAAAAAGGATAAATACCATTTACACTTCCTCAGATTAGGCAATATCCCAACTAGATCCTCTCTCGTTTCAATATTCCCGACTACACCCCTATCAATAACGTCCATCAATTTTACTATCTTACTGACGTCAGCAAATTTCGTTTGTCTACTAACGTCACACTAACGGAAGGGAATATTTGATACATAAATCCAAAATTCAGAGAGTGTGATTGAAAAAATCGAAACTAGAGAGGGTCTAGTTGGGATATTATTTAAACTGAGGGGGTGTAAGTGGTATTTACCCACAAAAAAATTGAGTAAAATTTATATAAAAAGTAAATAGCCCAAACATAGTTAATAGTAGTTAATAATTATTACCAACAAAAATTAAACTCAAGAGGTGTAAATCTTAAAAAATACAGTGATGGGGCAACTCAAGAGTTGTAACTATTCAAATAATAAAAATATATTAAAAAAAAATGTAAAACAAAAAATTGTATAACATGTATATAAAAAAATAAAAAGTTCTTACATTTTAGTAGTAGTATAGATGTAGATATATATGAAGAATAAAATACTTACACTGTTGGTATATTGTGTAATGCATTATATTTGCTATTTATTTAAAATTATAATATGAAGTGAAGTCTGAAAGATAAAGAAATAATAAATAAAATGCATATAAAAAGTAAAACATTTATATTATGGACACAAAATGTGTAATGCACTTCATGGAGTTATGTATTTAAAAATCTAGTAGGAAGAGAAGTCATAAAGACAAAAAATAATAAATCAATAAATTAACATTAAATATGATTTATGTAACTTACCTTACATTAAATGTAAGTTACCCTACATTAAAGAGCCGAGAAGCCTAAAAGACAAAGAGATATTAATTATGTAAATAACTCTTCAATCTTTATTGACATAATAAATGATTGATGTAAGTAAGTATTTCGTCAGAGTATTCTCAAGGACCATGCTATAACCACCGAAATGGTGGAACGAATATTAAAAAATATATATATCATTTTTCCACCATTTCGGTGGAATTATCATTTTTCCTTCTCCTAATAGACATGGGCTTAAAAGTATACATTAAAAATTGTATAGTAAAGAAAATTGTTACAATTTTAAAATTTTTGAAATTTTAATTTCATATTAATAATTTGATCCTTGATTACTGATTAGAGTGGGAGGGATTTTTTTTTTTTTTTGGGATTAGAGTAAGAGGTCGCATGTGACTATGGGTGCACATAGTTTAGTATAGTTTCAAACTAAATCAAAATTGGAATTGATTTTAATGATTTCATAATTTTAGAACTAGAACTAAAATTGTATATGAAACCAAACTAAATTGTGAAAGGCAAGTTTGGTTCCGGAATTTTTTGCTTTTTACTCTAATTCAATGTTATATTCTGTTATTTTTTTCTTTCATTATGAAAAATAATCTTATTTCTAACAATATAATATTGAATGCATGCAATTTTTCATAATGAAAGTAGAGAAAAAAAATTTCAAATCAAGTTTCTGTTTTCAAAATTAAAGAATCGTTGCATAATGGTTTGATTCGGTTCGATTCCAGTGGGCTTAGAATCAGAACCGAACCATTATGCAACAATTGTTTAATTTTGAAACCAGAATCGAATGTTACAGATCAATTTAATTCCATTATAATTTGGTTCGATTCATACCAATTTATCAGATTCACCAATTATTTTATGCTTATGCAAGACATTTGGTTTAAGAAATCAACAAGGGTAAAAAGGTAATATAATGGAGTAGTATGTGATTGCAAACAAAAGATGGCAAGGTTACATCTTATATTTCGAAGAAATTAAGTAATTGAATTATAATCAGGAAATTAATTAGAGCTATATATATATATATATATATGGATAGCAACGTGTTAGTAGTTGCATGTGAACATTATCGAGCCACCTAAAAGTTAATTAAGAAATAAAAACAATATATATATATATATATATAATAAAGTTAAGAATTCTACCGGATAAAAAGCGGGAAATCTGATTTATGTTGTTGGAGTTCGCGTACGGACATCAACCGGAATAGCCGGTGACAACGCGGGATTGGGAAGATGTTGTATACGGAAGTACTTCACGGGTTGAACGGACACCTGTCAATGAGTCACTTTTTATAATAATTCAAAACAGTCCTGTACGGTTTTCAAAATACTTATTTAAGAACCTCTTCAACATCTCCACATGGATACGTGGAGAGCAGAGACAGCGAGTACTCACTAATCCTCGCTGTCGTCTGAGAGTATGGGTAATAGACTAACACTGTCAGTTTGCCAACGTGGAGTTGTGGTCCCGTACGGTGAAAGAGGTTAATGGGTTGACGGTGGGGAACCTACAGGGTGTTTCTTTTTCTTTTATACATTGTATCCAGGTATTGAAGTTATATTTAATTTTTTTTAAAATGTTATATTTATTTATTTATTAAATAATATCAAAATTATTCACATCCTAAAAGCAATATTCGTAAAATTTATTTCTCCTAAAGGATGGTTCATTATCATTTCTCTCACTTGAGTGTTATAAGGAACTCTATACATGCCTAACAATTTCAGTTTTACAAGTAAATGGTAATTAATATAATATCAAAATAAATAATGTTCTAAGTTCAAACATAGCAGTCACACAAATAATTAAAATTTTTGAAATTTGGTCACTAAGTGAAGGCTATATTTTTCCATTCATGGACAATAGGTTTCTAAATTCGGACACATACATGCACGGATAATTAATAATTTTTGATATAGGAAAATGATCAATATTTAATTCATAAATTTTCAATTTATTTGTTTTAATGGTAAAATGATTATTATAAAAAAAATTAATACTTTATAATTTTAATAAAAAAATTCCAAGATTACTCTCAACTCAAAACTAACTAGACTTTTCAATTCATATTGAAATTGAATTCAAATATTTGAATGCAAATTAAACTTAGAGACTCGAATTGAAAATTCAACTAATACGGAACAGAGATTCACAATTTGCCTAAATTGCACTTTTAATTAGGAACAACAATAATGTGAATTTGGATTGAGGGGTCTCTTTTCCATTCATGTGAATTCGAGATGGTTTAACAAAAGACTTCTCATCTAGTCATTTTTTTAAAAAAAATTCATCCAATTTTTCATCTCATCTCACCCAATTATTCTTTTAAAATAAATAATTTTCAATATTATGTTAATCTATCAATATGAAAAGAAAGCCATTATAAATGAATCAAGAAATTTCATTACTATATTTAATAAAAACACTTAATTAGTATGCTTTATTATATTTTTTTTAATAAAGTTCATGGTTTTTTAAATTTCATTACTACATGCCTTTTAAATGCTTTGAATCTTAATTGTACTTCTTTGCATATTGAATGATTTTCCTCTTGTTTGGTGGTAAAAAAATAAAATCATGGACATTATTGTAATTTCGATTGGACGGGCCGAGCATTTACTCCTCTCAGCCCAAATCCTATTAAACATCCTCAAAATGATAGGAAAATGTAGGTGTAGGTCCGGCACGTGAGAGAGAAAGAGAGAGAGGAGAAGGGTTCGGCACGTGAGTGACCGACGCATATTACATGTGGTAGACTTCTCCGAGCACATGCGGTGCGGCAGGCGAAGCTGTCTAGAGAGAGAAAATAAAAGGTAGGAGGGAGGGAGTCCGTTACTGGCAGTTAGTTAGGTTGGCAGTAATGTGGTTTAGTGGGATAATTACAAGAGTTAATAATTTAACCCATTCATAGTTAACAGTCTAACCAAGTTAGGCAACGCTTTCTTTCCTATAAAAAGACTGCTTCATTGAGCTTTTTCTTTGACTCCATCTGTTTCCATGTGCTCTGTTCTTCCTTTCTCCGTTTCAATATAGAGAGAGAAACACATTCATTCACGGCATATATAGAGAGAGAAACACAGTAGAAACAGAGAGAGAGAGAGAGAGTTCGAAGCAACAATGACAGCTTCTCCGAGATGCTTCGCTGCTTGTTCTTTGCTGATTCTAACGTTGTTCATCGCCGTGAATGCGATGACAGAGAGGGATGAGATTCAACACTCTAGGTACACTCACCTTCATTTCTCTGTGATTTTAATTAATTCTCCGTTGTTTCGATATATACAATGTGGAGGATTTGATCAGAAGCTAGGAGTGAGACTCTTCCATGTTTGTATTGGTTTCTCTGTTTTCTAAATTCCACTCAAAATGTTAAAATACCAGATTTGTGACATTCAATCACAGTGTTTTGCATTTCAGTTCGATTCCGTTGTTCTCTATTGAATTTTAACCGTTAAAACTTCAAAATTCGATCTCATTATGTGTTTTCTTTTCTCTGCAACTCTGTTTTGTTCTTCAAAACTATGGAATAATTCTTGAAAAAGAAGTGCTTTTGGAATTACTGTATAGTTTCATTACACTACTTAAATCACCATTGATGCGATTTTCTGTAGCTTTTGATCATTACTATTGCCGTTAAGCATTTGAAGAGCTTTAGCTTGAAGAATTTTTGCAGTTTTAGTTCCTCAAGTCCATTGTTTCTTCGTGTTTGTTGTGACAGTGTTGAAGAATCAAAGCAGTTGCAGAGCTTAAATAACTCAACAATGGCGGATAGGTTAGTTACATTACTCATTGTTTTCTGAGCTTCAATTTTAGATCTTCTCTTATGCTACAACTTATCTGAACCGTCCACGTAGCCCCCTTGCGCAATTTCGGACCATTAGATAAATTCGCCTTGCCAAAGCTTCAAATTTCAGTCAATCCTCACCGTTCAGATCGGATCTGCTAAATCTGGACCGCTTATTGGTTTATTACGGTGGTTGTCTCATCCGAAAAACTACTTTCTTTTACCGTCACTCATACCCCAATTCTTTTACAAAATTACACTTCCAGAGATCCTTAATTCCCACTCAGTTCATGCACGATTCAATTGTCCACTTAGGAATTAGGCGAGGCTATATTCGTAATTTAATAGTATATAACAAGTAACAGTTTTTTACTAGTCTTGAACCATAACTTCTCTGTATTTATAACTTTCTGTATGTTGAGTGTCATTTTCCAAGTGAAATAAAAAAGGATAGGATCCATGTCACACTGTATCATTTTTTTATGAAATAGAATGGTATAAGAAAGTACTAAGTATAAGATTGTGAATGATTGAATAAGAGATCACATGACATTCTTTTTATTATTGAATTCAGACAATATCCAAACAATTAGAAACACTAAATTATTATTTTGGTTGGAATGAAATAATATTAAAAATCATAATATTTTTGGTAACTAATTAAGTGATAATGTGACAGTTATTTAATAGTAGAAATGTAGAATTTAGAGGACGTAATTTTCAGGTGGAATGAAGAAGCTGAAGACCGGAATGAGCATGCCGTGGGGGATCCGGAAGTGGTCGCATCCATGGTTGATATGTGAGTCTCTCTCTCCACTGACTAATTTAATTTGATTTGTAATTGTTTAATAAATGATTCATTCCCTTTCCCGGAAATCATGTGTTTTCATTAAATGATCTTATTCTTATTGGGAGGTAATCAATCTTGCTCAGTGAGAACTGAGAAGGGCTCACTCATCACATGATCCGTACAATGCCAAAGGGGCCTTTATTGCTTGGCACGTCTCACCAACCCCACCCCCCTTCAAAAACCCACTCTCCTGAAATGTCCCTTTCTAGTTTTTCCTCTTCTTTTGTGGGTACTAATCCAAGTCAAGATGGTAATTAAAAGAACCCACTTCATGAAAATACTGACCGTAAAAGATACCTTAAAAAACCATCCCTTTAATTTATTAAAACTTAAATTACATAATTCTGCCGTACGGTCTTGCTCTGCCATTTTCGTTCTCGAACTCTCTTAGTGTGACTTAAATTAAAACTCTAGTCATGTGGTAGCATGAGCTCAGCTCTGACTTATAATTTACCCATCAAATTTTCTATTCACTGTAAGAGTTTTTTAAGTCGTATACGGAATCAACATCCTTTGTGGCCCTGCAGCAAGGTATTTTAGTAGAACAAGAGTCTCTTAACTGACTATTGCCAACTCCCCCCACATGCCCCTGTTACAAGATCCGCACATCACGTATTTAATTTATTTCATGTCCTTTTCCTTCCTCATTAATATTTTTATTTTCTTGATATATATATATGAACCCTTGGTTGTTTCATTTTGGTTCACGTTGGTCTCTTTAATTTTTTTTATATAGTCATTTAGTCGTATGTGTCAATGACTATCGGTATCTGTACTTCTGTATAATAATATCATTTGAAAATGGCATGAAAGATTCCAAATGACACTGATTGTTCTCCTTGTATTAAACTTGTATATACCCTCTCTTTTTTCTTACCATAAACATGGGGAATTCTTTGTCAGGAATACTTGGCATTCTCTTTTTTACTCTTTTTACTCCTAAAAATATTTAAGATAAGATCTACTACTTCTAACCAGCTAAATTTTTGTGGTTGCTCCAACTACCCTTAAAAGAAACTACATCATTATTCGAAGCAAAAAAGTTGTGGCAATAATTTCGCCGTAGGTAAAGTTGTTCTACTATGACTTGAAAGTTAAAACAGACACTAATTAAAGTCTCGTGCACAGGACTAAAAAGAAATCTTCCTCGCACACTGTACTCATAACAGTAAATAAATTTAACCTTCTCAACAAGGGGGAATGTGTCGGTCACATTGATCAGATTATCAGAACCTCCATTATTTTGCACAATACCATCTCTCTCTACTAGTTGGTGAAGTGTATGCCAAATAAATTTTGTTCCTTTTCTCCAGCCTGGCATAGACCATGTCCAAAATATATTTCAGATCTAGGATCACACTGGCATGTCTCATGGAAATTTTTGGCGAAACCATTGTGTCCAACTGACACAGCCATGACCTTATTAAATGACTTTCAGATCTATTTAAGAGTTACCCTTTACCGACACATCACATAGAAGTTCGTCCTCCCCCACCTTATGCATTTATTTCAGAGACAGCAAAATGTGTACAAGAAAATCACTTCGTTTCCGTATGAACCGTATTCATCTATCCGTGTACCAACCATCAGTAATGAAACTTGGCCTCCTCTTAAATGATATGGACAGCTTTACCAGTTCCTTTATTGTATTGAACTTTTGATTTCGAATAATGTCCTATTATCATGATATTAATTTCTCATCAACGTAATTATGAAAAAAATTAAAGAGTACTCCGGATAATCTCTGTCATGCGTGTTCTACACGTGCCCGCCCACAGTGCTGTGCACGCACAGCAGGGATGACCCGGGGTATTCTATAATTCTCGTAATTATGACTATGAATAGATGTACTAATAATGGTTATGTAAATATGATTACAAAAGTTTGAGAAATATAGTAAGAAGTTTTCGAATGTCCAGGAGCATTCGCAATAGCACGGAAAGGAGAAAGTTGGGTTACTTCTCATGTGGAACTGGCAACCCAATTGATGACTGCTGGCGCTGTGACCCCAAGTGGCAACGCCACCGTAAAAGCCTAGCCAACTGCGGCATTGGCTTTGGACGCAATGCCGTTGGTGGCCGTGATGGAAAGTATTATGTTGTCTCTGACCCAAGTGATCACGACCCAGTAAATCCCCGGCCTGGCACGCTACGCCATGCTGTGATTCAGAACAGGCCATTATGGATTGTGTTCAAGCGAGACATGGTGATCACACTAAAGCAAGAACTGATTATGAACAGCTTCAAGACCATTGATGCTCGTGGAACCAATGTCCACATCGCCTATGGTGGTTGTATCACAATCCAATTCATTACGAATGTCATTATTCATGGTCTCCATATTCATGACTGCAAGCCCACTGGCAATGCAATGGTCCGAAGCTCACCAAGTCATTATGGTTGGAGAACGATGGCTGATGGCGACGCCATATCCATTTTCGGCTCTAGCCACATTTGGATTGATCATAACTCTCTCTCTAACTGTGCCGATGGCCTTATTGATGCTATAATGGGCTCGACTGCAATTACGATCTCCAACAATTACTTCACCCACCACAATGAGGTATTTATACATATATATTTCCCCATGCTTCAATTAATTAAATCAATTGAATTATTTAATGTAATGAGGTACTAAATTTTTCCCACAAAATAAACAGGTGATGCTATTGGGTCACAGTGACACCTACCATAGAGATAAGAATATGCAAGTGACAATTGCCTACAACCATTTTGGAGAGGGTCTCATCCAGAGAATGCCAAGGTAACATATATATATATAACATGAACACACTTAAAAGTTTATTTCTTAGTTCACAATTCTTGTTGATGGTTTAAGCTTGACTCATTGGAAGCAATTAATAAAATTGCAGATGTAGGCATGGGTATTTCCATGTGGTGAATAATGACTACACTCACTGGGAAATGTATGCCATTGGTGGGAGTGCTGATCCCACCATAAACAGCCAGGGCAACAGATACCTAGCCCCTGCCAACCCTTTTGCTAAGGAGGTATGCAAAAGAAACAGAACAACCTTTACATCATATATCTATATTCATCATATTCTTTCTTTTTGTTGATAGTGAGAATGATGATGGTAATGGAATTATATCCCATTTTGTTGGAATGCTGTGAATAGGTGACCAAGAGAGTAGAACCAGACAATGGAAGATGGAAGCATTGGAATTGGAGATCAGAGGGAGATCTTTTGCTGAATGGAGCCTACTTCACTCCATCTGGAGCTGGAGCTGCAGCCAGCTATGCCAGGGCCTCAAGCTTAGGAGCCAAGTCCTCTTCCTTGGTGGGCTCCCTTACTTCTGGCGCCGGCGCTCTTTCCTGCCGCAGGGGCCTTCGGTGTTGATCTTGACCTTAAAAAAAACCAAATATATATATATATATATATATATATATATATATATATAACAAAACAAACAAACAAACCAAAAACAAAAAAAGAAAACAAAACAAAAACAAAAACAAAAAAAAGAGGGAAATATTTGATTCTTTTCCTTCTCTCTGAATTGTTGTATCAATATCTAGCAGTTCCCACCCATTCACTTTGGGGAAGTGCTTCTGCGTATCTGTCCCTGTTGATATTTGCGTTTCTATCATGCTGTTGCAGCCATGGCCACTATTCATTTATCTCAGTGCCAATTGCTCAACCTCTGCCTGCTTCAAACTCGAAAAATTTACATCCTTGGAGCAGATCCGGAAGCGTTGTTCATGTCCTAATTACTCCATCTCTGTATTTCTGTTCAAAATCAGCCATTTGCCTCAGCATCACATCTCTTGTTCTTGGTTCATAGGGACTAAATGGTTCCCTCTTTCTCAATCCTCTTCCTATGCATAGTTAAGAAAGAAAAAACAAAAGGGACTTGCCAAAAAGAAAATGAAAAACAGTTTCTATATTGGGTTTTTGTCATAGATGAGCTGATGTTTAGCATCAAGATTTTCGGTTATATATTATCCTTACTGTTATGTAATTATGGTTTTCATCATTTCTGCTATTTCTCTGTTTGTGTTTGGAAATATCTGCTGTGGTTAGTAAACACACTAGTTGCATATTTTAGTGAATACCATGATGGGTTGAGGCAAATTTGGATGAACACAGAGACATGATAGGACTCTGATTGAATACGAACTTCCAAATACAGTGGATAAGTAATGGTGTATCTTTCATCTCAGCAATAAAGTTGACATGCCTACATCCACAGAATATATAATTAGGTCTAACCATATGAACACAATTAGTGAAATCTAACTCACCAAAGTTTCACCTTGGTTAACGACACAACCAAGCCCAGACATACAAAAAACTGATATATATGCTTATATGTAGTCACAATTCTAAGTCAATTAGTGAAATCTTATTTTAATCTTTCAAATAATATAATAAGAGAACATGATTCTTGATAAGAGATATATAGATTATCACTTGTTTTAAGAAACATTTCTGTGCAATTGCATGGATAAACTTGCAAACCTTCCAAGCAACCTTAATTTGACTCCAACCATTGCCTATAATCCAAAATGCATAGGTGAATTACAATAATTTTTTGCATAAATAGAAAGTTTCTTATGCACATCCTAGCAATCAAATAAGCTGCTTTCAAGCTACAAATGTCAAGAACTAAAAATAGATTCTGAATAATTTTGCATCCTTTGAAATACAATTTCCCTTGAAAGATAAAACAGAAAAGATAATAAAAGAAAAGGAACACTATATCTTACACCCCATGTTCCTCCTTTAGGAGAAACAAATAGAAAATAAGATAAAATAACACCATGAAAACATAGAAAGCAAAGCTCAAAAGGGGGTATCAATTTCACTTCTAGTTTCAGTAGGACTGTACAAGGCAGACCTGTTTCTTGGTCTGTTTTCCTCTAGCTGCTTCACAACTTCATCCATTGTAGGTCTAACCGAAGCCACCGGAGCACAGCAGCCCATTGCAAGTTTCAATGCCTGAACTAACCCATCTTCCATAGGACTCCTTATCCCCTTCAAAACCTCCACATCAAAAACCTCCATTGTTGTTTCCTCCAAGACCGCCACTTTCACGAGCGAGGGTAAATCAACAAAATCACCACTTCTCCCATTTTTCCCAGGCCTTTTCCCCAACAAAATCTCCAATAATAGTATCCCAAATGCATAAACATCTGTCCTAGAATTGCATTTCTTCATTTTTTGGAGTTCCGGTGCCTTGTAACCATCAGTTTTAGCAAGTGCCACCATTTCATCAGCAACAGTTGGGATCATTAGCTTGTCTAGTCCAAATTCAGTGAGCCTGGCCACAAAAAATTCATCCACAAGAACATTTTTTGATCGCACATTCCCATGAGTTATTGGTGTTTCAAGGCCTGTATGAAGATATGCTAGCCCTCTGGCTATAGCCACTGCAATCTTGTGTCGCCTAGCCCAATTCAGCACCGTTTTCCCTGCCCTTGATTCTGCATTTAACCATGATGGATAGATCACAAAAAAGAGTTAGATGGAAACTTCTATCCAGCACCTATTATTCAGAAATCATAATATAGCAAAACTGTGGAAGCATTCTGATGAACCCTTGATCGTCAAACTCACAGGAGACGAAGACGAATATCAGTGCTACCTGGTTGTGACTTGTGATTATGCAAAGGAACTAAATGCAAAACACTCATGTTTTATTTTAGAGGACACAAGTAATTAAAGTTAAATCATCCTCATTGTCACCCTAAAAATTAAAATTGATGCACACACTCAGTGAGTTGAGCCACACATGAGGGGGCATGGTAAATGATATAAATAATTAAAGTTACACCCTCTCTATGAGCTTAGCCTTTAAAGTAGAATGAGATTCACATTTTACACCACTGTGCAGCGGCATGGCATGAGTTCAGGTGTTATTCTTGCACAAATATGTTGAGAGTGAATTTTTTAATTCAGAAATGACTCATGTGAGAGTTTATTTTGAGATGAAGAGTAGCATTCAGTTTTTGGGCTCTGGATTCATCAATTCAGGTATTTTTGGAGATTGTCATATTAATTTTCACATTGTCTTTGTGTTTGCCGTAGTTATGTACAGTTGCGATTTTGCTAAAGATAGATCTGCTTTGTAGCAATTCAACATTCAATAGTTGCTAGCTTGATATACGGGAAGTAGAAAAAGAAAAGAAAAAAAAATAAAAGATGCCAATTTTGTGGATATCTGATCACCATGTATATAACAACATGCCAACACGGTGAAAGTGTGCAAATGATTTTGGATCATCAGACATATTGTGGTGGAGAAGTTCACAGACAATGAAGTGTTTTCATCTGATCACCATGTATATAACAACATGCCAACACGGTGAAAGTGTGCAAATGATTTTGGATCATCAGACATATTGTGGTGGAGAAGTTCACAGACAATGAAGTGTTTTCATCATCTTAACAGAATTTGATTGATGGTAGGATACTTTCTCAGAAATTATTTCAATCATCCATTTCTTTTGGATTAAATGTGGGATGTGTCAAGGTGAAGCATTGAACGTGGTGGCACTAAGCATCTCGAATTCAGCCCTAAAAGTAGTCTAGGCTTTGCTTTATATTACAAATTGACATTATAAGTGTTATGTTGTGGCCCGAATTTTGTCTCGGCCTGGTGCGACCCCTTTTTTGCTTGCGGGTTTTGGACCCAGATTAGAACTCTCTTGTAGCCCGATATATAAAGGCATCTAAGGGTTTGGAGTGAGTAACGAAAGAAAACACTAAAAATGCAGAAAGAAAGTGAGAGAGCGAGAGCTAGGTTTTGGGTTTGAAACTTGAAATCTCCTGATTTTCGCATAGTCAAAACTTTCACCAAATCTTCGCCGTGGACGTAGGCACATTGCCAAACCAATTAAATTCTTATGTTCTGTGTGTTGTGCATGTTTCGTTTTGGATCGTGTTTCGTGATTGTGCTTGGTTTGTGGCTATGTTTCACAACAATAAGTATAAATTATAAATATTAAAATTAAAAAACTAGGGTTTGTAACATGTATATGCATTCGAATATGTAGAAACCTAACAGTGACCAAACATTGTCATCCATATCAAGCAAAGCTTGGCTCAAATTTATGGAGCTTGGGGCTGGCCTACAAAGCAGAAGGTTCTACCATTAAGCCCAAATTAGAACCCACATGCCTACGTAAGTTCATATCATGACCAAGCCAATGCATATCTTGGGCCAAGGTGACTAAGAATTCTCAAGTGAAAATATGATATTAATTGTTCGTTTGTTTACCTTCCAAAAAAAAAAAAAACTTCCTGATTTCAGACACAATAATTGTGGGATAGCTCACCTACCAAAGTTGAGACAGAAATCTCATGTTACATACTGTTTCTATGTTGCGCTAAGAGAGAGAATGTTCTTATGAAAACTCTTGCATGAGTTCTGAAAGTAGATTCACAAACTCAAGATTCACTCTCATGGAGGGTATGACAGAATGAGTTTTACAATGTTAAATGTACTTACTTACATTGGTTATATTTGTAGAATCTATATATTAATGATCTATCTTTATCATCTTTACCTTGATCGCAATCAAATGAGGTCAGGCCACATATATTCTCTTCCTCCACCCTATTCTATTAGAAGCTATTTCTCCTATTAAATTCAGTTTGTTAAAGTCTTCTTTGTTATTATCTATTTTTTCCTTTTCTTGAGCCCCTTTCTTGTTGTTTCACCCCTTGTTAGTTTTAGTATGCCTCTTTTAAATCTTGCCTTCTATTTGAAGTGGTGCAACTACATGTCTTTTTATCTCATTCCATCACTGCAACAATCCTAATTTCTTCTTAACACATAGATTCTTAATCATATATGTTCTAGTTACTCCTGTGTTTCCTTCTTGATGCCCAAAACTCGAGAAATTATACGTTGCAACATCACATCGTTGATGTGGTATCACCATCTAATACATGCAAGCCATGTGTTAGAGGAATTTTGGCTGACATATTCACATGGTTGAAGGCTTGCATGTATTGGATGGTGATACCACGTTTTAGCCATTTGACGTGACATCACCGTTGCAACATATAATTTCTCAACTCCCAAAACTCTCCTCCATATAAGATAAGTTGTTATTGATCTGTAGCTATTACACACAAGCACATATATACAAATGCTAATTAATTAAGAAGGAAAAAAAAGGACAATAAACTTACCATGTAAGAGATCATGGAGGCTTCTGATGGGCAGATAATCATAAATGAGGAGCTTCTCCCCTCTCTTCCCCTGGTAGAAAGCTCTCAAAGGAATCAAATTCTCATGGCGAACACGGCCCAGCTGCTTTATCACTGGCAAACACAAGCTTCTATCCTTACAACTGCCTTCTCTCAACAACCTCAAAGCAATAGTTCCTCCATCAGCAAGCTTTGCTTTGTACACAGTCCCATAACTCGTCTTCTCCATAACCTGACCGGTCGCATTCAACACATCCTCAAGGGACAGATGCTCGCCACCTTGAAACAAAATCAGCTTCCCCTCACCACCACATCCACCACCACCGCCACCGCCACCGCCACTTTCATCTTCGTCCTCCCCTTCCTCCAATTCATCCTCGTCTTCGCTGTTCTTCCTCTTCTTCCCTTGCATATACCCAATTAACAATGAAGCTGAAACCACCACTCCGGTCATCAAACCGATCACAATACCGGCAATAGCACCTGAACTCAATCCAGAACGTCCCTTACAGCTCCTCAGAGGAGGCCCACATAGCCCAGGATTGTTTCCTTCAAAACCCTCCACTCCAAACTTTGATTGGGCAAAATTTGGCAACACCCCACTAAAATTATTGTATGAAAGGTTCAATTTTTCTAAGTTTAGTTCAGTTATACTCTCAGGAATCGATCCTGACAACATATTGTTCCCAAGATCAAGTTCTCTAAGACCATGAAACCTAGTTATAAATTGGGGGAAATTTCCAGAAAACATGTTGTGCCCAAAATCAAGAAACTGTAAATTCTTGCAAGTAGCATTTGGCAATGCAGGTTCAGGAAGAGACCCAGATAGAGAGTTACCGTGAACGCGAAGCGAAACGAGTCCATCGCAGAGGTTCCAGATCGATGTTGGAAGAGACCCATTCAGTAAATTGTTGCCCAAATCGATATCTGCAAGCGAAGAGCTGTAACCCAGCTCGAGAGGGATGGTTCCGGATAGTGTATTGACGCCGAGGTAGAGGCTTTGGAGCGTAGAGAGCTCTCCCAACTCTCTGGGCAGTGTTCCGGAGAGGCCAGCGGATGGGAGTTGTAGAGAGAGAAGGTGGAGTGATGGGTCTTTAGATAGAGAGAGGTTTGTCCATTGTGGGGAAGAGAGGTCGTTGCAGACGAGAGGAGTACCGTTTGTGAAGACCCATTTCAGTCCTCGCCATTGGCAGAGTGGTACAGAGGTGTTCCATGAAGATAACAGTAAGTTCTCAGTGTTCCCCTGTAGTGAAGCTTTGATTTTGCTCAAGAGAAGCTCAACATCTGTAGAAGAAGAAGAAGAAGAAGGAGAAGACAAAGATTGAGTGAGAGTGTTAGATGAGCTTGTAAAGATGAAGAAGGCGATGTAGAGAGTAAAAAGCTTCAGAACCACCGCCATGGACGAAGCAAGGAGATAGAGAAACAAAGTGTGGAAAAGAGAGAGAGAGAGAAAAAGAAAAAGTGAGCGTGTTTGGGTGGTGAGAGAGCTCTTTGAGGTTTTCTTTTTGGGAAAAGCTGACAGAGTGTTGACTATGAGTGTAACACTTAGTCTATTAATTGTACGGCCACGATTCAATTCTATGAACATAAAATTCACTAAGTTGTACGTGTGACAACCACTTCCTTCAATTATAACCGTTGGATATTAGTACTAGTATTATCAAGAAGTTTACGATGATGATCGTACGGTGTGGAACTAAGGAAGAGGTACCGCCCAGAAGAAACACAAACATTGTCTATATATATTATTATATATAAATATATATATATACGTAATATGCATATAATCTGCACGCTCACCTTTGGAATTGCAGATTCTTTCTTTCCAAAGCTTTCTTTTACGAAAGAAATAGAAACTGGTATGCAGGAAGGCACCTAGTGTTGTCCATTCAAGATAAAGCTAGGAGGTGGGATTTGAAAAAAATTGATGATAGACCCACCAAGTGCTTAAC
The DNA here is from genome assembly GCA_026545225.1 of Cornus controversa. Taxonomy (NCBI): domain Eukaryota; kingdom Viridiplantae; phylum Streptophyta; class Magnoliopsida; order Cornales; family Cornaceae; genus Cornus; species Cornus controversa. The sequence continues at coordinate 43,717,342 of CM048847.1, read as the reverse complement.
ACCGTACACGTGTCAATGATGTGTGATCACAAGGGATGAGTCTATTATAAAGGTGAGAGATGATGGGTATGTGTTGGCTTTGATGAATTTGGTTTGCATTGTGTGTTTTCTGGTGGGCCTCATGTGCTTTGTGGGCCACAGTCCAAAAGCTAGCACACTGATGAAGAAAAAGAAGAGGCTAGAGCTAGTAGTAGTAGTAAGCGAAGAAAGAGGGCAATGGAGTGAACAATGAGCATGTTATTTGCTCACATGCAGAGGGTTCCATTTACCCATCATGTGGGTCTTACCTTATAGAGATCACACCACAATCATTTTCTCATGGATTTCTAAATTCCATGAAAGTCAAAAAGTTAAAATAATAATAATAAATAAATAAAATTTGGTGACGAATCTGAAATAAAATTATTCTAAAGTGATTATAAAGTTTGAAAATCAATTCTATGGAGTCAACCGTGTGAATTTTTTTTTCTCTATTTTTTTCTATTACATGTCATTTTTTCTACCATATTTAATTTTTTTTAAATCAATTTCAATAACCTCATTTAATGTATATAACTACTCTTACAAATGTAAATAAAAAAAATATGTCAAAGAATAATTTTGAATTATCAAAATTGTTCATAACCGAGTTAAGTCCCTAAAATATACTGTTGAAATAACCTGACTTATTTTTGCCTTCTTTGAATTCTAAAAATAAATTGCACTGAACAAAAAAAAATCACAATATTATAACAATACGTTATATTAGGTGTAAAAGAATATATATTAAGGAACCATTGTAGTGTTTTACACAAAAACATATGGTTTAGTGATATCTCCTCTCGTCTCAAACTAAAAATGTAGTATAATTGTTATTTGTCTTTAATGAATTAAGAAAAAGTTTTAAAAGAAGAAAGAATATTTTATAGTGGCAAATATCATTCATTTGTTGTGCTTATATGGGGAGTTGAATAATCAAGTTTCATTTAAGAGGTAGAGGAAATAGCAACAGTTTAAAACCCTTGGTGAGAAAAATATTTTTCACATATTGGAATTTAATTTTATTTGTAAACAGTTTCGGATTCAAATTTTAAGAACCGTTTACTACGGTTTCGTTTCCAGGTCCATTAGAGCCGAACTGAACCATTATACAATGGCTTCTTAAAACTGGAACGGTTGGAATATATAAATACATATTTCCAAGGATTTTGTCTGTGCCATTGTTTTTACTATTTTTTTCTTGAATAAAAATATTTATTCTGTTGACAGGCTAATAGTCTGCTTCATTCAATTTTTTTGATATGTCATTCTTATTCACAAATATAAAAAATATATAAAACAGTTTGAAAATTTATCCTAAACTTTTAGGATTGCACTATGGAATTATTGGCCCATTGTATTTTAACCGAGGTAAATCACACAATAAAGATGTTACATATTAGTGGTTGCAACATAATTTAGCAATATGATAATTTATAAATTTATGTCCAATAATTATAAATTAAAAGAAATGACATGCTATTGGTTTCGTTATTTTTATATTTTTCAGATGATGAAATCATTAAAATTGAAAGAAATAAATTTTTTTATTAAACTTCCATAAACTATAACTTATAGAAATTGTTGGTCAACAAAAAGATTGTTCAAGTTTGTAATTTTTTTTTTCGCATACCTAATTACTTAGGAATACACAAAGAACCAGTGAAGTCAGAATTGTAAAGAACTTAATTCAAATTGAATTGAACTCAACGGTTTCGATTTTAATTCTAAAATTAAAGAATCATTAGGATTAGTTTCGATTTTGTTAAAAACTGTACGGAACTAAATCGTGTGCACCTTCTCTTTTCAAAACAATAAATAAATAAGAAGGAACAAAAAGATGCATGTGGTCATTCCAATATCATTATGTTAGGAAATTTCAACTTTCTAAATATTTCCCTCAAATTTTCTTAATCATAAGAAAGTGAGGGAGGTTTGCAATCTTTTGGAATGACCCCCCATATGACACTTTATCGTATTCTTTTGGGTGTCATTTTCCCTACTTGTCTTCTGCATAACCATCATTCTCACTTCTTAGATATGTCAAATTTATGTTGAACCCTATGTCGTTGGCACATTTATTCAATGGTTCACTTCACTAGGTCTAGCTTTGATTTAATTTAATTTAATCTTGGGACAGCATGTGTCAAGTCAAGTCTCTTTTACCATATCTTTTCAAATGACAGTAATTGACATGCTATCAATGTGATTCTCACATTATTATTGACAAAAATTTTTTTTGCTTTTGACATTAATTATTTTACAAATAATAATAATAAAAATAAAATAATTTTAGTACGAGAGTAACTCTTCGTCCACAGCAAAATTGTTTTATTATAACTTGAAAGTAAAGAATTCGAAAAAAAGAAATAATATTTTCGAATGTAAAATTGCGTATATCTATTTTCTTCAAATCCTACAATAATAATAATTTCATACACGGACTAGCTCTTAAATCAATCTTTAGTATATCAATGCTAAGATCTCGTACTAGAATATTTTGTTTAAAGGAACCTTTCATTTTTTATTTTTTTAATGAAAACATCAATGTAGAAATCATAATTTTGAAAGACCTCCCAAAGTTAATTTAAAAAAAACAACAAAGAAACATTTCTTATAACTAAAAGAGTTGGAGATTCTGTGAACCAAAACCATTTAGCCAAACCACAAAATGTTATGATGGAATTCACTTGAACAAACTCACGCCAGTCTATAAAGAACTTTCATGTCGATAATGTACCTCAGAGTCAACTGTATGAGCTTTCAATGATGATATATATATATATATATATATATATATAGGGATGCCATATGCTTTAATCATTTAAGGTTTTTAACCATAGGGTTTGTTCCTTATATCAATTAAGTTTTCATTTTTCTCCTACCATTTTTTTCCTTCAACTCCTTCAATATTCAAACGGTCAAAATGTTCAAATTCGAGTCAACTTTACCAGCTAAAAACCATCCAACGACATTTAAACATAACGCTCTAAACCTTGTTAAGCACCGTGGAAACATATTAATCATTATCTTGTACACACACACATATATATATATATGTGTGTGTGTATGGTTTGGTGGAGAAAACATTGTTATCCGACATGTTCTCTTGTCAAATTACATAATGACTTTATTTAGTAAGCCTGCTTTGCATTCTTGTCGAAAGTAGATACACATATCACATAATTGTATACAATTAAGGCAGAGGCAGCATTTGACGTAATCAAATTTTTGAATAACATGTTTTGTAACAAACTGTCTTAAAGTTTAGTGGGCCTAGATACCACTAAAAGTGTAACTGATGCACTAAAGTCGAGTCTCTCCGAGAGAAAAGTGGATTTTGGGTTTAAGGCCCACCTAATTTTTGGGCCTGCCAGAGCCTACTAAAAAAAGCCGTGTTACCTCATATGTAGGGCTGATAGATTGGGCTTTAACCCGTCCGAATCTGCCTACTAAATCATCACAATTGGATGAGTGGTAACCGGATCAGATAACAAGAATATAATATGCGGGTCATTAGCGGGTTGACAGCGGATATCAATTACCAACCCGCTAAACATCAGCGTGCATCTCTCTTTTGTTGCTAACCTACGTGTCCATCTCTCTTTTGTCAACATCCTTTGCTCTCTCTTGGTGGCAAGACTCTTTCATTAATATGAGATTTAATATTAGCACTCCACAAATATTTTTGATACTCGATTTCATTCTTTTTTTAAAATAAAATTACAAAAATAATCATATGTTATATCATTTATAATTCTTATATTTTTAATACTTTAATTGCCCTTCTAAATCAGAATTCAATTTTAATTCTATTTTATTTTCTTACAATTTTTTTTTCAACTGAATACTTATAGTTTTGACATTTTTCAATTGAAACTTATTGTTCTGTGTCCCTATCCTATATAACTAAACGAATCCAAATTTTAAAATATTGTCTTTTTACTCACCAAACGTGTAATTTATTTTTCATGTGTCTTATTTATAAAATAACATAAATTAAAAATTAGAAACATACCATCAATTTGTGAACAAAAAAAAAAAGAAAGGAAGGGGGAAAAAATAAAAAGCAAAGGAAGGAAAACATCATATTAATTTAATTTTTTTTTGAAATTTTGGTGCAAAGGTTCCTTAGCTAAATTAAGACAATTACAATTGAAAAAGGATTTTATAGAGTGATGTTTTTCTCTTTTCATCTTTTAATTGCTGAAAGTTCCCTATTAAAATAAAATAAAAACTTTCAGTAGTTTCTTTAAAGAACTATATATCATAATTTTTATTTAAATAAAATTAAAATTTCTTTTGATTTTAAATACAATTAATTTTTTTTCAAATAGATTTTATTCATTGATATAATTTTTGTTTCCAACTCAAATACTTTTTTAATATTTCTCTAGGTAATTTATTATTAACTTCTTTCCAACTTATCTAATAAGGTAGCTTTTATTATCCTAATTACATGCATTTGATTGATACTTTCTAGATCATTATATTGAATCCTAAACTTTTTTACTTCAAAAATAAATATTGATAAATTGATTTAAAAAAAAGAAATAATATTTTTAAAGTCAACTCAAACAATATAGTCTGAAGAATAAAGTAGGAAAAAAAATTACATTACTATGAAAATTAGGGTTGAGTGATTTTCAAATTTCTGAAATCTTTTCAATACTGTTTGTCTTAAAAATAAAAAAATCAAAGATTGTATAGTAGAGGGACATTTTTATAATTTACTTTAAAAAAGGATGAGAGTGGAGTATCCGATGATATTGGTGGAGTGTCAATATCAACTCCCTTAAAGTAAATATGTGTGTGTGTGTATATATATAGTGGTAAAAGAAATTGTGAAGATATTTAAAGTACGTGGTTAGAGTCGGGGAGATACATGTAGCCCTTGGAAAAATGAAGTTAATAATTAAATGTGGGCTTTTAATTCCTATTTAAGTTGTAAATGCAGAATTCAAAAAATGATTCACTTAAAATATTCCGGACAAGCTCAAAGCATAAAACTCCTATATTATACTGGCCACAATTCGTTAAAACAAAAGCATTGAGTCAAGCTGTCAAAGCTGATGGGTTTATAATCAACACAACTTGATACTGAAGGTTTTCTGGATAAAATAGAAAGAGACTATTAAAATTTTATATGGCAGCTGATTATTCACAGTTTCTCTGAGAAATATTCGTCAATGACTTGGAAGAAGTAGAGCAGGAATTCAACAAGGAACTTCCTTTCCGTCTTTAATTTGTAAGGCCTACTTTACACACGCTCGTGCGCGCACACATAAAAACTACTTTAATTTATATAAAAAGCAATCTCCATCGTCTTTTTTAAAAAATATATTTTTTCATATTTTCCCTTTTATTTTATTTAAATTTTAAAATTTTAGATGATAAATGGTGTAAGAATTGAAGTTTGGGTAACTTACACTAACACCTCCTGTGATTTGAATACAACTTTCTCTTTTATTTAATATAACTTTTAAAATTTTAGATGATAAATGGTGTAAGAATTGAAGTTTGGGTAAATTATAGTGACACCCCTGTGATTTGGACTTATTTCAGATGGATACAAACATTGCTTATAAATATCGTAGACACTCCAAGTGATATTTTCGTTCTTAACTCCGTTACTTTACGTGTGAAATGTCTAGTATACCCTCACTTTTTTAATAAAATATAATCAAAGATATTAGGGTAAATTACCCTGACAGTTTGCTTTTATTACTCTCAACTTAAACTAACTAAAAAAATTTTGTTAACCTCTCTTTAAGTTTGGTTGACTTAATTATCACTACCCCTGTAGAGACCGGGTTTAATTTTGACCGGTTTCCATTTTAAGCATCATTTTTGTCCTAATTGCATTTTAAATGATATTTAACATGTTTTAATTGTGAAAAACATGTTTAGAAAGTTATATTAAGGTTTTGGAAAGTTTTAGGAACATTTGAAAATTTTTGACTTTTTGGGTCAACGGGACTCAAGGATTAGGTCCGGTGGGCCCGAAAATCTGAAAATTTTTTGAAAAAAATCTTATTTTTGGTTATGAACCAAACGGAATGTTTAGAGAGTTAAGCAAACGATTTCAGAACCATAGCCACTTTCAAAATTAAAAACAGAGGTAGGGAGGGTACGTTAAGTGACTCGAGGGTGTTTCAGTCATTTCGCACCCCAAGTGGAGATATCAATATCTAGAGGGGTTGAAATATTTAATTTTCCAGCAATCTCTCTCTCTAAATCTCCCACTTCATCTCTCTCCCTTCTCTCTACATTTCAGAAGGCTTAGGCCTTCATTTGGAAGTTTCTGAAGAATGGTAGATTGTTTATCGGGTCAAAGGCTTCAGTTTGAACAAAACAAAAGACATTTTCGATAAGGTGAAAATGCCTGAAAGTTTGAAGACTTAGCTTCTAAGCTTAGGATTTGAGGTAGGAGTGTGAAATTCCTATTTACTTTAATTTCATACGTCACATAGTTGTGACATGAATGTTATTTTGAGATTTTGTGAAAATATGATATATATATATATATATATATATATATATATATATATATATTGAGATTATGTATTGTGCATGACTTGGTGATGTGTTATGAATTTATATTACAAATTGTGTTCATTGAGAAGCATTATGAAAGTTGATTCCATGTGTAGAGTAAAGGCATGGAAAAAGATTTTCTTGAAAATGCATTGGTTGTGATTTCCATGAAATGGATGATTTTCATTGTGACAAGCTTGAGGTGAAAGTGTGTGTATAAACTTGACATAAATTATGCATTGGGTGAGAATTGTGAAAATTGTGAATTTTGTGCATTTATGTGATAAGTGAACATTACGTGAAATTCACGTTTTTGGGGCATGTGTGAAAATTAAGAAGGGCCTAGAGTCCTAGGATGCAATGCCTAAAACTTGGTCAAGTAAATGTCGCTTCTGTCAGGTTAGGCAACCTGTAGAGCATAAGTAAAGGTTGTGATTTTGAAAAAACCCTTACTATGGAATTGTGATAAGTAGAAGTCCTCAGTTGAATTGATTTTTAGATTATACATTGTGTGAGTTTAATTGTGAATTGTGACTTCATATAAATTGCTATATATTGAAATGTGAAGCATCACTCATAATTTCTAAAACTTTTATATTTTAAGTGTGAAAAGTATGGATACTTGTCGTATAGTCATGTAGAGATTTCATATGCATTCATGCATGGTTGCCTGAATTAAGATAGAGTCGGGTGGATTATTTCTACTAGGCGTAGTTGTATGCTCACCCCCTTTCCCAAACTCTTTTCAGATAAAACTCCCGTGGAGGACGATGCATAGAGCTTAGAGTGGATTTTGAGTTTCTTTTTGGATTCCTTTTGGATATATGTATAGGTCCATATCCGCTTGTGGCATGTCGACCATAGTTTTTGTGTTGACTTTATATTTTGTTCATTTTACGTATGCGAACTTCAAATGTAAATACCACATATGGCACCACTTGAACTCTTGGAAAATATATGTTTTGCAAATTCCTTCATGTATAACTTGTGGGAGATGTAGAAATGATGAATCTTTTGAACTTCTTCATGTACAGTGTAGAGACCGTGCCCAATTTTGGTCGATTTTTATATTTTTTTTATCATTTATTGATTTAAATATATTTTAAATGATATTTAACGTGTTTTGAATGCGAAAAATATGTTTGGAGAGTTGTTTTAGGGTTTTGAAAACTTTTGAGAAAGTTTGACTTTTTGGTCAACGAGGGTCCTAGATAAGGTTTAACGAGTTCGGTAATTTTAGAAAAATTTTAGAAAATATTTTTTTTGGCTATGAACTAAACGAAATGTTTAGAGTGTTAAGGAAGTAATTTCGAGATCGTCGGAGTTTTCGAAATCGAAAACGAAAGTCGGGAGGGTATGTTAAGTGGCCCGAGGGTAAATCGATTATTTCGCATTCCTAGGAGTGAAATAAATATCTGAGGGTCTGAAATAAATATCAAGGACTTCACTTTGAACCAAACGAAGTCATGAGTAGACAACTTTGGTGTTGGTGAAAGTGTGCGATAGCTTGGAACTAAAGTTATTGAGGTAGGGGGTATGTTGTGTCTTCTAATTCAAGTGAAATTTCATATCTAAGCATAAAATAAATGTTTTCTTTTCATGTGATATATAAAAGTGTATGTTTTGTGATAAAAATTATGTTTTCGAGTGATGTATATAAGTCTCTCTTACTAGAAATGATTTGTATATGCTTTATTTTACATAAATGATCTATATGTGCAATGTGGGGCATGAATTGCATATATGGGATTTTTGGAAAAAAATGATGAAAACCTAATTTAGGGGATTTAGCTTATGTATACGTATGTCCTATGATTCTTGTGTGACATACTAGAATTGAACTAGGACATATGATGAGTGCAATGCATTGAATTTGTGAATGTGTATACAATATGTGAAATATTTTGTGTGAGTGTAGGGTGTGTCTCGGAAGTGACTCATGAAAAAATAATCGGAGAACATATCTCCGAAGGTTGAAAATTTTCAAACTTGCTCAAGAAGGGTTGGTTACCAGTGGGTTAGTAAATCTAAAATAACTAGGATTGAGATATGGGACTTCAGTACGTATCTTGGATGTGGGTAAGTGTGAACCAAATCCGAGAAAGGAGAGTGTGTGTTGAGTCTTGTGTGTAACTTAAGTAAATTACATGATTTGTGTGCATGTCTATCCGTTTTCGATTATTGTCATATGTTATATAGATGATGAAAATGTGCCTTATGCATGAAATGTGTTTTATATGGTTGTCAAGTTATAATTGATGTATATGTCATGACGTAAATGAATTGAGCTTTTAAGCTTGTAACTAGAATGTTAGGGACCATGACACGTATTTGACGGACATGAGTTATATTTTATGCATTGAATATGAAATGTGGCTTTGAATGGATTGCATAATTTATTAACCTTGAGCTCGTTGAAAATTGTTCAACCCCTAACACTAACACTTTCAGAACATGGCAAGGAGGTGGTTGAGGATGCACAATTATGAGTTGGACCTAGAGTAGAAGAACATCATTTTTGGACCTTTCCGTCTTTTGATATGTGTATAGACATCCATGCCGACTTGTGGCATGTGGACTAGTTTAGAAGTATTGTACTTATTTTTGGATGAGAAGTATGCATGAGACTTACAAATATGTATGACAAGTTTGATGACTCTTGAGGATTATGTAACAATGATATTTTCTTGCAATAGGTGTCTGATAATGTAAAAGTTTTTTTTGTTTTATGTTGTAAGTGTATGTGGTGGTATCTAATGGTGGTGAATTTTTCACTTTGTGGAATTTGGGGATTTGTTGGAATGATAACTATGTTATATGATTGTTTGTTAGGAGGATGAATTGAGAGGAGAATCATGGTTGTAATCACGTAGTGTTTTCGTTAATGTTCCAGGGTAAGTGATTTCGATGCCTCAAAATCCCCATTTCAATGCATCGTAAATTAGGGATGAACGTTCTGAACAAAATTAAGTAGGTTTCACAGGATATTTCGCATCTTGTTCGATGCATCATAAGTTCGTTGCATCGAAACCAACATTTCGATGCATTGAAATGTGTGGTTGGGTTTTTTTGTTTAAATAAAATTGGGGAATTATTTAGGGAGGCAATATGTGACCACGTGTGAGGTCATAAGTAATTGTATGTACGCAATTATGATTATTCGTTGATTTAGTGATTGAGGTAGGGTATTAGAAGTAAATGGATGAAATCGCCCTTGTAATTACGAGTAAATTCCGAGATTGGTCCAAACTTCAAACAAGCGTAACTCCTTTGTTTTAGATCGAAATTGAGCGTGGTTTTTTTTTTTTGAAATTGAGTATTTTTATATCCTCTTTCCAATGGATTAAGTATAACTCCAGAATTCCAAACACACAGGAAGTTAGATTCTAGAATTGAGCGGTTCATGAGTGTGAACAGGGTGAGACTTTCACTGTTCACCTCCACTTTCTATATCAATCTTGGTATCAGAAAGTAAATGTGTGACAACATGGTATTAGAGTGTAACTAGGTTTGAATACTTGAGGATGAAGGTTAAGGGTCGAATGTCGGTATTAGGTTGGCACACCTAAGGACATGGGGTCAGGGTTGGGTCTAGGCGACTCTTACATGTTATGTGATTTAAATTTTGTTAAGTGCATTGAGATGACTCTTTAAATGGGTAGAATTGATTAATTGGTATATATATGTGTTTGATTAATCTTTGATTGGAAATGTTTATTAGAATCATGCCACCGAAACGAGGACGTGGTAGGGGTGTGGATCAAATTCCACCACCGCCACTATTGATAGAAGAAGCGCAGCTAGTTTAAGAGATGACTGCTGCCATCCAATTTTTGGCTTGGACTGCCAATGAAGGTCCATAGAATCAAGTTAAGGGAGGTGGAAATAAGGCAATGAAAGCCCTTGAGATGTTCAAGAAAATGAACTCACCTATGTTTGATGGGAACGCGGATCCTATGGCTGCAGAAGATTGGCTTAAACAGATGTCCAAAGCATTTGATGTACTTAAGATAAACGAAGATGACTTGAGAATGTCAATGATTTCAATCTAATTAACGGGGGCAGTGGACTTATGGTGGAAATGCATGACTCATACTCATGACTTGAGGAACATAGAGTGGGAGACCTTTAGAAGGTTGTTTCTAGAGAAGTATTTTTTGGACACGGTCAAAGAAGCTTTATACGATTAATTCATACACTTAATCCAAGGAGGGATGAGTGTAATGGATTATGAAACAAATTTATTGCTTTATCTCGCTTTGCACCGGAGATGGTAGCAAATGAGCAAGCCAATGCAAAGAGGTTCGTGAAAGAGCTTCGGTTCAAGCTAAGGGCCAAGGTCACTATCTTAGACTTATCGAGCTATGCAGAGGTGGTGAGAAGGACATTGTTGGTGGAAGCAGATGAAATTGATTTACAGAGGATACAGGATTTGAGGAGTCAGTCGTGAAATATGGGTGTTCATTCGATAAACAATTTGAAGAAGAAGCATAAGGGGAGTAGTCCTTTCCCTAGAGGGCCTCAATAGATACAGTCAATCTCTATAGTGTCTATGCCTACTGGATGATCTCGAGATAAGGTGAAGTACTACCAATGCTAACAGATGGGTTATTACAAGTCAGAATGGCCACAGTTACAAACTGCTCTTGATGGGGATGCAAACAAATGCTATAGGTGTGGACAAGTGGGGCATGTAGTGAGAGATTGTCCTAAGAATAAGAGCAGTTCTTATGGTGCTGCGGGGTTATAGCAGCAATATTCACAGGCTTCTGGGGTACAGTCAGGTTTTAGAATTCCATAGTTGCCACAGCTTGCACAATCTATTCAGAGTTTATAACCGGGGAGGGGAGCGACTCCTACTGCTTCTACGTAACAATTAGGTCATCAGGGGAGTGGTCAAACAGTACGGGGCATACAAGGTCATGCCTACACTATTACTCCAGCTGAGACTTCTGTAGGTTCATCAGTTGTGAGAGGTATATTTCTTGTATCTAACTCTTGGGCTAGAGTTTTAATTGACTCGGGAACATCACATTCCTTTATATCAACTGCTTTTACTTCTGCATTGGGGTTAGAGGTGTCTACCTTAGATAGAACCTTGTGCATTGATACACCAGTTGGGGGTATGGTGATTCTGGATATGGTATGTCGGGCATGTGAAATAGAGATAGCGAACCGGTGGTTGGTATTCGATTTTGTGCTCTTAGAGATGACAAGTTTTGATGCCATTCTCAGAATGGATTGATTGTCTTGTGGAGGAACGAAGTGAATTTCATTCTTCGCCACTATACGGACTATGGGGTCGGGATGGTTATAATTTTTTCTTAGCCAGACTTGTGACCGGTGAAGAAGGGGGAGATCTTGTGATCTTTCCCGAAGTGGTGTGTGAATTTAAGGATGTTTTTTCAGAGAAGTTAACAGAATTACCTCCTAGGCGAGAAGTTGAATTTGCCATTGATGTCATACCGGTACGGCACCCATTTCAATGGCACCGTATTGAATGGCACCGGTGGAGTTAAATGAACTAAATGAGCAATTAGAGGACCTAAGGGCTAAATGTTTTATACGTCCTAGCGTATCGTCTTGGGGAGCACCGGTCTTATTTGCTAAGAAGAAGGGTGGGTCATTATAGTTATGTATTGATTATCGAAAGCTAAACAGTGTGACGATCAAGAACAAATATCCTTTGCCAAGGATAAATGATTTGTTTAATCAACTTAAAGGAGTTAAGTGTTTCTCCAAGATTAACTTGAGGTTGGGGTACTATCAGTTGAGAGTCAAGGAGGAAGATGTTTCAAAAATGGTATTTCGAACACAGTATGGTCATTATGAATTCCTTGTGATGCCTTTCGATTTGACAAATGCATCGGCGACATTCATGGACTTAATGAACCGGGTGTTTAATCCATTCCTTGATGAGTATGTAGTGGTATTTGTGGACGATATTCTTGTGTATTCTTCATCAAGAGAGGAACATAAGAATCATTTGAGGATGGTGTTACAAATTCTAAGAGAAAATCGATTCTATGCCAAATATGAGAAATGTGAGTTTTGGTTATCGGAAGTGAAGTTTCTCGAACATGTGGTTTCTGGAGGGGGAGTTTTCGTGGATAATTCCAAGATAGAGACCGTAATGGATTGGGAACCTCTGAAGAATGTATTTAAAATTTGGAGTTTCTTGGGATTAGCCGACTATTACCGAAGATCTGTGGAGGATTTCTCACGGTTAGCGGCACCTATGACGAGACTCACTCGTAAGGGAGTTAAATTTGCATAGAATAAAACTTGTGAGCTTATTTTCTGAGAATTAAAGAAGAGATTGACTACCGCTCCAGTTTTAGTAATTTCAGAACGTGGGTTGGGGTATGTTATATATTGTGATGCTTCACGTGATGGATTGGGTTGCGTGTTGATGCAAATGGGAAAAGTTGTTGCTTATGGGTCACGACAATTAAAGACTCACGAGCAAAACTACCCGACTCATGACTTGAAATTAGCGACAGTTGTCTTTGCCTTGAAGGGGTGAAGACATTACTTGTACGGAGAGAAATTTAAAGTTTTTCTGATCACAAGAGTCTCAAATATCTCTTCATCCAAAAAGATTTGAATTCTAGGCAACGGAGATGGGTTAAGTATATGAACGATTATAATTTTGATCTTCAGTATTACCTGGGGAAGGCCAATGTAGTAGTCGATGCCTTGAGTAGAAAATCACATAGGACTATGGTTAGCATTGCCATTCAAGAATGGAAGATGATGGAGGACATAACAGATTTGGGCTTGTACTTCAGTGATGGCAGTGAACCAGCTAACTTGTTTAGCCTTATTGTCCAACCGACTTTAGTTAATGAAGTAATTGATGAACAAATGCAAGATGAGGAGATGTGAGCTATTCACACTCGGATTTCGGGTGGTGAAGTTGTAGAAAGTTGGTCCTTGCATACGGATGAAAGTTTGTGGTTCAAAGGGAAGATGTATGTACCTATTTTGTGTAAAGAGAGCATTCTCTAGGAATTTCATTATTCTAGATTTGGGGTACATTCAGTGGGACAAAAATGTATCACAACCTAAAGCGACAGTACTGGTGAAAGGGGATGAAAAATGATGTGGCTGAATTTGTGGCTAAGTGTTTTACTTGCCAACAAGTAAATACTGAGTATCAAAGAATGGCTGGTTTGTTACGAGCTTTGCTACTAGTAGAATAGAAATGGAAACATATCACCATAGACTTCGTGATAAGACTTTCGAGGTCACAGAGGGGACATGATGCCGTGTGAGCCATAGTCGACAACTCATTTTCTACCTATTCGAGCCACGGACTCGGTAGTAATATTTCAATTCAACAAAGGGTACTACTGACATTCTACTAATATTAACAACATGACATCAGCAATTCAGGAAGGTCTTTTTAGTCTCCGTAAGTCCTTCCCTTTTCTGTCCTTTAGTGGAAACAAATACTCAGAAAAAGAGACAGGAAGAGAGAATCTGGGCCCACGAGACAGCATAAGAAGATGACAAATGCAATTTACTTGTTAGTCCAAACCCGCAATCATGTTGCCCCTAAAGTACCCTCCCTCCCTCTCTCTCTCCACGTGCCATCAGCAAGTGGCTTCATAGAGTATTACAGTATTATTACATAGATATTTTGATAGCATTGTTATCTCAGAAAGTTCCTTCCTTGAAAGAATTAAGGAAATTTTACCCATGTCGAGTACTGCTGGTCTTGTGATTCCCTGCAAAGGTATAAATCAGATCAATTTTTCTTCTCCTGTTCTTTTCCTATATAATATATATTATATATATATATATTGGGGTATAGGATGAATTTATTTCTTTATATAGTTTATCTTAGATTGGGCTTAAATGTTTGTTATCTTTCAATTTCTGATTCTATATATGAGAAATTTGGATACTTTGTCTGTGCAATATTCTATTCCAGCGGCTGTTTCATGGGAAGCAGGGAAGCCACTGGTGATAGAGCAGGTGGAGGTTGCTCCACCACAGGCCATGGAAGTGAGGATCAAGATCAAATATACTTCACTTTGTCACACTGATCTCTACTTCTGGGAAGCAAAGGTCAGTAAATTTAAGCACCAAAACTTCCACATATATATATATGTGTGTGTGTGTGTGTGTGCGCGTGTGTCTGATGGATTATTTCTTCTTCAATTTACCTAGTTGTTACTATTTCTCCCAAAAGTTTTCTTATTTTCAGCCTAAATGACCCTACCAGGGTAGTTGAATCAGTCAACGTTACCACAATTCACCTTCATCCACAGCTATCCGAATTGGGCTTCTTAATTATGTTGGAAAATAATGTGTGATACACTACTATTCTAGTTTAATACTAACTTAATTAATATAAATATCTCTATATTTATATATGTGACTGAATAAAATCATAGAAGATAATCCGATATAATAATTAAGTAATATTTGTATTAATGATAAGATAAAACACACTTTATACTAAACTAAAAAAAAAGAATCTGAAATTGATGATCAATTTTTGCAAATGAGGCTGGGTCTATTTATAGACCCACTGGTGCCTCGGACCGAACAGGTATTGGGTGCAATGGTTCAGCTTGAACCAGTTGTGATGGTTCGGCCCGAGCCGAACCCACCATGTCCGTTTGGACTTTGGATGTTAACCAACCTCCAACGGTAATAAACACCCCCTTTGACCTGCTTGCTCCATTCGAGTATTGGACTT
Organism: Cornus controversa; assembly: GCA_026545225.1. Taxonomy (NCBI): domain Eukaryota; kingdom Viridiplantae; phylum Streptophyta; class Magnoliopsida; order Cornales; family Cornaceae; genus Cornus; species Cornus controversa. Next base: position 43,702,074 of record CM048847.1, on the reverse strand, counting down.
ATCCATTCTAGCCCGCACACCTAAGGCCCAATCTGATATAAAAAATCAATTTAGAAGAGCCCCTAGGACTGACGGATGCGCATGCGTGGTTTAGATTGGGCCAAGCCCAACCAAGAGCATGTCCATGCCCACTACACCAATCAACCCATTTCTAAACTAGTTTGCAATGTTCAACCACCTCACTTTGAATACAATTTCTCATTCATTCGTAAACGGATTTGAGCAAGTAAATATACCACATTCATCTACTCGCAGAGTGGAACGCATTTCAACCCAGGCCGCTCCAAAATCTAAGTGGACCTCACTTCAATTTTATCCAAAAACAGCAGCCTAGTTTCCAACAAATTACTCCACATGTTTTGCAGTTTGTTTGGGATTCCTGTTTGATATCAGGAACTCGATCTTGGATAAATTACTTTGAAACTCATGCTGCCATTATATTCATAGAATCAGTTGGTTTATTCTTTGTTAATTTATAATAATTGAACTGAAGGAGATGGCCATTCTCTGTTTGTTTTGATTTCTTTCTTGTTTTCTTTTTTCAAATTTGGAGGTTACAACCGGTGATTATCCATGTAAAACTTATCTCTTGTATACACTCTTACTGTGCAATTATCTCGATGACATAGCATACATATATCAGATTCATAATGACTACCAAGCTATCAAAGAGCTTTGTTATCCCTCTTTCCATAATATCTTTTCACGTTGAAAGAGATAAAGCTTAAGCAAACTTGGTGACATCTGTTTAATGCGACCATTATGGTACAATCCAGATATCTATGAGAACTATTTACAGTTTCTTTTTATTTTTATTTTTATTTTATTATAGTTCTTTGTTTGTTTATTTATTTTGTATTTGAACCTATCTATACTGTTGTTGTTAAATAGAAAAATTGGAGATTTGATAGAGGTAAACTCTCCCATTTTCTTCACTGCAAGTCCCCTTTTATACTTTGAAGCCTAATATTATGGAATTTGAGTTTCAGGGCCAGTTGCCATTGTTTCCTCGCATATTTGGTCATGAAGCAGCTGGGTATGTTGTTGAATACACACTATTATGCATGTTTCCTTTAAAATTATAATTGTTCCATTAGAGATGTTGAGCTCTCTAAATAAGCCTTTATCGAAGAATCAGTTTCTTGATAAGAAAAGTTCATTTCTCATTTTATATGCCATCTATGCAGGGTATTAAGACAAGAATTGAAAAAATTTGAATCGAAAATTATTTTCTAAAATGGCTCTAAAACGTCAAATCTGACTATATAATAAATGTGTGCCAACATTCAAAGAGTCATGCAGATGGTAATCATCATCTTAAGGACGAGCTTGCATGCTACTTAGAATTGATATCATTATTTTTTTTAACACTTAAATAAGGAGGATCACTGGCGGAGCCAGTGTGTGCTATATGCCCCCCCTGAAATAATTTTTTTTTTTTACTACTATATATATATATATATATATATATATTGTAAATCTCAAAAATGCCCCCCCTCAATTTTTATTTTGCTCCAATAAATTAGTAATGGTTAAGATTTAAGATAAGTTATTGGTCATTTAGTCTTGTAATATGTTAAAAGATAAAGATACTACCCAATTATGAAAATACAAGAGACAAGTAATAAAACATGTATATATGAATATTTGAATTTTCTTTATATTTCAATAATTCGTAACATTTTCGTCTTAGGTCATAAGATAGTGAAAGTTATACTCAAATGAAAGCTCTCGAAATTCTCTATTCAATGGATTTCGTTTCATCAAAAGATTTTATATATAGTGAGAGTTATGAGACTTGAAGTGAGACGAAGGAAGAAAAATATATATATACATTCACTTGTGTGTTATACGTTGAGGAATAGTGAAAAATGGGGTGTATTATGTGTAATTATTTTTTTAAATTTGTTTTATATATTCTTTTTAAACTTGAAAACGAATAACTAATTGGCAAAACTTGAGCCTAAATTAAGTACTTCGAAATCGTCTTTTCAATGAAAATAGTTTTCGGAACAAATTCTATGTGCATAGAGCTTAATTATTTAAATCTTGAGAAAAATGAATTTCTTTTATTTAAAGGAAAAAAAATAATTTGACCAAGTTTCAAGGGCATGGACAATTGAGTTTCGACTTTTAATTTAATTTTTTTTATCACACCGGGTTTGAAAATTCGGGGTGTGACAACATGGTATCAAAGCGTAGTTATACCTTTTAACTTCTGAAGAAAAAAAAACCCTTCAAAGTTAACAAGAACTCATTCTCTCTATTTGTGATTTCACTCCAGCGGCCTCTTCATGACTGCGCTACAATTTCTTCTCTGAGTTTGCAAATGATAAATAGAGAGAGCAAATCAACCTTCTGTAATTATGTTTCTCTGTCACCAACTCACTGCAAGCTTGATTATTGGTTTCTTTTGCAGTAAAATACATTTATTTTTCATACAATATGAAAATCCTAAATGGCTAGATGTAAATCTTTCTTTAAATTTAAATTTTTTTTAAGCTTTGATACTTTAACTCTCTAAGGATTCTATTTCTAATTTTCTTTCAATAACATCAAATTACGTTGCCCCTATTCTATTATATTGGTTTTTCGTTTCCTCGTTGATAATCATTATATCTAACAAAGAAGCAAAATTGACTAAATTCATTTTTTTAGGTAAATTGAGAGTCAACATAAACAATTTTTGTTGTGCAAATTTGTTAAACCTGTCAAATGGTTTGGACACAATAGATTAAGAATATTATATTACTCATTGAAAAAATAGCGATTTTGTTGGTGTTTTTTTCATTTTTTTTAGTTTTTTACGTGAAAATTTTATATTTGTCATTATTTTTTTTCTTTACCAAAATACACTACGCCCCCCCTAAACTGAAATCCTGGCTCCGCCCCTGAGGAGGATCCTATATAAGTAATAAACAGAACGAAGAATTTCTCAACTAAAAGAACCATGACATGTATGAGAATCCCCTTTTGACCACTAATAGACAAAAAAGCAATGCTTTCACAAATTTCATTCCTGCTTCTGTTTCTCAATTGGTTCTTGTGGATGAATATCTGCTGTTGGGCATTTAATTTAGATATGTTTTCATAAATTATTCCACATACTCACTGCTAAATCTTTCTTGACAGAATCGTAGAGAGTGTCGGGGAAGGCGTATCAGACCTCCAGGTTGGGGATCATGTGCTTCCGGTATTCACTGGGGAATGTGGAGAATGTGCCCACTGTAAGTCTGAGGAAAGCAATATGTGTGACCTGCTGAGAATAAACACAGACAGAGGAGTCATGCTTAGTGATGGAAAATCTAGGTTTTCCATAAACGGGAATCCTATCAATCACTTTCTCGGCACATCCACCTTTAGTGAGTACACAGTTGTTCATTCTGGCTGCCTTGCAAAGATCAACCCACTTGCACCGCTGGATAAAGTATGCATACTCAGTTGTGGCATTTCAACAGGTTTGAATTCTTATTCTTCTCCACTTTTTGGTAGCCCTTATGTGTTAAGGAAACTAAATTATGTATAGATATATATAATCAGGATTGGGTGCAACCTTGAATGTGGCAAAACCTAAAAAAGGTTCGTCAGTTGCTGTTTTTGGATTAGGTGCTGTTGGCCTATCTGTAAGTTGGGCAAAATCTGTTTTTCACTTGTATTTCAATCTAATGTGGCATCATTTGGGCTTTATTATCTGTAATATATTTTTCTTGCTTTGCCTTATTTTTCTCTCTTTAGGCTGCTGAAGGTGCAAGAATTGCTGGGGCATCTAGGATCATCGGGGTTGATAGGAATCCCACGAGATTTGAGGAAGGTAGCCTTTGTCATTGTTTGTTAAGCTCTCATTTTTCTTGGTGGCAAGTGATTAATTGAGAAAAACGGAGAGTTTTTTTAATTATTTCTTCAATATTTTGGTGTTAGCCAAGAAATTTGGAGTGACTGAGTTTGTGAATCCTAAGGACTATGACAGACCAGTTCAAGAGGTGGAAGTTCTTTTCTCTATTTAAAATTTTTTCATTTCATATAGTAGCCATATATATATATATATATATATATATATATATCTGTTCGTCATTGTACATGGTGGTGTATTTCACCTTTCTAACGGCTGACCCCCACAGGTTATTGCCGAGATGACAAATGGTGGAGTTGACAGGAGCTTGGAGTGTACTGGCAACATCAATGCCATGATTTCTGCCTTTGAATGTGTTCACGATGTATGCTCTTTTGCTAGCTCTTCATGGCAGGGGAATGGATCGATAGATCTTTACATTTCATTTTTTTTTTTCTTTATTCAACAAAGAACTTTTAAGTAACTGTCCCAGCCTCAAAATCAAGCAAATCGCATTTGGGTTTACACATTCTCAAGTTGTTCCTTTGAGTGGCATCAATATATCATACTAAACTGAGATGGATAATTCATATATCAGCTTATCTCACTTGTAGTGGTGGACTGTGTATACAATGCAGGGGTGGGGCGTGGCCGTGCTTGTTGGAGTGCCTGACAAAGATGCAGTGTTCATGACCAAGCCAATTAATGTGCTTAATGAAAGGACGCTTAAAGGAACCTTCTTTGGTAACTATAAACCTCGGACTGACCTTCCCTCCGTCGTTGATATGTACATGAGCAAGGTAATATTTACTTCTCGACTTACTTCTTTCTTACAAGTTCCAGTTCTTTGACTTTTCATCAATGCTGGCAATTGAAATTGTACACAAGATTACCTCTTTGTATTGCCCTGCAGAAACTGGAAGTAGAGAAGTTCATAACCCATCGCCTCCCATTCTCCGAAATCAATAAAGCCTTTGAGTACATGGTGAAAGGGGAGGGTTTGAGGTGTATAATCAGCATGGAAGACTAGTGTTTTGGATGGAGACATTGACAAACAATATGGTTATATGTATCCTTTTATCTTTCCAGATCTATATCATGTCTTATTACAATGTATATGTCATAATATGACTTTTATATTACTTTCTTGACTATATATGAAGGGTGAATTAGCTAAAAAGACTACATTTTTCTATGAAACATATCATTAGAGGGATAAAACATATCATTAAGGTTGTCAATGAAATCATTTTTTGTGAAAGCGATTTTCATTTTAGTCTATGTAGTCTATGAAAAATAAATTGTCTTCTGATGTCATGAGTCATGAACCTTTGGTCAAGGCCATGATGGATTGCCGGCGACATAGGGTTGAGTGTGAATGTGTGTGTGGTATGTGATACCAAACTATTTCAAACGACCGAAAAAGAGGCTAGTTAATGATGAGGTGATTGTCGAAAGGTTGGAAACTACCCTTTTTTTAGGTTTTTTAATGCTTCAATGATTCGAAGACTTTAAGTCAGTCAAACACAACCAAAAGAGTAAATGAAGTAGTTGTAAATGCAATTGAAGCTCCATTGAATGATTTTATTCGAAGCAACAAGAGGTTGACAGATGATTATAGAGTATGGGACCTTAAGACTTCAATGAAGAAGAATCAACGAGATTGGTAACAAGCTAACAACTATTGATTGAGTAATTAAGATTACCTAAGTTAGGCTACACTAAACTAAATTAAGGATTACACTAAATTAGAGTAGATCTAAAGTAGTGTCCTTCTTTGTAGCACCTACGTATATAGAGATTGAGAGAAAGCAAAAAGGAATGTTTGCTTATATGTTGATAACCAAATAGACAATGCCGTTTAATCTGATGGGATCAAAATTGAAATTTTTCACAGCAAATCATTCTCAAACAGATGGTCAGACAGAGAAAATGAATCAGTTGTTGGAAGAATACTTAAGACATTATGTCACTGCAAGTTAAAAGAATTGAGTTGAGTTGTTAGTAGAGACCCCGCAATTCTGTTGGCCCGGCGTGAGAGGATGTTATTGGTGTAACATTCCTTTCTCATGCAAATACCACCGTTCCTTTCACAAACATTTAGCCTTTGTTTTGTTTATGTACAATTTAGCTCTCTCTCTCTCTCTCTCTCTCTCTCTCTCTCTCTCTCTCCACATGTGGATCTCAGATCTCCCCAAGGTTAGAATTCCCCCAAACAGGCCCATTATATATAGAACTATCAAAATGCCATTTTCGGCTTTCACTGGGCATTTTGTCTTCTGGGTAGCCCAAGATAAGTTGAAAAATGACATTCCTTTGATGACACTAACAAGCCACTTATTTATTGGGCTTTGATCCGAACCGTTGACTTGGCCTGTCTCTTCTGATTTGTAAGAGTTGGGCGCTGTTTGGAAAGGCCCATCTGAGGCTTTTACCATTTTGTTCATCTGTCTTTGGGCCTAGCTACCTGACTAGACCCTTTGCCTGGTCAGCACATTAGCCATGTGGCCCAAAAAATCCTGCCACGTAGCATGCATATTTTTGGAGGTTAACTTCTTGTTATAAATGAGTGAATTTAAATTCTTATATTAAGGAAGGCCTGTAATTAAAGTTGCAGCCGGTTCGATTTTTTATTATTTTTGGTGGAATTGGAATTGGAATTATTTTCAACAATTTCTTAATTTTAGAACTGGAATGAGAACTATTGAGTTCGGTTCGGATTCTTTGCGACTCCGATTTTTCAACCATTCCTTGTCAATATATATATATATATTTTAAAAATTGTCAAGATACACACTCATACTTGTGCACCCCTATTTATAACAATAGATTAGATGATATTAGTATTTATTTATATATTTCTAATATTATATAAATATATAGAACTTAGAAACTATTAGTATTTATCTATATATTTATAATATTATATAAATATATAAAACTTAGAAGTTATTAGTATTTATCTATATATTATATATTTTATACTTTATATATAAATAGAACACTAAAACTTAGAAGCTATTATATATATATATATATATATATATATATATATATATATATATTTAACGGTTCCGGTTCCTTAACTTGGAACTCGAACTGGAATCATAGTGAACGGTTTGGTTCGGTTCAGTTACGGTTATTTATGGTTCCGGTTTCAGTTTTTTGTGATATATTTTTTGATTTTAAAGTGAAAGGTAGAAATTTCAAATCTTTCTGAGTGTTTGTCTCTCTCTATATATATATATTTTGAAAAAAAAAAAAAAAACTCCACCTTAACAAAATTTTAATTTGGTAGAGATAAGCTTGAAAAGTTAGATTCTGGGACTCGTGTTAGGTTGAGTGCAACTTAATCACAATTATTGGTCCCATTGTGAAAGGGATGGCAAATTTGGTTTTGTCCACAGAGAGTGATCCTTTTAGGGTTTTGATAAAACAAAACGTGTATAGATTCCATAGTGGGCGGTTTCCAAGGTCACGCCCTTGGACTCTGGGTTCTGGGCAGCTACATTTACTTTCATTTTTTTCTTTCTTTTTCTTTTGGCCTTTGTTTGTGCCTTTGGTCAGTACTCTGTAGTCATGGTAATTAATAATTATTGTAGTTACCTATACGAAATTATAGGTACTATTATTAACATTTTATCCATTAAACAACATTAACTTTAAATAAAATAAATCATAAGAAAAGGGTTTGGTATGGGCAGGTATATGGGGGGAAAAAGAATTCATACAACACATGGTTTTGGCCCTAAATTCAGGAATGATGTTTAACTGTCGGTAATCTATTTAGTTGTTCTATTTAAAGTTTAATCTATGTGCTAGGTTGGCTTTGCTAACTAGGATCATTGCATATATTAGATGCTTTCACATAAACCCTAGAACACACCCTGTTTTAGCTGTGACCTATAAGAGCCTACTACAAGCAATTTGTGACCAACTTAATACACGAGTACTGATCTGTCTTAATTGCACCATGTTACTAATCTTTAACTGGACCGACAATACTATAATGAATCACTTGAATTATTATTTATAATGAACTTAGACTCCTACTGAACCACCGTCAAGTTTGAGTTTGTTTGAATTAGGAATTATTTGTTTGTGGGCTTAACTCGAGTTTGTGAAAAATTCAAAAAGTTGAGCTCAGGCTTGATTTGTTTAATTAAAAAATTTGTTCGAACTCGATTTGAACTTGTGTTCAATATCGTTTTAGCTTGTTAATGAATGTAAACGAGGCTACACAAGCCTTTGTCTATGAACATGTTCACGAGCTTATTAGTCGACCCAATATTGTTCGGGATTGGTTAGTTTATTAAACGAGTCTAAAAATCGAGCTCGAGCTTGGTTTGTTCGCTTAACAAGCTCCTAGACAGGTATCTCATCTTCTTTCAAAATGAATACTAGAAACCCCAAGAAATTGTTGATACAAAAACCAATGTTAGCAGCCCATCTCTCATAAGAGAGAGGGAGATTAAGAAGACTCCAACACTATGCCGAATCTCCAACACACCTAACATTTATAAATTTTTGAAGATGAACAACAATAAACGAGCCGAAAACAATCACGATTCAGCCTCGTTAACTTGGTGAACATGTTATGAATACTGGATAGGTTAAGATTCAGGAGCATGAATTACTTGTTAGGTTTGCTAGAACTTCTTATTTATTTTTAATCAATCTAAATCCCAAACTGCGATCTCAATCTTGAGCTGGACGATTGAAACCGACTCAACTTCTACACTCATTTCTCGACTCAACTCAAGTTCTAATACTTGTTTAGCCTGTATTTAATTGGAGTGCTAAAATTATCTTATGGCACCAATGATCATGCTTGAAAAGCATGCAGGCATTCCATACAATCAGCCTAAAAAAATATTATTATTTTCTATAAATGCTTTATTAGCAATACTATTTTAAAGAATGGTTACATTTACAATTATATTCAAGCAGCTTCATCTACCACCATTGGTACATTTTCTTGATTTGTTTTATTACAGAAAGAAATAATGGAGCCTAAAAATGTGAGAGAACTGTTATGAACATAGGTAACCAAAAACTATAGTCATGCATTTCTAATAAGTAAAATGCTCATATGAAACAATTTTTACCTATAATAGTATACAAACTAAACTTTTAATTTCCAGAGAATTTTCCCATCAATTTTGAAATTGTTTAATTCTAGAGTTGGGTATATATATATATATATATATATATATATATATAAAGAGAGGGATTACTGGAAATTTAACTGTCATTCAAAGATGTGGCCCAATTTTCAAAAGCAAAAACCATTCATATTACTGACTATGGCAATGAAAACAATGCAAGACCACATGGTGTACTAGTGTGAGCAATCTATCTGACAATGGGTAAATTCAAAATTATAATGAAAGAAAACAGAGAGCACAGTAGAGAACCCCGAGGTGAAGATGGTGGAGGTGTTGTTAGTGTTAAAGTATTTTTAATCAAATTTCCTCTTTCTCTGTGTCTTCTTTTCTTGCTTGACTACAAAGCAAAGTAGAATAGCAATAGTTTAATTGCACTAAACCGAGGGACTGCAAGAAAAGAACCAAGAGATAGACACACACACACACACAAACACACAATGCAAAACCAAGAAGACTGGTTTGGAATTTGAGGCCAATGCAAATGCCAATGCCGATGCCGAGGCCGAGGCAATCCTTCAACACCCACAGCCACAGCCACCACTATCCCCACCACCACTATCTCATTTTCCTAGTCACTACACTTGTTGTATCATCAGTTTCTACTTCTGCAGCAAACAATGAAGCCATTACACTACTTTCATGGCTTCACACCTCTCCTTCAGTACCACACCCTCCTGCTTTCTCAAACTGGAACCCTTTGGACCCCACTCCTTGTAACTGGTCATACATCACCTGTTCTACCAAAAAATTTGTTACCCAAATCAATATACAGTTCATGCGCTTAGCTCTTCCTTTCCCTTCCAATCTTTCCTCATTTCCTTTCCTCCAAACACTCATTATTTCAGGAGCTAATCTCACAGGAACAATCCCACTTGACATTGGAGGCTGCACTTCACTTACAGTCCTTGATGTCAGTTCAAACAGTCTCGTGGGTACTATTCCAACAAGCATTGGTAAGCTCTTGAACCTCCAAGACTTGATATTGAACTCCAACCAGCTCACTGGGAAGATCCCAATAGAGCTTGGCTATTGCACTAATCTTAAGAATCTCCTACTGTTTGATAATATGCTTAGTGGGGATCTTCCAGTTGAACTAGGAAAATTGTCGAATTTGGAAGCTATACGAGCCGGTGGGAACAAAGAAATTTCTGGGAAAATCCCAGATGAGCTAGGAAACTGCAAGAATCTGAAGGTGTTAGGTCTTGCAGATACTAAAATTTCTGGTTCTTTACCTGCTTCATTGGGTAAACTAAGCAAGCTTCAAACATTGTCTATCTATACTACAATGCTTTCTGGTGAAATACCACCAGATTTGGGCAATTGTTCAGAGCTCATTGACTTGTATCTGTATGAAAATAGCCTCTCAAGTTCGCTTCCACCGGAGTTAGGTAAGCTTCAGAAGCTAGAGAAGATGTTACTTTGGCAGAACAATCTTGTTGGGCCTATTCCAGAAGAAGTTGGGAATTGCAGAAGCCTAAAGATTATTGATATTTCTTTGAATTTCTTATCAGGAAGCATACCTCAGTCACTTGGGAACCTCTCTATGCTTGCAGAGTTGATGATTAGCAACAATAATATTTCTGGTTCAATCCCATCTGTTCTTTCCAATGCTTCAAGCCTCTTACAGTTACAGCTAGATACTAATCACATATCAGGTTTGATTCCTCCAGAGCTTGGGCTGTTGACTGAGTTAATGGTCTTCTTTGCATGGCAGAACAAACTTGAGGGTAGCATTCCTTCGTCTTTGGCTGGCTGCAGAAGCCTCGAAGCTCTAGATTTGTCACACAATTTGCTTACCGGTAGCCTGCCTCCTAGCCTGTTTCAGCTTCAAAATCTGACGAAGCTTCTCCTGATTTCCAATGACATCTCAGGTTTGATCCCACCAGAGATTGGTAATTGCAGGTCTCTCATTCGGCTCAGGCTGGTTGGTAATAGAATCAGTGGAGAGATTCCTGAAGAAATTGGGTTTCTCAATAGCCTCAGTTTTCTTGACGTCTCTGAGAACCATTTAAGTGGATCAGTGCCGGATGAGATTGGCAATTGCACAGATTTACAGATGCTGAACCTAAGCAACAACACCCTTGGAGGCACTCTGCCCAGTTCTCTATCCTCTCTCACCAGGCTTCAGGTGTTGGATGTTTCCATCAACCGGTTTGTGGGTCAGATTCCGGTAGGTTTTGGTCATCTTAATGCTCTTAATAGGCTCATTCTAAGCAGAAACTCCCTCTCAGGATCAATACCTTCGTCACTTGGTCTCTGTTCAAGTCTTCAGCTGCTTGATCTTAGTAGCAATGCTCTCTCTGGTACAATTCCAATGGAACTGTTTGAAATTGAAGGCCTTGATATTTGTTTGAATTTGAGTTGGAATGCACTATCAGGTGTAATCCCACCCCAAATTTCTGCTCTTGACAAGCTGTCCATACTAGACCTTTCTCACAACAAACTTGAAGGTGATTTGATGGCTCTTTCCAGACTCGAGAATCTAGTATCCCTCAACATCTCATACAATAACTTCACTGGCTATCTTCCTGACAACCAGCTCTTCCGACAGATATCAGCAACAGAGTTAGAGGGAAACCAAGGCTTGTGTTCTTCGGGTCTTGATTCGTGTATCTTGAGCAATGCTGCAGTAACTGGAATGTCGAAAGGCAGTGTATTTAAGCAGTCAAGAAGACTTAAGTTGGCCATTGCCTTACTCACCATTGTGGCTGTGGCATTGGCAGTTCTTGGGATAGTGGCAATTTTTAGACTGAAAAAAATGAGTGGTGTTGATAATGATTCTGAAATGGGTGGAGGGGACTCATTGCCTTGGCAATTTACTCCATTCCAAAAGCTTAGTTTCTCGGTTGAGCAAGTGCTAAGATGCCTAGTGGAAGCTAATGTGATCGGAAAGGGATGTTCAGGGATAGTTTATCGTGCAGAACTTGAAAATGGTGAAGTCATTGCAGTGAAGAAGCTGTGGCCTACAACAATGGCTGCTGGATACAACTGTCCAAATGACCAGTTTGGAGTTAATGGAGGGGTTCGTGATTCTTTCTCAACGGAGGTAAAAACCCTTGGCTCAATCCGTCACAAGAACATTGTTCGGTTCTTGGGTTGCTGTTGGAACCAAAACACCAGATTGCTTATGTACGATTACATGCCTAACGGGAGCTTAGGTAGTGTTCTTCATGAAAGAAGCAGTAGCTGTTTGGAATGGGACTTGAGGTATCGGATCGTGTTAGGAGCAGCTCAAGGTTTGGCTTATTTACACCATGATTGTGTTCCCCCTATTGTTCATAGGGACATAAAGGCCAACAACATTCTCATTGGTCTTGAATTTGAGCCCTACATTGCTGATTTTGGGCTTGCCAAGCTTGTTGATGATAAAGACTTTGCAAGATCTTCTAACACAGTTGCTGGTTCCTATGGTTACATTGCTCCAGGTTAGTTCAACTTTTTAACATCTAGTAGTGTTCCTATATGAAATTTCAAAAATTTCAAATTAGTAGTAAAATTTTCTTAATAGTTCAAAAAATTCCAAGCAATATCCAACTATTTTAGCACATATTAAACAAACAATCCTTGAACTACTAGTCCTAGAGGGCTTGCCTGATCCTAATATGTGACAATGGTAACACTAGTTGATTTGAATTACTAGTCCTAGAGAGCTTGGCTGATCCTGATTTGTCACAATGGTGACACTCATGTCAACAATGTTATCTTGCTTGTTTTATACAGAATATGGATACATGATGAAGATCACAGAGAAGAGCGACGTGTACAGCTACGGTGTAGTTGTTTTAGAAGTGTTGACAGGGAAACAACCAATTGATCCTACCATACCAGAAGGGCTACACATTGTAGACTGGGTAAGGCAGAGGAGAGGTGGGAATGGGATTGAGGTCTTAGACGTGAGCTTGTGTGCCCGTCCTGAGTCTGAAATAGAGGAGATGATACAGACCTTGGGAGTGGCTTTGCTTTGTGTCAATTCTTTGCCGGAGGACAGGCCTACCATGAAGGATGTGGCTGCAATGCTGAAGGAAATAAGGCAAGACAGAGAGGAGGATGTGAAAGTTGGCATGATCCTCAAAGGATCTACAACAAATGATGGACAAGATAATAATAATAATAAGCATTCTGGTGGAGGAGGAGGAGGTCCATCAACAGCAATGGAGAGCTTGTACTCTCAAAGCAATAATACAAGCTTTTCTGCATCATCACTTCTATACTCTTCTTCATCTAATGCAAGACTTGCTTTTCATATAGACTGAGATTTGCTTTCTTAGTAGACTAGTTCATTAGTTGAGTGTGTCTAAAATAGACAATTATGTTTCCTCATCCCCTTGCTAGTTCTTTTACTTTGGTTTTTAAACATTGTGAGGTTGTTCATTGTGAATTGGAGGTCACGAGTTCAAAAAACGGAAACAACCATGTGATGCCAAAACTGTATACTTCGAAGGACCCCGCAATGGCCGGAGCATTCTCCAATGAATTTATCCTTTTTAAGAGTTGAATACAACAAAAGAACTTATGCCATCTCGTGAAGTTACATGTTTTACTTTTGTTTGGTCATGTATTAGGTATTTCATAATTATAGGGCTTTTTTTTTCTTCTTTATTTTATATATACAGTTTTCTAAGCAATCTTGATGCTATGTAATGGCTTCAACAATCTTTATTGATCTTCTATTATATTGTAGATTCCACATTTTCATATGCTTTTATGGTTCTGCAACATCATTCGATTTCTAAAAGAACCCAATGAATGGGGTTGAATAGAAAAGAAGGCCCACTAAGGACTACGTATGTCATTTCTCTAGTCAGCCCAAAGAGGCCCATTGTTTTACTCGTTGAGGCTGTTTGGCCCATGAGAAACTACTGTTTTTTTTTTTTCGTATTGGTATTTGGTGCCTAGGAAAGAAACCCTTTGTCGATGACTCAATAATGAATGTGCAAGTAAACCCTATGGATTTAAACTAAAGAGATGTAAAGTATCAAATAAATAAGTTAAAATAATGCCAACCATTTGTGCCCTAAATCTTGTATCTTTCCGATGAACTTGAAATCTTACCCAAATTGACCTATATTAAAGAGCTCTTAGCATCAAAATATTTCCCGATTTCAATTTTACCTCATATTTTTTCATGCAACAATGGTCTCTCTCTCTCTCTTACCAAACAACTGATCATGTCATCACACACACACACACACACATATATATATATATATTGCTTTGTTTCCTTAAATGATGCAACCTTTTTTTTTTTGTCTTATAAAAAAAAACTACCTATGATGTTTGTACGGCTAGAAATGAGAGACTTCAATATACCGATGATATATATGATATCATATCATAGTGTTATCAACTAATTATATTTTGTCACATACAAAAAAATACATTTACTTTAGTGAGTCATATTACACGTATATATCAGTAGATAATAGGAGGGCTAAAATACCCATAAAAAGAATTTCACATCGATCAATAATGCTTAGACACAACTTAAATAAATCATATAATCTGGAACGGTATTAAATTAAATAGCAAAACAATTAGCCCAACTTGGGTTCCTCATATCACAATAAATGATCGAGGAAAAGAGAAAGAAAAAAAAAACAACAACAACAACATTGTACTAATAAATTATAGCATATATGGAGGACAAAAATGAATATTAATATTAATTTTTGGTGTTCATTGAGCGCTTGACAGTCTCAGCATTTTCTTTAACAGCCTCCTTTGATTCCTCAGCCTTTCCTGCCACTGTCTGTTTGATCTTCTGTGTGGTATCCTTAACCGAACCCCATGCATCTTGAGCCGTCTGCTGCGCTTTTCCTACTACATCCTGTGCAGCTTCTGATGCCATTCCTGTCGCATCTTTTGTTTTTTTGCTCACCTTAAAACACAGATATATAAGGTCAAATTTTTAAAAAGTTAGGACATATATATATATATATATATATATATATATATATATATATATATATTGTAGAATAAATTATAACCAAGAATTGGCAAATGAAATTTGCTAGTAGATTTCTCACATCTTCTGCAGAAGCAGCAGCCTTGTTTTTCATGTCTTGACCAACCCTCATTGCCTCATTGGCGCCTTGCTTTGCTGCGCCCGAGGCATTCTCATATGCAGCTGTGGCCTCATGCCTTGAACTTGCCTATAATACACAAACTGTTAATATATATATATATTACATTTAAGCTAGGTATATTTAATAATACAAAAAAGTCAATCTCACTGTCAAAAGTTGTTAAAAAATCAATCATCTAGATGAAAATGACTTTGCCCTTGTTTAATGATCATAATTAAGGGTGTGATAGTGTGTAGGCAAAGACATACACTAGTGTGTGTGTGTATATATACATATATATATATATATATAGCTCTCATTCCCTGGTCATGGAACATCCTTCTTGAACAGTCCCGAAGTTAGAAATTTATTTAAGAGGGTGGGACTTTAGATGATATAGGATAAAAAGGAGATTTTTGAACAAATATGATAGATATTGACCGATTATATCTAAGTTTTCATTGCATTTACAATCGTTCTCAATGAGTTTTCATATTTTTCAAAAGGGGAGAGATTTATTGGTGAGGAGCTTTTTCCAGTCGGGTGCAATTCTAAGGAGACAGTCTAATGACAAGAAGATTCTCACTTAATTAGGTTGGGCGTTCGAATTCTTTGGTGTCATCTCTAAGAAAATTCTTCAATAATTGCTTGGTGCATAGAAGACGAAGAACTGCATGTGACTTGTGATGAATTATAAGGTGTTTTAAGAGACTCGACGCCCCCATTGTATACAAAATACATTGCAATTCACTATAGACGGTTCAAATTTAAAAAAAAAAAAAAATCATAATTGAAATTCACCTGGAAAGGTCGGGGTGGAACACTAACAAAGTTCCTGGAGCTCCATGGGCTACGGATTACTATCGCCCTGGTGTGTTGAAATTTGGAAAGGGTGGTTGTGAGAGCCATGTTTGCCATTTTTTCTCTGCTTTAATTTTTACTCTTTGTGAAGGGCTTTTTCAACTGCAATTGTTTTTAATTTCTCTTCAATATTCTGCTGATATAAGAAGGCCGAAGGAGTGCAACTAAATTGGGACATGCCCTTCATTTTAGGTGTTGTGTAGAGTATGGCGATTTTCTCTCATTTTCGTGGTAAAAAAACTGACTACTTTTAAGTGATCAAGATGACCCAGTATTTGAGGTCGATTTGCTGTTTGTTTCCCGAGAATCAAGATGAAACTGTAATGAGATTGAATTATTTGTGATTTATGTGCATAAATCAATCCCTTGAATTATCACCTACACCCACTTGTAATGGACATAATGGCGCGGACGTGATCTTATTTAGAACGAAAACTCTAATAGAGGGATTTCTACCTTCAAAGAATGAATTGGATAAGGTGAAATTTAAAAATCATCATCCATTTAAATAATGATGAAAAATACCCTTGTCCAAAAATCAACCATATTACACAACTCAATTGGTACAATTTGTTTTATCATAAGGGCAAAACCATCTTTTACATATTTGTTGATGGCCCTTTCATGGTATGACCTCATTTGCATATTTACCCTAATTCATGAGGTTATTTGCAAATGATTAATAGAAAAAGCTAATGTGTGTCCACGCTGGTGCTCAAGGTTCATTAGAAAAATAAATAAATAACAAAAGTTAAAATTAAGATTTTTGTGTTTAATCTCACTAATCATCATAGACAAAATCATAATATGAACCAAGTAGCTTGATTCATTTTGTTTATAATTCAAAGCGGTAATAGAGCCAAAAAATCCTATCTATCTAATATTTTTGCCTAAGAAGCATGGACACAGACACGGATAAAATAATAATAAATATTTTTATTATATAAAATTTTTAATTTTTAGTTTGTACTCAATTTTTAATTTATATTCATAAACATAGCTCACCAAATAACTCATACTCCTCCTAAAAATATTAAAATTCATAGGCTCAAATCTGTATTGAAATACAAATAAAAAAATATATTGATAGATGTCTTTTATATCCAAAAGTAGAATTGTCTTTGTAACCAAACCATAGGAGAAGGAGGATAAAAATGGAATTGCCATTTTTGTAGCCATTCCTCCTGAAAAACAAGATAAGATTGTAATCTTATCCCATCTCTATCCTTGAAAAACAAGATAGGATTGTAATCTTATCTCATCTCTACCCTGCCTTCATTCACGCGCTCTCTCTTCCTGCCGAATCCTCCATCTTCACCTCTCTCTCTACCTCACTGATCTCTCCCAGCCGTTGCTCTCTTACTCCTTCCATCTCACTTTGAATATATATATATATATATATATATATATATGAATGCCATGTCTTCTCGAGTGTCGCTGGGGTGTCCTCCGTGTGTGTCAGACTCGTGAAAAAAATAAAAAAATAGCATAACACATTTATTGAGTGTCGGACATGTGTCTGAGGCTCGGACATGCATGTGCCGTGTCAGACACGTATCCGACAATAAAATAATAATTATATAAATAAATATCAAATGATGAGACAGAAAATTTTAATGTCATGCCTCACAAACCATGGAAACGAGCTAGAGCTCATTTTTTCAGAACTTCCAGGTGCACAAGTCAAAACAATTTCGAACTCGTTTCAATTTGATTTGCAGTTATATTAAAAAACCAATTGCGCTCATTGATATCACAATCCTTAATATATATATATATATATATTAACTTGACTTTATATATCGTTTCAAGGGTTACATTATGAAAATTTCCAACATTATTATTGTAGTAAGGCACATCCAATCCAATCAGCCATTGTGACAACAGCAAGCAGAGGGAGTACATAATGGGCAACTCTCCAAACCAGATGTTTTTCCGACACATGCTCCTCCCTTGTATCCTTTGCGGATGCATTGGATATTGCAGTCATTTGGATTTTTTGGACAATCCCCATTGCACTCAATCATGCCATCTTCTTGAGGTGCTACCCCTGCAATTATATTAACATATATTAATGAAACATATATATATATATATGTGTGTGTGACAACTACAAACCTTAAAAAATTAACAACTTCTTGTAAAGAAACACAAACTATATCTCATATAAGAACTTAGATCCCTAACTTCTATCATTTTAAAAATATTATACAACACATTTATATCGAAAATACAACACTCATGTAACATATTATATTGTGTTGTAATGTTATAACACCATGTAACATATTACATTTCTATTAATTGTCAAAAAAAAAAAAAAAAATTGGATCACCAAGAATTTCTGTTCTTATTTTCCATAGAATTTTCATCAAAATTATATTTCTTTATGTACAATAAATTTATTTCTTGAGTGATGTTTTGCTTGGTTTCTTGAACTTTTCAGGTTCTTATTATCAAACATGCATCCGTTCAAAAACGAAACAACTTAAGACCAATTGCGTTATATTCAAATTTAATCAATTCATTACTTAAAAAATTATAAAATAATAATTTTCATTGATTAACCAAACAAATCTTTTTTTTTCCCCTATAATTAACCAAATAAGTCTTTTTAAAGTAAAAGAATTTAATCACTAAAAGTGAGTTAATAATTCAAGCCAAGCATAGTGTCAACAACTTATATACATATAAATTTATGCATATTACAAATGGTTGATATATGAATTTACCTGAACTCAGAAGCAAAACAATGCAGAGAATTGCCACAAAGTATCCAATGTTTTGAGAACTACTGATTTTTGCCATTTTTGTGTGGAGAATTTGCTTAGTTGTATTGTATCTCACAATTTGCTAAACCCTAATTTATTGACTAAAATAAACCCCTAATTTTGCTTTTTTGTAGAAAAGGGAATTTTTTTATATTACGATTACAGCAATCCTACCCATTTAATGCTTTAGGATAAATATTTATGGCTGTGACTACTAAGAATTTTTTTATATTACGATT
Source organism: Cornus controversa (assembly GCA_026545225.1). Lineage (NCBI taxonomy): Eukaryota > Viridiplantae > Streptophyta > Magnoliopsida > Cornales > Cornaceae > Cornus > Cornus controversa. The sequence continues at coordinate 43,683,141 of CM048847.1, read as the reverse complement.
ACAGCAATCCTACCCATTTAATGCTTTAGGATAAATATTTGTGACTGTGACTACTAATAATTTTTTTATATTACGATTACAGCAATCCTACCCATTTAATGCTTTAGGGAAATATTTATGGCTGTGACTACTAATCCATAAGCACAATCGCTGATTGGTTAAAATTAATTATAAAAATTAAATATTTTCTTGTAATAAATGTCTTATTTTTTTCTATCTTTTTCTATCAATTAATATGTCCTTCTAGTTTTAAGGTATTTACATTAGTGCCATTAACAAACAAATGAAACTATAATTTCAATTAGGAACCAAAATTCATAAAGTATTTTTATTTACTATTTAATTAAAAATTTTAAAAATTATATAGAAAATAATGATAATAAATATATAGATTATGAAAAATATTTAAAAGTAGGACAATATAAAAAAATTATTATTAAAAATATTTAATATTTTATGGTTATAGTTTTATTTGTTTGTTGATGACACTAATGTAAATACCTTAAAATTAAAAGGATATATTGATCGATGAAAAAGTAGAATATTATGATTATTATCAAGTTGTTTTATTATGATTATAACTCTACCTAGTACCTACCCACTTAATGCTTCAGGCTAATATCACGTTGTTGTCACCAGGATTTCATTTTAGGGGCCAAAGTGTAATTGAGATAATAATAATAAAACAAAATCTAACTAAAAGTTCATAAAATTACACTAATAAATTTAAAAAAGAAGAGAACAAAAAATAAGAAGAGAAACAATGTTATTGTACATATATCATAGTTTAAGAATTTGGTTAAAGAAGGGAAATGTAAAATATTTTAAAGGAAATAAAAAAAAAAATTTAAGAAGAAGATGAAGAGTAAAAAAGAAAGAAAAAGAGGAATTAGAGAGAATTTTAGAAAAGAAAAATTTAGGGAGGCATTTTCTAAATTTTCAAAACATTATATGTGTAAAAGTAAAAATATCCGTAAATATATGAATTAAGGAACTTAATTGACCATTATTTTACATAAAGAGATCGAGCTTACTATTATATCGAACATCTTAAATTTTAGCTTGAATGACAAGCTCACTTATGATTTTTTCAAAACCACTCTCTATTTTAATTTAACAAAGTTAATATTACCGGTGGATTACCAATTACTTATCTATTGTAATGAAAAAGGTAAATTACCAAAAGTAAACAATTGAATTATGGATCAAGAATGAGTATTAACCTTTTTTTCACCTTCTGCCACAACTCTGAATAAAATTAAATTTAAGGTTCAAGTGAATTGGAGCATAAAATTTCAATTAGCATAAAGTGTTGTTTACCAAAAGAATTTAGAATTAAATTTAAGGTCCAATTTGTTTCTTCATTGTAAAACTTTTTATATGAAAATATTTTTTTTATTATTATTTTGATAAAATGATAAAACTTCTTTTATGATCCAAATAATTCTGTATGTGTAGGAAATTCTTTTTGTGTGTGATGTATGTGGATGAGGGCCAGTGGCGCGGCTGATGTAACTTCTATGTACTGTGGAAAACATTTTACTTTCATAAAAATATTTTAGGCAGAAAGATTGGAGGATAAAAATAATATTTTTTAACTAGACTAATATTTGACATTTTCACACAAAGCACTATTCTGTAAAGTTTGTTAGTAATATTTTTGAAGTTTGAGTCTGATTCAGGAAAAAGAAAAATGAAGTTTGAAGTTGCATAAGAACAAATGTTTGAAAATTTTCGAATGCCTTTTTGGTAATTACATTTTTACTAAGTAAATGGTAACATTAATTTTGAAAATTTAAAAAAGACAAAGAGTGGTTTTTGTAGTTTTTGGAAACGTTTGGAATGTGGCCTAATGCAACGGATATGACTTGTGAGTCCTTGTATATTTACCAAAAAGAAAAAAAAAAGTCATTTACTTAAGAGATATATATGTTTTAGTGAGTAGCCTACACTCATGTTATATATATATATATATATATATATATATATATATATATATATATATATATATATAATGCATTGTATAGGAGATGAATAGACATTTGTTTAGCAAAAAAGTTAGATTTTACAATGAAATCAAAGCTATCAAGGTTTAATTCACCTGGTTTAAGTCAATTAGTATCAACATTTTTATTATTTCAATATAAATTCACTATGGATATTGTTTTTGGTCTTTTTTTTTTAATTGTATGGTTCCAATTATTCTTTTTTTCATGATTTAGTTATCTATTATCTCAATTTTTTCAATATATTTGTATTTTATATTTAAGTTAATAAACGAATTACATGACTAGTTAAACGACTGATGTTTGTATCAAAGATTCCTGACACGATTATTAAACAAGTCGTGTTCGAATTGATCTGTTTAGCAGAATACTCATAAATAAACATGACATGATTATGACCCACCAACACGAATTGTCATCCTTAGCGATCGACCAATTGTAGTGTAGCTATACTTAAAAGAGGACATGATTGATTATTTAAGTACTAAGTTGAAATCATGTCATTTTAACCTGTTGGGCTTGTTGTTTAACCAATTAAAAGTGTTTTCATTTCAAAATTTACTTTTAAATATGTTTAGTAACTAAAAAAGCATATTTAGATGGTAGAGATTTTAGTTCCCCAGAATTTTTTAATGAAGTGAAAATTTCTAACTTTTGAAATTCCGTGTTGAGTAAGGATTCTATATTTTAGGTAATTGTTCTTCCTTAAACAATTTTATTAATTTTTATTTTTATAAAAATAATTTTATCTTTATTTTTTTATTTTTTTATAAAGTTCTACTATTATCAAATATAAAAACACTCGATAAAGGACATTAGTGTAAAATTAGTAATATAAGTGCTTCAAAGATTCTTTTTCCCCACAATATTGCCAGGTTAGGATACTCAACCTACCTTTTTGGGAGGAGAGATTATAACATATAGAAATTATTAAAGTCATGCACTTTAGGCTGGACTATAGGCCACTTAAGTGACTCTAGCTTAATCAAAATTTTTGTTCAATCTTTTTTAGGGAGGCAATATTCGGACTCTCATTTTTAACGATTGCACTCCACTTATCTTTTCTTTTAAAATAAATGACAAGAAGATCCTTAAACTAATTAATATATCATCCCTTATTTTATAATACCACAACTACCCTTTATACAATAAACTTAAACTTTTTTTTAGTTTCTTTATTTTCTATATTACTTTTATTTATTTTTTAGCTTCTTTAGTACTTTTATTTTTTTTGCTCCTGTCAAAAGAGATAACTTTTTTTTAGGTTTTTTTTTTTAAACTTGTCAAAAGAGGTACTTTATTCAACAAATATTACTTTTTTCTAACTTTTTTTTTTGGTCCTTCCAAAAGAGATCATTTCTTTTTTAATCCTATCAAAAGAGATAATTTATTAAAAAATATAACTTATTTTCGGGTCATCTCAATAGAGATAAGTTATTTAACAAGAATAAAAAAATATCAGGTACTTTGTTTTTGGGTCCTGTCAAAAGATATAATTTATTGAACATGATAACTTTTTTTTTTGGATACTTTTTAGTTTTTGATTCTTGCCAAAAGAGATAATTTATATATATATATTTGTCTTGTCAAAAGATAATTTATTCAACATATATACTTTTTTTGGGTCTAGAACCTTATTTTTTTGGGTTATTTTTTTCGGATATTTTTTTTGTATTTTTTGGTTTATTTTGTCAAAAGAATTCAAAAAAAATTAAAGATTGGAGACAAAAAGATGATATCTAAAAGGATAGTTTAATATTTTGAAAAAATGTAATCATTCACATGTGAAGTTTAAGTAAAAAGTGACATTTCTTTTAAAATGGGAGTGCAACCAGAAAAAAGGGAATGCGAATATCGCCTCCCTTTTTTTATTATATTTTATTAAATTTTATGGATTCACTTTTCTTAATTAGAGAGCTTTGATTTAAGTGGATCACATTATTTAGGACCATTTAATAATTTCTCTAAAATTTATTCTACCTACCACTATTACAACCATATGCCCTGTATACTCTATATACCACATACATATTGTCTGTATATATATATATATATATATATATATATACATACAGACAATATGTATGTATATACATACATATACATATAAAGATATTCATATTGTTATATCAAATCCGCATGTGAGAACCATCTAATAATTTCATTAAAGTTTATGATTCACTTTTTTAAATTGGAGAGCTTTGATTGAAGTAGATCACATGATTTAGGATCATCTAATTCCTTGTAAAAGGTGTACCACGATAATTGTAAGCTTCATAGAAATTATCTTAATCAAAATATATGTTCAAAATTTTTTATAATATTTCATTAAATTTTATGATTTAATTTTTTAAATTGGAGAGATTTAATTGAAGTGATTCACATGATCTGGAACTATTTAATAATTTCTCATAAAAGGCCTACCAGAAGGCCTACCACCGGGTGGTAAGCTTCAGAGAAATTATTAAAGTTATGGACCCTAGGTTGGACTATTGACCACCTAGTCAATCAAAACTTATGTTCAATTTTTTTTTATAATATTTCATTAAATTTTATGAATTTACTTTTCTTAATTAGAAAGCTTTGATTGAAGTGAATCACATCATGCTGGACTATCTAATAATTTCACCTAAAAAATTTATGCTACATGTTACTATTACTACTATATGCCCTGTATACTCTATATACCACACACACACACACACACACAATATGTATGTACGTATGTATGTATATATATTTTGCTCGAAAGAAGTTTGAGATTGAAGAGACAGTCACAAGAGAAGAAGATATGGGATTACAATCATAAAACACAGCTTGTCTAAGCCAACTAGGCCAAGAAAGCCAATCAAGGGATGCTCCCCTATTCCTAATTGCCCACTGAGCAACAAAATGAGCCACTCTATTGGCCTCACAAGGGACCCAACTCAAAGAAATCTGTTGCAACTTCTCACACCAGAGTTTAATGTCTTCTGCCACTACCCCTGTGAAAGAAGACCCAGGCTGGACAAGAATAACTGCCTTACAATCTCCTTCCACAACAACAACATAATGGAACCCCATACAAGAGCATTCTCATTCTCAGCCCATGTTTTAGCACCATGGCTTCTGCATAATCATCCTGTAGCCATGTGCTTCCAAAAGATTATTCCATTGAGTCCACCATTGGATACCAGGCCTGTACTCAATGTCAATCCGCAAAGGGGAAATCATCCACACTATACGAGCCCGAGAACATCCAAAAATTGCATGAAAGAGGGTCTCAGTCTCTGATTCACATGTTGGAAAGATTGCATTTTCAACAATTTTTTTTCTCAAACAACTCTAGTGTCACTAGTGACATCACAGTGGACAAAGGAAATGGCTTCTCCATAGCTCGTTCCGTTTACTCTGTATATATATTATATTGTATTATATATTTTTTTCTACTTTTGAAAGTGGAACCCAACTGAACTAAACTATTTTTTTATGTTTGAGTTTGGTTCCAATTTTTATACAACAAACCGAACCCAACCCCTACTTTCAACCCAGAAGTAAAAGATTACTCCATTGTCCATCCTCACAACACCATTAATTGAAACTCCATAGAATCAGCTACAATTGGACGGACAGTTATAGTTAATTTATTGCTTGTGCCATAAGGAAGCACTTGAGGGATACATGTAGGAGGAGATCAAATGTGGATGGCAAGCATATTATTGACACTTCAACAACTAAAACAGAAGAAACTAAAATTTCCTATTCAATATTAATCAAGACTGCAATTTCTTCAGCACCTCCCCAAAAGCAGGATTGGTGGTGCTGTAACCCCCATCCAGCACAAGATTCTGACCGGTCACGTACTTGGACTCATTGCTGCCAAAGTATACCACTGCCTCGGCCACATCCTCTGCCTCCGACACTACCCCCTTTAGTGGCGACGACGTTGAACTCAGCTCGTCTGCCTTTTCCTTCTCTGTTATCCCCAATGCTCGCCTAAACAGAAGTGTGAAAACTCCATAAGGAGAAATGCAGTTCACTCTTATACCATGCTGCCCAAGCTCCACACAGAGATTCCCGGCAAACCCAACCAGGGCATGCTTTGACACAGTGTACGTAAGAGGGGATAAGCCACAAGTCACAGCAGCAATGCTCGAATTGAAAATGATGCTTCCTTTCTTTGCCGGAACCATTACTCTTGCTGCGTGCTTGGCACACAAGAATGCACCGAAGAGATTCACATCGAACACCTTCTTAGCTTGCTCAAGATCGAGCCCTAGTATGCTTGGCGCAAGGGTGCCTTCGATGCCTGCATTGGAGAACATTATGTCGAGCTTGCCATACTTGGCCACAGCTGTGTCCACGGCATTTTCGGCGTCAGTGTCACTAGTGACATCACAGTGGACAAAGGAAATGGCTTCTCCACAGCCTGTCTTTACAAAGGGCACGACCCAAGTCGTCCTGGATATCAGCAAGGATGATCTTAGCGCCGTGCCTAATAAAAGCCTCACAGCACTCTCTCCGATGCCGCTAGCGCCATCGGTAACCACAGCCACTTTACCATCTAGCCTGCATATATATTAATCCAACAATTATATATATCGATACCGTTTTTAATTGAGCAGTAGCAAAGAGACTCAGTTGTTTGACAAATCAATTCTACTTATTTAGTTGGGCTAAAAACTCCGGCCTCTACTTATCATATATATATATACACACACACACATTGGTTTGGTTGCTTCTGTTGATTGCCAAGATCAAATAAAGCAGAAGGTGCGGGCAAGACATTACTAATTGTTAGCTTACCTTTTGGCTGTGGGAATCAGCAAGGAAGACCTTTTCAGCATCTTCAGCTTTCTGTTTCTGCTATTCCACTCTGCCTATGAGGCATCATGAAACATTTATACTACTCACATGATACGACACGATTATGTGGACACTTTCAATTCTAAGAAAGGGCATTATTTTTGGCATGGATGCAGCTATATGTAATTGAAATTTTTTATTTATGTACATCAATTGAGTAACACTATCATAGAACTTTAATTAAATTTTAATTTTTATACCTTGAAATAATTTAGTAGGCCAAATTATGTGAATATTATAATAATTGATATATATATATAGAGAAATGCTAAACGTCACAATTTTATTTCATGAATTTTAACTCAAATCTACGTGACAGGTGATAATACCATAGGGATTTCATGTATGGGGGGAATTCCACCAATAATAACTTACCATTTAATTTTATCTCCTAAAATAATAGACTATATCACCTGCCACATAGATTCGAATTAAAATTTGTAATATTTATTCGAGACGTGTAGCATTGCTCATATATATATGCTATTATTTCACTACATCATTACAATTATATTTTTGTCTTATATGAAAATTATCATTTTATCCTTGACAAGAGTTGTGACAATGTGTATTATATCAATTTTTTTTTCTAAATATAGAGTTAGATAATTTGAAATGTGTATTTTTAAAAAAACAATGCTACACAACATGAAATTATTTCATGAATTGCTATTATGAACAATGTGGTAATTAAATGGTGAATTAGTATTAGTGAAATTTTTTTCATACACGAAATATCAAAGATATTATCATCTGCCGCGTTATTCATAATAAAAATTCATAAAATAATTTTATGAGGTTAACATTTCATTTTTTAAAATGAGCAATGCTACATGTCATGAAATTATTTCATGAATTTGTATCATGAATGATGTGACAGGTAACGTGGAGAGTTAGTATTGGTGGGATTCTCCCATACACAGAGTCTCATGATATTATCACCGAATCCCACCAATGCTAACTCTCCACATTCCATGCCACATCATTCATGATAAAATTCATGAAATAATTTCATGACGTTTAACATTTCTCTTTTAAAATTGTCAAACATGACTACTTTTGTATATTTGTGTTATTCAAGACTTGCATTAGAGATTGTCTCGAAAGTGTTTGTAAAATGTCACTATCCAACACGGATGGATGGGGGGCACTTTTGCCGGTGCTTCCGATCATTTACATATACAATGAGGTCCTAAGATTACCTTGTCCGTGGTTGATTTGGTGTTGATTGGAAAGAACATAGGACGCCACAAACTATATATAAAATAATTAATTAAATAAATTGAAGCCAAAAAAACAACGAAGAAGTAGGAGGTAACACAAGTGAACCCTCAAGATAGTAAAACTCCTTCCAAATGCCAAAGGCTAATATTTTATTCATAAATAATCAAAGACCCTTTCAATTACATCAGCAAGAGCTTAAACAGAAATGACAACGAGTCATTGGTAATTTTCTGACACAAACAACACAAAGACCAAACAAGAAAAATAAAAAGAGAATACTTCTCGACTCTTAACGGACTAGACTTAGTTAATGAAGTCTTGAAAATCATAATAATAACTTCAAAACTTAATAAAAGAATTTGGAAATGAAAATTATTGAATATCATGGGTTTCGTGTATGAGAGGAATTTCACTACTAATAACTCTTTATTTCATATTATCACCTAAAATAGTGTGAATCAGAAGTTTACTATTGATGAAATTCCTGTAAATATCAAAATTTTGGAATACTCAATAATTACTCATAGAATAGAGGAGAAGATGAGAAGCCCTAAAAGAGTGTATTTTACACATTCATAGAATAGAGGAGAAGATGAGAAGCCCTAAAAGAGTGTATTTTACACATTCAAAACTTGCAGACAGCAGAAACACACTTTACCAAAAAGACCATAATTACCCCTAGGATTTTCGAAATTGAACTCTGTTTTTTGCATTGGAAAGTAGATTCATAAGGTGTTCCAATCATATATGGCTCACCTTCTAATTCTTCGTCAATTGTTTCCAGTAAATTCTCAGAAACGTCTTTTGCATTTTATGAAGTTTATTGAACTTCAATTTTTTTAGCATATTGATTCTTGGGGTTTAATTTTACCAGCAAAGAATTTTCCGTGTCATAAATAAAGGATAAAAGAAAATAATATTCAAGATTCCTAAACTACAGCACTTCATGTTTCAAGTGGTATGTTCTTTCCCTTCAACGTCAAGTCATCAATTCGATAACCAAAATGTGCATCAGTTTTCATTGCTCCAATTATCAAACGTGATAAAGTCATTGTAATGTGCTCATAAAATTTTATCTGCTTTTGGTGCAATAAGTTAATTTTGAGTGCCTTGTCAAAATCAGTGTTTTCTATCAGCAATTGGATTAAGAGCTTGTTTGAGTTGCTGGTAGACGAAAAAAAACATTTTTTCAGTACAGTTGTAAAAAAAAATTGTTGTTAATAAAAAAAAAAAAATTAGGTGTTTGATAGTACATTATATAAAGTACTTTTATATTTTTAATATATAGTTGATAACAATATTTTTAAAATACTTGTATTGCTAATTTTATTGTTACCAGATTTTATAATAACAACTTTATAAATAAGTGAAATTGTCTTTAAAATAATAAAAAAGATAAAATTGTTTAAGGAGAGATAATTGCCTGATATATAAAACTTTTACTCCGACATCAGTATTAAAAGTTACAAATTGTTGCTTCATTCAAAAGTCCTACCGAGCTAAAATTGGTAACTATTAAAAGCATTTTTAATGGTTATTAAACACATCTAAACGCAAAATTTTAAAATAAAAGCGCTTTTAAACTTTTGAAAAACAATCTCAAACGGGCTTTAAGAGATTTATCGCTCTCACAATCAAACGATTGAATTATTGACACTCACATGGGTAATGTCATTCATAATTTCTTAATAATACTCTTCATAAATTTTTTTGGAAGGTGATGCACTCCATTTTAAATGTAAAATGATATGATTATCCTTGATTCAATTCATGAGAATTATGTATAATTTTATAAGGGGCATTTACGTCATTTAATTAAAAAAAAAACAAGAAGTGGAGTGGATTATCATCTCCCAATTCTATACTACAAGAAAATGATTTGTGTAGTCTATAAATTCGAGTGGTGGCAAATTTTGACATTGCCCACCAACACAACTTGAACACGACATGAAGTTATCGAGTTTGGATTGATCATAATCATGTCAACCCATTTAACCCATTTAATTAATCGTGTCGTGTTCGCATTTTGGAGCTCAACCTGTTTAACCTGATTACACCCGTTTAATTAATTGTGTTAGTTCAACTTAATTAATCCATAACTTGTTTTAACCCAACTACTAATCCATTATATTTACATTTTATACTTAAGTTAATAAACGAGTTACATGACCTATTTAATTTAAAACGGGTTAAATAGGTTATTAAATGGATTATGTCGTGTTGTAAGTTACACGACTCATATATTAAATAGGTTACACGGGCTGTGTCGTCTTACTTGTTTAATAAACTGGCAGTGTTCGAGTTGAACTACAGAACAATATACTATTAATTAGATTGACATGATTCAAATATGACTAGCTAACGTGAATTATCACTCCATGATTAAAGTCATATGGATTATATGTATTAAATAAAGGCCAATTAAATTAGTGCTTTATCAATTTTCTATTGATTTTAAAATGGTAATGCTATTCAGGCCAAATAGGTAGGCAAAATAGTTAGGCAAAAACTTTTACATCCATTATATATGCATGTGGAAGGTCATATCACATGCACCCAACTAGGGCTGCAAACGAGTCGAGTCGAGGCCTGTATGAGCTTAGCTCAGTCGTTTAGTAGAGTGATCGAGCTCGATCTGAGCTCCTACCCCAGTGTTCGAACTCAGTTCAGTACCATTCACGAGCATTTTGAGCTAAGCTCGAAACTCGTTTACAATCATTATTATCATCATCATTGCCTTATTCCTATAAGACTGGGGTTAGCTATATGAATTCTCTCTCTCCATTATTTTCTATTGCATGTCACTTCCCCTATGAAGTTTAATTTTTTGAAATCATTTTTAATAACCTCATCCCATGTTATTTTTTGGCGTCTTCTCCGTCTTTTACCTTCTTTTACAACTAGACGTCCTTGTTTCACCGGTGCATTGTTTGGTCTCCGATATATGTGTCTAAACCATCTAAGTGTACTTTCTCTAGCCTTCTCACCAGTGGTTGCTACACCTAATTTTCTCTTATACTCTCATCAGTGACTTTATTTTTCTAGTCACTCTAATTATGTGATGTATATTTTTGTAATTGACAATCTTCGGTGTCAAAACTAAACATCATTGAGTTGTAATATTTGATTTATATTCTTGTCATTGATTATGTAATTGCAGTCTCACATTGAACATGAAATTCTACACCAACCATGCAAATGTTCTTCAAATGAATGAAGCTTGAATCTTCGAAAGAAGGCATCAATGGTTTGTACAAGGATTTGATCGATTGAAATTTCTGAATGGTTCCAATTGCATGAGGATATCGTTGATCACGTATAAAAGTCACGTAGTCCAAGTAAAATGGTGAAAACACATATATTTCAAGTCAGGAGGTTCTGACCTTGAAAAGAGGGATTTTAAAGCAAATTTTGACACTTTTCAAGGTTGGACAGATCCATGAGGTCTCAGGAGTTAAATTCCTGTAGGCATAAGCCTGGACTGGTCCAAAGAATAGGCTGAACCGGTCCAAGCCCTCTGGTGGTGAATTTTGGCTCTGCAACATTCCTGTTTTGACTGAGACTGAACTCTGAAATTTTTTAAAATATTTGGACTTGTTTTCAATTGATTTTTAACTTGATTTTTGTGAAAAATTAGAATTTTTAACATCTATAAAATCTCATATGATTCTCTCTCAAGGTGCTTTCACGGAACTTTCAATACACATCAAATTGAGAATTTCTAGAGAGAGAAAGCATTGAGATATTTTTCTCGTAGAGAATATATTATTTTAATTCTTTATTTATATTTCTTTAAGAGATCACACTCATATATACACTATGAGTGATTTTGGTTGTGTCTCTCTATTTGCTTGATCAACTGTTTGAAGGCTAGTTCAAAGATTTCTTCTTGATTAAGCTACTAGATTGGTTTCTTCTATAACTATTTTGTTGGTGAGGAAGGAGAAAAATATTGCACTACGAATGGGACAAAATACTTATTGAGTGTTCGTGTTCTTCCAGTTACCCTTCTACGAGGATTGTGACGTTAGTCGGGAGTCTGCAGCAATTGGACGAGAGAGTTGCAATAGTAAGCCTAAGATGTTTTGCATCAAGTTATTGTCAGAGTAGAATGAGTGTGAGTCTGTGACAGAGTCTGCTGTACTTTGCTTCGATGATAGTGGATTTGGTTCTCTAAGGCTACAAAACCTCACCCGTGATTTTTTTTTTCGATTTGGGATTTTCACTTATATCTGGTGCATTTGTTTACTTTACCGCACTTTATTCATTTACTTTCTTTGTGGAATTGGTTTAATTTTAATTGGATTTAAAATTGGATAATATGGAAGATTAAGCAAAAAACGAGAGAACCTAATCACCCCCTCTAAGTTTTAAGCCTAACTTTCATCACTACTTTTGCACCACACAACTCACAATTGGTATCAAAGGAGTGTTATCTAACTTGTGAGTAGTTCCTTATGAAGTAATTTTTAAAATAAAAAAAATATTTTTGTTTTCAAAAATCATCATGGAATCTAGTATGAAAGAGGGTGGATTAATTCAGCGAACTTATTTGTTTGACGGTTCAAATTATACTTTTTGGAAGTCTCGCGTGAATACTTTTCTTAAATCTCAAGGTGAGAGAGTATGGATGTTTGTTGAGAATGGATATACAATTCCTACCTTTATCACTGGTACTTGTGATGCCATTGTGACTGTAGTGAAGGATAAGGCAACATGGTCCAATGCTGAGCATGAAGAAGCTAACAATAACAACAAGGGTTTATATGCTATATTTAATTATATTGTTCCATCAAAATTTGTTAGAATATCTGTTTGTTCAACTTTGAAAGAAACATGAGCTATTTTACAAGTAACTCATGAATGTACTACCAAGGTAAGGAAATTAAAGCTACAAATGCTAGCAACCAGGTTTGAAACAATTACGATGGATGAAGATGAGATGTTTTCTAATTTTTATTCTGAACATAATGATATTGTTCAAAGTTGTGCTAACCTTGGTGAAAGAATTTCATCTTTTTAGGTTGTTAGAAAACTCATGAGGTCACTTCTTGATAGGTTCGAAGCTAAGTTGGAAGCTTTAGATGAGATCAAAGATGTTGATTCAATAGATGTGGGATCAATTCAAACTTTTGAGATGAAATATCCAAAACTTCATAAATAAAAAAAAAATTGGCTTTAAAATCCTCAAAGACTTCTAAGTCTCTAAATTTGTCAAATATTTCAAATTCTTCAAAAACTGAAGTTGAAAAGATTGAAAGTTTTGAATATGATTCAAATAATTATGTTACATTCCTAGCTAAGAAATTTAGGAAGATCCTTAAATATGAGAAGGATAAAAGTCTTAGGAAAGGAAATCCTTCTAAATTTCGTAGTCAAGGCTCGTCATCTTAAAGTAAGAATATGAAGAAAAAAGAAATTGATACCTGTAAGAATTTTGAGATCACTTATTGGACATGTGGTGGTAAAGGTCACACGTCAACTCAAAGTTTAAGTCCTAAAAAGAATAGCTTTAGTGCAAAAAAAAAATTTGAAAGATAAAAAGAAAGCCATAAAAGCTATTATTTTTTAGTCTGATTCTTCTGCTGAGAATGATGCTCTTACTTTTGTTACTTATTTTGATGATGATACTGCTAATGATTCTTCTGTCGAGAATGATGCTCTTACTTTTGTTACTCATTTTGATGATGATACTACTAATGATTCTTCTTCTGTCCTAGGTGAAACAGAAATGTATACGACTTAAGTCAAGTTGGGTCTGAAGATTCAAAAATTGAGCAATCAGATGAAGAACCATGTGAAATCAAGCTGCAAAAAATTTTTGAGAATTATTAAAGGCTTATAATGAGAAGTCTAAGAAGCTAAAATAGATGAAAATTGAAAAAGAAACTTTGAAGAAAGAGAATGAAGAAAAACTAAAGTTGATTGAAGAAAACAAATCTAATAATCAAAATCTTTGAAGTAAAGTCAAGTTTCTCGAAAGCGAGGTAAATCAAGCTGTTTACGCTAGAGATACTCTTATTACTAAAATTAATTTTCTTGAGTTTGAATAAAAAAAAATCATAAAAGAAATTGATTGCATTTACTTCTAGTTCAGTCTTTGCATGCTATTGTTGTGTCAAATGTGTTTCATTGTACTTTTTGCGGTAAGAATGGATATAGTCAACACTATTGCTATAAAAATAGAAAATATTCTAAATCTGATTTTCATGTGCATAATTCTTTTTCTAAGAATAGAGTTTATGTTAAAAAGTCAAATAATTGGAAGAAACTCAAAAATTCTCAAGCTAAAAAGAATTCAAATAAGAAGAAGAATGTTTCTGTTTCTCCGCAATATTTTTCTGATAAGTTGCATGTTAAAACAATTTGGATGAGCAAGGAAGATTTGAATAATTTTGTGCCTGTTGATACTATAGAATTTATTCTTAATAGGTCTTTGGGTGAAAAACCCCCTAACTGAGGTTATTAGGACTTTTATGGTCATGGACTGAACTTATGTTCATTATCTATTTTCAATTAGACCATATCTTTTAGATTAAGTTAGGATTTTATTTTTGATTATTTTTATATGATAATCATGATAATGTGAAAATTATATTTTTCTATGAAATAATTTGAATTCTCTATATTTCTGTTTAAGTTCATTTTGATTTGTGAATACATGATTGGGACACTTAGTCCATACAATTTGTGCACTAGTCCAACTCTAAGAGAATTGCTTGAAAACTAATGTGAAATTGACTAGAGTATATTGTATGAGTAGCATTGAAGGCTTAAATGATCAATGAAAAAAATGAAAAAATATATATTTATTTCATTCAACATAAAAAGAGAAAGAAAAATAATGAAAATAATTACTTAAAATCTAAGACAAAATGCAAAAGGCTACATTCGGGATTTGTTCGAAATTACCACTACGACATAAATCTCCAATGAGATATCTTTTAAAGAAGTTGTTTTGAGGAAATAACTAGCTGCCCGTAAGAGTGAAAGTCATTGTGTTAGAAATAAAAAAAAATAAAATTCAATGAGAAAATATTTGATTATGTATGATTTTATTTGTTTATCGTCTAATGTGTTTTAGAAAATGAATCAAAGGAATTTGATTAATTTTTGATGATATTGGATTTCACACACATACATGAATTTGTTAGATTAATTTCTAAATTTTTATAAATATTTGTGTATTAGAAATTGTGCTATGATCATGAAATTAAATATGCATTTTATTGGCAAATTTATGGGTTTTAAAATTGTGCAATTGTGAATTTCTTGAATTTTTTAAAAATTTTAGAACTCATTGTTATTTTATGTGAAAAATCTGCTTGATCCATATAAATCTCTTCATCGAGTTCTCCACTGAGAAATGTAGAATAAAGCTAACCCTTTACATCTATCTTGTATATTTCCAAGTCCAAATATACGATAATGGCCATAATAAAGCTAATTAAGGCAAATCTCACCACAAGACAGAAAGTTTCCTCATAATCTACACCCTCATATTGGGTGTAACTATTCACCACTAGGCTTGCCTTATACCTTTCAGTGGAACTATCAGCTTTACACTTTACTTTTAGAACCCATTTATTCTCAATAGTCTTGCACCTCGGTAGAATGTCAACCAAGTTAGTCCTAAGCATGGTTAATCCTCATAGACTCCACCTTATCATGCATTGCAAAAGTCTACCATTTACTAGCAGGAGATGAGAATGCCTTTTGCATAGTATTAGACTCTTCATCGTTATGTGGAGTGACCATGAAAGTTTCCTCCTCAACCTAAAAATGGCGACAAGGGACAGTTCCATGTTTGCTTCTACGCAACTGGAGATTATGTGAATCTTTATCCATTGGAACTAGTCCATTGGTGGGCAAGTCACTTGTACTATCCTTAGGAATCTTAGAAATTTTTTCCTCATTCTCAACTAAGTGACTTGGTACGCCTTCCTTTAGATACTCTATCACATAGACCTCTAAATAATTTTCACTTCTTCTCGAGTAAGGAATATCCTCCTCTAGGAAATCCATGTTATGTGACTTAATTTCAGTTACTCTTCCGTCTGATTCCCATGGCTGAAAATTACCTAAATTGGGCTTTTCGTTGGTACACATCTCATATAGGGTAGAGGGTACTACCTAAGAGGGCACAAGATTAAGAACATAGGCAACAGTCAATAATTCATCTCCCCAACAAGAAATGGGAAAGTTTGCTTGCGCCTTCATTAATGTAATTATGTCTAACAATGTACAATTCATTCTCTCTGCTACACCATTATGTTTTAGAGTAATAGGAAAAGTTAACTGTCTAATAATCTCCCTTTCTTCACAAAGCACTCTCAATTGCTTGGATAGATACTTAAGTCTGGGTAAGTTCTAAGAGCCTTAATGCTCTTGTCTAATTGGTTATCAACCTCATTGAGATAACGTCTAAAATAATCCAATGCTTCTGACGTATAGGAGATCAAATAGATTTTACCAAAGCGCATGCAGTCATCTATAAATATGATGAAATAGGTTGCTCCATGCCTTTTCTTGCCCTCACATTCATTAGGTCACATACATCTGAGTATATAAGCTGTAATGATGCAAATGTCCATTTTGTTCTGTTAAATGGTCTTCTGGTTGCCTTTCCTGTAAGGCAATGTTCACAAATAGGTAAGGTGACTTTAGTGAGTGGGCCCAAGAGTCCCTTTTTAGCTAACCAAGCCATCTTTTTTTTGTCCTATGTGTCATAATCTCACATGTCATCTCACATCATCAATAGAAACATCACCATTAGATGCAATTAAAGAAACAAAGTTATTGACATTATTAAAACTAGAATAATCAACATCCAAGAACATAAAACCATTATAAAGGTGACTAGAACCATAGTTAATTATTCCTAAAAAAATCCTGACAAGTTAACTCTCAAACTGAAAGGTAAAGCCCAAACTCAACATACTTATAACTGATAACAAGTTTCGCCAAATTTATGGAGCATAAAATACATTATAGAGATATAAAGTGTGTCTATGTCACATATCAAGCTTGTAAGTGCTAACCCCGAGCACCTCAACGCTAGATTCATTCCCCATATAAACTTTTCTGTTTCCAGCTAAAACTCGACGATACTCCATGAACCCAACTTTTTCCTCATGATATAGTTAGTCGTTCCTAGGTCTACAACCCACGAATGAGGAGAATGAGCAACTACCAATTAATTAGACACATAATAGTTAGTGTGAAAAATTAAGTTAAAGAGTACTTTATTTGGCTTAGTGCATTCACGAGCGAAGTGTCCAAGTTTGTCACAGTTAAAGCAAGACATCTTAGCTTTATCTTTCTTTCTGACGCACTTACCTCTCTTGCATTTAGCAACATTGGCTCCTTTTGGACACTAGTCCATCACCTATTCCATGTTGTGAAGCACCACTAGCTCTCTTGCACTCGGACCAAGATGTTCGGTGCTGTTTGCACATAGTTAGTTCCTTGGGGTTTACGGGCATGCTAGAGTTCTTGTTGAACCGAACTCAGGGTGCGGTCAACATATTCTATTGATTCGACCATCTTGAGTGATGACCTGATGAGAAGCAGAAAACGTCGTTGATCAGGCGATTATAAGAAGGCAAGGGAGGTCCCTCCTAGGTTCTCTGCAATTCCTTAGATTGGCTAAGTACTAAAAATTTCACGTCATGATCGTTTGTCAAACGATGGGTATGGATTTGTTAGGGTGGTCGCGTATGAAGATTCGGGTGAATACCTATATAATGCTAGAGATGACTCAATATGTAAATTAATATAGGAATTAGTGTTGAACCAATCCCATTCATCATCATTAATTGAGTAATCACCACCGTAATCAACCCAATGATCCATTGCATTTGGATTATGGGAAGATAACAATAAAAAAAATACACTAATGGAATTAAAGGTGCAAGGAAATTAAAAACCAGTAAACACTTGTGGCAAAGGGTTAGGAGTGCAAAGTTTGTAAGCTCCATAATCCATATATGGCTTAAAACAATCATCTAAACAATGATATTTGAGATTTTATCAAGTCATTATCTTTAATGGGATTATGGTGATCGATAAAAATCACTGTATATATATCAAATGGTCCAAGGGTAGTCTCCTTATACTGTCATTGTAAGTTGACAACATGTTGGTAGGAAATGATAAGGAGTTGATTGTCACCACTAAATAGTGGTTATTCTCTACTTCTGATATGAAGGACAAGGGTGAGGCAAGCTATGTGTTCTGAGTTAACATCCTTAGGGATCATTTTAAGAAACTTTTTGGTTTGTCTCAAAAGACTTATATTAAGAAGATTCTAGAATGATGATAGATACAGAGCTATAAATCCATAGACACTTCTGTCATTAAAGGCTAAAGCCTGAGCCTTGAGATGGGTACTAAGAATCCTAAAGAAAAAGAAAGGATGGTTTGTGTTTCCTATTAAAGAGCATTTGGTAGTTTGTTGTATACTATAATGTGCACTTGACCCGACATATGTTATCCAGTTGGCTTGGTCAGTTAATATATGTTTTTTTATCCATGTTTAGATTTGTACCTAGTTGACTATTGTAATGCTAATTAGGGTGGTGATCTAGAACACAAGTCTACGTCTATGTGTGCTTTCTTACTCAGTGGTGGAGCCATTTCTTGGAGCAGTGAGAAGCAATCATGTGGTAGAGTTTGTGGCTTGCATAGTTACTATACAGAAAATTACTTGGTTGAGGAAGTTCTTTAAGTATCTTGGAGTTGTTACACATGTTGATAATCCCGTGACAATCGATTGTGACAGCATAGTTACACTTGCTTATGCTACAGATCCTAAATACCATTGTCAAACCAAGCATATAGATGTAAGGTACAACTTCATTAGAGATATTGTTATGTTGAACACAAGTGATCTTGACACACATTTCTACGAGTCGCATGTTTGCAAACTCCTTGATTGAGCCTATTACTAAAGATGTTGATATGACTTATGTTAGAGCTTTAGAGCTACGTAGACTGTGATTGATGTATTTTTTGAAACCAGTTGATCACTTATTTATAACGACTTTGGAATATTTATGTTGTTGATCCATATATTCTTTTTGGTCATTGTTACATTAGTGATCATTAAGTTATGAACATTACATGTGAGATAGAATACACACATATATATTTGATAGGAGGTATGTCACCAGGTTTTGATTGGGTCAATCACATGAGCTGCCTTTGGCACTTGTGATAAGGATCAAAGATTATATGCTTTTGTCATAGTGCTTTAGTGCTTGTGATAACAAGCAAAGATAACATGCTTTAGTCATAGTGTCGTATTGGTTGGAGCCAAGATGATGTCTGATGATAGAGACCGATAATGAATATGCTCACTATTTATTTTACCTGCATGATAGCCGTATGTGAGATCTTAATTTTGGCGCTAGCAAGCAAATAAAGAACTCGAGTTAGGCGTTTGTATAACTAGTAGACTAAGATTTGTACAGTGTTAGAGTTTGTGACATACACTATTTTGGAAGAGTTACCCCACTGTTGCATGTATTCCATACTATATGTGCTTTGCAACCATTTGTAGAAGTGAGTGAATGGATCCTTGTTTCCTCATTGTGTGAGTCCAAAGGACATTACAAAGGACCAACCTTGTACCATTTGTTACCTTTGACTATGCTATAAGGTAAAAAGTTGATGCTTAGCTACTTTGGCATGTTGCCTACAGTCATATTTGACTCGATCTTAAAGGACATTGCTAGAAAAATGGTTAGTTCTGAGCTAAGTGGCATGAGGGCGAAATGAAGATCATTTGAGCCACATCACTGCTTTATATTCACTTTGGACAACTTATGTTACCTCGTTGGAGTTGTAATATAAGAATGGGTATATTGCTAGTCCTTGAGGGCTTAAGCATAGCTCTTTAAGGGATTAGAGATATTTGAACCAATTTGACTAGATGGATCTGGGGTATAATGAGATACTATTTGTTATCTTTAATGATTGATGTCTCTATACTGCTTCTTTATGAGTAGCTAGTTTAGAGCTCCCACATGCAGGTATTTTCGGCGGTTGCACGGTCCATTAGCTTGTAAGAATTGTCTCGATAATTGGGCATTTGAGAAAGAGATATGGCAACATCGTGCACACCATGTGCGAGTGGGAGATGTTGGACTTTTGGTTTGGACCCAAACTAGGGCGCCCTTGAGTGAGCCCTACCCGGTTAGGACACCTTAATGCTTCTCTTGGGGTTACGAAATAAGACAATATAAATATGTTATATTGTCTAGTTTCTATATATGCAAGATATGCAATATGGCCACAATATCTTATAGAAAACCTAGTTTAGAAAATCTCTCTTTCTTTGTCAATTGCCTTGGAGATCACAAAGAATCTCTTGAACTATGGAATAGAGGATTGCACTCGTCTTCATAATGTAGTTCCACCTCGAGATCAAATGAGGCTTTGAAGGCACGTGAAACAACCGGTTTATATATATATATATATAGCATCTCCATTAAATTTATAGAAATTTTAACATTATTGGTTCAAGGGTTACAACTTACAACTCAAAGCCATTTGGATGGATAAAGAAAAGGGAGGTTAGACTAGAGTTGTAGTCTTAAGGCACATCTAATCAACGATTGTTACAACAACAAGTAAAAGGTGACCCAAAATATCCCATACACACTCCTCCCTTAGGATATCCTTTCTGGATGCAGTCGCTATTGCACTTGTCTGGATTTTTTGGACAAACCCCTATGCACACAGGCTCCACTATGTCATCTTCTTTAGCTGCTAGCCCTGCAATTTAATTACACATACATTAAGGGAAATATATATATATATATATATATATATATATATATATATATGACAATTACAAGCTCTACCAATAAATAAGTCTCCATCAAGATTAAATTTCGTGATGTACAATAAATTTGTTTCGTAAATATATTTTTCTTAGATTATTCGAAATGATTTTTGAAAAAAATAAATTATTCAAAATGATTTTGACTATTACATAAGTGATTATTATTCAAATGACTAGGATTTAACTAACTTGGTGAAAATAATTGTTTGGTTAGTACACAACATAAAGAAATGAATTTTTAGGTTTTTATTATCAAATATGCATCTGTTCAAAAACGAATCTACTGAAGACTAATTAGGATTCGAATTTAATCAATTCATTATTTATACAATTACAAAATAATAATTTCTATTTGATCAATCAAACAAGTATTTATAAAACAAAAGCATATAATCACTAAAAATCACTTAATCAGGTTAATATAATTCAAGCCAAGCATCTTGTCAACAATATATATATATATATATATATATAGATATATATATCTATATGCCCACACACATAAATATTTATATGTATTACAGAAGTTGATATATGAATTAACCTGAACTTAGAAGCAAAACAGTGCATAGAATTGCCACTAAGAATCCAATGCTCTGAGAACTACCGTTTTTCGCCATTCTTGTATAGAGAATTTGTTTTGTTGTATCTCATATTTTTGCTAAAGCCTAATTTATAGAGTTAATAAATCCTAACAGTAATCTTTTGACATAAATCCTAATATTAATCACAATAACAGCTCAGGAGGAGTAGATATTTATGACATAATTAATTACGTTTTGCTTCTTTGTAGAAAAAAAAACTTCCAATTAATATGTTTATAAAAATATATAATACCTACATACCCATTTAATGCGCTAATATCTTTATGGTTATGACTACAATTAAGTCCTGAGTATAATCTTATTAAATAATATAATTGCCTACTTGTTTTATTGTAGAAAAGGAGAAAATTTTCATTATGATGACAAATGTACCTACAAATTCAATTAATGACCAGGCTCGAATCTTTTGACATTACACTATAATGTATTTATGTTAGCAACAACATTTTAAATACTTCATAAGCAAATAAATATCCACACTTCCCTGTTTATAAACATCACTTAAATAAATATATATATATATATATATATATATATATATATAATATAATATAATAATTGTACCAAATAAATATTCATGGTTCATGATTTTTTATCAAACAGAAATGTTAAAAGAAGTTTTGCTTATGGGGGATGGATAAAAACATATAGGCAAGCACTCTCTAATAAAAGGTAGTTTAGTATATTTAATAAATTACAGAAATAATATGGTAATTTTGCAGCATAAATGGGGCTGGAAAAATGGTACATATATGTAGTTGGATATTAGAGAAGCAGTGCAACAGTACACTGCATTAAATTGGACCATCATGGCTTTTTTTATTTTTTATTTATAAAGAAAATAATGTTGAAAATTAATCCATACTCAACTTATAGAAATCAAGAATACTGCAATTAATTAAAGAGGAGATTTTAATTGACATACTTGATTGATGATTAAGCTATAGAATACATTTAGATTTCCGCAAGAGATTATTAGAGAGTTCTACCTCTTTTTGAGAGTTAAACCCTTATTTATAACAACAACAGGGGGGGCGGCTTCTCTACAAATAAAATACCTAAGTCTCCCTTCCTATCATGGAGACCTAGATATCAATGGTTAGGATTAAACTCCACCAAATAAAGTTGAAAAATCACAATCCAACGATGTAAATATTATACTGTCAATTAGACCACAATCGACAAGTATAACCCCAACCTATCAAATAACAATAATTACATTGTAATCCAATTTTAGATATAGTGCATAAGACCACAAATAAAATATTTCATTTATTAAAATATTCTAACAATCTCCCACTTGGTTCATGCACTTTAAGTTTTATAAAATGAAACTATGGATTACAACACTTTAGAAAAGTCGAGTGACCACTCATTTTATTTTAGAAAAATACAATTATCGAAACAGATGGGTTGAAACTTTAAAACACTCTCTTCCATAGACTTCCTCAATAGTGGATCATTGATGCGTAGACAAGTAATATATTAGTCTAAACAGTTCCATGGTCTCAAAACTGATTCCATCTAGGATTTGAGCAAATATAGTGATTTTTACTGCATTTCATGAGATGCGCAAATTACATGTGGTCTAAACGCACACCTCACTATCCGCCCTACTTCATACCATCACAGTATATCACCTAAACATATTACAGCAAACCGCCAACCTTCTATCCAGTGTGAGGGTTTACCGATATGGAGTCAATCTCATATCTAGCCCAAGCTACCCTCATGGAGTGTGAAACACTCCCACAGGCACTTTAATAATTATGTTTGGATTTACCAATGTGGTGACAATCCCACATCTAATCCAAACACCCTCATGAGTGTAACATCACTCCCAAGCAAACATAATAACACGTGCATTAACTATATATAAATTAATATAATAATAACGATGCATCATAACTTTATTTTGCATGCAAATAACTGTCACCAAAAGGCATAAATAAACTGAAGAAAAATAACTATTACCATAAGGTGTAAATAAGCTGAAAGCTAACTGCAATATAACATGATATAAAACAAGTATTAGACGTCATAACACAATGACTCTCGAACACCTATCCAGATCACGTGCTCCTTAAACAATTTACAGCTAAATACCTTTAATGAGAGGATTTGCAATAGTATTTTACATGGAGAACCTCAATAGAACCTTCCTTAACTTTCTCACACACGAAAAGATGCTTTATATCAATGTGTTTATAACGCTCGGTCAACTTTTCATCTTTCACATACTTTATAACAATTTCATTATCACAGAAAATGTCATAGGCTTGTGTATAGAGTCCACAACTTTCAAATCTATAATAAAAATTACTTAGTCACATGGCATGTTTGGTTGTTTCACAACAACTAACCAACTCTACATACATAATGAAATATGTGACTTCTTAGACATTTTCCATGAAACAGTTCCTTGAGCTAGCATAAAAATAAATCTAGAAGTGGATTTTCTACTACTCGAGCAATCTGCAAAGTCAGCATCGGAATAACCAACTATCTCAAAGCAGTCTAATTTCTTATAGATCAACATTAACTTTTTAGTTCTCTGGAGATACTTCAAAACTTTCTTCACTACCTTCGAATAAACAATGTGCAGATTTTGCTAACTTGACTTCTCACAAAATCATTATTGATACACTTTTATTCTGACAACATATTCTTTTTTAACACCTTGAACCTCACTTGGTACACAAATTTTTATTCCAAAAGTTTTCAATACTTTATCAATTCATGCCTTTTGAGAAAGTCCATATTTTTTCTTGTGGTGCATGTATCACATGAATGTCATTACAAACTAACAAAATATCATCAACATATAAGACGAAGATAACAAATTAACTCCCACTGAACTTGAGGTATATGCATTAGATCACGATATTCTTCAGGTTGAAACATGTAAATCACTTTCTTAATGTCTCCATTGAGGAACATTTTCTATACATTTTTATTCTGACAACATATTCTTTTTTAACACCTTGAACCTCACTTGGTACACAAATTTTTATTCCAAAAATTTTCAATACTTTATCAATACATGCCTTTTGAGAAAGTCCATATTTTTTCCTGTAGTGCATGTATTACATGAATGTCATTGCAAACTAACAAAATATCATCAACATATAAGACAAAGATAACAAATTAACTCCCACTGAACTTGAGATATATGCATTAGATCACGATATTCTTCAGGTTGAAACATGTAAATCACTTTCTTAATGTCTCCATTGAGGAACATTTTCTAGACATCTATCTAATGCAATTCAAGATCATAATGTGTGACAATGGCAAAATGACTCTCAAAAAGTCATTTGATGAAACTAGAGAAAATTTTTAGAGAAATCATCATCTTTTATATCTATCATACACCTCAAAATCATTAAGTATAAAAGAAACTACGAAGTTCTAGACTCCCACTGAATTCATGCATCCTCAATAAATTTTGCAATGACATGTTTCAACAATTTTCATATATTTAGAGGGATAATAAAAATCATAACCAAAAGATCTCTCAAAATACTCAATAAAATAACAAGTGACGGTGTAAGGATCAAGTTTCTTAATATCTGGATTATACAATTTCACCTCTATAAGGCATCCTCACACATGTAAATGTATGAGACTGGGCTTACGGCCCATTCAAAACATTAAGATATGTAGTAAAACACTACGATTCACACCCTCCATATCTATAAACTTAAAATTTGCATTTATTCTGCATCTTCCTCTTGACACAGTCAACACATAAATTATAATCTGAAAAATTAGTAGTCCAATAATCTCATCCTTAACCAAGCGTTCATGTCTCTTTCAAGAGATATGCCCCAATCCCTTATGTCATAGCACATATTAATTATCTCTAACAAAATACAATTTTATCCGGAAGGTATCGAGCCCATAGATAAACAAGAGGCATGTATGATCTCTCTTGAATCAATCCTCATATATATTCAAGCACGTTTACCTAATTGGGCTCAAAAATTACCACAATAAATTTCATACATGCATTGTTTTTCTTCAACTAAATCTTAAAATGGTAACAGTCTTTCTTTTGACGCCCTTTCATTTTGCAGAACCAGCATTCATCATTCCTATGATCATGCATTTTTCTTTATCGTTCTACTTTTAACTTTTCTGTTTAGCCAAATTTCATTTCTCGCAGTTTATTTTCTTCTAGAAAAATTCTTATAGCTATTACTTATGGCAAGATGAACTGCCCTTACTTATGTCATAACACATATTAATTATCTCTAACAAAACACGATTTTATCCGAAAAGTATCGAGCCCATAGATAAACAAGAGGCATGTATGATCTCTCTTGAATCAATCCTCATATATATTCAAGCACGTTTACCTAATTGGACTCAAAAATTACCACAATAAATTTCATACATGCGTTGTTTTCCTTCAACTAAATCTTAAAATTGTAACAGTCTTTCTTTTGACGCCCTTTCATTTTGCAGAACCAGCATTCATCATTCCTATGATCATGTATTTTTCTTTATCATTCTACTTTTAACTTTTCTATTTAGCCAAATTTCATTTCTCGTAGTTTATTTTCTTCTAGAAAAATTCTTATAACTATTACTTATGGCAAGATGAGCTGCCCTTAAGTCACTTCATTTCATTGACACAAAAAGTGCTAACAATCGGTTAATGTCATTTTTTTTTTATCTCTTGTGAATTATATTCACCTTGAAAGTATCAAAAAGACCTAAACAGAGAATTAATATATCACTATGTGGACTAGTAACTCATCATCAAATGTGATTCTTTGCTTCCTTAAAACATTAACCAGTTTGCACATCATATAAATGTGCTCCCTCACTGAACCATTGCCAACATATCTGACTGACATGAGTTTTGTTAGCTAATAATAATGTAGGTGCTTCTTGATGCCAACAAATTACTTCTTGATCTTGATCAGATCAAGAAAATCCTTGATAGTATCAAATACTAGAATACCACCCCCATAAGTCACACAAATAGAAGCACAAATCAACTTTATGGCAATTGAATTACTTTTAGTCCACTTAAAATATAACAACCTTACTACCTCAGAAGACTCTGCAACCAGCATAGAGGGTTTCTCCTTAAAAGATACAAACTAATAATATTATTATTCTAAGAAACCCAACATAATATCAATAATTGTCCTCTAGGCAGTATAATTTGAATCATTCAGTGGTTCAATCCCTGTAAACTATCTCTGAATTGTGGAAGCGTCTATAACCTCAATACATGTTATATTAAATAACACCACATAAACAATATATAAAATAATATGTCACAGCTTTAGGGATTATCACTTTAATTCGTACTTGGAGTTTTAAGTCGAATTTATCAGGGTGTTTTACTATGTGCAAAACCTTCCACCCTGCGGGAACAGGTAAGATGTCATCTAAAAATCACCTTTGGACAGAATTTTAAATACATTTATCCCCCAAATTTGCGATTAAATCACACATATACCTAGTTGATTATGCTTGAATTATTACTAAACACTTCCACTACCTTTGGGCAAGAGAGTTATTTAGTTCTAACCCAAATACTCTCAACTATTCTACTTACTTATCATACATTAAGATATCACTGTAAGACCTTAAGAAGACCAATATTTGTCTTCAAAAATTTCAAAAATAATAACTTACATGAGTGAATGTCACATTTGGGCAGGCATCACTCACTTTGGATACTACCTTGAAACGGTCATTTTACCAGTTCTCCTAAACCCCAAGGAAAGACCTAAACTTTAAAATTTCATTTTATTTTGGGTTGACAAATTTATTTATAATGCACATAAAAATAAACCCAAAAAATTATGGAACAATATTTGAACATGGATCAAAATAACTTGAATATAAATAAAAGAAATATATTTATAATTATCCATGCACATAAAAAAAAAAACCCACAAAAATGTGGAACAATTAATTTCATCTTAACATAAATGACTTTAATATAAACAAATAATGATTTAATTAACGGTATAAAATCAGTAGGTTATCCATATGTACTCATCTAACATATATGCTAGAAAAACCATTATAGTTACAACATATATATATATATATATATATATATATATATATATATATATATATATATATATATTCTACCCAGTCCGCATAGGAGTAATCAAATTACTGTATCTCTTAATTCTGGACTACTTCCATTGATGACATCATTGCTTAAAATATATATATATATATATATGTGTGTGTGTGTGTGTGTGTGTGTGTGTGTGTGTGTTAAAGCATAAAGATAAGAAAAGCTTTAACCTTTCTGTATGTTAGCTTGTAAAGGCAAAACAATAAAATTGTTGATTCATACACATTCTCTGTACATGAATATACAAGTGCTGGATAAAACATCACTTTATAAAATTATTTAATCAATGCACGAAAATCAAGATTACATAATCTCATATTGTTTGTTTCATAGCATAGATGCTGACCAAAAAAAAAAAGGTAAACAATCATATACACCCACATATATCTAACAGTGGGTATTTCAAACCAAAACAACAAAAATAAGTAAAACCTTTCAACACTCTATTCTATTGCAACAATCCTAATTAAGAACGAATAAATCAAAGCTTTAAATCTACTAAATTGTCATGGGTCAACCCAGGAAAAAAACAACCAATCCAACATTAAAAAAAAATTATTTCTTAATTTCTACAAAAAAAAAATTTTAAACTCTAACCATGGCTCTGATACCATCTGTTGGAAATTAATCCATACTTAACTTGTAGAAATCAAGAATACTGCAATTAATTAAAGAGGAGATTTTAATTGACATACCTGATTGATGATTAAGCTATAGAATACCTTTGAATTTCTACAAGAGATTCTTAGAGAGTTCTACCCCCTTTTTGAGAGTTGTTCTTCGATCGGGCTGAATAAGGGTTTTAAAACCCTTATTTATAACAATAACAAGGGGGGACGGCTTCTCTACAAATAAAATACCTAAGTCTCCCTTCCTATCATAGAGACCTAGATATCAACGGTTAGGATTAAATCCCATCAAATAAAGTTGAAAAACCACAATCCAACGGTGTAAATATTATACTATCAATTAGACCACAATTGACAAGTATAACCCCAACCCATCAAGTAACAATAATTATATTGCAATCCAATTTTAGAAATAGTGCATAGGACCACAAATAAAATATTTTATTTATTAAAATATTCTAACAAATAATACTTAGGCAAAATTGTTAGACAGAAACTTTTACAATAATTGGATATATGTGGTGAATGTATGTGGTGGAGTCTATCACATGCATCCGATATATGTAAAAGTTTATGCATAACAATTCTGCCTAAATAACAAAGGCATAATGATACTTAGCCAGAATTGTTATGCATAAACTTTTACATTCATTGAATGCATGTGGTGAGTATATGTGATAGAACCTATCACATGCATCTAATAAATATAAAAGCTTTTTCCTAACAATTATGCCTAAGTATCATTACCTTTTTTAAATAAACTATTTTGTTTTAAACAAGCAACCCCTAAATTACTTTATTTGACAAACAACACCTTGAACAATCATCAGCTTTGCTTACACCTCCTTGTAATGATATTGCACATGCGGCCACGTGACCTTTATATTTTAGTAACGATAAAAAAAAAATACCCTTCTGCAAATCAACCATACTACTTGGAACAATGTTGTTTTATCATCTGGGGAAAACTATCTTTTACCTATTTGTTAATGCCCTTTCATGATATGACCTTATTCGCATTTTTTCCGTAATTCATGAAATTATTTGCAATGATTAAGATTTGAGTAGGAGTCATTTGTCCAACTTTATCCAAACAAAAGTTAAGATTTACTTACGAGTGGAATGCCAATTTAACTCGTCTCATCTTGTTTCTATTGGAACGAATTTAGAATCATCCTAATAGGATTAGAGACAAATTTAGAAAGAGAGTTTAAAATTCACCAAATCTGACTTCACGTCAATTAATTATATATGAATAAATATTATTTTATTAACTATAAATTGTTTCCTTTATTTTGTATGATAATTTTAAATTTAGTAACATTTTTTGTTATTATGATGGTTAAATACTTGACTATACTAAAAGAAAAGTACAAAATTTATTTTAATTTTTTTAAAGTTTGAATTGTTTTTCTTTAAAAAATATGTATATTGGGGTGCCCGAATTCGCTCCGACTCCAATGTGAAGTGAGGTAGGGTAGGTTTGGAAAAAGATTTTTATTCATGAGATGAGTTTAGGTAAGGGGTGCCCTGAACCGACTCGCCCACTCTTGTAAATATTGTTCTTTATGCACACTCTCCTATTCGGTGCTCACAATTTTTCTTAAAATGCGTCTACAAGGTTAGGAGTGTCCACATATATAAGCCTTAGCATCTTCTCCCCCAAGGTGATGTAGGAATTGACAATCATTCTCTCTTGAACCCAACTTCCTCTCTAGCGTGACCCTTATGGGCTTGTGCACGCTCTCCCATTTTTTCCTTCCTTGTGTGTACATGCCCACAACTAAGATTTCCATAATCCACCCCCTTAGAGGCCCAACATCCTTGTTGGAATACTTCTGGTTGGGTCCAACTCTGATACCATTTGTAATGGCTTACTCCACAAGGTATGTTCTACACCCAGACGATGTAGGATTGTGAGCCTTTTAGCCTTTAATGCAGTAGCTCAACAGTGGTTTTTTCACACTTTTGAGTCTCCACAATCCACCTCCTTGGAGCCCAACGTCCTCGTTGGCACACTTCCAGCTAGGTTCGGCTCTCATACCATTTATAACGAGGACAGTGATTTTTTCACACCTTTAGGTTTCCATAATCCACCCCTTTGGAGGCCTAATATCCTCGTTGACACACTTTTAGCTAGGTCTAACTCTCATACCATTTATAACGATCCACTCATGAGGTATGATATTGTCCACTTTGGGTCTGAGTCTGTATGGTTTTGTTCTTGAATTTTACCTCCAAAAAGCCTTATACCAGTTGGAGATAGAACCTTCCATATATAGCACATTCATTTTCTCCACCTACGTGATGTGGGATCGTGAGCCCCTAATGCAGTAACTCGACAGTGATTTGTCTACTCGCCCACCTACATGCTCATAACTAAGGTCTCCACATGCCCTATCTTAAACTCACCCATAAGTGTGGGGTAAAAGTTCTTCATACCAAACCCATCTCGTTGACATCTTTAATTGACAATTTAGTTTAAACGGGTGATACAAACACACACAAATATAAGGTAATATTATCTACAAAGAGGTTATAGATTATATAAGTGTACTACTATTTTGGCTATAAGATGGTTGTTTAGAAATTGAACCAAAAAACTCAAATAATGAATAGAAAGTGTTATATGAAATAAAAGACTACTATTATAATGGTTCGTCCACCACCAATCCTTCCTTAGAGATCGCAAAACATCCTACTATGTCAGGTACCTATCCCATCCCATCATATTTAAAATGGTTTTGGGATTAATTTAATGGTTTTAGGTGAGGATGGATTTTAGGAGTGAAACCCGCACAGGTGCGGGACGGAGATGGGAGAAGGTCATCCAACCTCGTCCCATTCCACCCCGTTTATATTGAGAATTTATCATTTTATCCTTAATATATATATATATGTATGTATGCCTTAAAAATCATAATCTCCTCATTACTCAAATTATTGAAAGAAAATGATTTGGATAATTTACTTTGGCATGTCAGAAACTTTCAAACTTATCAATGTAATGTTATTTGGTTAATTTGGTTTGAAAGAATGTTTTTTTCATTTATATTTGTAAATGTGACTTTTTAAAATTTAAGTGTAAAAAGTAGGAAGTAGGAAAATTTAAACGAGGGCGAGGACCAAGAATCCCACCCATTTGCTAAATGATTTTGGATAAAAATGAGGCAAAAAAACTTAAACGGGGCGAAAGTGGAAAAGTCCCCCTACCCAAACCTGACCTTTTGCTATCCCTATGCCTGGTGACTGAAGAAACCATTGCTCATGTCACACTCTACCTTGCTCTGCTCTAAGTTTCAAATTAGGGGTTGGCTCAATATTAAGTGCATTTAGAAAGAAAAAAAAAAAATTAACTGTGTTTATCAAATGGGCCTTCTTTGTAATTTTTCTTGGGTTTCCTTGTTGCTGGGCTGGGGTCTCTTGTTCTTGTAAAGTGGGCCCACTAGGCCCAGTGGCACCTTGGGCCTTGTTTTTTGTAAATCTTCATATACAAATATATTTTGCTTCACTCATAAGAAAATAATAAATAAAATAAAGGACTACTATTTAACGAAAAATGAAAAAAAAAAATAACAAATTACACAAGCTAATGTGCATCGAGTCCATGCTGGTGCTCAAGGTCCATTAGAAAAAAAATAACAAACTTAAAATTAAATTTTATAAATAATGCATAGGACCACAAATAAAAATATTTTATTTATTAAAATATTCTAACAGGATCATCTAATCGTTGGAGTAAGGATAAATTAATCTTTACAATCATTAATAACCCTTTTAGGCTAATCTTTTAGCAATCAAACGTTAAATCTAAACTTAGTGGTATTTCTCCTATTTACCAAAGTAGAATGTGGTGGTTAAGTTCTCACATGGATATTAGAATTAGTTTATTAGCATCACACATCAATGTAGAGTTTAATTATAATATTTTATTAAGATTGATAGTATTGCATTGTGAATACCATAAAGTGAATGTTGTTAGATTAACAAAACATAAATTTTATTTTATTTTATTTTTTAAGAAATGCATTGATAATTTAACCATAAAGGAATAAAATCTACATAAAAGGAAATTTTATTTTTTCTCTGAGCCACTATATGAACCACTTTGTTGTTGCTTCTTGGAGTATAAATGGCTGAATGTGAACTGAAGTTGCTCCACAACTTAAACCATATCTTCTTTCACAATCTTCTAGCCAATACCAGCAGGTCCATCTCCTACCACATAACACTTTTCAAGCATAAAGCTTCAGCAGTGGTGGCATCAATAATTCTAGGTAAAATGAAAATAGCTGCCATTAAAATGCAGTCATGAAAATCCCTGACTACAAAGTCACCAAAATCTAATATTTTCTTCTTTTTTATTTTTTATTTTTTATTTTTTTATTTTATAAATTAGGGAGCTTATCTGCCTAAAAATAGTTGGAGGGATGTGTGCCACAAAACAATGGTATATGATAGATTAAATGCTATTAAGCCTAAAAATAAAATGAAACTACTAAAACACTGACTTATTATGGGGATTTATCAATTTTATTTTTAAGAAAAGTTAGAACCCAAATTCATGTGATCAATCTACTGGTGGCTAAGAAACAGTACAGTAACAAGCGTAGGGTAGTCCCTTATTGCCTGTGACAAATTGATACACTTGATAGCATGAAAAAGAAATAATTTAACGTAACCAATTATGCCAAATATACAAAGAAGGGAAATGCATTTATACGTACACTTATATAGATAAAGAGGGATCGCTATCAATAAGGATAGCACGAAGAAGAAATAATTAAATGCAATTAAAGGTGTCGAACACAAACATATACACACACATATTTAATGTAACCAATTATGCCAAATATACAAAGAAATGCATTTATACGTACGCTTATATAGATAAAGAGGGATCGCTATCAATAAGGATAGCACAAAGAAGAAATAACTAAATGCAATTAAATGTCTCTCTCACACACACAGTGCTAATCTCTTTTTTCATCGGTGAGCAAAAAATTTTATCTACACTTTGATTAGTGATCATTAGATTAAATCTAATGGCCACTAAACAAATTCACTTACATGTTTTACTAAAATTACAAAATTACTGTTTGTATGTTTTAATTTTGGAATATTAATATTATACCAATTCTTTCCCAAATGTAAAAAAATAAAATTAATATACCAAAACAAACAATTAGTAATACGACTGAGAAACAATCAAGAACTTTTAAAAATTAGAATTATCCCTTCTTCCAATTCTGAAAATTCTGATTTCAATTGGTCGGATTAGGATCCTAGCAAACATCATAGGCTAAAGGTATTCTTATTATTATTATTATATATGTCATTGTTGAATGAATGTGTATGAACAAGTTTGAATGAACTTTTGAATGATTGATGAGAATTGGGCATAAATGTATTGTCCTTTGTCACACCAGTGCAACTTGTTAGCCTCCTGTAAAAACATTCATGCTTATGTTATGAATTAAGCACTTAGTATAGACAAAGTGATTCTCTTTTCAATCTTGTATTTGCATTGTGAGAATGTATATCTGAGAGGCAATTTGACACATTGAGACTGACCGTGAAGATACATGTATGGATTAAGTTTCACCATTTTTATTCATATCATGGATATAAATTTACCATTTATCAAGAGTAAGGGTCTTATGAGGATCATATTTAGTTGTTGATAAAAAATAAACTTATTTGAAGCTTTGCCACCAATAACATAGAAAATACAGAAAAAATAAGGAAAAGAAAATACACGAAAGGAATTACAATTTTTTTTACATTAGGAAAGGAATTGGTGTAATATTAATATTCCAAAATTAAAACATACAGACAGTAATTTTGTGGTTTTAGTAAAACATGTAAGTAAAATTTGCTTAGTGACAGTTAGATTTAATCTAATAGTCACTAATCAAAGTGTGGATAAAATCTCTTATTCACCGATGAGCAAGAGATCAATACTATATATATATATATATATATATATATATTAAAAATAAGGAAAAAAAAACACATTAGGAAAGGAATTACAATTTTTTTTACATTAGGAAAGGAATTGGTGTAATATTAATATTCTAAAATTAAAACATTCAGACAGTAATTTTGTGATTTTAGTAAAACATGTAAGTGAAATTTGCTCATTGACCGTTAGATTTAATATAATAGTCACTAATCAAAGTGTGGATAAAATCTCTTACTCACCGATGAGCAAGAAATCAGTACTATATATATATATATATATATATATTAAAAAGTAATGTTACCATGAGGTCTACCTCATGATAGTTGTTATGAACTCTCTTTTAATTTAGCATTTTTTGGATCCAAAAAAAAAAAGCACAAATTACATGTCATGTAACCAATATTAAAGTGGTCTCACTGAAATTAATAAATAAAAATAGCTAACAATACCATTAATTAACATTATACATGACAGTCAAATATGATAGTTTAATTCGGCTAAATTAAGTCAAAAGAAAGAAAATGTAAAAGTTTGACTGATTCGAGTGATCTACTCTAAATAAATTTTGATATAAAACACTATATAACTTCATACAATCTTCTTCAAATAGTTAGAGGTGTGCTAACATTTATACATGATCATTACAAAAAAAATAAAAAGCTCATGACAACGGTCACGAGGTTGACCAAGTGCTAGCATTACTCTATATGAAAAATGACTTCAAGGACAATGAGAACAACCCAAGGATGGAACGAAACTTCAAACCATCAAACGGGCCAGAGGAGTTCAGTTCAAACCACTTGTGTGGGGAGGCTATTCTCCGAGCTTGTCATATACAAAATAAAATTCCATATAAGAAAACTAGTAAATCACCATATGAGTTATGCACCTAATTAACTTGTCATATCTAAAAGTGTGGGTTGTCTTCATAAGGTCTTTTAGTTGAACCTAAAAAAATAAAATTAGGACCTAAAATATTAGACAATATGTTTATAGAATACGCGCAAAAGAGTGCACCCTTTAGATTTTTGGTAACTAAAAGTGATAACAACCTAATGAATTTTTCCAATGAAGCATAATAGGAAAAACTTGATAATGTGTGTCATAACAAAAATGAGGAGGAAACCATTGATCACTCTGATATAGAACCTAGAAAAAGTAAAAAGAGAATGAAAGAAACAAATTTTGAAAATAATTTTTATACTTTCCTAGTTGATAATGACCATTAAACCTGTAATGAGGCCGTAACTTCACCTTATTTACCTTTATGGAATAAAGCAATTCATAATGAATCGGACTCAATAATTACTAACCATACATGAGAGTTGGTTGATTTACCACGTGTTGTTAAAACCATGGGTTTTAAATGAATTTTTAAAAGGAAATTAAAACTTGATGGGTCAATAGATAAATTTAAAGCACGGTTGGTTTCTAAAGGCTATAAAACAAAGGAAACACCATTTTTTTTTGACACTTTTACTCCTTTAACTAGAATTTCTTCTATTAGAATTTTGATTGCTTTAGCTGTCATTAACAATCTTGTTATTCACCAAATGGATGTTAAAACTGTATTTTTAAATAATGTATTAGAAGAAAAAATTACATGAGTCAACATGAAGGTTACGTAGTTTCTAGTAATGAGCATGAAATGTGTAAATTAGTAAAATCACTATATGACCTAAAACAAGCTCCCAAACAATAATATGATAAATTTGACAGCATGTTAGTATTAAATAATTTCTTGATTAATGTGATAGATAAATGTATATATAGTATATACGTGGATAACACGTGTAATTATATGCTTGTATGTGAATGACATATTTAGTATTGGAACTAATATCGAGAGAGTCAATAATGGCATCTAACTTTGATATGAAAGAGATGAGAGAAACATATGTAATTTTAGTAATAAAATTAACTAGAAAATGTGATGGTGTCATGCTTTCTCATGAGAACTTTGTTGAAAAATACTAAAAAAATTTGGTCACTTTGATTGTAAATCCATTTCCATGTCTTATGATGCTAACTCTTAATTAAAGAAAATAAATAACTAAGTGTATCATAATATGAGTATGCTCAAATTATTGGTAGCTTGATGTATTTAATGAATTGTGCTAGACCTGATATTACAATTTCAGAGGTACTCATTACAATGTGTTAATATATAGTAGATTTCCTACTATACTAGAGGGTTATAACAATGCTAATTGCATCTCTGGTTCATATGAGATGAAATTCACAAGTGGATATGTATTTATTCCAAATGGGAGTGCAGTGTCTGCTTCAATGGCATTATGGTGCACTTCCATAATATAACACAATCTTAACATACAATTTGAACATAAGTTGGTATTTGCATTCAATTTGAACGGTATATAAATTGAAATGAGAGATACCAGACATCACAGGATAATAAAACAAACAATATATGTTAATTAAAGATCACTGACATACCCAATAAGTACTAAAATATTGTCATAATCATAATATCGACAGCAAAGACCAAACTATTGTCTTCAAGCAAGTCAATTTTACATCATCAAAGCTAGAGATTTATAAAAAGCTAGAAAGCACGGAGACTTAATCGAGGTGTCGTACTCGTGTCGGACACTCAGATACTGTGTCGGATACTCTGCGGACATGTGTCGGACACTTTGTACCCGTGTCCTAACATTTTTCTTTTTAGGACATTTCTTGGACACTTCTCGGACACTTCTTGGACACTCCTCAAAGACGTATCAGACATTTCATAACAGTGATATATATTCAAATATTTCGAATGAAAATTATATGATACTAAGTTATAATTAAAATTTAAGCTAAATATATATAGAAGACTAAATAAGTTTAGTTCTTTAATTTATTTTAATCTATTTATCTATTTTTGTTCATAAGTTTATTTGATTTTTAATTGTTTGATGATGAATTGAAGTATTTATATAATGTAGTATTTTTTTATTGAATAATTAATAGATATTAATATATTATATTATTATTTTGTAACTGTATCCTCATCGTGTTCGTGTCTTATTTTTTAAAAATTTTTTCTATCGTCATGTCTGTATCGCATCGTACCCGTATTCTGTGTCTGTGAACATACTTCCCAGATAAAAGTAAATGCCACATGCCAATTAAAACTAATCAATGTGTTTGCAAACTAAACAATGTCTTCCATTGTGTGGCTAGAAGTGGCCTCAATCTCATCCACTTCATTTGCCTCTTTCTCCTTGTACATCAACAAAGCTTGACAACCACTTTCAGTCTTGTCATAATAAGTGATGCACGACTTGTCATAGTTGAAGTGATGCGTTGACTTGAAAAAAATAAATAAATCCAAAACTCAATATTTCAAGGAACCATAACAAAATTAAGGGAACATAACAATATTTCAAATAAATCCAAACTACAATATAAAGTTTCCTTGGAGTGTCGAAATTCTTCGTGACCAAATCAGTCTAGATGAATTTCTAATGAAACCACATTATGAATGGCAAAGACCCACTAATACTTCCATTGTACTACCAAAATCCATGACCTTCAAAATATTCCAATAAACATATATTACAATGGAATGTGGCCTAGTAGTTGTACCATATGATGGATGGAAGTTGTGGATGAACTTCATAACTACATACTATATTCTGTAGTTGTGGATAGTTGTACCATATGATTTACAACTATATCCTATTACTCTTATAAAGGTGTTGCCAATGACACTAGCATGAGCATGTTGCTAGAGAGAGAGAGAAGATGACAAGGAACCATATTAGCACCAATTGATACTTCCAATAGCTATGCAGATATAACATGGGGTCACAAAAGTGAAAATTGGGAAAACCCACTTAATCTTTTAACACTGCACATCAAGATATAAATATTTTGTAATGCACATTAACATAAAACTGAATATGCAGTGAACAAAGAGAGGAACACAAGCCAAGGACCAAAAATTTTAGCTATCTATTATTAGGAAGCTACCATGGGACTAGAAGCGACAAACCAAAATCTCCGGATTTACACAATTAAAGATGGATGTCTATTGTACATACAGAAGTGGAGAAGTGGAGGGCTTTGGATTTATGCTAATAAACAAAATCCGAAACAGTTAATATGTTTAGGCAGAGAGTTAAGTTCCCTTAGGAGGAATTTCATCAAACAGTTTGGCTGCAACAAAATATTACTCCATCTGACACTCAATTTCCATCAAATTTGGCTAAAGACTATTTAAATTATCAAATAGTAAAATCAGAAACAAAGCATTAATGACAAACAAAATCAGTGAACCGAGGGAAAAAGAACCTAACAATCAATAATAAATAACAAGTAGATATGCACAAAAAAATACAGAAGTTTGCTCACAAAAACTTTGAAGGGATAGGGGTGGAATTCTTTATTTTTTGCTCACAAATATGAGGGTAATATTGCCATTACGAAAGTCTTACTTAAAATTCATTTCAGCTTCTGGTCGTTGATGATTTTTCTGCTCGCATATCGTTTAGACTGCGTCTCTCAAATACCCTGCATATATCTTTCAATTCCTTTCTGAGAAGAGACGCTATTATTTTATTTTTTTGGCTATTCTTTCGCTCTTATGCAAATTATAAACCAGAATTCTTTTTCTCACTTTCAGTTCTAGTGTTATTTTCCTGACTCAGTTCTACATTTCTATTAGCTTAACTACTACTTTTGGTTTAGTTCGACTGTTCTATGCTTTTGTTGTTCAATTCTAATATTCACAATTGAAGTTGTTGGACTTCCTTTGTAGTACAAGTACATTTGCAATAAAGTCTCAATAATAAGAGTTCACAAAGAATTGATAGAATCAGAATCATAATAATAAATAATTGAACAGAATTAAATTTATTACGTTTTCAATTCCAGATGCATTAGGACCCAACTGTTATACACGGCTCTTTGAAATCGAAACCCTTAATATATATATATACTAGTAGTTTTTAAATTCTACTGTATTTCTACGTTGTTTCATTTCCTAAAATTGCAATTTTGCAGAAAAAGAAAAATTACAAATTTATGAGTTTGACAGATCGATCTAATTATTTGAATTCAAAGGTCATAATCATATAATATCAGGTTCATGATCATATACAAGATTAATTTCCATTTTACTTTAATTACCGGGATGGTATTTTGTTCACCACATAAATGCCAAAATGGTTCCTATGTTGCACCAAACTGTAAGTGTTAAGATGCATCTAAGTATGTATTTTTCTTCTTTATTTATATGGTTATAGTAAACGAGAAAGAGAGAAAAACACAGTGTTTGCTCAACCCAGTATATAATTAAACTCAATCATTTGATAGTTCAACCACCCCTTACCATTCACATGCATCACATTAATTCTTCATCCCATGTTTTATTTACATGGATCAATATAACCAAAAACAGCAAATGAAATGACATTCCCCACCCCCTAAATATGGTAATCTGAATTACTGAGTAATTTAAGTCTTGATTATTTTGTTCTTAAGCATGGACACATAAATGCAACTCAACAATAGTTCCGGTTCCGGTTCCAGTAAAGCAATTGTTGAGATTGATTGGTTCAGGTTTTGTTAAAAAACGCAAAGAATTGAAATGTATCAACCTTGACATTGACAAAAAAAATCATTGCCTATAAAAAAAAAAAACCAAAAAATATATATGTGAAGGTTTAGACCACACTGATTTCTTTTAGTTATGGTCATCATTGATTCATTATTATGGTAGGTTAAGCAATTGGTACAGTTGTAAAAAGTTGGTTGGATAGATAAATGTGAGGATTTAAATTTGAAAACAGTCACTTAATTTAGGCAACGCCATTGAGTAGTACTGTTCGCATATTGAAGAGGAAATGAGCTCTTGGTGACGAGGCTTCAAATCCGGTGGTTGAGTCCATATGCATTTTATCATTCCTCATGAAAAACTGTCTAGCTAGTGGAGTATTATATATAATCTGCAATATATGTTGCAATTCTTTTTCATAATATCATGCTTTATATATATATATATATATATATATATATATATATATATATATATATACACCAGAGTGTTCAACTACTCTCTGGCGAGTAGGGAGCAGGCTACACACTTTTATCTCTAATCTTAGGATCCAATCCTACGACCATTTGGTTAAAACTATTGTTTAGGAAACTATTATTATTTCAATTATAGTTAATTAGTCTGTGTGGTGAATTGACTATAATGGATTTTCTTAAAATGAAAAAAATCACTTTTTTTAATATCATTTCAATATTTGGTATGTACATTCTCTCTAAATGATGGAGAAAAATGAAAGTTGTAAAAGTTGTTTACAGAAGGAAAAAAAAAGTATCACGAAAATTTGCAGAGAATAAAATTTCTTTATGAATTTTAAAAACCTTTGATTTGTAGGTAGGCAAATGTAGTTCAATACCTCACTTTCAGATTTTTTTTGTGAATTTCGAACTCATTTTTGATGTTCATGGATATGCCATATAGATGATGATGTTTATGTCAAAATCTATTACTCGAGTGCTTCATTCTTGATGAAGGCATAAATGAATTTTTCTTTAAAAGAAAAAATTCACTTTCTTTAATATCATTTTAATATTTGGTATGTCAGTTCTCTCTTTCATTATTCGGAAAAAAAA
Source organism: Cornus controversa (assembly GCA_026545225.1). NCBI lineage: Eukaryota > Viridiplantae > Streptophyta > Magnoliopsida > Cornales > Cornaceae > Cornus > Cornus controversa. Next base: position 43,642,263 of record CM048847.1, on the reverse strand, counting down.
CAAAACTCTAAAATAGCAAAAAATTGTCGATAAATTACAGAATATTTAATTGGGTTCATTTCATGAAAGAACCTATGAAAATTTTCTTTTAAATTATTTTTTGTTTGTAATATCCATACGCCCATATATTTTGTAATATTTGTTTACCCAGATCAAATAAGCTCTTAAAGCCAATATATATTCTTTATGCAATTAAGGAACATTGGAAAAATTATTGAATTCATAAACTCGAGGCCTAAATCTCTTACCATTTATGCATTCATCAAGAATGAAGCACTCGAGAAACAGATTTTGACATAAACATAACATCAAAAATTAGTTCGAAATTCACAAAAAATCTGAAAGTGAGGTATTGAACTACATTTGTCTATCTACAAATCAAAGGTTTTTAAAATCAATAAAGAAATTTTATTCTCTCAAATTTTCATGATACTTTTTTTTTTTTTTTTTTGTAAACCACTTTTAGATTTTTCATTTTTCTCGATCAGTTGGAATGAGAACGTACATACCAAATATTAAAATGATATTAAAGAAAGTAATTTTTTTTCTTTTAAGAAAATCCATTATAGGCAATTCACCGCACAAACTAATTAAGTATAATTGAAATAGTAATAGTTTTCTAAACAATATTTTTAACCAAAACAATAGTTGGATTAGATCCTAAGGTTAGAGTTAAAAGTGTATAGACTTTTCACTACTCATCGAGGAGTAGTTGAACACTTTTATATATATATATATATATATATATATATATATATATATCAGAATTTACCTTTAACTTAAAGTTCAGTGTCAAAAAATGATGTTAATTTATGGCTATAACTCTGTATATAGTACATGTTTTTGCCCTTTATGTTAAAAAGTGATAGTTATAAGATAGACAGGTGTTCATGTCCTCCTCCTGTATGCTCCGAAATAAAATTTCCTGGCTGAAAAATTTGTGGATCTATCTCTCTCTCTCTCTCTCTCTCTATATATATATATATATATATGCAGCTTGATCTCTCTCTCTCTCTCTCTCTCTCTCTCTCTCTCTCTCTCTCTTTATCTATCTATATATATATTATATATATATATATATGCAGCTTGATATAAAAGAGGCAGATATTGAAATTTATAGCATCCAGCAAACTAACTGGCAAGACATTTACTTCTCCCCAACCATATATTTCCAATAGACATCATTGCAACAACTACAGTAAAGTCCAGGCGAGCTGTCATGACTGTGAAGAATCCTTAGTTAAGAAACCCCACCATATCTCTCTCTCTCTCTCTCTACACACACACACGGACAACATTTGAAGGACAAGATTTCAATTAAATTCATATAAAGATTAATAATGATATAAATTTAATTTTTTTTATACTTTTTAATTTTATTTATTGCCTTAGAGTGGACGGTACACTTTATTTCAAGGCACATGCATGTGACACGAAGACTCCTATCTATATCCACCAAATTTGCTCTAGACTTTCACCACTGTACCAAGCAGTGGCCACAAGACTGAGCTAGCTTCTGTGTATGTTAGAGGGAGGAAAGCTATAACATCACATTTAACTCCATTTATTACTCTCAACTGTTCCCCACCGCCTGTTTTCATCTTTAAAAGGAGATTCACAACAGTCATCTAGGTACCAAGGTCGGAGAAAAAGAGTGTCTTGAGAGGGAAAGGTAGAGAGAGAGAGAGATGGCAAAGTGGTGTATCTTGTTAGTTCTTGCTTTAGTAGTAGTACACACTACAGCTGCTAGAAATGTGCCCACTACCAAGGGTGTCAATGACCAAAAGAACTCTAACAAGGGTCTGGATGACCAAAAGAACTTTGTCAACTTTGGTGGACTTGGTGGCTACTCAGGCATTGGTGGTAATGGACTGCCTGTTGGTGGACTTGGTGGTGGCATTGGTAGTCTCGGAGGTCTTGGTGGGACCGGGGGCATCGGTGGGATAGGTGGTATCGGGCTCGGCGGCTTGGGTGGTGTTGGTGGTGGTGTTGGCGTTGGTGGTGGTGTTGGCGGTGGTGGCGGCGATGGCTTAGGTGGTGGCAGTGGTGCTCTTCCATTTCCTTGAAGTTGATGAACTTAGTATGGTGTCTTCAGTTAGTGTTTAACTGTTCCTAGTGTTTGGTTGTTAAGTTAGTTTGTGAGAGGTTGTGTCTGTCTGTTTGACTTTTTGTTTCCTTCAAGTGTGCTTCTGGATTGCTATGTCATTCTGATTAGTGGATCAATATATATATAAAGCTTGCTTTGTTGCGTTCTATATATATATATATATATATATTTTTTTTTTTTTTTTGAATATTGGTGCCGCTAGTTCAGATGTACAGGAAGTTTTGTTTCAGTTCATGCATTGATTTGACATTCCGAATCACCCAACCGGAGACAGGGCCAACGAACCAAAGACAAGGGCCCTTGTCTCTGGTTCGGTTTGGGGATTCAATTTTCGTACATGTCTTCATTTGGTGGTTTAGTTTTCGGCCAGAAATGAATTTTTTTTTAATTTTATTCAGTTTATTTAATTTATTCAAACTCCTAATGTGTCAGAAGGTCTATCATTTTTATTTTACATATCAAATCAGATTTCACAATCGTAAAGCAAATAAAATTGCAAGCTAAACCTAGAGTTTAAAATAATTAGGTCTTGTTGGGTTTGCAACATTCAGATCAGTTACAAAAAAATTGAGTTATATGAGTATGAGTTTGTAAAAATAATAAAAAAATGTTGAGTCTCAGAAAATAAAAAACCTGTTTTCTATTCTTATTCTCATAAAGCTGTTATCCAAAACTCAACTAAAAATTGGTCCAAGTAAACCCTTAATATTTGAACTTTAAACTGGTCAAAGTTCTAAGTATTCAAAGGTGTAAAATACATTTCAATCCTAACACTTCAATCGAGGTGTTGGACTGAAAGCATCCCAACCATAGAATGCAACCATGTGGAGTCAATGTTGGTCCCACATGGTTGCATCTGATCAGAATTGGACCGACACGATTGCTTGTCATTGATGGAATGCTTTTGGTCCGGTACTTCTCTTGAAGTGCTGTACTTATGTATCATAGCGCGTGAGAAAGTAGAAAGAACAAAATCTATTTAACTGACTCGGTTTGGTCAAAGAAGAATATTACAAAAAAATTTGTAACAACACATATTGTAAAAACGCAGTGTACATTATGTACTCCATTCGACTTTGAGCATTATAATGTTTTTTCCGGAAATTGAAGAAATTATGTCTGTGTGTGTATATATATATATATATGTATGTGTGTGAGAAGTAATATGTACATAAGGGCTGTGGTGGGCTAAACCCAGCCTAAAAAAGGCACAAGGCCCAATAATAATTCAGAAGACATTTTACAGATGCCCAACAACTATGTTTTTTATGGATGGAATCTCCAATAATTAATCATCAATCGTTACAACTGTGGATGTTACATGTAATTGCCAGTGTGGTATGCTGGATGGTATCTGTGTACTCATCATGAATGTCAGATGGCTTGAATTCCCCCTTTGCTTAGGGAAATATATACATAAATTAACTCAATATTTGTGAGCATGAGATCACTCAAGTTATATATATATATATATATATATATATATCATGAATTCAGCAACATGTTAGTCCTAATTATTTAGGTGCACGTACGGGTAGTTGTTGTTCAAAACTTCAATATTTCATTGTTCAAATCATAATCCAGTCTGTTTGAAATTTTCTGAAAATCATTAAAGGCAAATCATAAAACATTTTACTAAAATTGAAAAATAATTGGCCAAATGCAATGCTAAAACTTTACCCATCCAACATTTTATTTTAATCAAAAAATTTAAATCATAACGTAAACTTGTAAGAACCTCAAAATCCATTGTTTGAGTTTTTCATGGTCCAAGTTATTTCATTGAAAAGTTCGTGAGACCTTAGAATTATGTAAAAAAAAATTAATTGTAACACTAAAAATTTCGCCTTAAGCCTTGAGATGTATTATGCCCGCCCCACACACACACACACGCCTTAAGCCTTGAGAGGAGAAAGACTTTAGTGCACTTAAATATGCATTACTTCATTAGATTATGTCACTACGTGTCAACATTTAATGAAAAAAACCGTAATGAGCCATGCAAAAAAGTATTAGGTCTTAAATATCATATGCCTTCGTTAAATATCATAATTTTTGGTACATGATAAACAGACAACTTATTTTTTTTATATATATATATATATATATATATTGAGAACTCTTCAACACTTGAATTTGCACATGCAAGAACGAGTGAACATGTCTAGCTGATGACAGGCTCCTTTTGAAGCATGCTCCTTCTTCTTGCAATGTTTTTCACAGTTCTTCGAAACCATACACACTCCAGACCATGTCTTGCTTTGGCGCTCACACAGTTTTTTATTATTGGCAGCTACGAATTCTGCATCACATAACCAAATATGTACAAGAAAACAGTAACTAAGAGAATAATGTGGTAAGAATTTTACTTTTTTCAAACCCAAAAAATAAAATAAAATCGCAGAAGACATATTGAGGACAAAAACAAAAATAATCTAAGTGCGATACAACATACAAGAATGAAAAAGTATGAACATAAACAGCATGATTCATATATTAATTTTAGTGATAATATATTAACATAAGCTTTTAGTTCTAATGTATAACCTAAAGTATGTGTATATACTTGCCTTTGTGTTTATATAGACATATGAAAATGGTTAAATCAATTTATTTATTTATTTTTAGGTAACCCATTTGTTCTACTGTAAACTTAAATTTTCAATCTTTCATTTCAAAAAGACCACTTCCCCACTAAGATGATTCAAATTTGGACTAAAAAAAAATAATAAATTCTCTGATGAGTCCCATGACACCCCTATTGAGTATCAAGCAGTTCAGGCCAATTTTGGCTTGAATAGCAAAGCTCTTATGTAAAGACAAAGATTGATGATTATGAAGACGACGATGATGTAAAATGACATGCTACTAACCAGTGTTGGCGAGGAGGAAAGCGATGAGAAAGACCAGAAAGAACTTAGATGTATTCCCAGCCATTTCTCTCACTTTTTTGTCTGCCGAATAAGGTAAGCATGAAGGGGTATTTATAGGATTGAACATGCTATATATAGCCAATATTAAAATGAGCAACTTTCGGGAATTTGAATGGACAATATTTTACTTGTGCTTGTTAGACCAATGACTAGGTCTAATTTCCCAAAAATTAATGAAAAGAAAGGTTTGAATTGGCAAATGCAACCATTCTCTTCTGGATCCAATCTATGGCCTCTAATGGATTGCATTACAAGGGTAAATCCCTTTTCTTTTTTTCTTTTTTTAAAAGGAAGGAAATAAATCTCTTGTAAGCAAATAGTAGGAAACACATGCACCTCTCTCTCCTTTTATGATGTGTTTGCTTGGAAAGAAGAAAATTGGATAGAAGAGAAAGGAGTGATAGATGAGACATCTCTAGAAAAGAGATTATATTATTTTCTTTTTTTGTTTGGTTAGATGGGATAGAAGAGAATGAGATAATACCTTACTTTGATTGTTAGGAGAGAAGAGAAAAGAAATAAGGAAAGTTTTGTAATTTAAAACATTTATAATATCATTGCCTTTCTTCCTTCATGTCTTCCGTCCAAATTTGAAGGGATAAAAATTTGTAAAAGAGAAAGCATAACTTATCCATCCTCTTTTTTCTTCTCTCATTGCATTTTCTCTACCAAATGAATGAAGTTTACTCTTTCCCTTCTATCTTATCTTCATCCCTCTTCCTTCCTTCCTAGCAAACGAAACATTAAGACCATGCTTGGTAGCACTTTCGATTCCAGATTTTACCTTTCATTTTCATTTTTTTTTAAAGTCACAGTAGAAATCGCATTTGACATTCAGTTTTTCATTTTTGAAAAAATGAAAGTGATATCAAAATTTTAACAATCCTTAGACATAATTTGAAAGCTTCATAACGAAACTTTCAGTTTCAAAATTTAGTTTTTCAGTTCAACTTTTCATTTATGATTTTTTATAAAATACAATAAATAAAAATTTTGCTTGCTCAAAATTATAATATAATACAATAAATTAAAATTTTGTAAAAAATCAGAATAAAAAAATTAAAAAATACAATAAATAAAAAATTGGTTACTAAAAAAATATAAATATAAAAAAATAAAATACAATAAATAAGAAAATTATAAATAAAAATATAATAATTTAATTAAAATATAATAATTACAAAATTATAAGTCAATAAGAATAAAAATCTTTTATAAAATACAATAAATAAAAAATATATATAAGATATATAAATATAATAATAATAAATACATATAATATATATATAAAGATATATATAAGAAGAAAATACAATAAAATAAGAGATATATATATATATATATACAATTATATATAATATATATATGTAAGAAGAAAATACAATAAAATAAGAGTTATATATAAATACAATTATATCTATTATAAAAATATAAAAGAAAATAAAACAATCATATATAATAATATATGACAATTGCCAAAAACATGTAAATAGTTAGAATTTATGACAAATACCAAAAACATGAAGATGCTTAAAAATAATTTTTTAATTAAAATAAACTAAAATAAAGTCCTAACAAATATAATTTCAGAGGAAAGAATATACATTATCACATTTATGTTGGTTAAAATGAGTTTGACCAATATTATTCAAACACAATTTTTAGTCAAAGATACCACTATTTTTTATAAAAAAAAATTAATTTTGGTTTATCAAGCATATTTTCAGATTTGTACTTTCAAAATTTCAACACATATGACGTTACCAAACGTATTCTGCTTTAGACAGAAATAGCAGAATAACAAGTTTTTATATTTCATTTTTCAAAAATTAGAAAATGGAATCCGAGAGCGTTACCAAACAACCCCTAAGAAAAGGTTTAATTTTAATTCCCTTGTACTATGTTTTTGCAGATAATCACCTCAACTATAAAATAAAAATAATAAAATAATAAAAAAGGAAAAATAAAAAGTTATACTTTACTTTTTGGAAAAACCGATAGAGGGCCCGGTGGGGGCAGATGCCCCCAACTAAATTTTTTTTATTTTTGTTATATGCCTATATATTTTGTAAAATACAATATATGCTCCCACTAAAATTAATAAAAAAAACTCTACTATGCCCCACTAAAATATTTGGCTCAAACTGAATCACTTTTCCTATATTGTGTTGAGTTGTTTTATGCCATTATATATATACAATTTAAATAACTAATTTTTTTTTTTTTACGGAAGTGAATATTGAGTTATTTTGTATGACATGCTTTATCATGATGATTCATTATCTGCCTTTGAGAAATAAAAACTAATCCGTCTCAAACAATTTTATCCAAAGAATTTTCTTCAGTTGCTCTATATCATGAAACTTGATGATCAATCTAAATATTATATTGATAGTCTTGAAAAAAAAATATAGTTGAAACTAAAAAAGACAACATGAATTCGTTAATTTATTTGATTGCATTTGTTAGTTTATTTGCTTGTAACATTGGTACTGATATTACCAATTGCGATTATCTTTGTAGATAAGGTATTTTTTTATCATGGATATTGTGACGCACCAATTGCTCAACAGAAATGAGAAATCAATAGATGAGTGATAGTTTGATAGTATATGCTGAAAAAGATATATTTAGTTACAAAAATAGTGAAACTATAATACGTTTTCAAAATATGAAAACTCGTTGAGGACAATTAAATTTATTTTATTTTATTTTTAAAAGAGGACAATTAATAATATACTCAATTAAATTATTAATGAATATTAAAATTCTTTTATTTATTATGATAGCTTGAAAATTTTATTTTCTTGTTATTTAAGAACGCTCCCACTCAAATAATTTTCTGCATTTGTCACTGCTTCTTACCATTACTTTTCTGGTGGTAAAATTTACTTTATTTTGTGTTTCTAAACCAGGTTTAATTTATATGAAGGTTAGAGGTTGCATAAACAATTATTCCATGAGTTATGATATTCTCTCCTTCGAAGAGAACGCGATTTTCGTAATTTTATTGTTGATAGGTTATGGTTAGTTCAGTTATTTGTTCAGCTACAGGCTTTTTATGCTCTATTGTGTATATATTTGTTGTACTTCTGAATAGGACCATTAAATCATGCAATTGTAAAAAAATTGATTTGATAATAAGCATGGTAACACAACTTGAGCTTTAAAATAGTTATTTTGTTTAAAATAATATCAAAATTTAGAATTTTTTGTTTTTTTTTTCGTAATCTTCACCTACTAGCATATCCCGTATGCCAGTGCTTTTTAAGTTTATTGTGCTTTAATTTTGAATTTCTCTTATTTTATATTTAGGCGTTTGTTTTTATTCCGTTGCTTTAAGATATGTTTTGATACTTTTGTTACTTTTCCTTTCCATTTATGTAACGAAATAATGAAATTATTAACACTTGTCAAAAAAGTTAGATAAAAAAAACTTGGGAACAAATAAAGTTGTGAAGATCTAAATATTTATCATCAACGACTGTAGTGTAAGTAGCATCTTCTCAACTTTTCAAAGTTTGAGATGAGGGTTCATGTCTACGAATGGATGAGTGTGAGACTCTTGTCAAGGGAAAAATAAAATAAAATTCAAAGATTCTGCGTCACATAAAATCATAAATTTTATTATCCAATTAAAGTAAGAGATACATAATTTTAAGGATAAATTAATTTGATCACATAATGCTTCGTTTGGTAGGAAGGAAGGAGGAGCGGTGGAGGGAAGGAACAAACAACTTTCTTTTGTTTGGTAGAGATGCGGCAATGAGAGAAGAGAAAAGAGACTGGATTAGTCTCCCTCATTTTTCATAGATTTTCATCCTTTCAAATATGGACCGAAGAGAGAAGAAAGAAAGGCAAATCTATTAAAAATTTAAATAACAAAACTATTTTATAATTATTTGATAAATCCAAAGTAGTACAAATAGTGGTGGTATAATGGTAAAAATAAATGAAAACTCTCTCTTCCCTTCTCTTCTAACAAACAAAGTAAAATATTACGTCATTCTCTTTTCTTCCATTCTACCAAACAAAGTAATGCTCCCTTTGGTGGGGAGGAAGAAAATTGAATGGAAATGAGAGGATTAGGGATGGATGAGATATCTTTAGGGAAGAGATTATGTGCTCTTCCTTCTTTTTGTTTGGTTGGATGAATAGAAGAGAATGAGATAATATCTTACTTTGTTTGTTATGAGAGAACGGAAGAAAAATAAAGAAAGTTTTATAATTTAAAATATTTGTAATAGCCTTGCCTTTCTTCCTTCCCGTCTTCTGTCCAAATTTGGAGGAATGAAAATTTGTGAAAGATGGAGGATGACTCATTCATCCTCTTTTTTCTTCCCTTCATATATCCTCCCTACCAAACAAAGAAAAATTGTTCGTTTCCTTCTATCTTCCCTTCACCCCTCTTTCTTTTTTCCTACCAAATGAAACATAAGATATTATTAATTATTATCTTATTTTGTAGAAAATTTGTAGTTGTTTACAAAACCTTAAGGCAACCCCCAACTACCCCCCCCCCCCCCCCCCGAAATTTTCTCAATGTGCAAAAACACCACTAAACTAATTTTTGGAACAAATCAGTCCATCATATTACAAAAGTGGACAACTTGACTCCCTGAAAAAATTATAATAACATATATACCCTTTACTATTATGCCTTTCTCTCTATAAAATATAGTGTTTTCTAAAAATTCAAAAAATAAAAATAGTTAGATAAAATTTCAAAATAATAAGTTTAGAAACATAAAAAAATAAAAGGCTAATAGAAATTTATTTAATATATTTTACAAATAAAAATATAATTAACATATATATTCTTTTCTCTACTAGTATAGTCAATAGTGTTTTCTAAATAAAAATTTAAAAAATCAAAAAAGAGTTTGATAAAATTATCGTTGGAAAAGGTTTTTATCATTTATTTGCTAACTATAGTGGGAAGCACTACTGTAATAATAATAAATAATTAGAAAAATAAAAAGTAAAAGGCTAATAGAATTTTATTTCAGAATTTATCAAACGTACTATTTTTTTTTATAAAAAATTATTTAGAAAATACTATACTAATAGAAAAAAATGTCATACTCAGTGCACAAATTTCCTGCTTGAGCGGAGTCTGAGATAAGTGGATGCCAGCAAGCCTTACCCTCATTTTGGAAGAGGTTGCTCCCAAATCTCAAACCCATGACACATCGTTTTGGACAAGGACATTTTTTTTTTGAAAAACTTAAATAAAGTTCTATTAGTCTTTTATTTTATTTTTTCTATTTCTAAACTTATTGTTTGAAAATTTTATCTAATATTTTTTATTTTTTGAATTTTTGTAAAATACTATATAAAAGAGAAAATGACATAATGGTCACAGTAAAGGATATATATGTCATTATAGTTTTTCTCAAGGATTAAATTGTCCACTTTTGTAAGACGAGGGATTGATCTGCTCCAAAAACTAGTCGAGGGGGTGTTTTTGCACATTGAGAAAATTTCAGGGGTTTTTGTACACTTTCGCCAAACTTTAATATTTCATTCTTCAAATCGTACTCCAGTCTATTTGAAAATTTCTAAAAATCATTAAAAGCAAATCATAAAATTTGTTAATAAAATTGAAAAATAATTGGCCAAATGCAATGCTAAAACTTTTTCCTTCCATCAACATTCTATTTTAATAAAAAAATATATAAATCATAACTTAAACTTGTAAGAACCTCAACATTCATTGTTTGAGTTTTTCATAGTCCAAGTAAATTCATCGAAAAGTTAGTGAGGCCTTAGAATTATGTAGAAAATATACTTGAAACACTAAAAATGTCATCTCAAGTTTTGAGATCGATGTATTAATTCAGCCCCAAACACGAGTAGTTCTACCTATTCTAAGAATTCCTTAAATGTAGGAATCCTACTACTGATAAAACACCATTTTTCATTATTATAAAAAATCATAAAAAATTGAGTTTTACTAGTGGTGAGATTTTCCAATACATGGAATCCTCGTGGTAATTAATAATTTCTCCTCAAACATAGTGAAAGAAGAAAGACTTTAGTATACATAAAAATGTATTTATATCATTGAATTCTATCATTACGTGTCAACATTTGTTACGCAATGAAGCATGCAAAAAGTACATAGTAGTGGCTAGGTCTTAAATATCATGTTCCTTTTTTAAGTATCATGATATTTGGTACATGATAAACGGACTACTTATAAAATGTATTGAGAACAGTTCAACACTTGAATTTGCTCATGCAAGAACGAGTGAACATGTCAATGTTAGATAGTGCAAGTGAGACCCACACTTTCACAATCCAATAGATGAACACCTATTCACTACACATTGGGTGATAATTTTTTACTCTACAAATCATTATCTATTTTGAAATGCACACTTGTTTTTTTCTGAAATCACATTTATAAATTTAGAAAATGCAATAAAAATGATTAAGGATAGTTTTATCATCTTTTTCGTGGGTATTGAATTTTTCTTTAATACAGTTCAATCAATTTTAAGAAGATTCATTCCTGATCGGAAACAACCCAATAAACAAAACACACTAGTGTTTTACTGTCTTATAAGAGACCTACCGATTATTTCAAAATTTTTGTTCGAGGACTAAATGAATTCTAATTCGGCTGAAATTTGATATTCAGTAGTTTTGAATTTTCAGAGAAAGTTGAATTTTTAACCGTAGCTAGTTTTCTTAAGTTGTTAGGTTTCTTGGTCATTAAGTTCTTTATCCTATTATAAATATGTATACTGTCCTAAAGTAGAAACTAAATCAATTATCAATACCATATCAAATTTTTTTTTTTTTTGAAAGGCAGTACCATATCAAATTTTACTTTGCCTATACTTTGTGAAATCAAAGTTGTTTTCTTGTTCATTATCGAATGTATTTAGCTTCCGCTCCGTTAGTTGATATCATATCCTTGTTTTATCCTAGTCTAGTGGTGATTGATCGTTTTGGTCACAACTACTTTGGCGACGATGATCACAGAGTGCAAGCTGCTTAGGCAGCCATGTATATTCAATAATGACAATTTGATCAACAATATAAACAAATTGCTAGTTCTGGGATTGGTGAGTTCGTGGGTGGTGGCTCAATTCAAGATCATGTTGATGTTTCTCGCAGTCAATCAAACATGGGTTATGTTCCTGTATATCGTTTTAGCCACAGCAGATGCACCTGAAAAGAGAGATCCACTTTGAGGACATAACTTATGGTTTGCAGGAAGTAGACTTGGAACAATATGAAAAAGAGGCTGAGGATGTTGAGTTGTTGAGCGTGGAGCTCGAGCACACATGATCACACATGCTAAGGGTGTTGGCATGGTTTGCACCCAGAATGAGGATGATGTCAAAACTTCCAATTCGTTACACAACCAAGGTCCATTCCTCCAGGCAACGAAAAATATATTCTAACATTACCGGCCAAAATTTAATTGAAACACTAAAAAATTTGTCTCAAGTCTTGAGCTCCATGTATTAATCCGGCCCCAAACACAGAGAGAGGAGAAAGACTTTAGACACATGAAAATGTATTTATTTCATTTAATTCTATCATTGCGTGTCAACATTTGTTGAGAAAAACGCAATGAAGCATACAAAAATGTACTAGCTGGGTCTTAAATATCATATACCTTTTTTAAGTATCATGGTATTTGGTAAATGATAAACAGACTACTTGTAATATATATTGAGAACTCTTCAACACTTGAATTTGCACATGCAAGAACGAGTGAACGTGTCTACTTGCTGACAGGCTCCTTCTGAAGCATGCTCCTTCTTCTTGCAATGTTTTTCACAGTTCTTCGAAATCATACACACTCCACTCCATGTCTTGCTTTTGCGCTCGCAGAGTTTTTTATTTGCACTCTTTTTGTCTTTCTCATTTTTCGCAGCTACAAATTCTGCATCACATTACCATATATATATGTACATGAAAATAGTAACTAAGAGAATAATGTGGTAAGAATTATACTTTTTTCAAACCCAAAAAAAATAAAATCACAGAAGACATATTGAGGACAAAAACAAAAATAATGCAAGTGCCATACAACATACAAGAATGAAAATGTATGAACATAAACACTTATATAAACATATGAAAATGGTTGATTCAATTTTTTTAGGAAACCCTTTTGTTGTACTATGAACTTAAATTTTCAACCTTTCTTTGAAAAGACAAAGAAATACTACTAGAGCTAAACACTCCGGTATCAAAACAATATTCCATCAGCACCCACTAAGATGATTCAAATTTGGACCAGAAAAATAATACACCCTCTTAATTCAGAGGAAGGAATTCCATCACTATTAAAATATCATTTTTCATTATTAGTGGTGGATTCTCAATGCACAAAAACTCTCCGATATTTAATAATTTTCTAACTTCGAACTAATATGTTAAAGAATATTGTTTTCACGTGGATATTGGGGCATGCTCATAGGCCGCTGTGGGACCCATCATAACAGATGAGTCCATGGTATGAGAAACTTGGTTACTCCCGTTGCACCGGAATAATCACAGTCCTAAGTGTATGATACCCACCGGAATCTATCACTACACCTAAGACTGATTATCTCAATGCATGGTACACTAAAATTAATCAAGTTTTTTTTCCATGGCACCCATGTGAGTATTGATCAGCTCATGCCGATTTTGGCCTGAATAGCAAAGCTCTTATGTAAAATGACAAAGATTGATGAGGATGATGATGTAAAATGACAAGCTACTAACCAGTGTTGATGATGAGGAAAGCGATGAGAAAAACCAGAAAGATCTTGGATGTATTCCCAGCCATTTCTCACTCTTTATTTTTTTTATTTTTTTCTGCTGAATAAGGTAAGCATTAAGGGGGTATTTATAGGATTGAACATGCTATGTATAGCCCATATTTAAATGAGCAACTTTCGGGAATTTGAATAGACAATCTTTTTTGCATTCGGATGTTAGACCAATTCGTTGGTCTAATTTCCCAAAAAAATGAAAATAGAGGTTTTAATTGGCAAATGCAACCGTTCTTTTCAGTGAAACTTCTCCGTTACCACAGAAATATATATAGCATCTTCGAAGGAAATGTTATTGAGCTTTGTTAGCAATAGTTACTAATTGCGTGACTGTCCTGCAATAGTTGTCCAATGCTAATCAAGTTTTGTTTTGCTTTTTTAGTAAATTATACAGACCTCCTCTGATTTAAGCTTTAATTGCACATAATTCTCTTATGGTTTTAAAAATTATGCTATCTCTCCTCAAAACGAATCGTTGTAACAGGAACGGTCAAATGGACTAACAGAATTGTGTATTTTACTTGAATGTCTTAAATAACAACGTGAAATTACTCAAATACTCATCTATTAATGATCATTTCATTTTGGCAATATTCAATGAGAGAGAGAGAGAGAGAGATGGACTGGTTCTACACCAAGAGGAGGGTCCAGAGTGGATACAAGGTTGGATAGGCCAGACTTTGCGTCCATTTCCACACCACCAGTAATCTCATTGCTAACCATTTTTGCTATCGTATTTTCTTCACTCACTGTCACAATACACAAACTACAAGGCTCAGTTACAACATAACAGGATCAATTTCCAGTACTCCATCCAATATATACATGAATGACTTGGATGATTCCCCCCAAATGGCAGTGACTGAAATAATGATATGCTAATGTTGAATTAGAATAGGTTATTTTTTTTTAAATTAATTCTGTTTTGTTCAACAAAACAAAAGAATATCATCACATCACAATCAAAAAAATGTATATGAAGATAATAATTAAACATATTTGCACACCCACAACACAATATTTTGCATGGTTCACCCAACTCTGAAATTATGTCCATGGAGAGAGATATTCACTATAATTGAGAAGAAAATAAACAACACACAAAAAGCATGCCTACCACATACACTCTTTTTCTTGACATCTCCCTGCCGAATTTCATATACTTTATTCTCTTCTCACAACACTCACCAACCCTTTACATCCTTTCTCTCTTTCTTCCTTTTAACCTTACCTCTATTTATAAAGTCTCTAAACCATTTCCTTCTTGAACAATGACTCATACCTTGTCTAATAAGAAGTTACCAAATCAATTACAACTCTAAAATAGATATCTACAATTTTCTCCTCAAGTCTTCAGCCACAAGTCTTTATGCTTTCAAAATGGAAAAGGAAACTATTTTTGCAACTAAATTTGAGCCACAAACCTAACGTATTCCTCTTCTTGATACCTCTTCTATTGATTTTCTTCATGCGTTCAAGCTTTATCAATAGAGGTTTCGCTTCTAGGTTCCACATCCTAAGCATGACTTGATTCACTGAAACAGTTCGCATGAGGAATTAAGTAAGTTACATTATGCAATAATACCCCAAAAAACTTAATTAAAAAATAATGATATGATAGATAGAAAGAAACCAACCATAACCCCATAAATTGAGCCCCAACTTGACAATCGAACTTAAAATTTCAGCCCAAATATGAAGATGCAGTTGTCGCGTTTATTCAAATTCCTTGCACCATGGGCTTTGAAACATGTTTTTCTTTTAGTTCCTCAAGGTTATAAGCTTTCTCTATTAAAAAATTTGAGGGAATCGATTGAGAGAATGTCATGGATTTGAAAATGGGTGTGAAGGTTGTGTAATAGTTATATTTGAAGAGATGAGTGTGTTTTTTGCACAAGACTCTCCAAAATTCAAATGGTCTTTCACTTCAACTAAGGGCAATACTAGCATTTTAAAAATAATAAGTACATGACATCAACATTTTTTGTCATTGACTAACATTGACCGTTAAAAAGGAAGGTTCGTGTTCCAAAGTTTCATTTTTAGGAAAGGTCAGATGATTCTTAAAACCATAAGGGAGGTCTGTGTAATTAAGGCTTACCTCAAGAAAGGTCCGCGTAATTTATCCTTATTTTAAAAAAATCTCACTTGTTGTTAGGAATTTGTTGAGCCCACTTTAAAAAAAAGTAAAACAACCATTACTGTGACTGGTTAAAGAGATGTGTTTCTTTTAATTGATGAGGGGACATTGAAGAGTTTTAACATATATGAACTCCTTATTCACTTCCAATACTTTAAAAAATATACATTTCATTTTACTTTGTTTTATCTAAGTATTGTATTTAAATACAAAAAATTCATTTTGTGCATCCATTTCACTTCAAGCATAAACATGAGTTTCAAAAGAATTTCATCTCAAGCTTAAGTTGTAACGGCCCGCTCCACCTGATGTTTTAATATTGTCCGCTTTGGGCCAAAGACTGCATAGTTTTTTGCTCTTGGATTTTACTCCAAAAGACCTTATACCATTTGGAAAGAACACACTATATATAAGCACATTCCTTTCTCCACACCCAGACGATGTGGAATTATACACCCTGTAGCCTGCTAGTGTGGTAGCTCGCCTAGTGTCTTTTGAACCCGCCCACATCACACCCACCCACAAGGGTTACCACAATCCACCCCCTAGAAGGCTCAACGTCTCCATCGCCACAGTTTTAGTTAGGTATAACTCTGATACCATTTGTAACAACCCGCTTCACCCGATGGTGTGATATTATCCGCTTTGGACCTAAGCCCGCACAGTTTTGCTATGAGGTTTTACCCCAAAATGCCTTATACCATATAGAGAGAACAAAGTAATCACATCCCCTTCTCAACACCTAGGCGATGTGAGATTGAGCACCCTGTAGCCTACCAGTGTGGTAGCTCGCCTAATGTCTCTTGAACCCACCCACATCACACCCGCTCACAAAGGTCACCACAATCCACCCCCTAGAAGGCTCGACGTCCCCGTCGGCACATTTCTAACTAGGTTTGGCTTTAATACCATTTGTAATAGTCCGCTCCACCTGATGGTATAATATTGTCCGCTTTGGGCCTAAGCTCGCATGATTTTGCTCTTCAGTTTTATCCCAAAAGGCCTCATACCATTTATAGAGAACACACTACATATAAGCACATCCTTTTCTTCATACCTAGGCAATGTGTGATTGAGCACCTTGTACCTTGCCAATGTGATAGCTCATCCAATATCTCTCCACCTACCCACATCACACTCGCCCACAAGGGTCACCACAATTTTGTAACAGCTCGCTCTACTCGATAGTATGATATTATCCATTTTGAGCCTAAGCAGATAATATCATACCATCAAGTAGAGTGGACCATTACAAATGGTATCAGAGTCGAAGCCCAGTCAAAAGTGTGCTGATGAGGACGTCGGACTTCTTAGGAAGTGGATTGTGGTGACCCAACGTGATAACTTTGTGGGGGTGGGTGATTGTGAGTACAACACTGGCGATCGACTGGTTGGGCAATTCTATATCGCCTAGGTATGAAAAAGGGGATGTGCTTATATGTAGTGTGCTCTCTCCAAATAGTATGAGGCATTTTGGGGTAAAATTCAAAAGCAAAATCGTGCGGTCTAGGCCCAAAGTAGATAATATCATACTATGTGGTGGAGTGAGCTCTTACAGATGGTATCAGAGCCTAACCTAGTCGGAAGTGCCGACGGGGACATTGGGCCTCCTAGGGGGTAGATTGTGGTAACCCTTGTGGATAGGTATGATGTGGGCGAGTGAGAGACACACTGGGCGATCTACCACATTTTCAGGTTATAGGGTGCTCAATCTAACATCACCTGGGTGTGGAGAAGGGGATGTGCTTATATATAGTGTGTTCTCTCTAAATGATATGAGACCTTTTGAGGTGAAACCTAAAAGCAAAACCATTCAAAATTTTAAAATCGTATCTTAAACTTGAAAGAACCTTAACATCCATTGTTTGAGTTTTTAGTAAATTATTCGAAAAGTTTGTGAGACCTTAGAATTATGTAGAAAATTTAATTGAAACACTAAAAATTTCGTCTTAAGTCTTGACATCGATGTATTAATCCGGCCCGAAACACAGAGAGAGAAGAAAGACTTTAGTACATAAAAATGCATTTATTTTATTGAATTCTATCATTACATGTCAACATTTCTTGAGAAAAATGTAATGAAACATACAAAAAAGTATGTAGTACTAGCTAGATCTTAAAAATCATGACCTTTTTTAAGTATCATGATATTTGGTAAATCATAAACAGACTACTTATAATATATATTAAGAACTCTTCAACACTTGAATTTGCACATGCAAGAACGAGTGAACATGTCTAGTTGATGACAGGCTCCTTTTGAAGCATGCTCCTTCTTCTTGCAATGTTTTTCACAGTTCTTCGAAACCATACACACTCCAGACCATGTCTTGCTTTTGCGCTCACATAGTTTTTTATTTGCACCATTTTTGTCTTTCTCATTTTTCGCAGCTACAAATTCTGCAACACATAACCATATATATATGTAAATGAAAACAGTAACTAAGAGAGTAATGTGGTAAGAATTATACTTTTTTTAAAAAATAAAATAAAATTCGCAGAAGACATATTGAGGACAAAAACAAAAACAATGCAAGTGCCATACAACATACAAGAAAGAAAATGTATGAACATAAACAGCATGATTCATATATTAATTTTAGTGATAATATATTAACATAAGTTTTTAGTTCTAATATATACACTAAAGTATGTGTATATCTGTGTGTTTGTGTTTTTATAGACATATTGCAGCTGATATCGGCCTGAGTCGATACTCACAAGGGTGTTGTGAACCCACCACAACTGGTGGGTCCCATAGCATCTGAGTATCGATCAAAATTCTTACTTAAAATGACAATGATGATGATGTAAGATGATAAGCCACTAACCAGTGTTGATGAGTAGGAAAGCGATGAGAAAGACTAGAAAGATTTTAGATTTATTCCGAGCCATTTCTCACTCTCTCTTTTTCTGCCGAATAAGGTAAGCATTAAGGGGTATTTATAAGATTGAACATGCTATATATATAGCTCATATTTAAATGAGCAACTTTCGGGAATTTGAATGGAAAATATTTTGCTTGTGGTTGTTAGACCAATTACTATGTCTAACTTCCCAAAAGAGGAAATGAGAGGTTTGAATTGGGAGATCAACCATTCTTTACGGTGAAACTTCCCGTGACCAAAGAAATATAAACCTTCCATATTTTCTTTTGGATCCAATCTGTAGCTTCTTGTTTGATTCTATGTTAATATGATAAACTCTAGTTATAACAGTTTGATTTCTTACTTACCACCACCGATGTGACACAAATATGAGATGACGCGTGGACAAGAGATTCTTGCTACAAATCTTATCGATTTATTGTTGTTACGCATTTTTAATTTAATAACTCAAATAATAATAATAATAATTGATAGATCAAATCTAGACGAATTAGTATAATTGATAGGTCAGACGAATTGGTCACAAACCCCTTTTAATTTGATGAAATTCTAGATATTTATGGTGATGGAGAAAAACAGATGTGGTAGTTGACGATGAGGTGAGGGATTTGCAGGTTGTTCATCAGTAGAGTAGCGTGAGGGGGGCGGGAGAATTAGAAATTTAATTTGGATCCAGTTTGCTTTTGGGTTTAACCCAAATTCCTTTATTAGAGTACATCTTGATTCGACCAACTTATCGCACAAAGTTAAACCTTGGATAATGTCGTTCAGTATAGGGTTTAATTCTTTGGTCCACATTCAGGCATAGTTAATAAATGCATAACCCAAAAAAAAACCAAAAAATAATAATAATTAATAAGTCAGATCTACACGAATTGGTATAATTGAAAGGTCAGATAAATTGGTCACAAAACCCTTTTAATACGATGGAATTCTAGGTATTTATGGTGATGGAGAACGGGTCGGGTATGTGATTACCAAAATCTCGAGAGACTTTAGGTGAATTTTTAATGTGAGGCTCTCCATGCATAAGATTACACAATTTTTTTATAAAAGTGCTGAAATATTCAACATTCTTTAGTCATAAATAAATGTGATCGTCTTACATTTTGATTACAAAATTATTAATTAAAATTCTCCAATCAATTTTCTCCAACATATCTTTTTCGATAGATATCATAGTCAAGCCATTCAATCTCTCTTGTGACATTATCAACTGTAGGTAAGATTTGATCAACTTCAACTTTAAAAAAGATCTGTCAGCAGATCTTTATTCTTTCGCCAAATCTTAAATTGAACTCTCTGTTTGTGAATTAGGTCTAAAATTTATGAAGAGCTCTTATTTGAGATTGAATCAATTATTACAACATAACCTAATTGGATGCTTACGCTACCAGTCTGCCACAATTTAAAAGTTGTCAAATATTCTCTTCCTTAATTGCTTGATGGATATGTGGCCTATCAATAGGAGAGAATTAATAAACCTAGAATGAGAGAATTATCTATTAATTGATTAAGATAGTAAAAATAAAAGTGATTTTAAATTAATAGTTTGTGAATTAATCATAATGCATGCTTATTTGATTTTGTAACCTCGTTGCAAGCACAATATAACCATAAATATTTCAACAAAATTATCCAAATAAAAAAAAATTCAACAAAACCATAATTTTTATAATTTAATTTAACATTTCAAATTCTCAATTAATTACTTGAACTGTTGAATAGATGGGCATCTTGTCACTTGAGGTCCTAAAAGCCAAGGTAAATGAGATAAAACCAAGTTAAATACATTTTGAATTCTATTTTTACGTTCAATTACATCAATGACTCAAGGGGTAGATATAATGCAAAATGAATAATCTATCTAATATATTGTCTAAAAATTATTGTGTAGTGCAAATTTTTCAAGAAAGAGTGGGAATAATAAAGTAACTCACTTGATGGACATTTCTTAGATTTCAATCGCACATTATGAAAAAAGAGAAAAAAAGTACAGACTTTACTTATAGGGTCTAGGTTAAATCATTAGATAGATAATTGGAGAACATTGAACCTAAGTTATATTGGATTATTAATTGGACTTCATGATCAATCCCTGTGGCTTAAGGGATTAATCCCTAACAAATAGTGCAGAGGGATTAATCACTCTTATATTACGAAAGACTGATTAATTTACTTCGAAACTTGAGTTTTACAAGTTTTCCTAATTCCTAATCCAATAGGAAGAGAGAGAATATGAGAAGAGAGAGAGAGAGAAAAATAAGAGAGAAAAAAGAAGTGTACCTTGACATGGAGAAATGTTGTTTCTATTCTGCATAAAAATAAAAATTAAAAAGTCCACCAAAATCTATGGGAGAAAGGTTGAATTTGTTATGAGCTTTGATATTTATACTTTCCAGCCTTAAATCTATCAAAATCCACCACTTAATGAAATCCTTCAAAATCTATGAATTTTTGAATACACCTAGACTTTTTGTTGACTTTTTTAAAATTCTAATTGAATACAACTAGATTTGTATGAACTTTTTAAAAGTTTAAATTGAATACATCCAAACTTTTAAAGTCTTTTAAAATTATTTAAAATCTTAATTGAATACACACTCCTAAATTGATCCCTAATAAACAGTGCAGAGGGATTAATCCTCCCATTGTGTGAGAGATTGATCAACTTGCTTGAAAACTCGAGTTTTACAAGTTTTCTTAATCTAATAAATAAGAGAGAATCTAAGAAGAGAGAGAAAATCAAGAGAGAAAAAAGGAGTGTACCTTGAAATGAAGAAAAGCTATTCCTATTCTGCAAAAAAAAAAAAAAGTGGGTGAAATGTTGTATTTGTTAATATGGGCTTGGTATTTATAACTTTCACCCTCAAATCCACCACTTAATGAAATATTTCAAAATCTATGACTTTTTGAATACACCTAGACGTTTGTAGACTTTTTAAAAATCTTAATTGAATACTATCATATTTTATAAACTCTTTAAAAGTTTATAAAATTCTAAATTGAATACACCAAGTCTTTTAAAATCCTTTAAAATCATAATTGAATATACTCTGCTTAATCTCAAGACATAAAGTTGATACTCCCAAACACAAAATGATTAATTTTTCATTTTTTTAGGATAGATAATAAATTTGATTACCTCCTAAGTTGCAAATTATTTAGGTCCATCAAGGAAAATCCATAGTTCATAAAAAGTAAAAAGTATCGAGGAACATTGCAAATTGTAGAAAATCAGGGATAGTATCTATAATTTACCATCTCTTTTACAATAGATTACATACTTCGAAATACACACACTCGAAATCCAAACCCCAGTTCGATCTCTCTATCTCTCTCTCTCTCACCATGGGTCAGGGAACTCCGGGCGGTCTGAACCGCCAACCACCAGGCGACCGAAAGCACGACGGCGACAAGAAGGAGAAGAAGTTTGAACCAGCAGCGCCGCCGACCCGAGTCGGCCGCAAGCAGCGAAAGCAGAAGGGACCGGAAGTGGCGGCGCGGCTTCCGACGGTGACGCCGCTGACGAAGTGCAAGCTGAGGTTACTAAAACTCGAACGAATCAAAGACTACCTTTTGATGGAAGAAGAGTTTGTGACGAATCAAGAGAGATTGAAGCCCCAAGAAGAGAAGACCGAGGAGGACCGATCGAAGGTCGACGATCTGCGTGGGTCGCCCATGAGCGTGGGCAATCTCGAGGAGTTGATCGATGAGAATCACGCCATCGTTTCGTCTTCGGTGGGGCCGGAGTACTACGTAGGGATTTTGTCGTTCGTAGATAAGGACCAGCTTGAGCCTGGGTGTGCCATTTTGATGCACAATAAGGTATCGTTGTTTTTGTTTGAATTGTGATTTCTGATTGTGAGACATTACGGTTAAATAATTGAGATGTGAATTTCATTCTTTTTCCAATTTTCTGAAATTATTCTTTCTGTTTGCGTGTTTTTGAGGGATTTGGGGTCGATTGAGGTTGGTTTTGGGCAATTTACTGTTTCAGATTCGTAATTACTTTATCTAGTGTTTTTGTACTTCGCTTGTTAGTATAGACATTGATCAACGATCAACTTGAGCCTGGATATGCAATTTTGATGAACAATAAGGTATTTCTGTTTTTGTTTGAATTGTGATTAGTAGTTTAGGCTTTTTGTTGGGTTGTGCCTCATATTCTAGTGAGGAAGTTACACTAGGCTCGTCATATGGGATGGCCTGGAGGCCCACGGCGGAGCAGAGGTACGGTGTGAATATATTGGGGATTTTCTATGTACTAGGGTTTGGGAGATATATAAGTTGTAACCTTGATTTGCTATTGATAGTGGAATACTTCTTTGGTTCTCCCGTGGAGTAGACACAACGCCGAACCATATTAAATCTGTGTGTTCTTTATCTTTTTGTTATTGTTATTGTTGTGTATGTATGATCAACACTTATGAATTATTGAGCTAGGGTGGGGTTAGGAACTGTTAGTTCATATTTAATTTGATGAGAAAATGGTAACTTAGGATATTTTTTTTCCAATTTTGTGAAATTATTCCGTGTTCATGTGTTTAAGGGATTTAGGGTTGATTGAGGTTAGTTTAGGAGAATTTACTGCTTCACTTTGGTAGTTTCTTTGTTTAGGCTATGTTTGGTTTAGCAGGAGGGAAAAGAAAAGAAAAGAAATGATAACATTGTTATAAGAGAAAAGAAAAGAAAGGAAAGGATGGTGTTAACCTCTCATCGTGTGTTTGATTGATTAATGTGGGAAAAGAAAGAAATGATGGTCTTAGCACTTAAACATGTTTCATGTTTGTTTGGGTAAAGAAAGGAAAATAAATTATTTTAATGAATTTACTACTATACTCTTTCTCATTTGAAAAACAAATAAATAGGTAAGAAGTGTTAAGACAGAAAAAAAGAAAAAGAAAAGATTGAGCTAAACATCATTCAAGCCAAAGTGACAATCTGAACACAAAAAAAGGGTTATAGAAAATAAAAACATGCCCTAGGACTCTTATGTAATTTTGATTTTGTCTTTTATAAAAATAAGCGCAAAATCGGTATTAGAAAATTTTCATTAAACTATATAGCCCCTTCCTTCCATTTTCTCTCATTTTTGGGAGGATAACAAAGCTTACTTATCATAACTAATTTGTATCCCTCCAAATCCCTCTATTTCCTTCAAAACTTTTATACCAATACAATATACCATTTCCCTCTATTACCTTTCTTTCTTTTCCTTACATTTCTCTCCAACCAAACTGGGCCTTATTGTTTTTTTCATAGTCTGCTTGTAATCTTCTTCTTGTTAACATATTCATTTATAGAGTTGTTAAGAAAGGTAAGGACTTCTTAGATTAGTCTTACTTTTTATTTTTCAGCAGTGGTTCAACCGATTCTTAGGCAGGTTTGCAAATAATTTAGGGCTAATTACAGAAAATTCCCCAAACTATTGAATTTTTGCATATAGCCCCCTGGGAAAGCGAAGAACACCTAAACTATGAAAAGTTAGCAAATAAGGACAATCTGTTAGGCCAGTGAAATTACAGCCTTCGTCAGCTTGTAGAAGAAAAGAGAAATAAAAGCATATTGTGGAAAGACAATTGCAACACCAACACTCCCTCTAAAGATTTGTCCCCCTTCAACTTCCCTCACCGACTTTCTCTTTCTTTCTAGGAACAGAAAACAGACCATCCAAGGAAAATTCTGTATTTTTTTTCCTTTCCCTCTTTTTGGTGTTTTGGTGTTCTATAGTCATACATATCTAGATATGGGTATAGTGATGATAGCGGCGTGGCCAAGGAAATCGATCAAAACAATGTTTCAGAGAGTTGGAGTTGATAGTTTTGGTGGGAGCAGCTAGAAGAGATGCAAGTATGAGATTCAGGACGAAGATGCTATGCGACGGTGCAGATATGTGCTGAGAGGACCAACATTGTACTCATCTTGATGAGTGATGCTGATGGAGGTCATCGAGCTTAGGCCGAGGTGATTCCAAACACATTTCAGTTGGAATTCGGGGATGAATACACTGTAATTGAATTGGTTTGCTTCTGGGCCTTGGTGGTCTCTCTTCTGCATAAGTATTAAGTTTACATTTGTATATGCATGTCTATATATGTAGTTATGTACTGTTTTTATATTATCATATATGTTCCAATTCAAGTTTTGTGGTGATGAGCTTCATATTTGAATTTGAGATTATAGAGTGACTACATCCATATCTTATGGGTTTAAAATTTAAATGAAACTTTTTATTCTTTGAACTTCTTCTGTTTTGATTTTGAATGCGTTTGAGGTATATTTTTTCGTGTTTTGATCTCTATAATGGGGGTTATAATTAAGGTATTTTATGTTTTTGGGCATAGGTGTTGTAAAATGATAAAAAACTTATTCAAATCAAATTGGATGTATGCTACTATAATGCAAACTCTCTTTACTCCATATCTAGCTGGTCAACCACAAAAGGGTATAAGAACAATGCTAAAGACGAGATATGGCAGAAGATAAAATATGTTATATATGTATATATATGAGGCTGGGGTTGATAGGACTTGGAAATTACCTAATTGAAGGAGGTGCTGCACTATTAGCAGCAGCAGTTGGAGCATTAGGCTAAGAGAAGACGAACTGCCTCAAGACTCCATTGGCATACCTGTCAAGAAAAAAGGGTAGAATGGTAATAATATACATTATTGTATGACATTGACCTACTTTTCCTTCTTTTGACGGCGTTATGACGGCAGGTGAAATATTCAACTTCTTGATAAATAGTAGAGAGTTTCATGCCAAAATGGTATTTCTTGGGGTTACCCGCAAAAAAATTAATAGTTCAGGGGTTTTTTTGCAATTTGCTCAATAATATATCATGAAATGATATGCTTTGTCTCATTGAAGAAAGTACTATCCATTTGTCATTACATTTAGCACTTCTTGTTTGCTTGAAAAGAATTGAATTTTTAAAATATGCTAGAAAGAAATGTTTAAATATTCTTGTATTATATATGCTCTCTTCTCAGGTTCTTTCTGTTGTTGGGCTTCTTCAAGATGAAGTCGATCCAATGGTGTCTGTAATGAAGGTTGAGAAGGCGCCGTTGGAGTCATATGCTGACATCGGTGGGTTAGATGCCCAGATACAGGAAATCAAAGAAGCTGTAGAGCTCCCTCTAACACACCCTGAGTTATACGAAGACATTGGTATCAAGCCTCCTAAGGGGGTGATACTTTACGGAGAGCCTGGAACTGGCAAGACTTTGCTTGCTAAGGTGTGAACTTAATGTATTTCTCTGTAGAATTGCGGCATTTAAATTTATTATGCTTCTCTGCTCATTCTTAATGTCGTAATCCTTTTTGCATTTTGTAATCTCCGGAATATGCCCTAATTTGGCCTTGCTGATAAAACTCAATTTTGGTTCTACAGTTGTTGTATGCAGTCAATGACTCCTTCTTAACATTTGTGTGAACATCGACTGCAAACTATATATTTTCATGGAAACTATTTTACACTATTGTAGTTGCCATTAGTTATCATTTATGTCTCCAAGAGCACAAGTATATATGAGTTTTTCCCTTGCCCTAGAATTTTTTTTTTTATCTTTTTGGTTACCCATGTTTGCATAATTATAGAGCATTAATATTTCTTATACTGAAAAAAAGAAAAAAACTGATATACTAAATGACTTTGTGTCAAACACATTTGATTAAATTGTATTATGTTATGTACTTGTGTTGTTATACAATCTTTACTTGATGTGATTTGCTTAGATTATAGACTAACTAAACTATGTTCAGGATTTTTAAAGGCAAAAGTTTTGTGTGTGTGTGTGTGTTGGTTGAAGAGGGTGGGGGGATTACTATGCCAAAGCAGGTGGGGTATGCCTCAATTCTGTATTTATTTACTTGCTGAGTTGTTCGCTGTTGTTGTTCTGATGATTGGCAATCTTTTAATCAATTGCTAGGCATGAGACTTTATGGTTGGTTGAAGGAGTTGTGTCAAAATGGTCCTTAGTGCTAAGCCTCTGCGGTATTGTTTCAGGCTGTGGCAAACTCCACATCTGCAACTTTTTTACGTGTTGTTGGAAGTGAATTGATTCAAAAATATTTGGGAGATGGTCCGAAGTTGGTGAGGGAACTCTTCAGAGTAGCGGATGATCTCTCACCTTCAATTGTGTTTATTGATGAAATTGATGCAATTGGTACAAAAAGGTGAGTCCATTAACAGTAGTGACTGTGGAGCAATACTGTTAGGTGGTTATTAATTTTAATACGCTTTACAGGTACGATGCCCACTCAGGTGGTGAACGTGAAATTCAGAGGACCATGTTGGAACTGCTGAACCAGTTAGATGGTTTCGATTCTAGAGGAGATGTAAAGGTGATCCTAGCAACAAACAAAATTGAAAGTCTTGATCCTGCACTGCTTCGGCCCGGTCGAATAGACAGGAAGATTGAATTCCCTCTTCCTGATATTAAAACTAGGAGACGCATTTTCCAGGTACATGCATGGCTTAATTTATATAGATACAAAAATATTAGTTAATAGTTCTGATGAGTCCAATCTTTGTGATAACTTTCACCTAAGAAAATCTTTTACTTTTGACATGCAGTCGCAGATACAAAAATATTGGTTATTAGTTCTGATGAGTCCTAACTTTGTGATAACTTCCACCTAAGCAAATCTTTTACTTTTGACATGCAGATACAAAAATATTGGTTATTAGTTCTGATTAGTCCTATCTTTGTGATAACTTTCACCTAAGCAAATCTTTTACTTTTGACATGCAGATACAAAAATATTGGTTATTAATTCTGATGAGTCCTATCTTTGTGATAACTTTTGACATGCAGATACACACATCAAGGATGACATTGGCTGTTGATGTCAACTTAGAAGAATTTGTTATGACTAAGGATGAGTTTTCTGGAGCTGATATCAAGGCAATATGTACTGAAGCTGGTTTGCTTGCATTAAGAGAGCGTCGTATGAAGGTGAGACAATTTCATTATTAAATTTGCTACAGATTGAGACCAATGGTTTTTGTTTCTTGTGCTTGTTATGACTAATTCTCACAAAACCTATAAAAAATAAAAATAAAATATTGTCTTTTTGAAAGAGTTGAATTTTGACTGCAGAAACTAATTGTAAATTGATCATCTAGCCTGTAAATATTGGACAAATATAAACTTATAATGTAGGCTTACTATTTACTATCCACAATAATGTTAGTTCGGGCCCATGGTTGTTGGCATACTACTTTAACTATTAACAATTTATTAATTTGCCATATACTTCTCATTAATCGGATCACTAATTGGCCTCATCCAAGTGAAGTCTCGACGTAAATGATTCTTTATGTAAAACACACTCGACAAGTATAAGGATTTCTCTAATGGCGATATGCATCTATGGTTTATGTGCTACTGTAAATGCAGTACAAAAAATTCTCTAAGTTTTTCAGCAATGTTACTATCATCTTGGGACTTCTTTCAATAGTCTCACTTGCATCGATTACTCTCCCAAATTGGCTCAGTAGATTCATATTCATCATATGGCCCTTCTTGTCGGCAACTGTGGCATGCAACATATTTTAACTTATCTACCAATGGCTTTGCAGGAGTATGAATGCAACTTCCCAAATGGTCAACATGTTAGCAAGATTCATCGCCCGCATATTGATGGGGGAGCGACACACTCTCGTTTAATTCTTAATGATCGATTAAATTTTCATGGTGATAAACAGTAGCCTTTTGGTGTTGGTAATAATATACGAAATTGCCCACATGGTTATAGAATTATATTTCATAAGAGTTAAGAGAGACTCTTCTACCATGCTAGTTTTGTGTTCTGTATAGTTGAATACAAGGTTCAATATGAAATTGGACTGATATTAGTGTTGTGAAACATGATTGTAAACTCCTCTTTAGTTCCATGTGAACTTAATATAACCATCCATGTTATATGCAAAGAGCCTAGAACCCTGGTGTTGCATTCCCCTCTTGTGGTCTTGCCTTTTTGACCACCAAGAGCATTAATTCAATTTTTTTTTCTTTCTTCATCAATCATGAAGCTTGTCTTAACATATTATTATGTTCACATAGAACTAAAGAGGAGTTTACAATCATGTTTCACAAATGTAATATCAGTCCAATTTCATATTGAACCTTGTTATTCAACTATATAGAACACAAAACTAGCATGCTAGAAGAGTCTCTTAACTCTTATGAAATATAATTCTATAACGTTATGGAAAATTTCGTATATTATTACTAACACCAAAAGGTGACTGATTATCACCATGAAAATTTAATGGGCCATTAAGAATTAAACGAGAATGTGTCGCTCCTCCATCAATATACGGCCCATGAATCTTGATAACATGTTGACCATTTGGGAAGTTGCATTCATACTCCTCCTGCAAAGCCATCGGTAGATAAGATAAAATATGTTGCGTGGCACAATTGCTGACAACAAGGCCCATATGATGAACATGAATCTATTGAGCCAATTTGGGAGAAAGATCGATACAAGTGAGACTGTTGAAAGAGAAGTCCCAAGATGATAGTAACATTGCAGAAAATTTTGGAGAATTTTTTGTATTGCATTTGCAGTAGCCCTGTTAAACCATAGGTGCATATCGCCATTAGAGAAATCCTCATACTTGCTGAGTGTTGTTTTAAATGGAGACTCATTTATATCTTGAGACTTCACTTGGATGAGGCCTATCAGTGATCTGATTAATGAGAAGTATATGACAAATCAACGAATTGTGAAAATTTAGTATTAGTTCCAGTTTTGTTAATCAAATCACATACTATATGGTGGAAGCTGCATTAATATTGGTTCATATTGTTATGACATGTGAAGCTGATGTCAGCTTCAACTTTCACTTCATAGAAAGAATGGAACTTATGAGGGGGAAAGTAGAGAAATAAATCTTTCCCCTCCCATCCAAGAAGAGATAAAAAAAAAAAATCTTGGAAGAAAATTTAGAGATGGATTATCTTCTGCCAGAATTGAGAGTATATGTTGAAAGTTGATTTCCATTTTGTAGAGGCATAATCTTTCTATCAAAACCTTACCTCCTCCATTCCCAAAAAAAGAAAGAAAAAGAATTGTAAGGAATAAGAAGAAACAGAAAATTTAAAAGAATGATTAGCCTCAATTATTGTTAAACGGTTTTGGAATTTTTAACCAATCATTTCAGATCCATTCCATTGCAATTCCGGAATTTGTGTAAAAGAATATTTTCATATTCTTAAATATTTCAGTTTTAGGCGGTGTTTCATTGTACTTGTGGGTTAAATTGGCTTCCCTTGCATCATTATTTTATCAACTTAGTCAACTTACAATGTCAAAAAAAATAAAAAATTGTGAGCTAGCGTAGGGTTTTTATTTTTTATTTTGTTCCTTTTAGAACTTCTAGTTTGTATTTTATCTTATATTTGTGTCTTTTTAGCACAATAATTTGGTAGTTAGCTTTATCTTATGATGTGGGGCGGTGTGCACATCATTCAACCCATATATTACTTAATTTGTGGAGTTCTTTCCTTTGGTTTATAAGTCTCAGGAACTCTATATCGGAAGTTGTGTGTGTTCTTGGGTTACAATTTACAATTTTGAAGTCCTTATAGGTACTGTTGTTTTCTTAAAAAAATTCAGCATTATATACTCTGTTTGGTTTGCATTGTTTATGTTAAAGCTTTGTTTATGGATGGTTGATTAATAATTTAGAAGCTAAGTGCTCAGTTCACCTTAAAAGGTTCCCTCAATAGTGCTGGAAATGTCTGACCAACCTAGGTTGCGTCAAAGAGGGAAGAGAAAAACAAAACAACAATGCTATAATTGTCACACCCCAATTCCAATTTCAAGAACAACTTGTCAAACATCCAACCATTGGCGTGATTTAAATCATCATCCGTCCATGTTCATAAAATTAACAACTGTTCTAGGCAATATAAAAATAAAACCCAACAGCTAAGTATTATAAGTCCATAATACGACATTATATAATCCATGACAACCAAAGACAATACAAAATCTAATACCATATTTACATTCCAACCTCACTACATGTTCTCTCAGTAGCACAATAAAAAAATAACTAACATGATAAGTAGTGAAGCTAATCAGCAACGATCATCTATCATGGCCCATCACTTGAAATGGTAAATAAGGAGTGAGTCATTACTAAATCCACTAAACTCTTACATAGATCAATACCCCATAAACCCATCAATTATAGACACAAAAATCCATCAACCCATGGCCAAATCTCGGCTGTTTGCAAGGTGTGAGGACCCCTTTTCAAATTTCATTCTCCATCATTAACACCTCGGTTCACATCAATACCACCCAATGAACTGACAAATTTCTACTCAATTACATCAAAGCATCCATTCAAAACAATCGATTTAACAATATACATCAACTACTTATATATATGTATGAATTCATGAAAAGAGTGACTAGTGGAATTGCACTGCATTGACGTGCACTCCATTAACAATATACATCAACAACTTGTACTTCCACATGGATTTGGCTCTCGTGATCCCTCTATCGATCATTTGCACTCCATTGATGCAATTCAATGAGCTCCCACTAATCCCTTATGATCCCCTCAAATGTAATCGATGATTTTCTGTATTAAACCTCACTTGAGCTTGCCGTGACTCGGCTCAGACGGGTCAAGATAGGAGAGGACTTAGTAACTGCCGGTGAGTTCAGTGGAGTGCATGTAGGTCCCAGTGAAGAGGTCATTTTTCTAGACCTTGGGTCGCGTCAAAAAGAACCGGAAAGCTCTTGCCGTCGAGGATAATGACGACGTTTGGGTTGGAGGAAATGAACGGACCAGGTGACATGTTGACAGGTACTTACCTTCCTCAATTTGTAGAAAAAAATTTCTTCTGTGGTCATTCTTTCACTCTTTCTTCTTCTTCCACCTAAAGAACTTTTACCACTCTACAACCACTCTTTTTCCCTTCAATTTCTTCCTCTTGGGTTTAACATCACAAGCACCATTGGCGTCTGTGCTGCTTCCAGTGCGTTTTCTGGCTCCACAACTTTGTCAACCTCAATACTTTCATATATATATAATACAAGATTTATTTCAAGAGAGTGTGTAAGAGAGAGAGTGTGGAGAGAGAAAGAGATACCGGTGCGAGAGATAGATGTTGTTGAGAGAGAAATGGCTAGAAAGCTGTGAGGGTATTCTGGTAATTTAAAAAGTGTATTTTTGGGTTTTCAGCATTTTTTTGGTCAGATTTGATGGAGGGGGGTATCTGCACAATTGATTCAAACGTTTGGAGGTTAGATGAGCATACTTAATTGGAGGGGTGTTTTGTGCACATTTTTTTATAGCAGGGTTTTTTGTTTTGCACTTTAGCCTTCTTTTAATAATCCAAGAGCTTTTACCAAACTTCTACATTCTACTTTAAACAACACTCATTAGATCCAAGTCTTGCTACAATATTTTGAGTCTTAAGTCACTTATTTTTAATATATGTTTGTATTAGCAGTTCTTGATTATAAAAATTCTTATCAAGATTTATACTTATATTTGGTAGTAATATGAGGTATTAATTTCAATCATTCCTATTATAGATAGTCCTATAAGAATTATACTTCATACTTTTCTAAAAATGCTCATACCAAGCACTGATGTTTAAATGAAATTTTAAAATAACATAAGAGTTTCAATTTATTTAACCCACCTGTCACGAGCATTATTATTTATTTTCTGGACTCCTAGCCAGATTCTAGTCTTTTTATCCCACAGTCTAACGTTAACATGATTAACTTATAGTTCAAATATATTGAGTTACACCAATCTAACAATTCATAGACCCATGAGTATTTGGAAGCTTCTCACTGGCTGACCCAAAATTGAATCTAATAAGAAGTTACGGTGATGTTTAGTTCTACGTTTGGATCAGTGGATTAGTTATATCCAATTACATATGCTTTTTCATGGGTTCATGGTCAATTCCTATGTATCAGGTGGGAACCACTTATTGGAGCCTGAAGCATTCATTATGTAACCATTTCTGTTGTACCCTTAATTCATATAATTTAAACATATGCATATATAGATAAATAATGAAGATCAGCTAAGCTAGTCTTAGCTTTCTAATTCATGCTAGTCCATTAACTCTATATGCAAAACTCAGAATATAAGTTACCTATATACTACGTGATTACATATATATATATATATATATATATAACCCTTGTATTCAGTTTATAATTATGGAAAGAACTCTGGTACCCAGGAGATAAATTATGCTTATAAAAAGATTATAGTTCTAAACAGATGCATATGGATAATATTTCACAATTAATTAACAGTCCTAATTTAATAATATTACATGATCAAGAGTCCTAATTTAATTTATCATCAAGAATCCTATTTTAATTTATCTGATGATATCTATAGATAATGCAGAGTTAACTTGCCTGGTTTCAAGTACACTCATAATTTTCCGACACAATCTCCTTCCCCAATCCTCTTTCTCTTTGCAACTCTTTCTGCCCAAAATTAATCACTCAGTTAGCGGACATTGTATTTAATAAAACCTGAATAACGTGTATAGAAATAACTTGCTTGCTTGATTCGCTACAACTCCTAATTATTTGTCTGTCTGGTCTCCTTTTCTGACTCCTTCCCAGGCTTCCTTCTCTCTCTAACTCTTCTGGCAAAGACGATAAAATTCTCAATTAGTGAATGTTTCTGCTTAACAAAGACCTGAATGTTGGTATTTAACAACCACCTGAACACGGACTTTGAAAATTTAAGTGGCTATCGCGAGAGTGGTGGGAAACATGGGAAGGTAGGTTAATAGAAATAGGCATGGGAAGGTAGGTTATTAGAGAGAGATTCTAACTGATGTAAAATATATATCGTGTTCAGGTGGTTGTTAAATACCAACATTCAGGTCTTTGTTAAGCAGAAACATTCACTAATTGATATATATATATATATATTTACTTAAATTTTTTATTACTTATCTAACCCTGTATACATATTTACACAATACACTCGTATATGTATACCTTTTTTTTGGTAGTTGTTACAATGATAATGATGTTCTTTAACGGAGACACCTTCTGCCAAGTGGGGGCGTCTGTCCCCACTGATTTTTTTTTTCCTTGCATTTTATACCTGTACTTTTGTTAAAATTTTAATAATGCCTCCATAAGATATTTACTAAAACCTCCCATATATAATCCTGCATCCACTAAAGTTTTAGTCTTCACACTCATGAGTCACAACTCTTGTGCTATTCTTTTTGCACTCTCTGCACCTCTGCGCCCCAACAATTGTAGCGAATCAATTTTCTCTCTCTCTTCTTAAGATCATAATTGTTGGCTTATTATTCATCAACTATCATGCGACATTTTCAACATATGAAAACTCGTTGACAACTATTGTAAATGTACTTGATGTGTCACTGCAGGTGACACATTCAGACTTCAAAAAGGCGAAAGATAAGGTTATGTTCAAGAAGAAAGAAGGGGTGCCCGAAGGACTCTATATGTGAATGTTATGTTCTTTATAGACATGGTCATGTGTATTGCTTATTTCTCTAAAGTTAGCTCTTTGGTTTGTATTTTGGTTGAACATTTGCCCTTTGTGATACCAAAATATTGCTATCCTTTGCAGAAGAATGGAAATTCTGTTAGGTCAATCTGGTTAATATTAGTAACTAATTTGCCATTCATTGTTTTTATATTTGTTGGAGGATGCAGGGAAGTGACGTGTTTCATTTATTTGTCGCAATATCTGTTGATTTTGAAATAGAAGTTGAATATGATAGCATAAAACTGGGTTGATGAACTAGAATTGGGGGCTTGAAATGTGAAAGGAAATACAATCCGGAAGTTCAACTTGTTTTGCTTTGGGGGGTTCTGTAATATGACGTACATTGATATAGCAATGATAGAAGGCGTTTCCATAGTCTGATTGGTTCTCCCTTTTTTTTTTTTTTTGGGTAGGTTGTTTGCTTCAGTTTCCTGAGAACTGAAAATCAGAAAACTGTAAAGAAATCTGCTTCATTGATGTTTTTTAAAAACTAGGTTAAGAATCAGTTTTGTTTTCTTAGTTCATGAAGACTGTTTTGTGAGAGTTAAACGAAACAAATCATTTGTCACATTTGTGGATCATGTCGTTCTTGCTTATTTAATGAGCTTTTGCTAAAATTTACTGAACTTCAGATGACAAGGATGTGCAGCGGTATACCTTTCAAGCTGTGATCCAATCCGAGCAATTGGTTCAGTTTTGTAGACGTTTCATTGTTAGCCAACAAGCTTAAACCTATTCTACCATGCATTTACAATTTACCACCTTTATTCATCAAATTGATGACAACCAGTTTGCTTTTGTCCGAGGGAGAAACATTAGTAGTGATAATGTTGTCGAAGATGTGCAATCAAAATTGATTTGCAGAAAGCTTTTGATAGCGTAATGTCACGTCCCGCAGTTAGAAGCTATGCCACACAGTCGCCACGCGCGCGCACAACAGAACGACGACATAAGAGTCTGCATGGAGGAAGCTTCCGGAACATTCTAGACTTTTCTACACAAGTGTGGATTCTTCCGGAATTCTCTAGAATTGTGTGGAACATTCTAGAATTGTGTGGAACTCTCTAGACTTGTGTGGAGTTCTCTAGTATTTTCTAGAACTTTCTAGATTTATATGGAGTATTCTAGAATTGTATAGGACACTCTAGAATTGTATAGAAGTTTCTAGAGATACCTAGCATTGTAGAGAGATTTCTATGGAGCTTTCTAGAAACCTATTCTAGAATTCTCCTAACCATTAGATTGTTGACACTTGTACATATCCTAGCTATTCATTGTAAGGCCAAGTGCCTATATAAGGAGGTGGGAGTTCATTTGCTCCTCACCCAAGCTACCAAGCTTTGTAAGAGTTCTCAAGTGCAATACAAGTTCTCTACATTCTCTCAAACTCTCTCTTGCTCACTTTGCCTAACTTCTCTTCCTTCATTTGTCTAGCCTTAGTCTTTACTAAGCTAGCAATTCTGATAGGCTGACTTAGCACTTTAAGGGCGCTTGAAAGTGTCTAAGGCCGCACGGGTGCTTAGGAAACTCTAAGTCCGTGACAGTAAGTTTGGATTTTGTCCTTGATGTCCTCACCCTTTACAACTTCCCACCTATATTCATCAAATGGATTATGGCATGTATAAACCTCTCCTTTCTCCATTGCAGTCAATGGTGAATTTCATGACTTTTTCAAAAGGGTTAAAGGACTAAAACAGGGTGACCCGCTCTCACCATTTCTTTTTGTTCTAGTTATGGACGTCATCATCTCCTCCATAATTCACAAATTCACATCCCAAAACCCTTTGTTCATTTACCATTGGAGGTGCAAGAAAAGGTTAATAACTCATTAAACATTTGTTGATGACCTTCTCTTATTTTCTCATGGATCCCTCAATTTAGTCTCAATCATCAACTTTGCCTAAGATAAATTTAAATTAACCATTCTAAAAGCTTTGTTTTCTTCAGTGTGGCGGGCCATTCTACTGAGCAATTCATTTCCAATTTACTGGGGTTTCTTTTCCTATTAAGCATCTTGGGGTCCCACTAATTTCTATAGGATCAAAGTCCCTAGACTGTAAGCTTTTAATTGATAGAATCATTAGCAGGATAAGTCATTGGACTAGCAGGTCAATTTCCTATGCTGGGAGGCTTCAACTAATTCAATCTGTTTTGATTAGTATCCAATCTTATTGGTCTAACATGTTCTCGCTCCCAAAGTTGGTGATTATTGACATCAACGGGATATGCAGAAACTTCTTGTGAGCAAAGTCAGCCTACACACAAAAATTGCAAACGTGGCATGGATTAAAATTTGCAAGCCAAAATCAGTAGTGGGGGTCTTGGTATCCCAAACATTGAACTACAAAACAGAGCTTCCTGCTCAGAAACTTGTGGAATGTTGCCTCAAACATCTAGAATAACTCATGTACTAACTGTTCTCAAGTTTATCAAGTAACATGTGTTTATGGGAGCTAAAAACCACCTTAGAGGTGTTCTTGGACATGGAGGTATATAATGCAACTTAGGCCTCTAATAAAGCCATTGCTGAAAGCCAAAGTGGGAAATGGAATGTCTACCTCTTTCTTGCATGACAATTGGTGTTCTTCTAATCCATTTTAGAGCAGATTCAACAAAGAAGACATCATCTCTTCTGCCATCCCACTTGACTCAAAGCTTAGTTCTTGGATCACAAGCATATCATGGTCTTTCCTCAACCTATCATCACCATAATTCCAGAGCTAGTTTCACTAGCCCCACCATCCACAGGCTCTGATTGTCTCATTTGGCTTCCAGCTCCAAATGGGAAATTCAGCCTTAAACATATCATTGCCCATCTCTCCTCTCATGATATACCAATTTCATGGTATCACCTTGTTTGGAATTCATTTTCCATCTACAAAAAACAGGTTTTCCACCATTGATTGTACATGCATGTTTTACTTCCATAGCCCAAATCATTGCCCTCTCTACCTATCCTTCCACGAATCCTTAAACCACCTGTTTTTCTCCAGTGAATTCACAGCACCAATTTGGGCATATCTACAAACACAATGTGGGTTTCATGTTACTCCATCCTCTTGGGTGAATTTCATCCACTAGGAAACTCACCATTGGAGTACAAAGAGCTTGAAAAACTCCATAAAAAAACTCCCAGTCTCTGCTTCAGTTTACCACATTTGGTCAGAGAGAAATTCAAGAATTTTCGAAGGAATTGCTAGATCACGAAGTTCCATACAGATGAAGATTCAATCTTCCATTCAGGATAGGCTTTCGATTACAGACTTCAAGGATTGCCCTGCAACGAGAAATGGTCGTCGCCTGTGGAATTTTCCATGCTATTTCATAAGACCACCTTCTCGACCTCCAGACATGGTCTAGCAATTCTCCACGGAGAATCGGTTACTTTGAAATGTGGTCACCGGAATCTGGAACCAGCCTTTAGTGTTTGGTTTGTTTATTCTCGTATGGCTCTTGTTGGGTTGGGCTCAACTTTTGTGGGTTGGTTCTTTCTTCCCATAGTATCCTAACTTTTGTGGGTTGGATAACTTCGAGGTCTTGTAAAAATGAATTACTTTTGGACTTTGAAGGGCAAAAGTAATTCATTTTGCAAACCATCTTTAATAGATTCTGCACTTTACCCTTTAAAATATTCCTGGTGTGTGCCAATAGATTTAGTTTAGAGTTCTAACATATTAAACATACCAGATACAATGCCCAACTATTCACAATATGTTACTTTACAAGCATGCATGCCATTTTACACTAAAATTACATAAAAATAATTATTGATTTTGGTACCAAGGGGAACCAACTGATACCACATTAATCTTTGCCTCACTCCCCTCACGAGTCACAAGAGGGTCAACTCCTTTTAACACTTTGGATCACAATTCTCCCCTCAGACCACATCACATGCACACACATAGATAAAAATAAAAAATAAAAAATATCGAAACCAATAATAAACAAAAGAAATTTAATACTATGTTGCGAATAATTACATACATGATCATCTTAACTTATCGACTAAGATCTCTCTCACAGCCTTTCACAATATCCATCTTTCGCATATTAACCTGCAATGCACAGAGATTTTCATGGTGAACTGTCAATTTTCTATTCCCTAATTGCTGAAGATGCATGAAATGTTCTAAATAGCATAATAGTCCCAAATACTATATGAGTTACATACATTCAAAGCATGATCTGAAGTTGGATGGTTATTAGTCTGTGTCTATCAAGATAATTTAAACCTGTGCATGTGTTTGTGTACGCATAAGAAATCAACAGAACAGAATTATTGGAGACTAATCAGCATACCAGGCCAGTGATTGGTGGGATTGCTTGTACTCGGTATAAACATTGCTTCACTGTGTACAATGAATTCCAATTCCAGGACCTCATCAATAAATCATTTTATCATTTACAAAAAATAGTGATGATCATGCAGAAGGGGAAGGAAGCACCAGTGAGCTTGTGCATGGGCTCAATCTAACACAATTGAGCTTAGAGTGTAAGTGGTGATAGGTAATTTTATTTGAGACGCCACACTAATAGCATTAACACATCCAAAACCAATTTACCTGCTGTGTCCCTTGCATTCGGGGAACACCAAGATACTGCTGAGAAGGATCAACAAAATTTGGCATTCGTGGCTGGTGCAGATTCTGTGGTCAGGAGTGGGAGCAGGAGGCATAGGAAGGGTCGGCATGGGAAATCTAGGACCCGAATGAGCTGCTCCAACTGAACCAGCTAAACCAGAAGAAAATGGCATGATTGGCATATTCATGCCCATTCCCATACCCATTGGTGTCATATAATACTGAATGCCGGGAAACATCACAGGTACCATGCCGCATCCCATGAACATCCACGGCTGCTGTATAAATTGTCATTACAATCTAGTCAATGGTACAGCAACACATATAGTATTTAATATTGCAATAATGTAATTTTCTGGTGAAGGGTTGATTGTTCATTTTAGTTCCCCTTTTTTTTGGTTTTGTTTCATTGGTGATAGAAGAATCATGATGAGCAGTTTCAACGGTCGGATAAGGTGCTACAAAAGTATAAAGAGATGAGATAAGCTGTTTTTTTATTTATTTATTTGATAAGGTAAGTTTGTATATAAAATGGAAGATAAGTGTATAAGAGGGGTCAACAAATAACCAACCGGAGGCATGAGCCTCAAATAAGAGAGAACATGAACAACCAAGCAAACAAACAAGATTAATTTGAGCCTTCATCGTGGAAGACATCAATTACAGAGGGGATAGAGATTGTAAAGTAAGCAGCAATATGGCATCATGTAGCTATTTGTGGAGGCTTTATCAAGGCACACTTGGAACATTCGGAACATTTTTTGGTTAGAGGTCAGGAGGATTTCGTGAAGGCCTGATTGTGAAGCTTGGAAGATGCCAAGTCATCTGTTCCAACTAGATAAGGTGATCCTTTCATATTTTCTTTCCACAGGTTGATCTCATCCCCTTTATTTTGTAGAAAGGCGGCACCAACCCAGATTGTCAAGATTTTTGCATTGTTTATTATTAGTTATGTAACAAATAAAGAATGATAGTTACTGATAGAGTATTTGACTCCAATTATGAAACATACAACGTGAAGGTTGAGTTCAAGCTGACGTGGATAAGAAGTCTACTTTAACGATGACTTCTCGATCTCCAGGAGCTAGTCTCCTACTAGGATACAGTCCCATTTGACCGCTATAAATAGAGAGACGGTCCATATACCAGGAACGCAATTAATACCCCCTGAGTTCCTTTATAGCTTAAAAAAGCCCTTTCGATTTCTGACTTGATCGTCGAAGTGTAGTAGGCCGGCACTGCACCGGTGCTCTCTCGATTACCCTTCTTTTGTCCTTTTTTACAAGTTGGCGTTTAACCAGTTCGAGGTGAATTTTTGCTTCATCAGTTGGCGCCGTCTGTGGGAAACAATCACAAACTTGATTGTTCTACATGAATCATATACGAATCATGATGCACCTACGATCTGGGTTAGAGACTACCACTGTACAGGACCCTCCAGCATAGGGCCCTTCAACAAATCCTCGATGAAGGGGTTATCGAGGATTTGTTGAAGCCCATCCTGGCATATTTGTCTGCTGAAGCCGCTCAGGATGTTCTGAACGAATCTACTGATCGCCAAGTGGAAGACCAGATGGCGGGGCTTCTGGCGATTGCCCCAACCCTGAAGGCTAGGTTGAGACAGTGGTGCAAGAGGAGATGGTTCAGCTATAGGCGTGAAACATTTCATGGGGATGGGGATGAAATTTTTGATGAAATTTCCAAACGTAGCAGTACAATCCAAAAGGGATGATAAAAAATCAGTCAAACAAACACTGACCTCTGAACGGAAGCAAACGGCAATGCACATAAACCCTGGTTCTACTAAAGAGCGTTTTGGCAAGCGGAAGAAAAATCACCCCCTTTTCCGTCTCCACCTATATATACAGCAACCAACGTGATCACCAAGACCACCTAGAAAACTCAACCGTCAGAACTGTTTGGCTACCTAGATTTAATTCCCTCCCCTTTTGCCTTCCAAAAGTGAATGAAATTAGGGGCAAAGTGTGGGCCCAAACATATGCAGGTCCAAAGATAAGGCTCAAATCTAGCACAGGCCCAACTACAGCACCGACCCAACACACCACACAAAAACCCATCATCACAAAAACCCACCTCATGCTCCAACCGATAAGATCAAACCCAAACCGAGGATAACACTTTTCAAAGCCCATCATCACCGGGCCACCTCATGCTCCAACAGATAAGTCCAAAAAAAGAAAGACAATATAAAAGGAAGAAGACCCCAAAGTGAAGAAGGACTTTTTTTAGGCTAGTTTGATAAAAAGAGAGAGAGTTTTTTAGAGATAAAAGAGACTGTAAGGTTATATAACAAGTGTTCAATTAAACTGATTTTGAATTTTAAGTGTATATCGTGTTAGATAAAGTATCTGTCAGCCCAAAATTGATAACGACAGTTTTTCGACACCTATATTCTGAACGAAGGTACTGTGCCTTAACGCCAAGCGGAAGACCAGATGGCTAGGCTTCTAGTGATTGCCCCAACCCTAAACACAATGGTAAGCTCCACTCGAGCAGTCGTTTACACCGAGGATTCTTCTCGACCAGTCAGGGGTGAGGACGAGCACGTGGACACTGAGGCATTGAGGCACTAGGTGGAAGCCTTACAACGAGAATGTTGTGCGTGATCAGGTAGTGCCTGAGGGAAACGTCTGCCAAAATTTCCCTATTCTTCCGAAGTTTGGCCAAACTAAACCAATCATTCCTGCCCTCCAGATTGGACGGTTTAAGGTCCTCAGACCTTATAACCACAATTCGTGCATCACACCTACACTCTCCCCACCCCTACCC
This sequence comes from Cornus controversa, assembly GCA_026545225.1. Taxonomy (NCBI): domain Eukaryota; kingdom Viridiplantae; phylum Streptophyta; class Magnoliopsida; order Cornales; family Cornaceae; genus Cornus; species Cornus controversa. The sequence continues at coordinate 43,600,477 of CM048847.1, read as the reverse complement.
CCAAAGGCTAACTCAGAATCACTACCACTCCTACTGGAGGACTCGTCACTACTCGGTGAACTCTCGTCTCCCCTCATTCCCAAACGTAGCAGCACAGTCCGAAAGGGATAATAAAAAATCAATTAAACAAACACTGACCTCTGAACGGAAGCAAACGGCAATGCACACAGACCCTAGTTCTACTGAAGAGCGTTCTGGTAAGCGAAAGAAAAATTACCCCCTTTTTCGTCTCCACCTATATATACAGCAACCAACGTGATCTCCAAGACCACCTAGAAAACTCAACCGTCAGAACTGTTTGGCTACCCAGATTTAATTCCCTCTCCTTTTGCCTTCCAAAAGTGAATGAAATTAGGGGCAAAGTGTGAGCCCAAACATATACAGGCCCAAAGATAGGGCTCAAATCTAGCACAGGCCTAACTACAACACCGGCCCAGCACACCACACAAAAACCCATCATCACAAATACCCACCTCATGCTCCAACCGATAAGATCAAACCCAAACTGAGGATAAGACTAAAAAAAAAGCCCATCATCACCGGGCCACCTCATGCTCCAACAGATGAGTCCAAAGAAAGAGAGACAGTATAAAAGGAAGAAGACCCCAAAGTGATGGAGGACTTGTTTTGGGCTAGTTTGATAAAAAGAGAGAGAGAGTATTTTAGAGATAAAAGAGACGGTAAGATTATATAACAAGTGTTCAATTAAACTGATTTTGAATTTTAAGTTTATATCGTGTTAGATAAAGTATCTGTCAGTCCAAAATTGATAACACTAGTTTTTTGACACCTACAAATAATAATAATAATAATAATAATAATAATAATAATAATAATACATCCAAAAGGCCAATACATAAACAGTTTTACAATGGCTAAGAAAATTAGGCTTAGTTTATAACACCACCTATGACAACTATATTTCAAGGACCCTCGTGACTAACATTCAGATCTTTTTCGGGACTCAAAAAACAGTTTCTTCTTATATCTCATGTCTATATATATATATATGTGTGTGTGTGTGTGTGTGTGTGTGTGTGTGTGTGCGCGCGCGCGCACACGCGCGCCAATTTTGTCAAAACTAATGAGCCGAACCTACAAAGACTCCTAATAATTTTATAGGAACTAAATAACTTTATATTTTTTTAAACATAACAATTCTACTTAGAATACCATTTACATATAGTTTCAAATTATTTAGTTGTATTAGAATTCCTTTGTCATATTAATTTCTCATTTTATCAACAACTAATACTAGTTCTACTTGAACTAAAAAACTAATTTTTCTTAGATAAAAAAATATATATATATATATATTTATGTATTATATTATATAGTATATACTAATTCTCAATGAAGTAATTAACTATTATTTGTCCTGGATAAAACAAATAGTAATCAATATTATATTACATCTATTAAAAACTCTCTAAAATTTAGACCCACGACTCTTTTTATTTTTATTTTTTATATCATTGCAAAGTCACTGAAAGCCAATCCATCAAAGGCAGTCAAAAAGGCTCAAAGACAGAAACCATCGAGGGAGAGAAGAAATAGTATAAGTGACCCAAAGGCTAGGCCAGACGGGAATAGCTCCAAAGTCGCATCCACAAGGCAGCCGTCGAAAACAATACCCGAAACAAGATTAGATCAGGTCGAGATCAGATCTGAGCAAGACTTGACCAAAATCTAAAACAAGATCAGATCAAACCGAGACCAGATCTGAGCAAAGCATGACCAAAACCCAAAATAAGATCATATCTCATCTAAGCGGGGACAATACCAAACATAAACACAAAAACAAAGCCAGATTACCAATGATAGCTTGAAATAAGAAAAACACAAACAGATCTACCCAAATGAAAAGAAAAACGGTGTGAAAATCACCAACGAGACAAAATTATTGAGGCACATCGAGTTTATGGACACTGTTGGGAAGGGAAAGTTTACCTCCTCCCTTTCATAGAGGGAAGCAGAGAGAATAGGAGAGAACTATCGGGTTTGTGGCTCAAATTCAGTTGTGGTAGTTTTCTTTTCCATTTTGGAAGCCTAAAAACTTGTGAAGCAAGGTTGAAGACTTAGGAAGGAAGTTGTATACATCTATTTTAAAGTTATGATTGATTTGGTAATTTCTTGTTAGACAATGTATGAGAATTCTTATTCAAGAAGGAATTGGGTTTGAAGACTCTATAAATAGAGGTAGGGTTAAAAGAAAAAAGAGAGAGAGGAAAGATGTAAGGGTTGATGAGTGCTATGAGAAGAGGATAGGGTATATGTCATTCCGGGGGAAGTTATCAAGAGAGAGTGAAAGAGTGTGTGTGGTAGGTATACTTTTCGCGTGTTGTATATTCTCTTCTCAATTATAGTGAAATCTCTCTTTCTATGGACGTAGTCCTAAAGTTGGGTGAACCATATAAAAATTTGTGTTGTGCGTGAATGTGTTTAATTGTTATCTTCACATATGCTTGCATGATTGTGATGTGATGATATGTTTCTGATGTGTCGAATGAAAAGGGATTAAATTTCCAACAAGAACTGTGGGGCGATGGGCAGTAGGTTTTCTTTTAGACTATATTATTGTTAGACCCACAACTACACTATTATTAAATTGTCTTTAAAAAAAATTATATTATATCTGCTCCTTGATATTGTTACTTCATATTCTTCTTTTCTTTGTTCCCCTAGTTTTAGGGTAAGTTTTGTGTGACTTTTGTTTTTTACAGTTTTGTCACTTTTGTTTCGTTCTCCTACGTACTATTGTTGCTTCCTGTACACTTTTGTTTGAATTTCACATGACTTTCTTTAACCATAATTAAGTTTTGTCCATTGTGGCTTTTACTTTCAAGGTATTGTTTGGACACTTTCCTTTCGTTTTGATTTAGTAACTCTATGGTTCAGTAATAAGCATATGTATCAAATAAAATTTGCTAAATTCAATAGTTTTTTATTCATAAAGCTCCAAATAAAACATACATCAACCATCTATTAGTACTTCTTTCGCTAGATGATGATAGTGTTAAAAAACGAGTAATGAACTACCATGAGAAAAGTAAATTTAACACTAGAAGTTTTGATTAAAGAAAAATTTGAAAGTAACCCCGCATATATATATATATATATATATATATATATATATCACATACTTCGGTAATCTATATCACACACTAACGAAAAAAAATTTAGAGTGGCAATTGAAAAATAAAATTAAACAATCAATTAAGGAAGATAAAATTCGCACTCTCTTTTTCTCCGATTGCACTTCACATTTTCCTTCTAAAACAAATGATAAGAAGGTTTTTAAATTCATTAATACATTATCTCTTATTTTATAGTACCATAACTACCCATTATAGTATAAACTTTAACTATTTTTACCTTCTTTGCTTTTTAAGGAATTTTTTGGGTCCTGTATAACTTTTTTCTTAAGTAATTTTTTTTTTTATCTTGTCAAAAGAGATAATTAAGATAATTTTTTATTTTGGGTCCTTTGTGTTGTGACAAAAAAGATAACTTTCTTTCGGTATTATTTTTTTACTATATTAAAAGATACCGAAAATATTAATTTTGGCAAACCCCAAGGGGTTAGCTCAAGTGGTAAGGTCACTTGGCCCTCATGAAGCATCAGGTCTGAGGTTTGACTTCCCTTGAGTGCAAACAATTCCTTAGGGCTTGAGGTTTGACTCCCCTTGAGTGCAAACAATTCCTTAGGCCCAACCTCTGTGGTCATACTCTGCAACTTATCTGGGTTGGGGTGGGGAGGTGTATTTCTTTGGTCCTGCGGATTAGTTGGGACAAAGCTCTGGACACTTCGATTATCGAAAATAAATTAAAAAAGGGGAGTACAAATATCGCCTCCCTCAATTAAACTAAAAACGTTATGGACCAATTATATATATATATATGTGTGTGCGTGTGTGTGTGTGTATAGAGAGAGAGTGTGTGTGTGAGAGAGAAAAAAGTGAAAGGAAAGAAAGGGTTTCTTATATCTAAACCTCCAAGGAAATATAAGAGTGAGTGAGTGAGAGAGAGAGATAGATATGATGTATATGAAAATAAACAGGGGTGCACGAAATAAATACAGAAAAAAGAGACGCATATCTTTATGAGAGAGTGTTGCTGATGTTAGGAATTGTGGTTCATGTTCCTTATGTAATTATGTTTCTATATAGAGCTGTATTTTAATAGGTACTTTTTGGAGGACAAATTGTCTTGAGGTCTAAGGAATTGTAATCTTTGTGCAACAAAGAATGAGTTTGGAGACTCTATAAATAAAGGTATGGTAAAAAGGAAAAATGTAGAGAGAGAAGAAATATGTAAATGGTTGTTGGGTGCTATGAAGATAGGAGAGAGTATATGTAAGTTCAGGGAGAAGATGCCAAAAGAAAGAGTGAAAGAGAATGTGTGGTAGACATGTTTTTCGCTTGTTGTATATTATCTTTTCAATTACAATGAAATCTCTCTCTCAATCGATGCAATCCTAGAGTTCGGCGAACCATGTAAAATATTGTGTATTTGTTTGTGTTTTGCTTTTGGTGTGCCAAATGAAAAGGGGGAATAATTTTCAACAACTAGTATTAAAGCCAATGGTAGGTCGGAGCCTGAGTTGGTCCTAAAGACCAGAGCCAAAGATTAATAGTGGTATGTTAGAACATAAGGTTGATCGTGAAAAGTTATGGAGATATAGCTAGAGCTGATGAAGACACGAGGATGATGATAGTGTGAAGCCCATGAGAAACAAGTCTTGGGATAAGACGAAGGGCGCTCGTTTTCAAGATAGGGGCAAGATGATGGTACGAAGAACAAAGATTTGTTCTTTGCCCTAAAAAGAGTTAAATGATGTGAAGGTTTTTTTTTAATTACTTTTGACCCTAAAATAAGCAACAATGAGGATGTGATGGAATTTGGATCGAGGTGGAACAGTCTTCAGTCAAAAGTGGAGTTATGGAGGAGTGCCTTGATGGAATTTGAGCCAAAATGGATATTGGTAGGACTTGTGGCTTACATTCCTAATATAATTAGGTTTCTATATAGAGTTGTATTTTAATAGGTAATTCTTGGAGGACAAGTTGTCCTGGGCTCTAAGAAATTGTAATCTTGGTGCAACAAGGAATTTGAGTTTGGAGATTATATATATAAATGAATGGTTCAAGTAAAAAGATAGAGAGAGAGGAAAGATGTAAGGCGTTGTTAGGTGCTGTTAAGAAAGGATAGAGTATATATAATTCTAGGAAAAGATAACAAAAGAAAGAGTGAAAGTGTGTGTTGTAGGCATGCTTTCCGCGTATTGTATATTATATTCTTAATTATTGTGAAATCTCTCTCCCTGTAGATGTAATCTCAAAGTTGTGTGAACCATGTAAAATATTGTGTTTTTACGTGTGTTTGTTTGTATTTTGCTTCCACTCTACCGAACAAAAGAGAGTATATTTTCCAATAGTTGAGAGATGTAGAAAGTTGTTAAATTTGGAACCAAAAGAAACGAGTTGTAGGATAGCATAGAGACATGGAGGGAAAGACAGGGAGAGAGTAGCTTCCCAGCCTATTTTTATAACCATCAAAAAAAAAAAAAAAAAGGACAGAGAGAGACACTGAAATTGAAACCAAAAGGTATAAAGATGAGAAGAAAACAATAATTTTTTTAACTAAATTCTTTTGTCATTTTTGGGACTTAACTAAATAGGAGGTAATGACTTTGATATGTTTATGTTTTAAAAATATATATGTGCATATATAGATTAATATATCATAATTGATTGAGAATTTTGTTCCATGCCTACACAATAAACTATTGTTATAAATTTTTGTTACATGAAGCAACTTGTATAAGCATTTAAATTAAGATGTTAAGTTCCATGCAAAATTATTTGTATAAGAATTTCACTTAAGATTCTGATCACGGGTGAGTTACTAAGATCGGGCAACACTTGTAATTTTATTTATCTTTACGTTTCGAGAGGAGTTTCTATATCAGTTACATAGAAATCGTTTCTTAAACGTGGAAATCATTCCGTCGGATATTTCTCACCTCTTCTAGGGAAGAAGTGTGATATTTTGCAAGAGAGTACTTAATTTTTCCATCATCTATTTGTTAGTTTGGAGAAAATCCTCAACCAATTTTTGCTGGTACTTCACATCAGCTTGACATAAGTTTAGCCCGCGTTGTGTGATTACAGTTTATTAGTCACATTCGAAGGATTCATAGACGTGTGTGCACATTGGTTTGCTAGGCTCATGATTCAATTTCGAAGAGTAAATCTGCCATTTGTCCGTGAAATGATCGATGCATGGAGTGTTAGCAATCCGCGTGCGCATTGGTTCCATCAGATGGTTCTTCGGTACATCCGATGACGGCATCCACATTGGTTCCATCAGATGTTTGTTCGTTACATTCGAGGACGCCATCCACATTGGTTCCACCAAATCATTGTTTGTTGCATCCGATCAGTTATGTTAAACACTCCATGCATCCGAATAGTTAAGTTTAAAATTCCATTGGGTAGCCTGTTGGTTATTCGTTGCATCCGATCAGTTCAGTTGAACATTCGACTAGGGAGCTTATTGTTTACCCTCGTCACAGTCATTCTTTATTTAAATGAGATATAAAAGAAAGTTATTGCGCGGTTCCTTCATTTTCTTAATTGTAGAAGAATTTGCACGAGTTGTTAAATAATTACCCTGGTTTCCTTAATTGGGGAAGAATTTGCACGCGCGGTTGTATAATTATCCAACATTCTTTGTTTCCTTGGGATGAATTTGTACGAAAGAAATTTGGATGAGTAGTGTATTGATGATATACTATAATTGATTTGGAGAGGAGTGATCGCTTATCTTGATCGTTTGAACCGAGTGGATCGATCCTGTTCTATAATTGATTGATCAATTATGTCCCTCTAATATTTTAATTTTTGAATTGCTTGACAAAATTAATCATCCAGCAAGGAAGAAGTTAGTGTTGAAGACAGTTAATCTCAATTCAATAAATTCATGTAACTTTACTACAATATCATGTACCAAGAGGAGCTAGAGAAATTTTCATACATTCAATCATATTTATTGTGCTCCATATACTTCTGATTCATATAATTCTCATGTGTAAGAAGTTCTCTTTTAACAGAATATTTTTCCTTACTTTACATCTTCTAAAAATTTCTCTTTTTTAGAGCATATTTTTGCCTTACTTTTAAGAGGATATTTTACAAGAATATTTAATTTGTTTAAAAAAATTAAGAATAAATACCATGAAAGAATAAACCTTTAATAATTATTTAATTTGATTCAAAGTCATTCAAATATTATTTAATAATAAGAAGGATAGAATGTGTATATGTATACATCTATACCCCATATGATATGAAATGGTAACGTTTCTATTTAGATTGTTGGAGCAAATTTTTTTGACAATTTTATTGATGCATTGATACGAAATTGTTTGATGACATAATTGAGTTTTTTAAAAAAAAAATTCTTGTCAAATCTCTTTTGGCGACTCTATTGATGCATTGATATGAAATTTTTTAATGATAAAATTCTAAAAAATAAAAAAAAAAAAAGTTTTCTTATGAAATATGGAAGTATGTGTTCCTAAAGGACAAGAAAGGAAAAAATTGTGTTTCTAAAATGTGGGATCATTTACATATGCTGCACAATAATTCTGTGTACTAAAAGATCTTATTAAACTTTCTAGACTGTTTTTGGACTCTTATTAAACTTTCTAGACTGTTTTTGGACTCCCTCAAAAGTAGATGAAAAAAATATCTTTATTAAATTCTTGAATGTTCATATGATATTATCAACATTGAAATGCATGAGGAGTATCTCTCATTTCAATCATATATTTATTTGTGGTGATATATTGATATAATTAAAAAAGAGTGAAAGTGCACAAATAGATTTTGATTATATAAAGTAGTGATTTATTAAATTCAAAATTTTTATTGTTATTAGCAATTGTATATATACCGCTATTTTAGTGGCTTAAATTAGAAACATCCTTTTTAAATTATTGGACTTCCATAAATTTAAGTGGACACATTTGTAAAAGACACGTCACACGTAAATTTTATCAATTTTACTATGTTTTCATGTTTTAATCGTATATTATTTATAAATATCAATTATTTGTTGACTTGTTCTGCATAAAATATCTCTACCAGTCTCTTTCAACCAATTGACATTTTCTATCATCAAAGAAAATAGATAGTTTTCATGGTGGGAGTATGATACGTGAGGTATTAAACAACTAGCGTATTATTTTTTCCTAAGAGTAACACATATCACGTCATTTTTACTATATATATATATATATATATATATACACACACACACAGACTGATAATACAATTTGAATTTTCACCTTAAGAAAAAAGTGCAATGATACTGAAAATGGAGTAAAATTTGAACAAAAATTGAATTGTTCTTTAGAGGGCTTTGTCACCATTCACGTGAGACGCTTTAAAGCAATAAAAATAAAAATGAGAGAAATCAGCACGTGTATAAAAAAACAAATGAACATGTGAAGCCACAATATGGCCAAATAAATACTAACATTTACTGAAAGAAAAAGAAAAAAATACTAACATGCAACTGAAAAACTAAGCTCTTAAAAACTTCAGAAAGTATTGAAATACTAATACTGTACTTACTTCCGAAACAGTTTTTTCACCTGAGCGTGTTGTCACCATGTCCACTGCCCTCTCTCACACAGTACTTAATCGTGCTCGTCGGAAAATTATACACTACACTACCTGCGATATGTACCCGGGGCTCATCACCACCGTGCGGGCTCACCCGGTAGTGTAAAATCGCTGGTGCTACTTCGAATTCAGAGAACTATTATTCAAAGAAAAATCAATACTAGGAAGTAACAATTAATTACTGACCTCCCTTCCCCTTCGTCGGCGGCTCCATCCCTACACCAACTCCGGCTGCTGCCGCACAACCCTAGGCGTCAGCATCTGCTCGCGTCCACAGTCGTCGAATCATGCCCTACGGTCGTTGAAGCTGAGGCTACCGGCAGAGCAACCACTGCCGATGGCGGAGGCAGGCTGACATCGGTTGTAGGGATATTGGTGATGGAGAGGAAAGGGGTGGCGGGAGTAGCCTGCGCAGAAAACAGCAAATCTACGCACATCTCTTCTTCAGTGGGGTTGTGAAGTAAAGACGCAATCTCTTCGTCTTCTTGGGATAATACGAAATCAGTCTCGGATGGCTCTCCAACCTGATATTGATTCAGAAGTCTTTCTAACTCCATCATCTCCTCTTCAGTCCTGTTCATTCACATACAGAAATACTAGAAACAAAAACTAAAAATTATACATACATATATATATATATATATATAGATATATATATATATATATATATAGATAGACCCTAAAACTAAAAATTATATATTTATATATATAGAGAGAGAGAGAGAGCGCGCAAAACGAAGAGTGGAAAACTTACAAATATTTGTCCATTTCGAAATAAGGAAGATGATGATTCTCTGTAATAATAATTAATCAAAGCACATAATTAATTAAGCAGAATTTTCAGCATAGTCAGAAGAGTGATTCAAACTAGTACAATTGGAAGAAGCTATATATATATATATATATATAATCTCGAACTCCATCACCTAATAATTTACCGGCAAGAAAGCCAGTAAATTCATTCAATACCATAGTTGAGACACAGAGTAATGGACTCACCTTGATCTCGAATTTCAACTCTCTTTCTGTTCTCTTTCTCACTCTAAAACGCGTCAGAGTTATCACTCTGCCCCTCGGTAATATATACTCCCCCTAAAATTCTATCTCTAAACATGCTCTCTCTCTCGTAGAATGTGCAAGTTGCAGCAGCTGAGGTGATCACTTCTCCACTCTCTGTGTGTCTCTCTCTATCTCTCTCCCCGAAAAATAAGAAGGAAAAAGACAAAACTCTCGTTTCCCACTCAGCACTAAATTCAAGACCCGATCATCAATCCTCAATTCGGCAATTACATTAATATAATAACATTCTCATAATTTCTATATGATTTTTTTTATTAATATATTGTTTGAAACTTTTAAAAATTTCTTTTATTACAATTTTACCTTAATTTTTTAATTTATAAACTTTTGAATAAATTACATTAATCTTTTCTGAAATTTAACCTAATTACACTCAATATCAAACTAATAAATTTTGTTACAATGATTTTCCTTGAAGTTTACTACGTTAGACAAAGACCTCATTAGTGCAAAATTTCATTAATTTTGTTAAAACATTTAGGATAAAGTACACTGACCTCTCCTGAGGTTTGGTCTAATTATACCCAGTATCAAACTAATTGATTTTGTTATAATAACCTCCCTTGTAACAGAAATGAATTAACTAACCGACGTTAACTTTTGGGTGAAATGTCTATTATACCTTTAATATTATATTGATATAAAAATTAAAATTTATAAATATATAGAATGACACTTTTGCCCGTCTAATATAATAATATTTACTATATTATATATATAGTAAATATTATTATATATATATGTGTGTGTGTGTGTGCGCGCACACACACACACACACAATCCCAATTGCCATCATCACCCCCATTGACACCACCGCCATGCCATAGACTAGACCCACCACTCACGACTGCTATGCCGTGAACCACCACTAGTTGAGCCACCACAACCATCATACACAACCTTAGCTGCCATGGCCACCACCATGCTCCCACCTTCGGCTTCATCAACTTCACCATAGTGGTGGCCATGGCAGCTGGAATTGTGCACGATGGTTGTGGTGGCTCATGGTGGCTCGGCTAGTGGTGGTTTATGATATGACAATCGTGAGTGGTGAGTCTAGTATATGACATGTCGATGGTCTTGGTGTGGTGTCGATGAGGGTGATGATGGCAGTTAGAGTTGTGCTCGCACACACATATATATAATAATATTTACTATATATATAATATAGTAAATATTATTATATTAGATGGACAAAAGTGTCATTTTATATATATAAATATTTTAATTTTTATATTAATATAATATTAAGGATATAATAGACATTTCACCCAAAAGTTAATGTTGGTTAGTTCATTTCTGTTACAGGGGAAGTCATTTTAACAAAATCAATTAGTTTGATATCGGGTGTAATTAGGCCAAACCTCAGGGGAGGTCAGTGTAATTTATCCTAAATCTTTTTTACAAAACTAACAGAATTTTGGATGAAGGGGGTCTTTGTCTAACGGAGCAAATGTCGGGGGAGGTCATTGTAACAAAATTCATTAGTTTGATATCAAGTGTAATTAGGCCAAACCTCATGGGAGGTTAGTGTAATTTATCCTAAACTTTTTAATATTACAATTTGACCCATCTTTTAAAACAAAAAAAATTACAAAATTTCAAAAACGTTTCATGGTCGTATCATAAACGTATCATGATGTATTCCCGCGAATCTCATCCGTATCCCCCACATATCCCAATCGTATCTGATATTAAAAAAAATTAATTAAAAAAATTGGATACTTCTCGAAAGTATCGGACATGTATCCGATCAAATCTTAGACGTATCTGTATTAAATATTGTCCAATACGGCTACAAGGCCTTTTTTGAAATATTGGTGCTTCCTAACCCCACTCATCGAAAAATATGAAGGAAAAAGACAAAACTCTCATTTCCCACATGGCACTTAATTCAAGAAAGACCTTTTAAGCAAAACCTGGACATCAATCCTCAATTCAGTAATTACATTAAATATAAGAGCATTCTCTTAATTTTTATATGAATTTTTTAATATTGGTTTATTAAAGTTGTAAGAGGTGTGTTAATTAAGCACAGTGCACTTAATATCTCTAGTTGTAATCAACAATACTCATCTTCTTGCTTATAATGAAAAATCTTATACTTAGAGCTCATTTTTTATAATATTATTGGATCAACTATTTTTCTCTAATATTAAAAATGAATAAATAAAAGAATAATAATATACTTATCTAGGTGGGTGAAATTGTTAAAAAATTTAGTAATATAGTCCAAGTCAAATCAGTTGTAAGGAGAGAATTCATCTTTATAACTAAGGAAAGAAGTACCCTTAGTAAATTAATCAAATTGTTGATCAATAATTTGAATTCTGACTGTTGAAAGAACATTTCATATTTGTTTCTTTAAGTATTCTGAAAATGTCTTATATATTCCTCTTTTTTATATATATAACTGACCTTTTACCCAAAAAAAAATGTCAAATTTGGATCTCAATTATGTGTTCGTTTATTATACAAATACTTGAATTAATTTTTGAAAACAAAAATAAATTTTGATTTTAAAAATACTTTGCAAGAAACTACTCACAAATTAGAGAAAATTGCTCTAATACCAGTTATGAGTTGCGTGGTACGAAAGCGGTAGAATGAAAACCTGGATGGCGGTGATTAGGTTTATTCGCTTTTTGCTTAATTTTTCAGATTATCCAATTTTAAATATAATTAAAATTCTAAGCAATACCACAAAGCAAGTAAATAAAATAAAGTACAGTAAAGTAAAGAATACACTAAATATACGTGAAAAACACAGATCGAAAAAAAATCACAAATGAGGTTTTGTAACTCCAGATAAACAAATCCATTATCATCGAAGTAAAGTACAACAGACTATGTCCCAAACTCATACCCACTCCACTATGACAAAAACTTTGATGCGAAACACCTCATGCTTACTATTGCGACTACCTCGTCCAACTACTGCAGATTCCCGGCTAACATCAAAATCCTCTCAGAAGGGTAACCGAAAGAACACGAACACTCAGCAAGTATTTTGTCCCCTTCATAGCTTGATCTTCTTCTCCTTTCTCACCAACGAACACTTGTAGAAGAACCAATCCAATAACTTGATCATGAAATGCAATCTTCGAACAGTTGATCAAGCAAATAGAGACACCCTAAATCACTCAATGAATATGTGTGTGCTCTCAAAAATATAAACACAGAATTTGAGAGAAAAATCATTTGCTAGAAAAATATTTCAGTGATTTCTCTCTCTAGAAATTCTCAATTTGATGTATATTGAAAGCTCTGCGAAAGAACAATTAGAGAGAAATCATATGAGATTTTTATAAAGATTAAAAACCTTAATTCTCCTTGATAAACAAGTTGAAAATTAATAGAAAATAAGTCCTCACATTTTAGGAATGTTCTGGGTTAAAACTGGGTCAAAACAGAACTCTTTAGGATAAAATTCACCAAAGCAGAAGCATGGAGCGGTCTAGCCTATTCTTGGACAGGTCCAGAATTTTGTCTATCAAAAAATAATATTCTGAGTTCTCTTGGACCGGTCCAGGTTTGAGCTGGACTGGTCCAACCTTGAATATTGAGGCATTTTGCTCAAAAGTCCCTCTATTCAAGGTCAGAACCTCCCAGTTTGAAATATATGTATTCTCACCACTTTACCTAGACTACGTGACTCTCATTTGTGATCAACGATATCCTCATGCACTCAGAACCATTTCAAAACTTCACTCGAATGAATCGTTGTTACACCATTGATGGTTTCTTCCAAAGATTCAAGCTTTATCCTTTGAAGAACATTTGCATGGTTGGTGTAGAACTTCACATTTACTTTAAGACTTTATTTACATGATCAATGATAAAAATATAAAGCAAAGATTACAACTCAAACATGTTTGATTTTGACACCGAAGATTGACAATTTCAAAAATATACGTCACACATATCTCATGCCTAGTAAATCACCCATATCTTCCATTGTTGCCTTATCCCTTTTGTAGTAACCCTTGTAGGTGGGTGTGATGTGGGTGGGTGCAAAAAGAGATATTGGATTGAGCTACCACACTGACAGGATATAGGGTGCTCAATCCCACATTGCTTGGGTGTGGAGAAGGGGATGTGCTTATATGTAGTGTGTTCTCTTTAAATGGTATGAGGACTTTTGGGGTAATACCCAAGAGCAAAACTGTGCGGGTTTAGACCCAAAACGGACAATATCAGACCATGTGTTGGAGCTGGGTATTACACTTTTACCACCAAACTGGCTGCCACGTGGTGCAACTTTTTAGTGTCAATGTAAACTTAAGACAAGATCATTTAATCTTAGTTCAGCATCATCAATTGTGACGTATATTTTTATAATTGGCAATATTCGGTGTCAAAATCAAACATGATCGAGTTGTATTATTTGAGTTATATTTCTATTATTGATCATGTAATTGAAGTCTTAGAGTGAGCATGAAGTTCTACACCAACTATGCAAATGTTTGTCAAAGTATAAAGCTTGAATCTTCGGGAAACGCCATCAAGGGTCTACACAAAGATTTGATCGTTTAAAGTTTTGAGATGGTTCTGAATGCATAAGGACATCGTTGATCACTTATGAGAGTCACGTAGTTTAGGTAAAGTGGTGAGAACACATTTTTCACACCGGGAGGTTTCAACCTTGAAAAGAGGGACTTTTAAGCAATTTTGTGAAATTTTCAGGGTTGGACCAGTCCAAGGTTTTGGTAAACCAGTCCATGATGTCTTAGGACCTCATTTAATAGTCCACAAGAAGTTGGACCGGTCCAAGGAAACCCTGGACCGGTCCATGTTGGCTGATTGGCAAAAATGGCCTTCTTTTATCCTGTTTTGACTAGGATTGGACCCAAAAGTTTCTAAAAATGTGGGGACTTGTTTCCTACTTGATTTTAGCTTTTTTTTCAAGGAAATTAGGGTTTTTAATCTCTATAAAAACCTCATATGGTTTCTCTCTCAATTAATTCTTTCAATATACAAAAATAGAGATTTTCTATAGAGATAAAGCATTGAGATATTTTTCTGAGCAAAGAATTTTTGTCCTTAAATTATTTATGTATATTTTTGAGAGCACACACATATTTACTGAGTGATTTTAGGATATTCTCTATATCTACTTGATCAACTATTCGAAGACTGCATCGAAGATTTCTTCGTGATCAAGTTATTGGATTGGTGTCTTCTACAACTGTTCATTGGTGAGGAAGGAGAAGAAGATCGTGCTACGAAGGGGACAGAATACTTGTGAGTGTTCGTGTTCTTCGAGTTACCCTTTTGAAAGGATTTTGACGTTAAGCATACACATAATGGATTTGCTTCTCCAGGGTTACAAAGTCTCACCCGTGGTTTTTTTCCGTCTTGAGTTTTCCACGTATATCTGGTACATTCGTATTACTTTACTTTACTGCACTTTTATTTATTTACTTGCTTTCTAGGATTACTTTAATTATTAATAGGACTTAAAATTCAATAATCTAAATAATTAAGCAAAAAACGAGTAAACTTAATCACCCCCTCTAAGTTTTAAATCAAACTTTCATAGTCGCTTCCGCACCGCGCAACTCACAGTTGATATTAGAGCAGTGTTCTCTAATTTGTGAGTAGTTCCTTGTGAAGTATTTTTAAAATCAAAATTTATTTTTGTTTTAAAAAATCATCATAAAATCTAGTATGAAAGAGGGTGAAAAGTCTCCAAAGGCGTTATGGTCATAGCACGTGGTAAGAAGAATGACTCTCTCTACACAACTGTCAGTGCTAAAGTGTCAATAGCGATTGTTAAAAGCAAAAAAGGTCACAACTTGTGGCACCAGAGAATAGGTCACATTAGTAAAAAAAAATGACTCAAAGCCATGCACTCGTTTAGGAAATTACCAGGGTTGAAATCAATTGATATCGAATTTCTGTGAGAATTGTGTATACGACAAACATAAGAGGGTTAGTTTCAAGAAGAGTGGCAAAATTCTCAAGAGTGAGAAGCTTGAGTTAGTTCACACAGATGTCTGGGGGCCAGCCCCAGTCTCATCCATTGACAAAAATTCCTATTTTATGACTTTCATTGATGATCATACACAGAAGGTATGGGTCTATTTTTTGGCGCACAAATTTGAGGTATTTGGGGTGTTCAAGAAATGGAAGAACATAGTAGAGAATGAGACAGGCTTAAAGATCAAGAAGTTTAAGTCAGACAATGGTGGCTAGTATGAAGACACTGGATTTTAAAAAATTATGTTTTGAAAATGGGATCCATTTGGAATGGACTATGCGAGAAACCCCACAGCAAAATAGGGTGGTAGAATGGTTAAACCGAACGTTGAAGGAAAGAGCCAGAAGCATGCGCATTCAGTCAGGTCTACCCAAATAGTTTTGGACCAAGGCAGTCAATACAACAACCTACCTTATTAATCAAGGACCGTCAGTGTCGTTAGAGCACCTAATACTAAAAGAAGTCTGGAGCAATAAGGAGGTAAATATTTCATGGCTAAAAATGTTTGGTTATATTGCTTATGTGTATATTAGTGACTATCCTAGGGGAAAACTAGACCCCAAGTCACTAAAGTGCACCTTCATTGGATATGAAGGAAATTAGTTTAGTTGTCGACTCTGGGATTATCAAAATAAGAAGATCATTCATGGTAGAGATGTTATTTTTAATGAAAAAGTGATGTATAATGATAAAGGTATTGTACAACCAACTAGTTCGGTACAAAAAAAATCTAGAGTATGTTGAGTTGGATGATGATCCAGTAAGAAGTGTGGCATAGCATGTTGATGAGGGTCCTTAACTAGAAGAACCTGCAGAACAGCGAGCACCACAGAGCCCATCTCTGACACCCGCACCCAATAGGTCTGATCGTAAACATGCACCAAACTGGAAGTACATAAATTTTTTGTTACTAACAGATGGTGGAGAACCTGAATACTACGATAAGGCATGTCAAGTAGAGGACTCGAGAGTAAGTAGGAGCTAGCCACGAGAGATGAGATGAAGTTCCTTATCTCTAATCGTACATGGAAGCTAGCCGAATTAGCTATTAGGAAGAAAGCTCTACACAATAAATGGGTGTATAGAGTTAAAAAGAAATATAACGGTTCTAACATATACAAGGCTAGATTGGTAGTCAAAGGCTTTCAACAGAAAGAAGGGATTGACTATACTAACATCCTTTCCCCAGTTGTAAAATTGAATATCATTTGTTCAATTTTGAGCATTGTTGCATTTGAGAATTTGCATCTTGAGCAGTTAGATGTAAAAACTGCTTTCCTCCATGGAGACCTAGAGGAGGATATTTACATGCAGCAACTGGAGGGCTTTTCAGTCAAAGAAAAAGAGAAACTTGTGTGCAAGTTGACGAATAGCTTGTATGGCTTGAAGCAAGCCCCGAGATAGTGGTACAAGAAATTTTACAGTTTTATGCAAAGACATGACTACAACAAATGCAACACTGACAATTGCTGCTATTTCAAAATGTTTGATGCGAGTTACATCATACTGCTACTTTATGTTAATGACATGTTAGCTGTAGGTTCTGATTTTGAAGAAATTGATAAGTTGAAGAAGCAGTTTTCGAATGAGTTCAAAATGAAGGATCTTGGTGCAGTGAAATAGATACTTGGGATGAGGATTAAAAGGGACAAGCAAAAAGGTCTTTTGTAGTTGTCTCAAGCCGACTATATTGAATGCATCTTGAAGAGATTCAGTATAAGCAACGCTAAGCCGGTGAGCACACCTTTAGTAAGCCACTTTCGCTTATCCAAGGATCAGTATTTGAGGATAGAAGAAGAGAAAAACTTTATTGCTAAAGTTTTGTACGCTTCAGCCATTGGAAATTTAATGTATGTCATAGTGTGCACAAGACCAGACATTGCTTATACAGTGGGAGCTGTGAGTAGGTTCCTGAGTGATCCAGGAAAGCTACATTGGGAAGCAGTAAAATGGATATTGCGATATCTCTGTTCTACAACAGAAAAATGCTAGTGCTTCAAAAGAAGCGACTACATTGTTATGTAGATGCTGATTTTACTGGAGAAGATGATCACAGATGGAGTACGATCGGTTATGTGTTCACAGTTGGTACAACTGCAATCAGTTGGGTTTCACAGTTACAAAAGATTATAGCGTTATTCATAACAGAGGTAGAGTACATAGCAGTCACAGAGGCCAGTAAAGAGATGAGTTGGTTACAAGGTTTGTTGGCAGAGTTAGGATTCAAGTAGGTGAAGAATGTTTTGCACAGTGACAGTCAAAGTGCAATACACTTAGTGAAGAATTCTGCATTTCATTCAAGGACCAAGCATGTAGGACTTTGATATCACTTCATTCGCTCGCTGTTAGAAGATAGAGTGTTGTTACTTGAAAAGATATTTGACATCGAGAATCCTGCTGACATGTTAACCAAAGTGGTGATGATGGAGAAACTAAAGCTTTGCACAGCTTCAGTCGGTCTTCTAACTTTAAGATAGAAGATGAGCATACCGAAGTGCTTTGCGATGCATAGAGAGAGTTGATGGAGAAGATTCATTAGTCCTCCAGTCTCCAAGTCAGAGATTGTTATGGTTGTGGAGCATGAGGATGATAGTTTTTGGAAGGTTGATTGTTGAAAGATTTGTTTCCTATTATTATGGGACTTGTTTAGAAATTTAATTCTTCATTAAACTTTTCTTCTGAAACCTAAAGACTTGGTGACCAAGATATCTTTCTCTATAAATTGGAGTTTTTATATAACCCTAAGATGTGTATCAAATTGTGAGAACAATTGTGATCCAAAGAAATTCAATTTTGTGAAATTGGTGAGAACAAGAGAGAAGAGAGTTTGAGTGATTGTAATCCTTCATCATATTTATCATATTGAAATTGTTTGGTATGCTCCTTTGACGTAACCTATTGTTAGGGTGGACAAAGTAAATCTCTTGTCTTTTTTTGTGTGATTGTTTTATTTTCTAATTATTTTTTCGCATATATTTCCAACAACCACGTGGAGCCACTTTTGAGTGTTAACACAAACTTAAGACAACATCCTCTAATTTAAGTTCAGTATCATCAATGACATCAAACAGAATACCTCTGGCTACTTCGCTTGCATCCTTTTTAATGTCTTTGTGAAAAATTGCTGATGTGCAGTCTATGTGGCATCTTTTCAAACTCAGCCTTACTTAATTTATTCTGTATACTAAAATTGAAGAACTGTTAACTAGGGCTGCAACTCGGTGGACTCAACTCGAGTCCAGCCCAAAAAAATTTAGATTGGGCTATGTAAATTATAATTCGATCCAAGCTTGAGTTGAGAAGTAAGAACCCAATTTCATTTGGAGTCGAGCTTCAGTTATTGTGTTGAAAAATTCAAAGCTCAGTCTGAGAACATCCTGAATTATAAAATTGATGAACCTGAATACATGATATTGGTATTTTAGGATTTAAGATTCATAATATTGAACTTATTAGCTTTCGGTGTTTTTGTTGACAGACCATGGAATTATGAAATGACATATTGAACTTATTCACTTTTGATTTATTTGTTATTATGAAATGTCAATATCTTTAATTATTTTAATTGTGAAAATGTCATGGTTATCTCAATTGATTTTCAATTATTTTAGGTGTGAAAAAGTCATTGTAACTCAAAGAATATGATTTTATCTGAAGATAACTTGTCTTCAGAAAAAAAAAAAGAATTGCAGCCTACAAATGATATCCTCCCACCACAATGAAAAGCTTCAAAACTACTTTGCTGATCACGCATTATGGATTACATGTCCATTTAACCATACACAGTCACCAAATCTACAGTCTACATGGTATCTTTTCGACATCTTCTCAAAACTCAACATCATTTTTTTTTCCGATAATTACTTCATGTTTGGGGAGCTTCCTGAGGGATTGAAACGGACTTCCAAGCCCAAGAAGTCATTTCCAAAAAAATGTTTTTTGGAGGAGCTTTATGATTCTAAAATTCCTTCCATTTAGAAGGCCTTTGAAAATACCTTCAATAAAAAGGAATTTAAAAGAAAAAGGTTGTTTGGTGGATCCATTTTTTGAAATTCCTTCCACAATTAACACAATTTTAACTTGACAAATTTATCCTTAATAATTACTCCCAATAGGCAAGTTTCACGAAATAAAAGACGGCAAAATTGTCAATAAAATTTGTTACTTAAAATAATTCTGGCTTCCTTCCAAAAACAAGTTTTTTTGGCTTCCTTTGAACGGACTTTTTAGGAATTCAACTTTCATTAGAAGTCCATTTTTCTTATTTCACCAACCACTAACATTTTTTTGGAAGAACTATTTGGGTTTGGAAGCTCGTTTCAATCTCCCAGAAAGCTCCCCCAAAAGATCCCGTAGTGTTTGGTGAAATAGGAAAAATGGACTTCTAATGATAGTCGAAGTCCTAAAAAATCCGTTCAAAATAAGATGGAAAAACTTGCTTTTGAAAAGAAGCCAAAATTATTTTAAGTAACAAATTTTATAGACAATTTTATCTCTTTTTACTTCGTAAAACTTGTTTGTTAAGAGTAATTTTTAAACACAAATTTGTCAAGTTAAAGCTGTGTTAATTGTGGAAGGAATTAAAAAAAAAATGCATCTATCAAACAACTTTTTTCTTTTAAATTCCTTCTATTGAATGTATTCTTCAAAGGCCTTTTAATTGAAAGGAATTTTAGAATCGTGAAGGTCATCCAAACAACACCTAAGAGTGGAGTAAAATAAATGAGATAGAATGTAGCTATATACTTGGGCATACCCCAAGGCCCAACAACAATAAAAGATAAGATAAGAGACTTAGAGGCCCATATGTGCTACAAATGGAATTATCATGACTATACCTGCAATACTAATTCAAATTTCCATATCAAATTCTTAACGACAGCCGGAGGATACCTAATTTTAAAAATTAGCTCTCGCGAGAACATCAACAGTACATGAGATTCATTGAACGAGCAATCACTAAGGAACATTTGATTCCATAATTCTAATTTGAAGCATTTGATTCAGCTCGGCACGAGGGCATTTACAACATCTCACAAGGAACAAATGCATAGGACACATTCAACAATGGTCTTCAACAAATGCCCACAATCTGTTAAATTAGAAAGTTGCTACAAAATAAATAATTACACGGCCGATTAATACTTTTCTAGCGATTATATTGTGAATAGTTAAAACAAGTGATGACATATTCTGATACTGTCTCCTTTTTTCACATTACATTAATAAAAATACATATACATAAATAAAAATAAATAAATAGCAAAACCAATAATAAACCGAAGAAATTTAATATATTACATACATCTTAATTATCGAAAAATAATAATTATTCACATAAATTTTAATGGTGAATTGTCGACGTTCTATACTACTCACATTTTTATATATTACATCCTTCCTTCACAAGAGGGTCTCTCTCTTCTCACAGCAAAATTTTGCAGGCAATAGTCGTCTTTCCAGAATTAACCTGCAATGCACAGAGAATTTCATGGTGAACTGTCAATTTTCTATTCCCCAAGTGCTGAAGATGCATGAAATGTTCTAAATTTCTGAATAGTCTCTGATGAACTCTCCGTCACCTTCGGTCACAAATGCTCTCATTTGTTGTAGTGACGTTTGTGTATGCATAAGGAATCAAATGAAGAGAAATATTGGAGATTAATCGGCATACCAGGCCTGTGAATGTCAGGATTCTCAACGCCACTGCTGCTACTAGGATTGCTTGTAGCTCCATTCTGTACAATGAATTGTAGGACGGTTAGGAATTAAAATATTGATGATCAAAAGGGGAAGGAAGCACCAGTGACCTTGTGAATGGGCTCAATCTAACACAACTGAGCTTAGAGTGCAAGTGGTGATGGTGATTTTATTTGAGACGCCACACTAATAGCATTAACACATTCAATTAAGCTCCAACTCAAACTTCAAAGGTGTAGGGGAAAAATTAACACTCGTCCAATGGGCTACACTAATATAAAAAACGGACCAGTCCCAAGTCGGTTTGAGCCCATGTATTAGCAGAAGGCTTAAAAGGGCTGAGTCGTTAATTATCAAGAGCCTAGTCGCCCCCACCACCCCAAGACTCCAAAACCCAAATCAAAAGCAGACTTGCAACTCAAACTTCAAAGGTAACTATGAGTCCAAAACCATACCTGATGTTGTGGTGGTATTTGATAAGGGTTGACATAATTTGGGATTCTTGGCTGGTCAGGTAGATTGGGATTTGACTGGCTAGTTGCTTCGGTTGTCGATTGGTCAGGTAGAGGAACAGGGGGCATAGGAAAGGCCGGCATAGCCGAATGAGCTGTTGTAGCCGGAACAGAAGAAAATGGCATCATTGGCTGATTCTGATTGATGCCCATTTCCATGCTCATACCCATTGTTGTCATATAGGGCAGAACACTGGGAAACATCACAGGTCCAATGCCACATCTAATGAAATTCAACTGCTGCTGTATAAATTATAATTGCAATCTAGTCAATGGTTCAGCAACTCATATGGTATTTGATATGAACAATTAATGATGTATTTTTTCTGGTTCAATAAAAAAAAATAATAATAATAATAATAATTAAGAATAACAATAGAAGAAACCTGCCATACCATAAGTTGCAATTGAAAGTTAAGTTGCAATTGAAGTGATTGCATGTGCTGAAAGGCACCATCCAGCATAGAAACTCTGCCTACCTGAAATCCAACTAAAGAGATAAGTTAATCAAATAGTAATTTTTGACTGTTTCAGAAAATAATTTTCACTCGGTAAGAAACATAGAATAATATGACAGGACAACCTTGTTGCAATTGGGTATGAGTTCTTGCAAACTGTTCATTTTTTCATTTATCCGACCTCGTCGTTTCTGCACAACATGCAAAATTAGACCCATGAGAGATAAAAGGAAAAAAAATAAAAATATTGAAAAAAAAAGAAGAAAAATATAATATCCAAAAGGCCATAAATAAACCGTTCTACAAATACTACATCACTCTAAGTACTGAGTCTACCTACCTTCTCTGAACGATTGCGGACCTCTGCAATACGAGATCGCTTTGTAATTGTTGAGTCACAAATGTGTTCCTTTGCCAATTCAAAAAGCACCAGATTTTCAGAATGAGGTATATTGAAGGATGCAGATAGGGGAAAAAAAGAGGTAGACAATCTTAAAAAGCAATAAAAATCATACATGATTTACGGCAAGTGTACACAAAAAAAAAAAAAAATTTAGAACCTATGAACTGAACTGGGATTGATTTTTTGATGAATGATAATTTTTATATCTATATATATTATAATGCAAAATATTCAAAAACAAATTTATAGAGAGTATAACATACCATACACCACAATACATACATAGATTAATTATATATATTTCAAATTTTAGTTTTTATTTTGATTATATATATATATATATATAAGAAAGTTTAAAATCATAGAATTGAACCAAACCAATCAGGGTTCGATTCTAACAGTTCAATTCATTCTAATATTTTTGGACCTATTGGAATCGATTTCGTTCGGTTTCATCACAAAACTAGACTAAACAGAACAGGGTGCCCCTAATTTATGGTGTCAATCAATAAGCAATTCAGAGGGGCTGACACCACAGATGAAATAGTCAAACACGTATAGGTGTATCATATATCAAAAGGTTTTTGTATGGGGTTTATAAATTTCACAATACGACTAAAATCTATCACTTTTGATAATGCCAGTAGCTAACAAAATTAGGCTTAGGTACAGTTTCATAACTCAATTCAGTAATTAATTCTGAACATATTAAATTCTTATCCAAATAGTGCATTTGATAACGCAATTTAATATTACTGAAAACGGTAAACGTTACTTAAAATTGGGTAAAATTTTAATGACAAACATCACTCATCACTCAACGTTGAACGCCGAATAATTCAAAAACATATCAAAAAATATTTAACTTTTAACTACCACTTAAAACTCCAGCAATTAAAATTTATCTATTAAAAATTTCAGTTTTATCAAACTAACACCTTAGTTTATAACACCATGGCAACTATATTTCCCAGCAATACAACTCACCTGTACCGCTGTATGCTCATGACTAACATTCATATCATTTCCATGACTCAAATAAATATTTCTTCTTATATATCAATACCGATATATAAATATCTATAGAGTTTTCATATATATATATATATATATATATATATATTTTATTATTGATTAATTTCACAAGACAGCTGTTCAAAAGTCATTGACTTTCTAAAAGCCACATCTTTTCTCAATATGATTTTAATTTTTTATAATAATTATTTATTCAGTTTTATTTATATTTATTTAAAGAAGATGATCGTTGGTTATATACTAACAGTCATATGTGTCTTTAAATAGATTTTTATGCCATAAATGAATCAGTACACGCAAGCTTGTAGTTTAGTGATACTTTCTCACCCTTTAAAATTGAAAATCAAAAGTTCAAGTTTCTATATTAGGCACTCTAGTTTAAAGGAGTTTAGTGGTATTTTTTGCTTTCCAAAGTTAAAGTTTTAATAAATCGGCGTGGTTGCGTTTTGAATTATTTAATATGTAGAAGTTAGATCTGCCTACCAAGGATGAATGAATACTCCGACAAAATTTATTCGATGGGCTTCGTTTCAACTGTACTATTTTTCATGAATAACTACACTATTTAAAGGAGTTAAGGGTATATTTGTAATCGTACGTGTAGGAAAAATACTCGGAGAAAATTTATTCGATCAACTTGGTTGCGTTTCGAAGGATTCAATACACATCCGCCTTTACTAAATATGAATGAGTCAACATGTACTGTTTTTTTAAATAACTATACTATCTAAAAGAGTTTAGGGGTATATTTGTAATCGGACGGGTACGAAAAATACTCGGAAAAAATTATACGATCAACTTGGTTGTGTTTCGAAGGATTCAATACACCATTCGCCTTTACTAAATATGAATGAGTCAACCTGTACTGTTTTTTGTGAATAACTACACAATCTAAAGGAGTTAAGGGGTATATTTGTAATCGGACAGTAGGAAAAATACTCGAAGAGATCAACTTGGTTGTGTTTGGAAGGATTCAATACACATCCGCCTTTACTAAATATGAATGAGTCAACCTGTACTATTTTTCATGAATAACTACACTATTTAAAGGAGTTAACGTTTATATTTGCAATCACACGTGTACAAAACAGTTAAGGGATACATTTGTAATCGAACGTGTACGAAATACTATTGTAAATTTTCATATTACTCGATTAAACATTTCATTAGGGGTGGTTGGTTGATTCACATTACTTAAACATGGATAATATTCAATATACAAAAATCTGTTTTTTCATTAATAACTACGAGTTAAGGCTACATTTGTAATCGGACGTGTACAAAAGATGGTTTTTACTATTCTATATTTGGAAGGATTGAATTTACAAAAATACTTAAACGAGGTAAGGGGTATTTGTACTTGCACGTGAAATAGAAAAAGCTGTCGTAATTTTTTATGTTTCATGAATCAGTTAAACATTTCATTCATATGTGCTGTTTATCATAGTCCCGACATACTTCATCTAAATGAGATATGAAAAATACCGTGTTGCATGGTTCTGAGGTGGTTTCTGTAGTTGGGGGAAGGATATGCGATTACACCACCATCTTTTTGATAGTTGTGGATAGTAGGAAGAAGAAATTTCTCCTTATAATAGATTGGAAAGGGGTTGATCGATTATCTGGCTATAATATTTTAGTTTTTGAATTTAGCAAAAATTGTTGCTAATTTAGCAAATCAAGATTTGAGTAGAAGTTAGTGTTACAAGACAAATTTATCTTTCTGCATTCACGTTAGTGTAAACTTTACTACAATATCATACCAAAAGCAATTAACTAGAAAAAATTTCATGCCATTCACAGTCACTATTGTGGCCTTCATATACTTTTGATTCATGTATATTGTACATGTTTTTCTATTATACGAATTTTACATGTTCTAAAATGTTCTCATGTTTTCGTGAAAGTTGTCTTTTAAGAGAGATTTTACTACAATATTTAATTTGTTAAGAAAAATTAAGAATAGATACATGAAAGAATTAACCTTTAATATTATGATAGATTCAATTAATGTACATATATAATATTTGTATACATCTATACGACATATAATAGGCATTTAATTTGATTCAAAGTCATTCAAATATTGTTCAATAATAGGATATATAGAATGTAGATATATAATACATGTATATATCTATACAACATATAATAGTTATTTAATTTGATTTAGTATCATTCAAATGTTGTTTAAATTAAAAAGTTATATGGGAAAATGGTCTAGATTGTTTGAACAAATCTATTCCGGCAATTTTATTGATATGAAATTGTTTGATGCAAAAGTGAGTAAAAAAAAAAAATCTCATGAAATCTCTTTTGGGCAAGTCTATTGATGCATTGATATGAAATTGTTTCATGATAAATTTGAGTAAAAAAAAAAGTTTCTTATGAAATATGGAACTGTGTTCCTAAAGGAACAAAAAAAATGTGTTTCTAAAATGTGGGATCATTTACATATGATACACAATAATTCTTTGTACTTAAAAGGTATTAAACCTTGTACTGTTTTTAGACTCCATCCTCAAAAGTAGATGAAAAAAATATTTGTATTAAATTCTTGAATGTTTATATGATATTATCATTTATTTTGAAATTGAAATGTGAAGTATATCCCATTTGAATCTTGGGTACAGTTATGTGTGAAAGCAGACATATATTTTGATAAATATATATAAAGACGGGACTTTTTAAATTCAAAATTTTTATTGTTATTAGCAATTGTATATATACCGCTATTTTAGTGGCTTAAATTAAAAACATTCTTTTAAAATTTGTTAGACTTCCATAAATTTGAGTAGGCACATTTGTAAAGACATGTTACATGTAAATTTCTTACAATTTAATTTTCTTAATTTTACTATGTTTTGAGTTTCATGTTATAATTCGATATTATTTATAAGTAAGAATTATTTGTTGTGCATGAAATTTCTCCCGTTACCCAGCCACAGTGATCAATGGTGAACTGGTATTTTCTATTATCAATAATTTTCATAGTCGGAATAAGATGGGAATCGAATTACTCCCAAAAGATTAAATATTTTTTCATAGAAGCAACACATCATAGCGTCTTTTTTACTGTAAAACCAGCACATAGCAAGACATTTTTACTATATATATATAAAAGAAAATGTTAAACGTCATGAAATTTTATCATGAATTGCCTTCATGAATGATGTGGCAAGTGATAATACCATTGACATTCTGTGTATGGGGGACATATATAAAATACAATGTGAATGTTTACTTTAAGAAAAAAATATGCTGTGAAAATGAAGTAAAATTTTACTCCCTTTGTCTCATAATTTTAGTCCATTATTTCTTTTTGGGATGTTCCAAAATTCATGTCCATTTCCTAAAATGGATTATATGATTCCTGAACTATCATTTCCAAACTCTACTATCTTAAAAGTTGGGCCCACCATATAATAATAATACTAACTTTTAAATAAGGATTAACATGTAAATTCATGCATTATTACACTAAAAAGTAAAATTCCCACCAAAAAAAAAATTAAAATTCCCATATGGGACGGAGGGAACAGTAAGTATTGAAGTCTCACTGTCCCAAGCAGTTTCTTTACACTTTACAGGAAGCTTTTGTTAGGCACATGTGAAGTCACAATATGGCCAAAGACATACCCGTAACATGCGAGTGAAAAATCTAACTATTAAAAAATTCTGAAATAGTTACTCCGGAAACAGTTTCTTCACCAACGAGAATTTTGTCGCCATCCATGTGACACGTGTACATGGCACGTGTACAACGAATGAAACATGCAAAACCTCAAAATAAATACTACTAACATGCAACTGGCGAAGATTTTCTGTAGGCGGGGTGCTCTTAATCTGAGGACGTCGAGACCAACACATATATGTGAAAGTGATAAAATAAATAAATAAATAAAACACAATTACTTACCTCACTTCCACATCCAGTAACAGCAGCTTCTTTTCCCTTCCGCTTCCGATCATTCGGCGGCGGTGGTGGTGGTGGCGTGTCCATCGGTGCGCTACCTCGATCACCTCCGGCAGCCTCAGACGACCTACCTGCCGCTGCAGTAGGGCTTATGTTACACCACCCTATGTTGTCAGTACCGGTGACTTGCCCAACCATAGACACCGGCGTCACGGTTGTAGACACCGGCGTCAGGCTAGTGTCCACAACCGTCGAACCTACGTTCCTCGAACTGGACGCTCCAGCTGAGTCGAAAGTCCCTCTTGGCCTCCAGTAGGCCCCCGCATCTGCCACCAGCGGCGGAGCAACCACTGCCGCCGGTGGAGGCGGCCCGACATCGATTGTTTGGACATCGGTGATGCGGGTGGAAGGTGTGACTTGAGTAGCTGGCGCAGAATAGAGCAGATCTGCAAACATCTCGTCTGCTTTTGGGTTGTGAAGTAGATACGCCAGCTCTTCATCTAGCTCCATCATCTCTTCTTCAGGCCTGTTCATTCACAGACAAAGATGCCAGAAACAAAAACTAAAAAAAATTATATATATATATATAGTTTGTTTGGTTGTTTCGTGTCCCTGGGTTTCCAGCTAGTTATAGTTTTCTGTATGTTGCTCAGTTGCTGGTTGTTTCTCATAACCTAGCCTTTCTTTGTTCTTAATAATACTGCTTACCTTAGCCCAAAAAAAATAAATTATATATATATACAGAGAACGCAAAACGAAGAGTGAAAAACTTACGTATTTGCTCTGGTTGAGCCTGAATCTGCTGGAATTGAGTGATTTTGATTCATTTGGAAATATGGAACAGTGATTCTCTGTAATAATAATTAATCAAAGCACATAATTAATTAAGCAGAATTTTCAATGTAGTTGAAGAATGAATCAAACTAGTACAATCACCTAATAAACCAGTACATTCATTCAATACCATAGTTGAAGACAGATTAATCGACTCACCTCTCCTCTATTAACTCTCTCTGAACAAAAAAACAGCAGCTCTCTCTCACTTGAAACGCGATAGAGTGATCGCTCTGTCCCTTGCTAATATATATATGTCTAAAACTCTCTCTCTCTCTTTCTCGTAGAATGTGCTAAATTTGCAGCAGCTGAAGTCATGTCTGTCTCTCACTTCCCCATCCCCTCTCTCTACATATATCCACTCTCTCTCTCTTTCTCTCAACATAACCCCTCTCTCTCTCTCTCTCTCTCTCTCTTCGAATGTGCTAAATTTGCAGCAGCCGAAGTCATCTTCTCTGTCCCACCACCCCCCTTTCTCTGTCCCAAAAATATTCCCTCTCGAAGCTGTGAAGGGATACAAATATGGTCCACTTTTCTTTTTGTTCTAAATTTAGGCTCCAGTAGTATTTTATATTTTTTTTTTGTACAATACTTGTTGTAAATAAAATTATAAAAATAAATTTTAATTACTTTTTTAAATTTTAAATTAAAAATAAATACGTGTAATTTTATCATTGAAAGGTAGTTGCTACTCACCCTTAGTAGATAAGCACTGTACTATTTATAAGAAGTTGTAAAGAACAATATTTGTCTTTTTACCTATCAATAAACTAATTTGTCGTATTATTACTGGATCACAAATTTTTTATAATATTAAAAATAAATAAAGAATAAGGAGTACGTTTTTAGGTGAATTAAAATGATATCAAATATAAGGTTATTGGAAGGAGATAGTTTCTCTTTATAGCTAGGGAAGAAGTACTGTTAATATTTTTTATAAATAGGAAAGAGAAGTATTGTTAGAAAAATAAAAATTAACAAATAATATATTATTTTCAGACTTGAAGTTAACGGCCCAGACAAAGAGAACTGCATATGCCGTATACGTGCACGTGCATCTTCACACCTGACGGTATAACTTTGGTACCAGCAATTTGGACTTATTCTGGCAAATTTATGTTGTTTCAGGTTTGGATGATAAGGACGGAAGATTCATGTATTGTTATATATATATATATATATGTGGATGATAAGGACGGAAGATTCATGTATTGTTATATATATATATATTTATGTGGATGATAAGGACGGAAGATTCATGTATTGTTATATATATATAAACTGAGAAAGACACATAGTTAAAGAAGCTGTCTCGGAAATGACAGTTAAGTTATCTCTAGAGTAATGATTATCCATAATATAATAATCCACAATATAATGGACTTCCTGCCCTTGTACGACAAAATTTGTCCTGACGTGATCGGACTGAAAAAGATTTTTGACAGTGATAGTTTTCTTCTTCTTCTTTCTTCTCTCCTCTCATGCGAGAGAACAACACAATTTTTCGGTAGCATGGATTAATTAGATCTTCGTTTAGAACTCAATCCATCTCTCTTTACTTTCATCTCTTGTTTTTGATAAATCCCAAATCTCCATCTCCATCACACACACATATATATACACACACACACACTTAGTGTTCAATAATCAAGACAATAATCGATTTTGCCTTTTGAAAGATGTTGATTTGTCGCTTTGAAAATCCCAACAAAAAACGATTTTGATTTTATTATTACTGTTGACGATGATGGTGTTCCTAAATGCACTATTTTTTAGCGATTTGATTGAGTTTTGAGAATTTGAGACTGAGAGACTCGGTTGTGAATGTGCAAAATAGAGGGCGTTCATGAAGATAGAGATAGAGATGCATATATAGTTTTAGAGATATAGAGATATGGTTTTAGAGAGAGAAAGACGTAAATATAGTTTTAGAGATATAGTTTTAGAGAGAGAAATATGCAAATATAGTTTTAGAGGGATAAAGATGGAGATAGAGTTTTAGAAACAGATATTTCAATATTAGAGGGATTGTATCTCTTGTCAATTTGCTAACATTGTTAAAATGAAACCCTAATCTGGTTGATTTTTTGGATTTGGATAACCCACAAAAATTGGGCTTAATCTATTCTTTTTTTTTTTTTAATTTTTAAACACATTTTCAAATTTAATTGGACCACGCTATCCTCTAGGACAAATTTTGTCCTGTCTGGGTAGGACCTAAGCATTGTCCTAATATAATTATGATTTGAGAGTAAGCTAGGGGACCTTAAAAAAACCAATACAAGTATTCATCTATAACATGTACAAGTTATATTTAATTTAGGGGGCATAGATACTTCATCGAGTGTGTCATACTCATGTCTGATATTCAAATATTTTTTGAATACGTGTTAGAAACTTTGTAACAGTGATGTATTCAAGTATTTTAAAAAAAAAATTTATATTACGTGTCGAACACTTTGTAGCAGTGATGTATTAAATATTTTAAAATAAATTTATATACGTCTGAGTTATGATGAACAATCTAAGTTAAATATACATAGAAGACTAAAACAAGGACAAAAAATTGAAGCATCATAACTGAACAAATTTGGTTCTTTAATATATTTTAATCTATTTGTCTATTTTTGTTTATAAGTTTGTTAGGTTCTTAATTACTTGATAATGAATTGAAGTATTTTTATAATGTAGTCTTTTTTTTTTTTAAAGGTATGTAGTTTTTTTTTTTTTTTGAATAACGAATATATATTAATATATTATATTATTATTTTATAGCTGTATTTTCGTGTGTCCTATTTTTTAGATTTTCTGTCTCCGTGTTGTGTCGTACTCATATTCTGTATTTATGTATGCGTCCGTCCTTCCTAGTCTTTAACTCATTGGATGAAGAGTCTTATATCAAAAGTCTTTTCATCTAATAGTTGAAAGTGACAATTAATCGTAAAGATAGAATAAAAGGTGTCCTAATTTGTCAATTACTAGTTAATTTAGCATTAGAGTATGACATATATATTATTAAGTATAAAGAAATGTAACACATGTAAAACTTACATATCTCTACTGTAGACATCAAAAAATTACACGATAGACCCAAAATATAATTTGGGCTTATCTTCAGTTTAACCCACTTTGAAATATGTTTTAGTGAGTCAGAAAATTTAAAGATCAGACCCACTACAACTAAATGAGTTATGGGCTGGTCTAAATTGTCTGAGAAGTCCAAGCCCACTTGAAAATGGATCTATTGAATAATTATATATATATATATATATCAACAAATATAATTATAGAATAATTATCAAAAGAAAAGAGAGTTACAAATTTACCCATTTAGTGAGCCTATAAATAAAGGTCCAGAGGTGGGAGAAAGGGGATCAGAAGATTCTCAGAAAAAGCTAAAATTTTGTAGAATTCTTCACTCAAAATTCAAAGCTCCAAAGCATCTAAACCTTGAAGGAGAAGAACAACAAGCACATCATCCACGTGTCGTTCTTCACCAAAGTTTTAATTTAATTCAAGATCAAGCTTTAGCAGCCCTTGAAGCCAGATCACCAAGGAGATCAAATTAGAGAATTGTACCCATTTTTTTTAAATTAATAAAATTGATTATTTGTTACTAATTTTCATTCCTAGATTTTCGGACATGAAATTTGTGTGTACAAATTTCTGGCACGCCCAGTGGAACCTTCTCTACCTCTCATCTCTGTCTCATACATCATATCTCTCAAACTCCGTTCGTCAGAATCTATGGCACCTCCCAAGGTTTTGACTACAAACAAGAAAATTACAAAAGACACTACTACTGCACTAGCCAACATCAAAATTACCGCAAGCAGTGGCAAAAACACCAGAAACTTGTCAAGTACTAGCAGCACCTCAGCAGATCCAATGACGCGTAGCAAGACCAAAGTAATTGCTTCGCTCAAGAATCAGTAAGATTTGGTGAAAACCAATCTTGCTAAACTAATAGGTGTAAAAATTCAACATGTGAACACCTTTGATCCTCAGGTAGCAAAGAACTTTGACTTTGTTCCAAAAAAATTGGCGCCACCACATTCACCTCACTTCGTATTTGACGTCAACTCTAGTGTTGGTTCGCTTTCAGACTCGTTGCCTGAGATTTTAGAACAATCAGTCACTTCAAAGAATGTTGATTCTCAGGTCTTTCCTATTCGAATATTGTCACAGCCATGATGACTAGAATAGCCTCGGTGGAAGACCAATTGGCAACGATGGCGCGCGCAATCGAGAACCTTACAAAACTATTGAAGAGAAGAACTTGCAGATCACCGTACTATTGAGCAAGCTTGAAATCCAAAATCCTGACGAGTTAACACAACTTCCTACGAATACTTCAAATTCAGCCTTTCAAAGTGCCCAATCAAGAGATCGTCGTTACACATCTGGATCAGGTGGCTGATGAAACTAACTATGCCTCGCCAGTCACTTCGCTATCTGTTCAACAATTGCAAGATATGATAACGAACACAATTCGAGTACAGTATGGCGGCGCTCCTCAAAGCATTCTCATGTACTCAAAGCCCTACACAAGGATAATTGATAGTATGAGGATGCTTGCAGGGTACCAACCTTCGAAGATCCAACAGTTTGAAGGAAAGGGTAACCCAAAATAACACATCGCTCATTTTGTCGAGACCTACAATAATGCTGGAACTGAGGGGGATTTACTGGTTAAACAGTTTATTTGTTCCTTTAAGGGAAATGCCTTTGAGTGGTATATTGATTTAAAGTCTAAATTGATTGATAGTTGGGAACAAATGGAATGAGAATTTCTAAATAGGTTCTACAACACCCGTTGCACTGTTAGTATGATAGAGTTGACTAACACAAGACAATGGAAGGACGAGCCTGTAATGGACTATAACAGTCGATGGCGAGCACTTAACTTGGATTGCAAGGATCGGTTGATAGAATTCTCAACTGTTGAAATGTGTATGCAAGGTATGCATTGGGACCTCCTTTATATTCTTCAAGGTATAAAGCCTCGTACCTTCAAAGATTGACTACGCGTTCCTATGATATAGAGATTAGTATTAAAACTTGTGGAGGCAAAGATTCTTTGATTTTAGAGTCACGCAAAGAAAGAACGGATGAAAAGAATGTTGTAAAATCGTCAAAGGGTGCTGCTAAAAAATCTATGATTGTCTATGCCATCTCGATAAAGGTTGCTATCAAAGATAAGAGGAAAGAAGACAATAAGTCACGACAGTTTCAAGAGAAGCAAAACCAACGTCCGACGCTCAAAGAATTAGAGATGAAGGAATACCCATTCCTAAACTCTGATGTTCCTGGAATATTGGAATGTTTACTTGAAAGTAAAGTTATTGAACTCCTAGAATGTAAGCATCCTCAAGAAATGTGACCTGTTGATGACCCAAAATACTGCAAATATCATCGTATTGTCAGTCACCCGATTGAGAAGTGTTTCATTTTCAAGGAAATAGTGATGAACTTGGCGAAACAGGGAAAGATCTTATTAGACATAGACGACATAACAACTTCAAATCATACTGCTGTCATATTTTAGTCTTCAAAGTTCGAACGAACCTGTGCTTATCACCAATTATTTTTAAACTCTGGTATATGCTCCACAATTGTTCAATTTGGCTCATTTGAACCTTTTCAGATATATCTCCCCCTAAGTAGTATTCTTGACAATCCAACAAATGAGAAGAAATTTCTCCAACACGATGATGAAGGATGGACCTTGGTGAATAGGAGAAGACAAAAACAACAAGCTCATGTTCCTCCTACCGGCCACTTCGATAGGGGGCAAAGGAAAAATAAGTCTCAATATATCCCTAAGGAAGGTGTCAAGAATAGAAAAAATGCCAATAAGATGGCATTGACAGAACACACAAGATTGGGTAAAGAAATTTTTGAGCTCGTTACTTTATGTGATTTCTTTCCAAAAGGATATCTCGATGATGAAGTTGTGCCAACTTACATAGTGTCAACTGTGAAGATCGATTCGGAGATCAAAAGTGATAAGAGTCAAAATGAAGTCCAAAGTATAGGAGAGCTTGAAAAACACACAACCGCCATGAAAGAATCTAACGATGAAGAGGGAGTTGAAGTTACATCTAGCTCATGTTGTGTAACAATCACTTCCACTGACTAAGACCTTCAACTTGGATCAAATCCACACTACCATCTTTTTTTTGTCTCCAGATACATAAGGGAGCAAATGGTAAATCACATCCTTATTGATGGGGGCTTCGCAGTGAATCTCATACCAAAATTTATAATGAAAATCTTGGCATTACAGTTGATGACTTGGCTCGCAGTCGCCTCATCATTCAAGGTTTTAATCAAGGTGGGCAGAGAACTATTGGTATGATTCATGTAAACCTAACAATTAGAGTGTTGCAAGCTAAAACTTATTCCACGTAATCGATGCAAATACGTCCTACAATTTGCTATTGGGATTCATGATAACGGTGTCGTTCCATCAACTCTTCATTAGTGTTTTAAGTTTTGCAAGAATGGTGTATAGACAGTGGAGGCAGATAACAAGCCATTTATTGAAGTAGAAGCTCATTTTGCAGATGCAAAGTTTTACACAGAGCCAAACACATCCTTAAGCGTCTCTACAACAAACCTTCCGTCTGCATGAGAGGTTGAGTTTACAAAAATAAAAGAAGTATCGTTCATCCCTCTAGATGTCTTGGTGACAAACAGTACAAAGGTAACTCAAAAGCAAGAGGTCGTGATTAAAACACATCGTACTACACCAATTTTCAAGTATGTTCCAAAATCTCAACAACGAGAGGGACAATCACCAATTTTGGAGATACTTGAAACTGAAGAAATTAAGTTAAAGCTGTCTCGCGCAAAAGAAAAAAAAACCTACAAAGCCTAAGAGAAAATTTAACTCTTCCTCTCACAAGGATTGAAAAGTCTACTCCTATTAAACTTCCGTTGAAAGGATTTGTCCTACCGTCAAAAGCTCCAGTTGAATATGGATTCCTTCCAATACAAAGAACTGATGAAGGGTTTGATCCAAAGGTATGCAAACTCTTGGCTAAGTCTGGGTATGATTTTGCAAATCCCACAAGTCTTGAAAAACTCAGTCCTAAACTTACTGGTGAGAAAATACACGGTCTCAATGAGACATAAAAGAAATTGAGGGAACAAGGGCATACGATAATCCCACCCAAGACTGGTCTTGGTTTCGCATTAACTAAACCTCTCTGAATCCAAATCACAAAGAAAGATAAAAAGTTGAACACTTTGTACATTGGCATTGAAGAGGTGGGTGGTAGCGAAGATCAACATTCTGTTTCTCACAAGTCAATTTTTGATCATGTAGAAGTTTCATACACTAGAGTATTTATATTCGACAAGTTGGGTCCGTCAACTCAAATATTGAATACCTCAAGTGTGAGATATAAATTTGTAATTGGCATATTTCGGTGATCAAAATTAACCTAATTGATCGAGTTATAATTTTTGATTTATTTTTTGTATCGATCGTTGACAACCTCGAGCAAATATTCACGTGCATGGATGTAGATAAATCAGTAAGAACACCATATAGTACAGGTAAGTATGGTGAGGACGCTCTGCACTTTTTGTTTCTGAGCTTATTTTGAAAAACTAGGGTTTAAATGAAAATATTAGAATTTTTTAAAGTAGGATCGGTCCCCAATATTTAGGACCGATCCAACTTGTCTCGGCAGTTTGATTTCTGCAGGTTTTTACAAAGTCCCACCGGTCCTAATTATTTGGCACCAGTCCCACTTATCTTGTTTTATATAGGAAATAGATTTTGACGAAAATTCTGATTCCTATTGGGTTTGAAACTTCTAAGAGAGTTCTATTTTGGTATTCAACTTCTTTTTCAAGTAGAATTAGAACTTCCTTACCTATATATATATTTCCACATATATCTGGTGTATTCTTTTCTTTACTTGCACTTTATTTATTTACTTCCTTTATGGGATTGCTCAGAATTTTAATTGAACTTAAAATTGAATTAATTAAAAATTAAGCAAACGAGCAAATGATCCTATTCACCCCTCTTTAGGTTTTAAAATACTTTTCGCAACCGTTTCGGTACCGCGCAACTCATAATCGGTATCAGAGCAGTGTTATCTAATTTGTGAGTACTTCCTTACAAAGTATTTTTAAAATCAAAACTTATTTTTGTTTTCTAAAATTTATCATGGAATATAGTATGAAAGAGGGTGGATCGATTCAGCAAACTCCTTTGTTTGATGATTCAAATTATACTTTCTAGAAGTCTCGCATGAAAGCCTTTTTGAAATCTCAAGCAGAAAGAGTTTGGATGGTTGTAGAGAATGGCTATAAAATTCCTACCACTACCACTGGTGATTGTGACGCTATTGTGACTATAGAGAATGATAAAGCAACTTGGTCTAATGTTGAGCATGAAGATACTAATAATAACAACTAGAGTTTATATGCAATATTTAACTATGTTGTTCCTTCTGAATTTGCTAGAATTTTTGCTTGTTCTACTTCGAAAGAAGCATAAGATATCTTACAGGTAACTCATGAGGGTACCACCAAGGTAAGGAGATATAAGTTACAAATGTTTGTTACTAAATTTGAAACAATCAAAAAGCATGAATATAGATATTTTTTGATTTTTTTTTCTAGACTTAATGATATTGTTCAACGTAGTGCTAATCTTGGTGAAAAAATTTCATCTTTTCAGATTATCAAAAAAATTATGAGATCATTGCCTGATAGGTTCCAAGTTAAGTTGGAAGCCTTAGATAAGAACAGAGATGTAGATTCAATGGAGGTGGCTGAGTTACTTGAATCAATTCAAACTTTTGAGATAAAATATTCAAAACTTCAGAAAACAAAAAAATTAGCTTTAAAAGCCTCAAAGACTTCCAAGTCTTCAAGTTTGTCAAATATTTCAAGTTCTTCAAAATTTGAAGTAGAAAAAATTGAAAGTTTTGAATATGATTCAGATAATGATGTTGCACTTTTTGCTAAGAAACTTAGAAAGATTCTTGAATATAAAAAATTTAGAAATTTGATAAAAGGAAATCCTTCTAAATTTTAGAGTCAAAGCTCATCATCCAAATATAAAGAAAAGAAAGAGAAAAAAGATAACTCTAGGGAGACTGAACTTACTTGTTGGACATGTGGTGGTAAAGGTCATACATTTAATCAATGTCCAATTCCTAAGAAAAATAGCTTTAGTGCAAAGAAAAGTTCAAACAAAAAAGTCATGAAAGCTATTATTTTTGAGTCTGAGTCTTCTAACTCTGATAGTGATTCATCTGTCAAGAATGATTTTATTACCTTTGTAGCTTTATTGGATGATGATACTACTAATGATTCTTCTTCTGATGTAGGTGAAACAGAGGTGTACACTACTCTCAGTCAAGTAGGGTCTGATGACTTAGAATTTGAGTAGTCTGATGTAGAACCATATGAAAACAAGTTGCCAGAACTCTTTAAGAAATTGCTGGAAGCTTATAATAAGAAATTTGAGAAGCTGAAGTAAGAAAAATCTGAGAAAGAAACTTTGAAGGAAAAGAATGAAGATCAATTGAAGAAGATTAAAGAAAGTAAAACAAAAATTCTGAATCTTCAAGGAAAAGTCAAGTTTCTCGAAAGCGAGATAAGTCAAGCTATTTCTATTAGAGATATTCTTATTGCTAGAATTAATTCTCTTGAGCCTGAATTGAGAAAATTATAAGAGAAATTAATTTCTTTTACTTCTGGGCAAATTAAGCTTGATAACATGATTAGTGTTGGTAAGCCTGTAGGAGATAAAACTAGATTAGGTTTTGTTGGATCATCATCTAAGGAAAAAATTATTTTTGTTAAACCTAAGAAATTGAATGTGTCTGAACCCAAACCTAACCCTTAAGTTGAGTCCTTGTATGCTAATGTTGTGTCCAATGTACTTTATTGTACTTCTTGTGTTAAGAATGGACATAGTCAACACTATTGTTATAAAAAAAGAAGACATTCTAATTCTGATTTTTATGTGCATAATTCTTTTGCTAAGAATAGGGTTCATATTAAAAAGTCACATTATTTGAACAAACCCAAAAATTCTCAAGCTAAAAAGAATTCAAACAAGAAAAATGATGTTTTTGTTTCTCCACAATACCTTCCTGATAAATTGCATGTTAAAACTATCTGAATGAAAAAGGAAGATTTGGAGAAGTTTGTGTCTGTTGATACTATGAAATTTATTGCTAATAGGTCTTTGGGTGCAAAACCCCCTAACTAGGTCATTAAGACTTTTTATGGTCATGGACTGAAATTTTGTTTATTATTTGTTTTTCATTAGACCATATCTTTTTGTATAGGTTAGGTTTTGTTTATTTTTATTGATAATCATATCAGATTATGAAAATTAAATTTTTTTGAGAAATAATGTGAATTCTTTATATTTCTTTTTAATTTCACTTTGATTTGTGAATACATAATTGTGACACTTAGTTTGCCAATGGATGAAGTAGTTGATTTTATGATCCAAGCATTGATAATCAATATGTTGTATTTATTTCTTTTTAGAGGTAAATCTTCTGAATCCATACAATTTGTGTACTAGTCCAACTCTAAGAGAATTGATTAAAAACTAATATGAAGTTGACTAGAGTATATTGTATGACTAGCATTGAAAGCTTAAGTGATCAATAAAAAAAATTAAATAATTATGTTTTTATTCAGCATAAAAAAAATTAAAATTTGTTGAATATCTAAGACAAATGAAAAAGGCTACATTCGGGATGTGTTCGAAGCTTCCACTATAATGTAAATCTCCAATGAGATATCTTTAAAAAAATAGAGAGTTGTTTTGAGAAAAATAGTCGGCTTCCCGTAAGCGTGAAAGCCACCATCTTAGAAATAAAAAAAATGATGAAATTCAATAAAAAAATGTTTGATCATGTGTAGTTATATTTGTTTATCATCCAATATGCTTTAGAAGATGAATCAAATGAATTTGATTAATTTTTGATGAAGTTGGATTGCACACACACACATAAATTTATTAGATGAATTTCTAAATTTTTATAAATATTTGTGTATTACAAGTTGTGTCATGTGATCATGAATTTGAGAATGAATTTTATGGATAAATTATGGGTTTTAAAATTCTGCATTTATAAATGTTTAAAATTTTTCAAAAATTTTAGAATTCATGTTATTCTCTGAAAAATGTGCTTTGATTATTTTCATGAGATTATTCATGTTTCATTTTTATTTTCCCTTGAAAATTTTTAAAATATGTTTTATATTAATTTTGTGTTTAGTTTTCATATTTTGTATGCTTAATTGCTGAATTAAGTTAAGATGAGGTGTATTTGGTGAATTAGAGGTCCAAAGTGTAATTTTTCATAATTCACAAAGTTGAACCGATTCCAATTATTGAGCAGCGGCTGCGCTTCTGCAGGTTCTGAGGAACCGAGAGAAGTTGGACCGGTCCCCAAAAATTAGGACAGTCGCACTTAGCGAATGCTCAAAAAGTGGCATTTCAGGCACGCGATTTGGTCTTTAAGTGATTTCCTTTTTACATGCGGGCACACACTCTCTATCTCACTCTCACTCAAACTCTCAATCTCTCTAAACACTCTAAAACTCACCAACTCAAAATACATTCTCTTTTTCTACATTTCTTGTGGTTGGGTGATTAATTGGTGGATTGGGATTGAAATTTTGGAGTATTGTTATTTTAGGGTTATTGATTGTTAATTTGGTAATACTTGTACAAACAAATACATTGGAAATTTGAAGTTTATAGACTTGCACACTAAGTGTTCGATAAAAAACCCTAATGGAACTTTTAACTCTATTTTTCTTCAAATTGTATCAACATTCAACCTATTTTGTGCTACATAATATATATCATTTTGGTTGATATTTGTATTTTTTTTAGTTGAATTGGTGGAAGAGATTGATCTTTGGAAGATTTGAGTTGATTTTGAAGTAATTGATCAAACAAGTTGTGCTCAATTTTTTTTTTTAATCTTGCTCTCCAAGTGTTTGGCAAAGTTCTTCAATGAAGATTGTGACTTTGTTTATGTTTCCATTCATTGTAGCTCTAATGAATAAATCTAAAAGAGTTAGAGGAGTACTTCTAAAAGTGAAAAAGAATGTTGCTTTGAAAGAATTTGGTTGGGAGTCCTTCTATGATTTGAATGAAATATGTTTATGAAATATATATAACTCAGATTTGGATGTTTTATCATTTACAACCAATGTGTTTTGCATTATCATTGAGGTGAATACAATTATTATGACTCAAGTAATTGGTGTTCTTGATCTTAACAGTTGGTATTATTTTGTAATATTTGAGGACAAATATTGATAAGATCATCTATAGAGGATAATGATTTGAGCTTTATGAGTACCCAATGTATCTTTGATAATGAACATCATTCATTCTCCTACATAACTGATGATAATTAATTTTTAGGCTTTGATACTTTGATGATTCGAACTAGTTCATTTATCTACTAGGTTTATGACTTAGACTTGGTTATTTTTGGTTAGACATGATATCTCTGATTAGACTTTATTTATTCTATGGATACCATACTTGTATTTGGGTCATACTTTTGTAAAATTTGATACAAATTTCAATGGATGAAGTTACATGTCCAAGGATATCTTTTTGATAGATATTGATATCTAGTTTTTGGAGCTTATGATGATGATGATGATTAGGTCTTGATGATAGACTTATCTATGTTTTTGCTAGATTTTAAGTAGTTAACTCTATTTTGTCTAGGTTTAATGTTTGATTTTGTTATGTTTTTATTTATTCTATCAACTGATATGTTTTAGATATTTATTTGATCAGTGATGATAATTATCTTTGCTTCATTGGTGTCTTAATCTCTCTATGTGCTTATTTTATTATCTGGTTCTTACTTTGTCAATTTGTTCCAA
Organism: Cornus controversa; assembly: GCA_026545225.1. NCBI lineage: Eukaryota > Viridiplantae > Streptophyta > Magnoliopsida > Cornales > Cornaceae > Cornus > Cornus controversa. The sequence continues at coordinate 43,558,948 of CM048847.1, read as the reverse complement.
AAAAGGGGAGATATTGTTATATGATATATGATATGAGATTCTTTATTCTTTGACAAATGGGGAGAAGTATTTATCAGATATTTTTATTTAAAGAGGAGATTAAGGGGGAACATTACAAATTTGAGTATTACAGAGTTGTGATTATATTTCTTTATTAAACTTTTCACATGTTGTGTTGTTTAAGGGATGTGCAGGTATAACAGGTTTTTATTTTAACCGTCTTGAACACACAAGTGAAGCTTCTATTGATCCGTTATTTATTTCTATGTATTTTTGGGTAATATCGTAATCTAATTTTTTCAATGGGTTAGGTTATAATTGTCTAGGTGGTTTTGTCACGAAATTGCCAAATGGGGAGATTGTGAGATATAAATTTGTAATTGCCATATTTCGGTGATCAAAACTTGATTGATCGAGTTGTAATTTTTGATTTATTTTTTTTATCGATCGTTGACAACCTCGAGCTGATATTCAAGTGCGTGGATACAGATAAATCAGTAAGAACACCATATAGTACAGGTAAGTATGGTGAGGACATTCTGCACTTTTTTATTTCCGAGCTTATTTTGAAAAACTAGGGTTTAAATGAATGTATTAGAATTTTTCAAAGTAGGACTGGTCCCTAATATTTAGGACCAGTCCAACTTGTCTAGGCAGTTTGGTTTCTGCATGTTTTTACAAAGTCCCACCAGTCTTAATTATTTGGCACCAGTCCCATTTAACTTGTTCTATATAGGAAATAGATTTTGACGAAAATTCTTATTCCTATTAGGTTTGAAACTTCTAGGAGAGTTCTATTTTGGTATTCAATTTCTTTTCTAAGTAGAATTAGAATTTCCTTACCTATATATATGTATTCATATTTTCTCTACAAAATAAGTAAGTACCATAGGCCTGAAACATATTTTTAGATAGAGAAAGTATATACAATGTAATTAGGGCTATATATATTTTTAAGAACACACATCCATAGTTCACAAATGATATTTAGGTGGTGTTCTCCTACTGATTGGCTGCATAGGGACTGCATTAAATCTATTTGCTGATTAGAACATTGGATTGATGGTTCTTTGTTTGCTTACTTGCTGAGGAAGAAAGGTGACTAGATCGCACTACGAAGGGAACGAAATACTTGCTGAGTATTTTTGTTCTTCTAGCAACCTTTCTGTAAAGATTGTGACGTTAGCCGGAAGTCTGCAGCAGTTGGACGTGTTGTCGTAATCATAAGCCTGAGATGTTCCGCATTAAATTCTTGACAAATTGAAGAGGGGTGTGAGTTTGAGACAGAGTCTGCTGTACTTTGCTTTATCATAGTGGATTGGTTTCTAAGGCTTTCTACCTCCCTTCGTGGTTTTTCCGCCTTGGGTTTCAACGTATATTTGGTGCATTCTTTTCTTTACTTGTACTTTATTTATTCACTTGCTTTGTGGGATTACTCAGAATTTTAATTGAACTTAAAATTGAATTAATTAAAAATTAAGCAAACGAGCAAGTGATCCTATTTACCCTCTTTATGTTTTAAAATACTTTTCACAACCGCTTCCACACCGCGCAACTTACATCAAGTTCACATGTCAATAATTCACTATGTACTTCCGTCTTTAAGAGAATAAATTATCCTACCCAAAGAAAAAGATCTTCACAGCCTCAACCTTGAAAGTCTATCTTTTCTCGAATTAAAGCTCTGATAGAGGTATTGATAACAAGAAATGAGGAAAAAGAACTAGAGAGAACCAACGCCAACATGGTGAAAGATAGTGAAATTTGGAGTTTGATTCCCTCACGAATGAAACGTAAAATAGAGGTGGACGTCACTAATGACATTACACTAAAAACAAAAAGACGAACTATTGTGTTCACTACCCAGTCTGAGGAGTCTGACACGGATGGAAGGAAGGATGAAGTATTTTATGCCACTTTCTTATCACATTGATGTCGAAGAGCAATCAGATTCTGATCTTTTAGATGATGAGGTCAAGGAAGCTCCCTCAACAATTAAAGACGGGGGGGAGGGGGGGCAAGCGACCTTTGATGAACTCAAAGAATTCAATTTAGGGATGATGGACCAACCCAAGCTAGTTTTTGTTAGTTCATTTTTAAGTGCCTCAGAAGAAAATGACTACTTTCAATTACTGTCAGAATACAAGGATGTATTCGCTTGGACATACAAGGAAATGCTAGGTCTTGACCCTAAAATCTCAGTCCATAACCTTACTGTTAAACATGAGACACGTCCAATTAAACAATCTCAACGTTTCTTTCGTACAGAAATTATCAGAAAGATAGAAGAAGAACTCAACAAATTAATTGATGTGGGATTTATTCGGGAGGTCAAGTATCCGACATGGATTTCGAGTATTATGCCAGTGAAAAAGAAGAATGGGCAAATAAGAATCTGTGTGGATTTTTGTGAACTAAACGAAGCATGTCCAAATGATGATTTTCCTCTTCCTATCCCGTAGCTCACTGTCAACGCAACAACCGGACATGAAGCTCTCTCTTTCATGGATTGTTATTTTGGGTATAACCATATTAGGATGACTCCAAAAGACAAAGAGCTAACTACATTCCACACCCCCAAAAGGTATTTATTGTTACAAAGTTATGCCTTTTGGATTTAAGAATGCGGGGGCAACATACCAACGCACCATGCAAAGGATCTTCGATGACATACTTCACAAAATTGTTGAGTGTTATGTCAATGACCTTGTGGTTAAGACAAAGAAAAGAGGGGGTCATTTACAAGTTCTTCGTACAGTTTTCAATCGTCTTAGAAAATACCAACTCAAAATGAATCATCTCAAGTGTGCGTTTGGTGTTACTTCCTAAAAATTCCTTGGGTACGTGATTCATCATTGCGGTATCGAAATTGATCCATCTAAAGTTGATGCCATACAAAAGATGCCACCACCTAAGAATTTACGCCGCTTCGAAGCTTGCAAGGCCAGCTTGCTTTCATCCTTCGGTTTATCTCAAATTTGGCTGATCGATGTCAACCTTTCAACCGACTCATGAAGAAGGATGTCTCATTCGAGTGGGATCAAGCTTGTCAAAATACTTTTGATAGTATTAAGCAATACATTCTCAATCCTCCAGTGTTGGGAGCACATGTAACTGAAAAACCTCTCATACTTTACATTACCGCGCAAGAAGAATCTTTTGGCGCCCTTCTTGCACAAAATAATGAAGAGCACAAGGAAAAGGTATTGTATTGCTTAAGTCGCAGGCTCACGCCAATAGAGCTGAAGTACCCTTCGATTGAGAAAATGTGTCTCGCATTAGTCTTTGCCTCCAAGAAATTAAGGCATTATTTTCTAGCACATACAACACACCTTATTACAAGAGTTGACCCTCTCAAGTATGTAATGTCAAAACCAGTCCTTTCTGAACGCTTGGCGAGGTGGTCAATTTTGTTCAATGAATTTGAAATTATTTATGTGCCACGAAAGGCAGTAAAATGACAAGTCTTGGCAGATTTCTTAGTTGATTATCCTATCACAGCCAATTGAGAAATTTCAGAAGATTTTTCTGATAACAAATTGACAGTCTTCCTCCATGGATAATGTTCTTTGATGAAACAACATGCTCTGATGGAGTGGGGGCAGGCGTAGTGTTTGTCTCTCCACAAGGGCAAGTATTCCAATACACATTTACGCTTATTGAAAACTACTCAAATAATGTTGCTGAGTACCAAGCATTGATCATTGGTCTTCAAATGGCAAGGGAGATGAACATCATGGATCTCAAAATATATGGAAATTCTAAATTGGTGATCTCGAAATATATGTTCTTGAATCAGCGATCCAAGGAGCAGAAGATTAAATATAGAGATATCTATTACCTGAAACAACAACAACAGGGTGGAGGAAGAGGGTTGATTTTCGTGTTCATGCTTTACCATATAATCATACTTGGTTTTAAAGTGAACCACTTGTTTAGGAGTGGGAGTATGCTCCCTTTGAACCGAAGCCTGATTAGCCCAAGCTGGCTTGCTATGAAGTGCCCAGTAGAAGTCAACAGAGTGATTGTTTCAGTTACAGTGGGTACACTTCCTACTACTACGACCCCCTCTGCGGCCACAAGTATCATGACCTGGGTTGGAAGAACCACTACCCCCTCGTCCTCTACATAAAGTATCATGTCACTTATTAGGAGCAACAAGAGCAAAGGGGTTTTCATTTTCAATCACAGGGGCATGAATAGATGTTCTTCGAACTCAAGCAAAAGTATCACTAGTTGTAGGTATTTCCTTGCTAGACAAAATCTATGAACTGATTGAAATGGGCTCGAGTTTAAGTCCAAATAGAAATTTTGCCACCCGAAACTCCTCCCTATGTCATTTTTGTTGTTCTATATCTGTATTCAATGGTTGGTAGACATTCAATTCTTCTCACATACCCTTTAGTTCTAAGTAATAATCTTCAACAGAATGATTTTCAACAGAACGATCTCTCTAATGGAGATTAAAGATGTCCTAGTATAACTGATAAATACGAGAAATATTCTTATATGAAGAATATATGTCTCTAAGAGTTTTTCAGATATCTTTAGCAGATTCAAGGAATGACACGTTGTTAAAGATCTCAGGTTTCAAGCTATTCCATAACCAAGTCATAATCTGAGTGTCTTATCTTTCCTAAGTCTTTTCATCAACGGTGGGATTGGTTGATCGGAGATAAGACAATTTTCCTCAGGCCCGTAAGAATACCTCTACTGCTCGAGACCATTGAAGGTAGTTTGAGCCTTTCAGTTTGGTGCTGGTGATTGACCTAAGAAAATGAGAGTCCTTGGTATCCATAGAGGCTGCTGAACAAGAGAGAGAGAGAGGGTAGTGAGATCGAGCCGAGATGAACTCGAGAGAGATTGCCAAGAGAAAGCCGAGATGGAATCAAGATCGAGGTCTGAATAAGACTGTAAATATATTGTTGGATTGGCTCAAATTACTATTGTGATTAGTTTCTATTATAGAGTTATATCTTATTAGGTAATTTCTTAGTATGACATGTCTTGGTCTCAAGGAAGGAAAGTTTTTGTTAGGCAAGTTTATGACTCTAAGGAATTGTAATCCTTGTCCATAAAGGAATTGGGTTTGGGGCTATATAAATAGTTACCTATGTTATAGGTTGAGACTAGTGAGAAGAAAAGAGACAATACTCTTATTGTATTTAAGAGGCCACTTTCATTATTTTGAGATGGCAACTCTTGCGTAGAAGTAATATTCTCACTGTTATTGAGAGGACACTTAGAGAGGGAATTCTTATTTACAATTTTTGATTTCCTTTTGAGTGAGATTGGGTGTATAAGGGTTAAGGATTAAAAGTTGAGTGTACTCTTGATACAATCTTTCAACTTGTACTGTTACAATCTATATAGTGAAATCGGGCTCTCCGTGGACGTAAACTTGTTTAGCCGAACAACATATATTTCTTGGTGTGTCTTGCAAATTTCTTCGTGCTTGCTTACTTATCATCACATCGTAATATTTGGTGGTACGTGATTGGAGGCTTGTTTCTCAACACACACACACTCACATATATATATTAAGATGGATCGATTTCTGTTCTAATACCATGTTGAGAGAAACGTAGAGAGAGAAATTTAAAGAAGAAGAAAATATTTTGTGTATTATATTTTACTATTGATACAATCATTGGTATATATAGACACAAGAAAACAATATAAGGAAAGAGAGTGTGATACAAGAAAACAATAAAAGAAAAGAGTGAGTGTATGACAACTAATAATACACATGTGACAGCTTATACTATATTATTACAACACTATACATATTGGAATGGCTACCCTCCCAAACAATTTTTTCATGTATTCCCATCATCAGAATGCCAGAATACGTACCCTATACCGTTTAAATATATTTTTTTTGGGGGGGGGGGGGGTTAAAGGTTTTGGGCAGAAACTAGTTTTAGGAGTGAAAACTCGCGTAAGTGCAAGGCAACAATGGGAAAGGTCATCATGTCCCACCCGCTTATATTGAGAGTTTACCATATATATATGTCTTAAAACCATAATCTCCCCCATTACTAAAATCATTAGAAGAAATAATTTGGATAGTTTACTTTGGTATGTTGGAAACTTTCAAACTTATCAATGTTAATATTATTTGGTAACTTGACTCGAGAGAATGTTTATTTGATTTATATTTTTAAATATGACTTTTTAAAATTTGAGTGAGAAAATTAAAAAAATAAATTGAGTTAGAGTTTGAAAGACACAGAGCGAGAAAACTTAAATGGGGACAGGGAAAGGGAAGGGGCCCTGCCCCAAACCCATGCACCCTGTTGCTAAACCATTTTGGACGGAGACAAGCGAAAAAATTAAATGGAGGTGGGGAAAGGCCCCACCCGCCCCCATTGTAATCCCTACTCACTATCCACGTTTCACACTTTAAAGCAATAGAAGTAGGAAAATGATTAAATAAAAAAAATCCGAATCGGTATTTCTACCGATTGATGTGTCTATTATTTATTTAAACACTTGACAAGAGAGAGACACTATCTTTATTCATTACTAATTATGAGTCCACACTAGTTATTAGAGTACGAAAAAAATCGATCAACTGAGTGTAGTAATACTCATAGAAGTAAGAGAATTGATTTTTAGATGTCATGCGCACGGAAAACATATGCACATGTGAAGCCAGAAAATGGCCAAATAAATACCAACGTACAACTAGGAAAGATTTCCTATTTATTTCATACAGAGGGCGAGAGGAGGAGGGAAACACCAATGGTCATTCTACCAAGTAATTTATTTCTTCGTCATAGGGTATTCTCACCTTTCACCTATCACCCTTTAAAGCAATAGATGTAAGAAAAATAGCTTTCAAATGATGAATAAAAATGGACAAACAAACACTAACATGTAAGTGGGAAATATATATATATATTTTTTTCTATTTTATTTCGCACGGGGGAGGGGGTGGTGGGTGGAAGCACCATATCCCTTCCCCATCCGAAAGTTTATTTTTATCATTTTAAAATGTTGTTTTTCAATTAATGACAGTATAATGGTTAAATTAGTAACATTGATTTCTACTTATTCTCGTTTCTTTCATACTCAATAAAATAACATGACAAAACAATTTATCTAAAAAAAAAAATTCATACCTGATAAAAAAAGGGTGAATGCAATACCGTGAATTACATAAATATAAAATAAATAATAGATTGATTTTTTTATTATATAAAAATTTGAGGAAGGCTCTTTATTGTAAGTTCATTTACCATCATTAATTAAGAGATCTGGACTAAGAGAGTCTTAATCCAATCGCAGCGAGCACAAGGTAATGTCATGTTTGGATTGACTTTTGAAAAGTGGCTTTCGACTTTTTAAGCTCAAAAGTCGTTTTGAAGAGTATTTGGATTGGTAAGGCGGAAGAGTTTCGATGTCGAAAAAAAGCGTTTAAAGGAAGTTGGGGAGTACCAGCTTCCTGATTTAACTTCTGCTTCTCTTTTTCTTCTGCGTAAAAGCCGAAGCAAAAACTCTGCCAAACAGGGCTTCTGTACGGCATGCACATGTGAAGCCAAGTTCTACTGGTGGTCAATGTCCTACATTTGAGATTGCTCTTTTAATGTCAAAAGATTGCCCCCATAATTCAAAATATCATCCCTACACTTTTAAATTGAATTTATGCTGCAAGGGTGTTTTGGTCATCACCAGCTTTGTGCTTACAATGCTGATTGAATCTATTAGTCTGTTTATCATGCATACTTAAATGATTGAGTGCTCTGCTATGCTTTAACATTGTATATTAGCTTAATCCAGTACCAAGGGCATTATAGTCATTTCCATGTCTAAAGTTGTGTTTGGATGCTTTACATTGACATTAACAGGCCCTAAAAGGGTAGTTTGGTAATTTTGCATAAGCTACTGAGGATGTGCACGTGGCAGCTCTAGCTGCATTGTTCCATACATTTCTCATTTGCTAAGATTGTCAAGAATGTCCTATGGCTGCTTCAAATGATCAGCTACAGAATTTTTGCATTGGTGAATGCATTATTGCCAGATTTGGAAGGGTGCCAATGATTGGGTGAATTCAAATTGAGAATAAACAAACTACTTTTGGAAAAAATTTCATAAAGTTTGGGAATGGATAGCATTTCACCTGTTTGAGCTGGAGAGCCGTCTATATAGCAGCAGTGCAAATCAGAGTAGTGTGAGAGCTGAAAATATAAAAGTAGTTGTGTTTTAGCCATTTGTGCTTGAGAGTGAGAGAACTTGAATGAAAAGTGTTGAATTCCATATTTCCATTATGAATTCATTTCTCATCATTAGTAGCAAAGCATGGAGAGGGCTCAAAGATCTGGTGCTGCTGGTTTAGTTGAGTCATCTTTACTGTTTTATTGAACCAAGAATGTCAAGCATGGAATCCAAAGCTATGCTTCTTTAGTTGATTTGAGCAAGCTTGGTTTTTTTTTTTTTTTTGTGATACAGTGAAAGTTATGAATGTTTGCGCACGAATAAGAATAACTTTTAATCCACAAAGTTAGGATAAATAGCAAGCACAATTTGCAGCGAAATTTGATATTTTATTGAAAATTGAATATGTGATATGCTCTCTACGTATTTATAATAGAGAATCCTAATAGCATAAGGAATCCTAACAACAAAGGAAATCTTAAAATAAAAGGAAACTACCACCTAGATATAGTCAAAAAATTAACTTTCTCCAATAATTATGAAAAAATAGAGTAAGAAATCTATTCACTAAAGAGTACTAAATATAAAATTTTAGCTGATTCCGAATTGGTTTGGCCCCAAACAAAAATTTTAAAATAATTAATAGATCTCCTATAAGACAATAAAACGCAGTTTTGAGGCCTAGTGCTACAATTGGACCGAGCCAAGCTTGAGTCTGCTCGGGCTCGGGCTCGTTTGTTTGTGGGCTTAGCTCAGGCTTGGCTCGGTGAAGAGCTCAAAAAGTTACTCAGGCTCGGCTTGGTGTTATTTTGAGAAGTTCGAGTTCATCTCGTGCTCAGCTTGTTTAATAAAAAAAATTTGTTCAGGCTCGATTTGAGCTTATGTTCAAGATCATTTTAGCTCATTTATGAATGTAAACAAACCTATACAAGCCTATGTTCATAAACATGTTTACAAGCTTACAAGCTTTGTTTACGAACAAAAATGAGCTTAAACTAGTCGATTCCAAAACTTTTTAGGATTGGCTCATTTATTAAACGAGCCTAAAAATTGAGATCGAACGCGGTTCATTTTTTTTACGAACGAGCCCAAATCGAGTCCTTAACGAGCCCGAGCCTAATTCGTTTGTAAACAGCTCGGTTCGTTTGCAGCGCTACTGAGGCCCTTGATGATGGAATTTGGCCAAAATATTTCGTACATCACAGAATAGCGATGAGTATTGATAGCCGGCTCATTTCCGATCAAATATGGGTATTTTCAGGTTGAAATGGCTTCGTTGGCACTGAACTTAAAAAAATGTCAGCATGCCCGTTTGGCCTTCCGGCAGTCTAAACGGGCCATGTAGGCTTTGATAATCAGTTCTACATCATCTTTTATAAGCTATTCCAGCACTAGTTTGCCAAAAAAACCAGGACGCAACTCATTTTCATAATCCATACCAAGTGTTGTAGAAATGAGGTTGTCAACCTCAAAGAGCTACTGTCAAGGTCCTAACTCAATCTCTTGAGGTTCTTCTCGGTGTGCACAACCTTCAAACATCATTTGAGAGTTATCTAATGCATTTTCAGGGACTGTATGAGGCTGGTTTCAAATCTAAGCATGCAAATAGTGGCATACAGCACACTGTGCATCAGTAAGTTTCACAGATGCCATCTCTTAAGCTCAGTGGCTTGTTATTCTTATCGTAACTGTTTAATAGCCTTTACTATGATTTATGAATGTGTTGTGGCGTATTTTGCTGAGAGAGTCCAAACCATAAGAGGTTTTGGACAAGGGGAGTTTTGAGTAAATGTGGTGAGCTTGGTGAGTGATTCAAGCAGTGGGTTCTTGAAATGGGTGAGAGCTGAGTGAACTATGTGTGAGAGTGGTGAGTGTTATGAGTGAGAGAGAGAGAGAGTGAATAGTGGTGTACTCTGTAACAACATTCATAGTGGATCTTGCTATGGCTTCCAAGTTAAAGAGGATGTTTCCCGAAGTGTGTCAAGTGTGTATGCATCTATTTTAATTATTCCATTTGGATATTGAATTAACACACTGAACACTCATAAAAAAATAACCTCAAGGGATTGGCTCAAGTGAATAAAGACCTTGGCCCTAGTGTTTAGCAATCATTAGGTTTAACCGTTTAAGAATCAAATTTTTTGGGTGCAAATAATTTTTTGAGAATGATTGGGTGTGTACCAACTAAAAAAAAGAAAATACACAGACCATTGTCAAAATATCCCTTTCTGTCAGCTGAGGCATTCTATCAAATAGTTGGTGATAATTAGGTTTCACTTAGACTTTCATCAAACACCTTTGATATTCATCTCACCAGCAGTACTCAAGTTCTATAGGTTCATACATCAACATATTGCCTTTAGTTCATTTTCCCGCCATATCATATAATCCTAAAGTAGAAAATTTTAGAAACTAACCAATTCACCCCCCTCCCCCTCTTGGTTCTTCAACTACTATATCAACAAATTTCTCAATTCACAGTTGTCACTTAAAATTTCAACCCTAAAAAAATTTAAGTGTTAAAATTTTCGGTTAGTATAGAAATTGTTACTCTCCCAAACAATTTCTTCACCGGAGAGTTTTGTCACCATCCACATGTACGACACGCTTTAAAGTAGTAGAAGTAAGAGAAATGGCTTTCAAAAAAAAAAAGAGAACTCTGAATGTAATTTGACACATACTGAAAATACTTGGCAACATAGACATTACATGTGACTGTTCTAACGGGTCAGAAAACCAATTATCCATCGGTCACATTAGCCCCATGTCAAGCTCAAAATGTCACAAGACTAAGCAAAGGACATAGTCAGACTACTGTTATTTTGGGCTGTTTCCTTTTTGTGGGTTAAGTCAGACTACTGTTATTTTTTGTGGGTTAAGATTTAAGACCTAGTACTGTTTATTTTGTGGATTGGGCTATATTTTTCCTACCCAGGTCTTGCAATATGGGTTCATCTTGGGCCCATGTGCATTTTCATACAAAAACAAAAACTCGTGGATATGGCTGAAATCCAAAAGCTCTAATTCGCCATGCCTGCCCGTGGATAGTAGTTGATATATGGATAAATTACTCTAACGTTCCTAAGATTTTGTTTAATTACATTCAGATTAAATCTTTTAATTTATGGTAGTCAACCTCTCCTGAAGTTTGATTGATTTTATTCCGGGCACCCTTGTCAGTCATTAATTGACAGTTAGTTCTACTAAAAACAATTAATATAAAAAATCAAATTGTCAAAACTATATTCGGTGGCGATAGTGCTGGTATAGCATTGATGAAAAAAATATATAATATGTTAATCTCTGTCAAAAGATTAAAAATTGAGATTATTTTTGTACAAAAGCATTATAACTCTAGAATATTTCTGTAATTGTATATTAGATGTAGAATATTTTACCTACATTCATGGAGGAGATAGTAGGAATTTTGGGTGTAAGAAATATTATAATTATTTAATATTTATTAATAGAATATAACCTATCTTTCACATAATGTTGGTGAAAATCGTCCATTTATCTATAAATAGAGTCCTATATACTATCAACAAATTAGAAAAATAAAGCTATGATATGTGCTCTGTTCTCTATCTCACCTTCTCCTTTAATCTGAGGAGTGGATTGATAATCATTATATTGGAAAGGAGAGGATCTATAATAATCATATTTCAGTAGTGTGGTTTGTAACATCATCTAAAGAATTGTGGTAGACGAATCTGACTCAAGATAGTTAAATTTTTCTATGTTTTCAGTTTCTGTTATAATATGATATTATTTATAAATAACATTTATTTTTTAGGCATCGAAATTCTCTGGTTTGATGATACTGTAGTAGCAACGCATAACACGTCATTTTTCATGGTATACAAATACACATGTATATATATAAAAATTGATACCACAATATGAAAATAGTCGAATATTCACTAACAAGCAACTACGAAATTAAACTCTTAGAAACTTGAAATGATTACTCTCTTAATCAAACAGTTTCTTCAACAGAGGGTTTGTCCCATATATATAAGTGAGACTTTAAAGCAATGGAAGTAAGAAAAATGGTTCACAAAATAATGACAAACAAGAATACACAAAAATGGTTCCACCTTTGAAATCAGTAGCAGTTTCAACTTAATCGGCAATTCTCTAAAAAAATATTTCGTTGAGACGGGATTAATTGATCAATGAATGCTATTCTGGTTGAAGAATGGTATAAAAGAACTCATTATTCATAATGAAGATCATATTACATATCCTCTTGTCCAGAATTAAACCATTTGATGCTCTGCTGAAAATCTCATGTGCTGTCAATTCATTTGGTGTGCCCATTGCTTTAGCATTTTAGGTTTGACAACTGCGCGCAATGGTATACACCATTTTTAAGTCAGAAAGCCGCCGGAAATATCAGACGATGACTTCTCGGATAGATAAAAAAATTTATCCGTCCGATTCCTCCATCACCTCCGACAGCCCTTCGTAGCCTGTAGTGGACTTACAAGGCAAATGAGCACAGTAGTGGTCTTCGATAGGGGAGTGCAACAAAGAGTCCATCTCTTCTTCTGCCCTATTTATTCACATACAGAGATAGTTAGAAACAAAAACTAAAAAGCATATATTGCTAGAAGCATAAACTAAAAGAGAGAAAAACCAAAAGTGAAAACTTACAATGGTGATTGATTTGGTCTGGTTGAACCTGTAGGTATTGAAATTGAGTGATCTTCATCCATTTTAATATTTGTAACGATTTCCTGTAATAATCATTAATCAAAGCACATAATTAAGCAGAATTTTCAGTGTTGTCGTGGAGGAAGGAATCAAACTAGTAGAATGGGAAGAAGGTAACTATAATCTCGAACTCGATCACCTAATAATTTTCAGGTAGGTGACCCTTTACATTCATTCAATACCATAGATGAAACACAAGTCATGGACTCACCTCTCTCAACTCTTTCTCCCTCTAAAATACAGCAGACTAGTCGCTCTGTAATCATGACCTTGCATGCAACGCAACACGTTTCAGGCCATCATGCAATACGTGTCCATCATGCATGTGACTTTACAGAAAAATTATCATGCACGCCCATGGTTTTTGTTTTGAAAGAATTCTTGCTACGCGCTACACAGGTCAGTCATGTCATTCTCTTTTCCAACAACTAATTTTACAGAAAAGTCATCATGCACGCCCATGGTTTTTGTTTTTGGAAGAATGCCATATATGTCATTATCTTTTCCAACAACTACTTTTACAGAAAAATCATCGTACATTACGCTGCTACTTGACATGTCAGCCATTATCTTTTCCAACAACTTTTTTTTTTTTTGGGAAAAATCATCGTGCACTATGATGCTGCTTGACAGCTCATCATTATCTTTTCCAACAATTACTTTTACAGAAAAATCATTATGCACAGTGTGTCCCATCATGCATGCCCATCATTTTTGTTTTTGAAGGATGCTTGCTATGCTCGACAGCTCACTCGTTTTCTTTTCCAACAACTACTTACACTAATTTTACTGAGTTTGTTGTTAGTGTATAATTATAGTCATATTTTGCTACCAATTCTTATTCCTGTGTAATTACCATCCTATCCCCTACATTACACTAGATGTTTCTCACTACAAGAGAACAGAGTCATCGCTCCGTTGCTCTGTCATACCATGTTTAGATTTATCTCTCTAAACATAACCACACTCTCTCTGTCTTGTGTTAAATTTGCTCACTCTCTATCTTTATCTATAAATTATGAATAAAAATGAGTGACGTTCAGATCACTACCAATTATTATAAACACAAAATGTCTCTGAGGATTTTAGTTTGTATTCAATCACTCACATTTTCCACCATTAACAGCATTAGTAGTTGCATCATCAATCCTTAATTTAGTAATTGCATTACCATTGCACTTGTGACAAGTACTACTGAAAATGAGATAAAATTGTAAGTGTTACATTACTTATTACTAAATAAAAAGCATTTAAATTCAAAAAAATATCAACAAAACCTCGTGTATATGAAAAAATTTAAACGGAGAAAGGGATAGAGAATGGGCCCGCTCCCTAAACCTGCTGCGTTGCTAAACCATTTTGGACAGAGACAGGATGAAAAAACTTAAATGGAAACGGGGGATAGGAAAAGGCCCGCCCCATTATCGTTCATACTCACCATCCACATGACACACTTTAAAGCAAAAGAAAAGAAGAACAATGACTTTCAAATGTACAGAAAACAAATGCACATGTGAAACCACAAAATGGCCAAATAAATACCAACATACAATTGGACAAGATTTTTGGATAAATTACATTTTGACCCCCTAAGGTATGTTCATACGTCAACCTGACCCCCCACGTTTGCGAATCTTCATTTTCACCCCCTTTCAGTAGTTTTTGGTTGACTTTGGTCAACAGCATATTAAAATGACTAAACTACCTTACTTACATACACTAAATTACATACAGTATATTTTTCTGTATCATTTCTCTCTCTACATTTCCATCAGCCATGAAAAAAGGCAGAGGTCAACCAGTAGTGAGGTTTACGCGACGGAAGCGACAGTGTGGTTCACGGCAGTGGCGGTGAGGTTCAAGAAGTAGAAGTTTACGATGACGAGGATGTTTGTTGGTCTTGTAATTTTTCTGTCGATGACAATGAAGAAGAACGTGAGATATTAGGATTTTGATAAAGTTTTCTGACCTTGATGAAAAAGAAAGTGAGCAATTAGGGTTTTGATGAAGAATAAATGATTTGACATGAGTGAGAAATTCAGTGATTCAGACACAATTTTGGATTTTCATTGATGAATTCTGATATGATTATGGTTGTTAAGGATTCATTGTTGCTGTGGTGAGAAGTGGAAGTTAGTGACGATGGGGTTTCGATGTTAGGTTGTTGGGTTGTGATGAGTGTTTCTTGGGTTTGATCAATGGTGGTTGTGGTGTGGGCATGCTGGTGGCTGTGGTTGTGGGTATGGATGGCGATGGTGGTTTCATTTTGGGGGTGGGGGTGAGGATGGTGGTTGTGATGCAACAGATTGTGGTACTTGGGCATAGTGGTCGTTGTGGTTGTGGGTATGGATGGTAGTGGTGATTGTGGAGGTGGGGATGGTGGTTTCATTTTAGGGGGTGGGAGTGAGGATGGTGGTTGCGATGCAACATATTGTGGTATTTGGGCATGGTGGTGGCTGTGGTTATGGGTTTGGATGGTGATGGTGGTTGTGGAGGTGGGGATGGTGGTTTCATTTTGGGGGTGGGCCCTGAGGATGGTGATTGTGATGCAACAAATTGTTGTGTTTGAGGATAAATTTCTAGCAACCATAATGGTTACAGGTTCATTCTTTAGAATACGCAGTGGTGGTTGTGGTTTGGGTATCGTGCTGGCTGTGGTTATGGGTATGGATGGCGGTGGGTTCATTCGTCAGAATACGTAGTGGTGGTTGTGTTATGGGCATGGTGGTGGCTGTGGTTGTGGGTATGGATGGCAGTGGTGGTTGTGGAGGTGGGGATGGTGGTGGTGGTTGTGGAGGTGGGGATGGTGGCAGAGGTACCGCCGGCCATTGCATACCTATTTCATATTGAAATCAATGAAGTGTAGAAGGGTAGTTTGGACTTTTTTTTTGTTACTGTTTGCATGATGTAAGTAATTTGGCAATTGACAATAACTTAAGGGACTAAAGTGATGTATAATTTTAAATCTCAGAAGTGTAAAAGTTGATACGCAAACGTGGGAGGTTAGGTTGACGTATGGACATATCTTAAAAGGTAGATTTTCTATTAATTTCATATAGAAATAGGAGGAACCAATGGTTAACCTACCAAGTAATTTCCTTGCCCGAGGCTATTCTCACCTTCTACGTGTCACAATTTAAAGTAATAGATGTAAGAAATGGCCCCCTCAAAATTAAAATGACAAAAATCTAAAATCTGTCTTTTTTTTATTTGTTTTTTTTAATTTGTTATTATACTTAAATTCTCTTGTAAAATTCTTATATGTATGATTATTTGCATATTTACTATTTCTTAGCATTCTTGTCCTAATTGTGAACAAACATATTAATAAAAAATTATTAATTTGTATTTCTTAACAGACATGCCCCAATCTTCTCTGACATACTTTCAATTTGTATTAAATAAAAAATTGAGATTTGTGGATTCTAATTTCTTATTATATCCACACACATATATATATTCATGGCTATATTATCAATTTGGAATGGTGGAATTCTAAGCAAATATATGGATAGATACAAAAAGTACATGGTTTTTGTTTTATATATTCTCACGCTTTCCTATAAAAAAAATTTAAATTTAGATCAAGCTCTCTGTTATAAACACGGTCAAGAAAACTAAGATACCTAAATTGTAGATTTAGATGAAGTCCTAATTTGCTTTAGTTCTCTCTCATAGTCGCATGCTTTTTCATAACCTTTATCTTTTTCTAGTGAATTTTGTTTGATTGACTCTTTCCATGCTTTTTCATAACCTTTATCTTTTTCTAGTGAATTTTGTTTGATTAACTCTTTCCATGCTTTGGATCGTGATATCCAAAAAATCAAAATTTATAATTAGCTTCAATCTGTCTCCATAAAATGTGTTTAATTTTTCATAGGTTTTATCTTTTTCTCTCTCTTTGGAAGGGTCATTCTAACGACTGAGAAAAGACACAAATGACAGTGAAGGGAGGCTTGCTTTTATCTTAAATAATTTTCAATTTTCACTCTAAAAACTATTGATGCATTGTGGCCAAACAGCTAAAAACTAAAACTATTGATGGATTCTTTAATTTACAGAGGATGTTGATAGATCGACAATTAGTGCACCTTGGTCGCATACTAATGATACTTCATGCCATGATGGTCAACCTCTTCCTAAATCTTCACGAATGGAATCGATCGGAAGGAAGTTAATGTTGCATTTCTAGAACGTGAGACGTCAAATATGAGAATATTCCATCAATAAACGTAATGAAATTCGACGAGCATTTATTAAAGTAGGGTCATATCAATTCCTTCTTTCATATTACACATTTTTTGGACAAGAAAAATATCCTAGTTGATTCCAATATGATTGGCTCATAATGTTCTCTTCCTGGTTAGAGTATTATTCCCCCATCGAAGGATGCCGCATTTTGTTTCCTATGCTTTCTTTTCGGAAATAAGACAAATGGGCATCCCGGATCAAATGCATTTACTATTGAAGGGTTCCAAAAATAAAATGAAGTAAATGATAGAAAGAGGTGTGTTTTTCTGAATCACATTGGCAAATATCCTTATTCTCCTCGTAAAATTGCTCATGTTGGAAAGAGGTGTGTTTTTCTAAATCACATTGACGAAGATCCTTGTTCTCCTCATAACATTGCTTTAAGATCTTGTGATGATCTAATAAAGCAATAAAGCAATCTCCGCATATTGATAAAGTGGTGGAAGTGCAAACTTCTAAACAGATTCTGAATAATTGGTTACACCTAAAGTCCTCAATTGATTCGGTTCATTGGCTCTCATTTCAAGCATGCTCTTATAGAGGTCACGATGAAAGCCAAGATTCAAAAAATTATAATAGTTTTATTGAATTGATAAAGCTCATGGCAACATGCAATGATAAAATTGATAATGTCATTTTAGAAAATCCTCCAAAAAATGCCTTGTATACTTCACCAAAAAATTCAAAAGGTGCTTTTGCATATTCTATCTAAAAAAAGTGAAAAATAAGATTCATGAAAAAATTGGAGATACTTAGTTGTGTATTCTTGTTATTGAAACACAAGATGAATCCAAAAGAGAGTATATGGCTCTTGTTTTAATATTTGTTGATAAAGAAAAGTTTTCTTTGATCTTGAATGTGTTTAAAACACGACATTAACCCTAAAAAAAAGGACTATTTGCAATTCTCTCATTACAATCTCAATATTTTGAGACTTCAAGATCAAGGGCATGATACTGCTAGCAACATGCATGTGAATGGAATAGATTACAAGCATTATTTCTTAGTATTGTCCATATGCATATTATATCCATTGCTTAGCTCACGATTGCCGCTAGCATTAGTTGTAGCATCCAGAGAAGTAAATCATGTCAACACGAACCCAATATGCAGAAATTGTGTCTTATTGTTAATTAAGAGAGATCAACAAAGAGATTGTTGATCCAGTGACATCATGCATTGGTATAACCGAGTGAGAGCACCACTTTTTAATAGTTTATAGTATCTAATCCCTAACTCAACATGTCAGAGAAGATTATTTTATCTTAATATCTCTCTCCCTCTTTTAGTAATCTATATTTATATGAATTTTTTTATTTTTCTATTTATTTCTTAACTGTATAACACATTAACACTCTCAAGTTACACTTTTTAGTGCTCCCCGAGACACTCTTTCACCGTAAAGTCACAACACCTTCAACTGTTGAATCAAAAGTTGAATTGACATTGTTAACAGTCCAATCAAAAGTACGTAGAGACGGGAACAAAACAACGTAAACCAAATTCTGGAGATCAACAATAATAGCAGCACCCACCACTGGGCAAGAGTTGACATAACCTCTCCTTCACTAAAAATCTATAACTAAGAGCTCACTATAAATATTCGGTTTTCCCGAAAACTACAAAAAAGATTTGAAGTTAAATTTTTTTTTTTTTTCCAAAACTAAGAGAAACAGAGAGTCATACTTGTGGTTGAACAAACTACCTTTTGTGGTTTTAAAAATAATTTAATTCAAGGAGTTGAGATGGGTACGACATCACAAGATCCTCAATAATCCATGCCGCCCATGCCTGCACCACCCATTGGTGGGGCTTCCTTCTCATCCTTGGGAAGTTCAACCACAACAGCCTCAGTTGTGGTCAACAGAGAAGAGACACTACATAGAGAGAGAGAGAGAGAGAGAGAGAGAGAGAGAGACAATCAGTGCTTGATTGAAAAGCTAAAACAAAAGGGAAATTCCTCTCAGGCTCTGGAAATTACCTGGCAGCATCTACCAAAGCTGTTCTAATGACCTTCAATGGATCGATGATTCCTGCCTTGACCATGTCGACGTATTCACCTGGTTTAAAAATACTTGTCAAAGTTGATAGAATACAAGTAATTTACAATCTCTTTTAATCTCTGTGTGTGTGTGTGTGTGATAGATGGAGAGTAAACCTTTAGCCGCATCATATCCGAGGTCAGGGTTATCCTGCTCCAACAACTTGCCAACAACTACAGCTCCCTCAACTCCAGCATTAGAAGCAATCGTATACACTGGTGCCTGCAGGAGAAACAGATTAATACAAAATTAATAGAATTTTTGAGTAAAATCCAAGAAAGTCTTTGCAGTATGTTTTCATCTGAGGCTAAATACTACACATTTACCATATAGAATAATAAAGACAAGGTCATGTGCAACAGAGCATTTAAAGCATAACAAAGCCAGCCATTGTTTTGGGCAGCCTTCTATCACTACAAGTCAAAAACAGCCACAGATGAATTTGAACTACTATAAAGGTATTTTAAGGTCCATGTCAACACCCTCCCCCCCACCCCCAAAAACAAAAAAAAAGACAATAAAATAAAGAATAATGAGAGTTTTTGTACTCAACAGTCATTATTATTAAGAAAAAATTCTTTTGTATTGCAGCTTTTAAGTTAATTTTTTTCAAGTTTATCTTCTAATATTCTACACACTACAGCATTAAACTCAAGTTAACAAGGGTTTTGTATAGTTTCAGCAAATAACCCTTAAGCAAACAGGCAAAGTGAGTGCTAACTAAAGAGGCTTGAAAAGAAACAAAACTATAGGCTTACAATTATAGCATTAAAGTAAGTTAATCGTTAAAAAGATTAGTAACAGGTTCAAACCTTGAGAGCATTCTGAATAATCTGAACACCAATCTTTTGGTCGAAGTTCGCAGTATGGAGTTTTTCCAACTGCTTTGAGGCATAAAGAAGAGCAACACCACCACCTGGATATAAAGAGCTCAAAATTACTGTCTGATCGTCCCAAAGCCAACAAGATAATCGAAAAGCTTTCATAAAGTGAGAAGCTCACCAGGCACAATTCCTTCCTCCACAGCTGCCTTTGTAGCATTTAATGCATCGGTAACCCTGTCTTTCTTCTCACTCACCTCAGCTTCGCTGGCTCCTCCAATCTAGCAAAAATACACAAGATTTTGTTTCACAAATTCTTTGTCCAATTTTATAAAATTGGCATTAATTGTGGATCTCATGAACAACTTTGGTAGGCCTAGATAAGAGCTCTTGGCCTTCTTTACAGACAAAACAGAAATGAGAAGGCTGTCTTCCAGTGGGAGACTAACCTTCAAGACAGCAACACCACCAGATATCTTTGCTAGTCTCTCTTGAAGTTTCTCCTTGTCGTAATCAGAAGTGCTTAATTCAATTGTGGATCTTATCTGTTATATGGCAATGACAGACCACAAATCAAGTTATTTATGAATTCAATGGGAATCAGACAGAATATCAAACAACAGGTTTGAGAATATGATGGTATTAACCTGGTCACATCTTTCTTCAATGGCTTTCTTGTTACCAGACCCATCAAGAATTACAGTATCATCTTTTGATATCGTAACCTGTTATCCACCACACAATAAGATAGAAATAAAGGTAGGGTTATTGCAAAGTAGCACATCAAGAACACCAAAACATCATTCTAATATTTCACCTTTTTGCATGTCCCTAGCGTTTCTAGTCCCACGTTTTCAAGGTTCAAGCCAAGTTCATCAGTTATAACCTACAATTGATCAAGGAGGTAAAGAAAGGAAGAAAAATTACATAGTGGTTCATGCAATACCAAAAATAAATAATTCAAAAAAGTGAGGCAGTGGTTCATGCAATATAATACTAAAAGGTGAACCTACCTCTCCTCCTGTGAGGATGGCAAGATCCTGGAGATTGGCCTTCCTATTTTCTCCAAATCCAGGGGCTTTAATGGCACAGACCTTCAACAGGTGCATAATCCAATAGATTAAGAGAATTGTACCCCAAACAAACTGTATCTAAGCTAATGGATTATTATTTATGTGATAAGAGCTTAAAAAACACCTTGATTCCAGCACGAAGCTTGTTCAGAATGAGGGTTGCCAACGCTTCACTTTCCACATCTTCAGCAACAATCAGTAAGGGTCTTTGCCTCTGGAAGAAAAAGATAAGTTGGTTTCAATATTCAAATAGCATGATAAACAAGTTTTTCTTAACATACAAAATAGATATCTACCTTCAAGGCCAACTCTAATACTTTCACCACTGCATTTATGCTTGAGATTTTTTTCTCATGGATTAAAATTAGTGGATCTTCTAGTTCCTGGCCCAAATAAAATGAAAAAGTAAAAAGAAGAAAGGAACTTCATTAATAACAACAGGTCAGATAGCATATCAGGATTCAGGAGTAAAAAGTACCCAAACAACACCATGGAAAAATCAGCAACAGTAAACAAATATAGGAACTAGTAGAGCCCCCGAGAGGGTCCATGCATGTAAACTGATTCTTTTTTTTTTTGGAGGGGCAAAGAAGTCACTAGTTCAGAGAAAATAAAATTGCTTACACATTTTTGATTCTTTGGATTAGTGATGAAATAAGGGGATATATAGCCTCTATCCAGCTTCATTCCCTCAACCACTTCCAATTCATTGTACAGTGTTTTACCATCCTGCAACAGTTTAAGGGAGCAACTAAATCAATCACTTGGATCCTTAATCCTCTCCACAAAATAATAATGACAGGATAATACTCTATAGGAAATAACATAGATATGCTATTGAAGAAAAAACAAGAGTGACAAACAATTTACACATCAGCAACACGATGCAAAGGGATATTGTAATTGAAATCAGCAGAACTAAATAACAAATCAGCAAGAACAATAAAATCAGAGCCCCTTGGTAGTGTGCTTGGCTACTATTCTAAAAAAATGGAGAATTTCGATTATTTTTGCATATAACTAACCCAAAACTGTAAAGAGTGTGCATGCTACTGTTGAGTGAATTAAGAGAAAACCTTCATTAAAAGGAGCCCCCGCCCAAAAAAAACAACAAAAAAAAAAAATGCGACGGAGAAGAAGTGAAAACCAAAAAAACAATGACAAACTAGTCACCAAAAAACAGTTTTCCTTGCATAAAATCAGGAACATCATACCAAACGCTTCAGAACAGATTAAAAAGAAAAAGAAAAAAGTAATTAAAAGAATGATAGCCAGATCAGCGAGGGAAAATAAAAGCATGCCAATTTAACCACAGTGACCTTAAAAAACTTAATTGACTAACAAAAACTCAAGAAACAAATTGTAAATCAACCTGCACCTGCGCCTGCACCTTTAGCTACTGAAAATTTAAAAACCATAGGTATTGTTCAGGAGGAAAAAAGAAGGAAAACAAAAAAGGCCGCTTACAGCAATGGTAATAACACCCTCTTTGCCAACTTTCTCCATAGCCTTGGCTATCAGCTCACCAATCTCTCTTTCTCCATTTGATGATATTGTGCCAACCTTTTCAAGATGAGACAGTATTAGTGACAAAAAAAAATCATATTTACAAGAAAAACTACCATTTTCATAACAAATTCCCGTGAAACTATTAAACTTTCGGATCACAAGTATCTTTCATTTAAGGAGGTACTCTATATAGCAAACCTGTGCTATTTCTTCAGACGTACTGATCATCCGTGCTCTGCTCTTCAAGTCTGTGACCACGCAATCAACTGCCATCGTGATCCCACGTCTCAGGTCCATGGCATTCATTCCAGCTGCCACTGACTTGCACCCTTCAGCATATATTGCGCGGGTGAGAACTGTTGCACAAGTGGTACCTGAAAACATTCGAACATGTTCTGTATCATCAACCATTTCTAAATTTGGAAGCTCCCATTTTATTGCATCTCTAGTAAATGCAGGAACTACCATATCTATGAAGATGCCACAGCTCAGAACACTAGAAATAACAATCTTCAAGAATGAAATTCAAAAACAACTATATCAACAGAAGATAACAATCAGGTAGACTTCAACAGCATGTATGAAACCTCACCATCGCCTGCAACATCATTTGTAGCATTTGCAACCTGCTTTACAAGGCTAGCACCAATGTTCTTGACTCTGTTGTTGAACTCAATGCTCTTTGCCACAGTGACCCCATCTTTTGTCACTTTAGGGGCACCATAACTTTGTTCTAAAATAACATTACGTCCCTTTGGAAAAGTCAAACACCAAAAAACAACACTAGTTAACCATCATAGAATGCAGGATATGAAACAAATATCTAAGGGACATAAAAGAAACAATATACGATAGCCTTCATCGCACAATTTACAAATAGGGAAATTTTTTAAGGAAGGAAAAAAAATTTGAATCATAGTATGTATTGATACACTAGAGGAAAACGAAGAGTCTCAACAAGAAGAAATAAGGGGGAAAAAAGGCCTGAACACCATGCAATCAAAAAAAAAAAAAAAAAACCTTAGAGACAGTTCACTGAACCCAAAATGCAGTAATCCATATCAAGCAACAACAGTCCACCTTAATGGCAATTAAGAATCTAATGAAATATTCTTTGATTCTCAAATCTAGATAATATTTCTTAATTGTTGAAAAGGATTTGAAATAGAAGTAAAACGAAAGAAACAATTTGCAGTTGAAAATGCACCCCTCAAAGAAAAGAAAAAGAGGTCTAATATGCTATCCTTTATCTAGAATAAAAGAAAAACCATAATTAGCAATATCCTTCTGATCATTAGGGATCTTGTTTGCAGGACTTAAGTGATTAGGCTACACTCAAACTTCAATCTTGATTTTGCACTCATAATACATGTCATTTACAACTTTTAATTATTTTATATGTTGCATGACACTTCTTCAAAGGAGCCATATCCATGTCAAAACCATATTTTACACATCTTCTATGCAACATGCCTGGACACAAGTTGGACACCTAACGTGCTTCAAACTTGCATTGAATTTCAAAACAATATTTGACATTGTACACATAAAACAGGTCAAACAAGCAATTGACACTTTTGGATAAAAGGAAAAACTATAATTGTAAAGAATAAAATAAAATAAACAAGGCTTTCAATTTCCATTGCCCCAACCTGGCAAAATGACAATGACAAAGGGAATAGGAAGAATTCAATTGCGCAAATTTAATTCCGAAATGAAATGAGAACCACTTGAAATTGTATTTTATTTAACATTTATTTTCCTTTTAAAAAAAAGAGAGGGGAAACTTGCATTGAATTTCAAAACAATATTTGACATTGTACACATATAAAACAGGTCAAACACACAATTGACACTTTTGGATAAAAGGAAAAACTATAATTGTAAAGAATAAATAAAATACACAAGGCCTTAAATTTCCATTGCCCCGACCTGGCAAAATGACAATGACAAAGGGAAATAGGAAGAATTCAATTGCGCAAATTTAATTCCGAAATGAAACAAGAACCACTTGAAACTGTATTTTATTTAACATTTTGCCCTTACTTTTCTTTTAAAAAAAAAAGGAGGGGGGGCAGGGTAGCACCCATAAATTCATCGAAGGATGATTTCACATTATTGACACCACAAAGGAGCAAAAGGAAGAAAATCTAAAATCCACAGTACATAGATACCAATGTCAGTGCTTCAAAAAATGGAATTGAAATGTTCTAGGGACAATGTTTACATATCACACTGAGAGAAAAAAATTAAGATCAATGAAATAGAGTGTGAATGTCTATGATCGTGTTATATTTCTATAGTCAAATAGGGTAATGATTAATACCTATCATAAATTTCTCATTTTTATCTCATAGAAGGTGAAAAATTGAGAGAAAATCATTAAGATGGTTTGGTCATGTACAAAGAACACCATTAAGTGTGCCCGTTAGGAAGGGTGACATAGCCCGCATAGAGGGTACTGCTAGGGAAGGGAAAGACCAAAGTTAACGTGGGTAGGAGTGATAAGGAAGAATATGTTAACATGTGGTCTGACTGATGCAATAGAAAATAGGATTTATGTATCCGACCCCAAAGTAATTGGGAAAAGGCTTTGATCAGTTGAGTTGAGAAGGTGAAAAAAACACGTTCACACTATGCAAAAGGACTTTGTTTTCTGTTATGTGGTTTCTTCCAATTTCATGAAAGAGACGACCTTGTGTTAGTACAGAAATTACTTTATCTCATAAAAGAGTGACACTTTCAAAAAAAAACATGGAACAACAACATAGTCCAAAATCTAATGACAACTCACTTTTGGCCCCATTGTTACTTTAACAGCATCAGCGAGCTCTTCGACACCCCTAAGCATCAAAGCTCGCGCTTCGACCCCGAATTTAATGTCTTTTGCTGCATAGTTTCTACTCCAAGCAACCCTATTACCAATCTGAATCCCAAAAATACAAAAGATCAATTTATCAATTAAAAATATACACACACTAACATCATATAACAAAGATCGAATCTTTATCATGGAAACGAAACAATTGAACTATTAAATCAATCGATACCTGCTGAGTACTGTTCCTAGCGAGCCTACATAACAAAGAGAGAGATAAGCGAGAAGGAAAATAAACGATTCAAAATAAGTGATTTTTCTTTGTCGTTAAAGAACATACCGTGCTCTGGAAGCAAGATTGGCGGCGAATCGATACATGTTACGATAGTTGCAGAGGAAATAACCCTACAGAAATATATATATATATATAGAGAAAGAGAGAGAGAGAAGGGGTTTTGTGATGACTGAGTTGGATTGAACAGAGAAGGGGGGGAGATCTGCAGGAAGAGAGAGAGAGAGAGAGAGGTAAAGAGGGGAGAGAGAAGGGTCTAGAAGGACGTGCTAGGGGTTTAGGGTTTTGGGGTCCGAGGCTCCGAGCCCAGAACAAAACAGAACGACCCGGACACTTGATGCCTGGGATTGGCTGGCCCAGGCTGGGTTATAATTCGGGTCTGAAATGGATCGAGTTCGATCCTATATTGATTCAATCTAAAATTTATTTTAACGAATTTTAATTTTAATTTAAAAAATAATTAGTACACTAAAGTTATCACTATTTATGTAGGTTTTTCTCTCTCTAAGAAGATTGCAACAAACTTGTTCCATATTTATTTATTTATTTCTAACAAGCTTGCTCTAATTTTTAACGGCTCATATATTTTCCCACTTTCTTTGTCACAATAAACATTCGTCATAACACTCAATGTCTAGTATTTATTAAAATCAATCAATTTTATTTTTTATCTCTTTATGATATTATAGTCCACTCTATAATATTGAATCATTTATTTATAATATTTGGTGCATTTATAAAACCAATTGGTACACTATGTAAATCTGATTGTTATTAGATTACATTTTTATATTTTGTTTCTAATCATCAAATCTTTTGAAGCAAAAAATTATATAAAAAGATTAAAAAACAAATTACCACACAAGTGTAAAAAAATAACAATTTTCTTATGCAAAAGTAATATTAAATTTTAATTTTTTAAAAAAAACATTATACGACATAGTTGTCACTTAAAAACATTTTCATACCTAACAATTATTCTAGAAAGTACTATTGTATTTGATTTTTTTTAAGGAACAATTACATAATTTTCTTTACAGATTACACTCATTTCGCTTTATTCAAAAATTATGTTGAGTTCATTGGCAAGCATTTTCCTGAACAGCGTTAAAAGAGATTATTTTACTTTTTCTATTCCAAAATATAATATATAATTTTATTTAAAATAGATAATAAAGTGAAGATAAAGGTAATGTTGGTACTTTATAATTTAATTTTACAAGTTTAAACAAATTTCGTTCTTTAATTTTGTAGATCGTTAATGTATAGAAGGAGTCAATTACATTATAAAATACTAACCTTATGAAAACAATATAAATTTTGAATTAACTGAAGGTGAGTGTAATTTATTTATGTTTTTATTAAAAATAAATAAAAATTATATTTTAGAAAAAGGTAAAGTGAGAAAAAAAAATCCCTACAATATACAGTTTATCCCCTACTTTTTAAAATAAGTGCAAAAAAAAAACCTACTGGTTAGTGGGCTTATTTTGTCCCTTGTTTGGGACATGTCCCAAACGATCATTTTACTTTAGTTTATTTTTTTAATATTACTCTATTATACTGATATAAGATCATTTTAGTCTTTTTTAATGCGTAGAAGAATTTGAACACTTTTATAACTTGGGTGTTTTTTTAATACACATGGGGGTATATGCACTATATTAATATGGTAGGAAGTTTTTCGCACTTTACCCATATTAAGTTACAATAGTTTTGAATGAATCTACAAATGGTACATGTTATTTGCTGACAGCATAATTGTAGTGGATACTTCTAAGAAAGTTTAGCAATAAACTAGAAAGCATAGAGAAATGTCTTAGAAACGAAATGCCTAAAAATTAGTATGACTGAAACATAATAATACATGCTATGTAAATTTCATAAGGTAGTAGAGGATAACAATGTTTACCACAATTCAAGCCAAAGAATCACTAAAAATAGTCAATTTAGATATTTAGGATAACTGATACAATGGAGAGATAGATGATGATGTATAAGTAAGATTAAAGCAACGATGACAAATGAAAACAAGCCGGTGAGGTTCTATGTGACAAACGAATGCCAAATAAGTTAAAATAAAATGTTTATAAAATGATTATTAGGCCAACTATAATATATGAAGCAGAATATTGGGCATTAAAAAAGAAATAAGAACAACACATTCATGTAATAGAAATGAGAATTTCAAGATGGGTTATAGGTAATTCTATTTCCTTAGAAGGTAAGAAACAAAGAGGCCAACCAACTCACTTGGAATGAAGTAATAAGATATGAACCCCAAGGGGTTGGCTCAAGTAGATAAAGAACTTGTCCCTAGTGCTTAGCAAGCGTTAGGTCTAAGAATCAAGTCATCTTGAGTGCAAACAATTGTTTGGGGTGGGTGGGTGTGTGTGTTTTAACTAGGGAAAAAACGTAATTAGAAATTATATGACAAATTAAATATAATAGGAGACAAAGCTTGCAACATAAAAGAATGAAAAAATAAAATTCATGTGGTCGGCCAAATTCACATGAAATAAAGGCAAAGATGATGATCATCATCATTTTGTCCACCACTTCTCCGTCTCATATTCACTCGACAATCACTTTTACTTGAGTGGGTGCAAGAGAGAGAATACATCACAAAAGGAAAGAGGAGTGAAAAAATAAGAGGCCCTTTAAATAGAAAGAGGTAGGAGAAAGTTGACAAGGGAGAAAAAAAAAGGATTATGAAGGCATACACAATTTTTGTGTCCGAAATTTTAGGAACGAAAATGCATAAAAAATATTTAATTTTATTAATGTAATGAAAGTGGTATAATTTTCTGTGGTTGATTCTTGTACAATCAAGAATCTCCATTTGATTTAATCTCCTTGATGTTTGGTGCAAGGGCTTCGCAAGTTTGATATTGAACCGATTGTGTTGAGTTTTCTACCAATCTCAAGATTAAAGAAGGCTTGACTGGATTTCCAATCGAGGGCCAATATAACTTGATCTTGAAACTATGGATTAAAAGGTTTTCAAAGAAGAATGGGACTTTTGTGGTATGCTTGTTGTTTTTTTGTCTTCAGAAACTTCGAGAGTTGAATGTCTTCAAAGAAGAATGACACAAGTGTGTCGTCTTCAAAACATTAAGTATTGGATGAGTTAGAGATTCAACAAAGATTTAGAAGTCTATTAGTCTCTCAGTATGTGTGTATTGGGTGGCCTTGTATTTATAGGGCAAATAATGGGGTGTTTAATTTGGAAACTCCCAAATGATTGTGCTAAATTTTTAAAAATATAAAATATTTGTCTCTCCACATTTGGAAACAAATTTGAATTTAAAGTTAAATTAATCAAACTTTCCATAGAAAATTGAACCATGAGATTTTGCCAAGTGTCCGTCGATAGACCTGTACTTGTAAACTTTGACTTAATCAAGATATTTGATTGTTGGACCAATCGAACGGTGATGAGACAATCTCAAATTTTTAGTGTTTATATGCAGTTTTTTTATTATTGTAAATATACATACATATATAAATACATTGGGTTAAGTTTAGAAAACACCGTTATGATATAGAATTTGTGCGTTTAACACCCCTCTAATTTAAATTGTGCAGATAACCCCTATAAGTTTGGAAAAAGTGTGTGACTTGGTACCCTCTATTAGCTAGCCGTTTGTTTTTGCCTGATAAGTTGCTCACATGTTGGGCATGTGAGTCTCTTAAATTTGAAAAGTCAGAAATACCCTATTATTGCACCCAAAATGCCCATATGCTTTATTAACCCACTTTGTATATATATACATACACATACATATACCTCATCTCTCTCACCTATTCTCTCTGTAACCCCACTCTCTCTCTCATTTGTTCTCTCTCTCTAAACCACACTTTCTCTCACTGCACACACACTCTCTCTCACCATTCTCCCTGCAACTCCACACTCTCTCTCTTTTAACCGCGTCTCCCTCATCTCTATCTCTTCAAGGTGGTCTCTTTTTCTCTTTTTCTTTCCTATTTGAGTGATGTCTTCATCTTTGAGTTCAGTACACCATAGCTACTAAAAATTACAATAAATAGCCAATTAAACAAGGCTATTATTACTGTGGTGTCCTAACTCCTCTCAGAACTTCATACACACAGTTGAATCATGGCAAAAGATTTTTGGGTTATGCAAATTACAAAATAATAGGTTATGATTTTCATGTGTGAGAAGATGATGCACTTTCAGATTATTACAAGAAGTTCATTTGGGATCTAATCATAGAATTGAGGGTTTTGAGAAGATCCAACACTATTGCAATTGCTTTAAATATAAATGATGGACCTGCTATTGAACTGGAAAATACGGTTGCAACACTGCAAAGGGAGGTGAACTACTTGAAGAATAAAGAAAATGTTGGAATGAAATTGAGCATCTGTAGCAGCTCGTTTTTTGTGTTTTTTTTGGGTTTCCTAAGTTGTGTTGTGTTATTGAAAGTTGTATTTAATTGAAGATTAGTTTGTTTAGTGATTTGGTAGTTGTTTTGTGAGCATGTTTGATCCAATATATTTGAATATTAGAGTGCAATAGAAGTTCCTGCATTTGTATGTGAAATCCAAACACCAATACAATTGAACATTAAACACATAAAACTTAAATTCATCCAATAGTGTTATTCCCTTGAAACCTACATGAACATCTAGCAATTATATCCAAAATACAAATCTTACATTCATCCAATACTGCTAAAATATGAAACCTACATGAACATCTATCAACTCTATCCAAATATTTGAATGCTTTCAACATAAAACAACAAGCTTCTTAAACAAAAATATCTCCAAGAAACACAAATACTGTCAAACTATCCAACCAACACTGCTTGCATCTATCCTTACTCCCGATACGACCTACATTTTTTGCATTTACAACACATAAATATCATGTACACAAAGCATACCAAAGAATACAAGCAAACTGATTATAATCTAAAAGTGAAAGTACATGTATATGAAATCAAACAAACATGATATACCTGTTAACTGAATTATGTGTTCCACCAAATTGTGATCCAACCATTGCATTATGAGTGCTCATAACCTACAAGCGAACAATGAACACATGTGACCAATCACAAATTGCATTAAATTGACAACAACTTGCAAAATGACAACCTATACCTCACTATTCTTATTAGAACTACTGACTGAAGGAAGCATTGAATGCTGCACCTAATTAAGAAGTGATACCTTATAGTGGACCATTAACTTAAATCAAGATAATCAATACAAGCATTAAATTTTTTAAATTTACCACAACTTGTAAAATAACAAAGTATACCTGTCTGAATTGACTACAGACTGTTGCACCACTCATAGTTTCACCTATAACATTTTCACCTCTACCTCTAGGAACATAACTACTCCTACCTCTTCCAAAAGAACCACTCAGACCTTTACCACCTCTAGCATGCCCACATCTACCACTAACTAGAGCATTGACTACTGCACCTATTTGAGAAGTCATACCCTGCAAGTGAACATTAAACATTTATCAGGTAGTTTCACTGCATTAAATTGATTATATAGACAACAACTTACAAAATTATAAGTTATACCTGTCTAAATTGACTAATGGCTCCTCCACCACGCATACCTCCACCTACAAGTGGTCTTATTGCACCTCCCATTACATCCAATATTGCACTACCCTTAGGCAAAATTACTTAACCTTCACCTCTACCACCATGACTACTTGCACCTCTAGCACTTCTGCCACCATCACTTCTTGCATATGTACCACCTCTACCACCATTACTGCCTGTACATCTACCACCTCTAGCACCATCACTTCCTACACTTGTACCACCTCTACCACCATCATTGCCTGCACTTCTATCACCTCTGCCACCATCAACTTGACCTCTACCAACAAATAAAACAGGTCTTGACATAGATGGCATTCCTCCCCTACTAATTGGGTGGTGCAGGAACTACTATATCAAATTTACAAGTCCTTGTATTGTGGCCTATTTGATTGCATTTTCGATATCTGACATTGCTTTTTCTTGGTCCAGCTTGCTTGGTGCCTTTATCGGGAACCCTCCTCCTAGCTGTCTTTGGTTTGCCAGCATTATTCCTAGGAATGGGTGGTAGCATTGGTTCTGTATAATCTCCCAACACCATCTTCCTTAATGACATTGGCCTGATGATATGTCTATATGTTTTAAGGAAGGTTTCCCAATAAAAATAAGGATCCACATACTCCTCAACTACCCCTCTCATATAGACTATACATGCAATTGCTTGTATATAGGGTACACCACTAATCTCCCACTGCTTGTAGGTACATGTCTTCTTCCCCAAGTCCACTGTATCAATTAGATCATGGGAGTCAACCTCAAACAACCCTCATCCTGTAGGTTCAATATGGCATTTTGTTGCTTGCCTTCTAAGTTGGACAACTTTTTCCTATATCTTTGGACATAAAAGTCATGTCTTCCTTTTCATGTACTCTCTATTCCTTTGAAATCTTTTTATAAAATATCAATGAATCATCT
Source organism: Cornus controversa (assembly GCA_026545225.1). Lineage (NCBI taxonomy): Eukaryota > Viridiplantae > Streptophyta > Magnoliopsida > Cornales > Cornaceae > Cornus > Cornus controversa. The sequence goes on along the minus strand of CM048847.1, from coordinate 43,526,751 downwards.
CAAACATGTAAATAATTGATTTTTTTCCTAACTTTTACAATTTGACTGTTCCATGACTCACATATGTTATTATTATTTAAATCACATTTAGAAGTATGAAAAAAATCACATTTGGACCACAAGTAGTAAGGTATTTTGTTCAATCACTCAAAGGCATCATTGTTAAGTGCCTTAATCCTTTCCATATGACCCTCAATTTTCTCATATGTGAATGAGCTAGAATCACCCCACAACTCATATTTTAACATCAAACATGACCACTTTTTCTTGAAGTTTTCAAATAAATGTCTTGTGCAGTGTCACGCCCCGATTTTCGACACCCAGTTAAAAGCGAGGAAAATGGGGTTGAATAGTGAAAGTCAAATATCAATACCACTCATAAAAAATCTCACTCTGATATATCGCTTTGATACCAAGTTATTACGCCCCGATTTCTGAGTCACCAGAGATTCCATCTCCTAGCCCGAAATCCCAAAGGTGAGTTCATCCATCACACCCTAATAAACTATCTCAACTTTTAAATCAATGCAGAAGCTTAATCACATACATATGATTGTCTACGTATAACTCAACATCAATCCCTCACTATAGGCCCCACACGTGGCCACACATGCATGTCCAAACATCACTCACATCATAAGTCTAGCTGTGGACTACGATGCATCGTAATGGAGATTATGATGCATCGTAAACTACGATACATTGTAGATGTCTTGCAATATGTTGCGAAATGTGCTATTTTCATCCGAAGTTCTCACTATTTCTACGATACATCGTCATAGGGTTTTCAATACATCGCTGAATTACGATACATCGTAATTGGGCGATGCATTGTAATCACTCGACTTGCAAACCTTGCTTAACCCTCAAGTGATCATAATCTAGCAATTCATGTCCAATTCTCATCCCTTAACATACATACATTCTCCATAAAACATAAAACATAAAAAATGATCCAAAACATGTTTAACATGTTCCAAACATAATATTTACATCTCCAAGTAGATCATGTCCATGAATACATACACATTGTATATTGCATGAAAAAATTGAAACATTTAAATATTTTCTTTAGATAAATTTTTAAACATGATAAAATAAGTTTCATTATAAATAATAAAATTTAAATAATATGTTAAACTGTTAATCATTAGAAAATTGGTAAATTTTGTGGCAATTAAACCTATGTGGTTTTCCCCCTAATATTATGATAAATTAATACCAATTATAAAATTTAGGTACAGAGAATAATTAATATTCTAATAAGAGAAGGATACTAAAGATATTTCAATAAGGAAGGACAAGAGTGAAAGGAAAAAAAATATTGCTAGTTAAGTTTTGAACTAACTTTGAAACATTTATGAAAATATTTCAATAAGAATAGGACTTTGTTGTCTTAACAAAATTTTTTAAGAATTATTGGTCATTAGTCATTACAATTGGAAAGTAGGACTAATATTTAATTTTTCCTACAAAATTTGACAGGAACATGTACCCCACTTCGAAAAGACGAATACTTCTCGTTAGAGTACTGTGGCAAGATCAGATAGTAGAATAGGGCGTGTGACACGGTCCGCATCTAGAATTGTCCTAGAATTAAAGAAGAAAAAAAAACTACAGGGCTGAACATGGCCTGGGCACTTCAGGACTCGACAACATAATTTTGTAATTATTTTTTTTAGAAGAATGTGATTCTAATATTATTTTAAAATATATTATGGGTTAATTAGAAAGATAATATAAAATTTTAAGAAACAAAAATACAAACATCTAACTCTAAGCACCAATACATCTAGCGTAGTATATCTCCTCTCATTTTCAAAATGAAACAAAGTGGGTTCAAGTATCTCCAAGACGAAACGAAAAGGGTTGAAGTATCTCCAAACAATGGAATGCTTGGAAAACAATTTAAGATGATTATAACCTTATTAAGACTGAAGAAAAAGTAGATAGATAGGCAGTTTCTCACAAAACTGAAAGAACCAATTATTGTTCATGCAACAACTACCATTAGTATTAGAAAATCAACACAAGTCCAGTAACACAGTTGAGTACGTAAAGCTCACAACACAAAGATATATAACAACAGAATACCAAAATGAAAATGAGACAAGTTCATAGACAAACATAACATTCTTTGATTTAATTCATAGACTAGCGGCATCTTCAACTGTTGTCAATCTCTCTCAGGATTCGGACCAATTGATCTGGTGGCATTGGCTTCTCAAAAAACTCATCTGCACCGGCATCCATGAATGCCCTTCTCTCTCCTTCATACCCATATGCAGCAATGCCTACTATCTTCGGGCACACCTCCATCGCGCGAATCTGCCTTGTGGCCTGCATAAAACCAATAGCCCAATGATAAGGAAAATGTCTGAAAGCGGACTAATTAATTTGACTGTTTTATGTGAGTGGGGGATAACGTCAGTCATCATGATGATGACATCCGGATAGACGTTGTATCACGATTCTAATGACAAAAGGCATGGTGTGACCATATTAGTCAAGTTTCGTACATATTTTTTTTACCTCTAGGCCATTCAATATAGGAAGAGACATATCTATCACAATAAGGTCAAAATTTGCTCCAGAAGCGACGAGATTAAGTGCATCTCTTCCATTGCCCACAACATGTGTCTCAACACCATAATGCTTTAGCATTCCCTCCTGCACAAGTTGGCAAGTTTTTTCACCATCTACCAAAAGTGCAGTGACCCTCTTCTTCAATTTCAGAGTAGGGAGTACACCACTAGTGCCATTGCCTTTTCTTTCAGATTCAGACTCTTTTCTGGGCAGAGTCCCATTCCCGGAAAACGCGGATTGCTCAGAAGTTGCTGTCATTCTTTTCTTTCAGAATTTGATGATCCTGCAATATTGAACAACAAAATATGGTTAGCTTATTCACAAAACAAAAGTAAAAGTCATTTGTAAATAAAAGAAAACAATATATATGTTGCGTTTGGGAGCACTGAATTGGTGCTTTAGAATTGGAATAGGAGAAAATTCAGTTTAAAATTTGAACTAAATTTCCTTCAATTCCAAATTCAAGGGCCGATTCGGTGCTACCAAATATAGCAGGGATGACAATGAGTATTATCAAATTAAGTGTTGTCTCGAAGTATTGTACAATTTAAAACCTACCTCACAAACTCAAATCCAATGAATAATTATATGAAACATAGGGTTTGGATGATGGAGATTGATAATTTGGTTGTATCTGTGTTTAAAAGAACTTAAAGGGTTCTATTTGCATGCATAATTTCATGAAATAATAATGAAAAATATTGAAATTAACAGGATAGAAGAGTATTATATATGAATAAACGAGGATATAATTTAGTGGCAAGAATTGAGATAAGTCTTCTAATTTTACAAGTTCTACAATTTTGATATTCCCTTGATGTGCACACAAGGGATTATCAATAAAAATGAAGGATGCGCTAAAAAGAAGTAATTGAGGATGTGCATACTAAAGGCTATTGAGAGAGGCAATGTTAAAGAACAATTAATATAGAAACTTACCAATTAATTAACTCTTGGTCTTCAAGGTTTATATCATTGTATGTACCTCTACAAAGGGTTTATATAGGCAGTGCAGCCCTGCTGGTGTATATATATATATATATATATTCTGATACCATTTCCAGTAGGTGGAGATAGCAACTAGTGTTGGGTCAGCAAAGAGAAAGATGCAGAAATCTGCAAGTTAAGATTGGACGATTTGCACAATCATGTATGATCTTGTAACCAGATTCTCTCTCCTTTTGTAGGTAACCAAATGAGATTTTCAGTTTTATTATGTGATAACAAAAATTATGAAGATCATAATAATTAAAATCACGTGGAGGCTAGTTTGATTTAAAAATTTATTTTATGTGCATGTGTTCCATAGCAGATAGATTGAGAGAGAGCATCATGAATCTCTGCAATTAATGATATAACTTACCTTTCTGGAGATTTAACACCTCTTTGTAAATATAACAAGTCTCTTTGCATTTATCATTTAAAGTGTATGCATAAATATTGATATAATGTATTTACCTACCATAGCAAACTACCATAATATATTCACAGGAACAGTTAAAGAGGTCATTTTTGTGGGGGAGTAGATACTTTAAAATACAAATTGTTAAGAAATATATCTTATTTTAATTTTATATTTTTACTTTGATAAATTCGGAGGAAGTAAGGATTCATAAGCTATTTGTTGGCTGAAGAATATGGGTAATGTGCATAGGAATGATTTTCACAGTGGGTATAAGACACTAATTGATTTCAAAAAGAATGTAAAGCACAAATTCTATTGTCATACACAGTAGGGGTGAAAAAACAGCTTGGTTCCATGGTTGTAGCCCTGAAAAAAAAATATATATATATATATATATATTCAGTAAACGGCTGGGTTCACAGAACCCAATGTCACAAAACTCAATTTCACAAAACCAGAACCGTAACCAAACCTTTATTTAACGGTTCCATAATTTTGGAGCCAAACCAAACCGCCAGTTCGGTTCAATTTTTCAATTCCACCAATTTTTTGTTCACCCCTAATGCAGAGTGGCAGAGCTATAGCTTAGCGTAGTGCACCAAAGTGGCACCTATTTAGAAGAATTATGACTTAAGTCATGCACATGGAACAAAAAGCTCAAAATTAAACAATCCAAATGCTGGAAGGAAAAAAAAAACTGCAGAAATGTAAGGTGGATAAAATATGACATCCTTTTCACCACATATACAAATAAAACAGCAGAAGGCCACAGATCAATGTGATGCATTAGCATTTGTCAATCGGACATCTCCAAAACCAATTTTCTCTTATGAATATAACAGAGGATAACGTTTTTGAATATGTAAATTTCATTATGGGCACCAAGAGTACACTCCCGTATTTGTTTCCCACCACAAACACTCTACCTCGACTTCAAACCACAAAAAGGGAAAAATGAATATAAAAATAATAATAAAAAATACAAACCCAACCCACCTTCAAGATACAAATTTCACACAATATACAAAATACACAACAGCCAATATCCAAACTGACTCACTGCACCCAAAAAATTTTGATCCCAAACAAATTAGCTAATCGTCGTTAGTCAGGTACCAACTCCGACCCAATCTTTCACAACAAACAAATCAGCTACGCGTCTATTGCAGTACCTGTCCTGGCTTGCGAGATACGATTAGCATATATAGTCACCAACCGCAATTGTGTACTGTTAAGCCCTTCCAAGTATGGCAAGAATTCTTTCCCGAGCATGATATAAATGTCCACTAGACAGAAAACAACAGTCTGCCACCAAAACAAATAATATTAATAACAAAGCAACTCAACTCAATATATCTTTAAATCCCTTCTACTAGAAACTGGACAGCATTAGAAATAGACTAAGTAAATATAAAAGAACAATATAACACACATCTCCAATCTAATTTTCAGGGTCAGTTTGGCAGTGTCATTGAAAGAAGTTCCTATAATGGTTCCTTGTTCAACTTAAAAATAAACAAAAACTTAAAAAGGTGAGACAATGATATTTTTAATATACCTATATCCTAGACATAACCTAATCTTACTAAACCATAGTTCATTTTCCTCTAATGATAATTAAGGCAAATGGGTAATCATGAATTCATTTTCCTCTTCCATTCATTTTCTCCCATTTTAGGAGAAAGAATCAAGTGAGGTCAAGGATCCATTTCATTTCTCTCCCCTCTTAAACTCCGAAATGAGTGAAGATGATATTCCCTTCCTCCGTTTCTCTCTCTCCATTTCATTCCACTTCCATCAAACATAGTGTAAAAGATTATCCCAAGTCAGTCATTGTTTACATCTATTTTTGCAACCCTAAACGTCATCAGGGGCTTATTCACGGTATCCCATTCTTTTTAATCACACATCCTTCTAGATCTCCTCCTCAGAAGATATTGCTTTAGGTTTTTACTTTTTAATTCATTGTCCCTGTCAGTCTACTTGAGTTGCTAGACGATCCGATTTCAAGCCCAAAAAATAAAAATAATAATACTAATAATAAATAAAACAGTACTTGAGGAGAGACCCATTTAATCAGTTAATGTGACGGTCCAAATCTCATAAGAGGCCAGCCATTGCCTCAATTTCACAAAGAATTGGAAGAATAGTTGGAACAAGCCTTGAAGGAAACTAAAATATTATGAGTAACATGGAAGTGTTGCAAGAGTGGAACACTGACATAGCTCCTAATCCTCCTATAGGAAACAATGGGATTTGCAATCTTATTTACACACGACTTATACCCGAAATGAAGCCCAACCACTTCATAGGAACCGCAACTGTTTCACAAATGCATCACACAAATAAATGTGAGTGTGTGTGTTGAGCACTTGAACTTTTTTCTTCTGACTTTATGCAGTAATTAACAAAGAAACTTGAATTAATCAATCAAAATTATATCCTTATCCCTGAATAAAGAAAAAACATTAACAATAAAATACAAAAATATATATCTCCATCTTATTATTCTATTTCTACCTTTTCAAAAATTTGTTGTGTCGCGTTGTCCTTAATGTGGCACACATAACAGATGAAGCTTAAGAACTTTAGAGGTGATTTAGGAGCGACCTAGCATAAAATTTGGTATCATAGCTTGCAAGAAGTGTCTCTTAGCACTTATTTTACTGCATCATCATTATACCATTACTCACATTCTGCTCATCAAAACCTTCTGGAAGAAGAAAAAAGAGAAGTGGACGAATTTCTGCTTCAAGGGACTTCCATTCAGTGCCCTAGAACTAATATGATGGTAAATTATGCATGACAAGTAACCATGCTAGTATTATTCCTCCAAAAGGAGGACACAGAAAACCCTCTTGTAAACACCCCACCTATAAACGAAAACAATAAAAAAAAATGGTTGACAATAAGAAAAATAAAGAAATAAATAGATTTACTTTGGTAGTTGAGGCAATAATTGTCTAAATAAATGTTAATATGTCACACCCTTGCTTACTCAGTGACTGTCTACTGTCTCAAGTATTCAACTTCAAGCTTCCTTGAATTTTTCATCAACAAATTTCTACCTATTTTCTTTGTATTCCAAAGTATTTGAAATTTATGTATATTATTCTTCTCCTTGAAAGGAACAAAAAGAACCAAGATCTAAGGATTTATTTCTCTTCCAACACCATTAACATGAAAGCTAAGCGGGTGCCACAAAAGGAGCGATAAGACAGTAATGTACAAAATTGGATCATGACTCAAGCCACCACCATCTACTCATATGCAATCTTTGAAGAGGCCGCTACAAATCCAAGTAAAAAAAAGTACCTATCCACCTACTTGAATCTTGAAATTAATGTTAATATGAAAAGCATTTTTATTAATATGAAGCTGGACTAAATTAAGTTATTTGGGTGTACAAAATTAGTCAAACAGCATTTTTAGAGCTGATCACTCATCCCTATTCACCAGATTTATCACATTTTTTCCTGCAGAAAAGAATTAACAGGCCCAGAAAAAACATAAGTTTTACCTTGCGAACATCAGCACTTTGGTTGCCAAATGCATCAAAAAGAGCAGGCAAGAATGATGGTAGCTGAGCCATCAGTTCCTCTTGAGACAGCCTGCTCACAAGCTGAAAGCAAAAAAATGGTCTTAATAATAATAATAACACAAAAATGACAAAATACTGCAGGTCAGGCGAATGTCTAGCAAGATAATTAATTTGCTTATTTTGTTATTAAAGTATGAAGGTTAGAAAACCAGTCATGCAGAAGACTACAAGATTATGATGAAAAGGAATCAAGTGCAAGTGAATTGGAATTCTGATATTCATGGATCATTCAAGCCCAATTATCCAACTTCTTTTCTAATATATATATAAAAATTTTTTTGGACAAACCACAATAATAATAATAAATAAAAAGTTGGAGAGGGAGAATGCCTTCCTTGCAGTACCAAGGCATTGTCTCAATTATTATATATTATCCTTTTAAGAGAAAAAAAAATTATAAAATGTAAATTTTACACTTCTATAGGATGGATTTAAAAAAGATTCGTTATGAAGCAAAAGCATTTTTAAAACTCAATGAGTGCACAGGATAAGAAGAATAATAAATGCAGGAACTATATTTGAAATTTTTGTCCTCTTCCTGCAAATGTAGATTTTCAAAAATAAGACTCAAATTAAGGTTTTTATCTTTTTATAAGATTTGGCGGGCCACATATTAAATATTATTACTATTTTGTGACTCATTATTTATAGGGAGCCTATTTTTGCCCCTGATCATGCTTGACATGCACACCAAGTATCAAGTTAATCGGATATAATTGTCCTATCTGATCCACAAACACATATATCTCTTAATAAATTATCAAAACAGGTCTTTTTAGAGCATGATTTTGATGAGACGACTATGGGTTTCTTAATAACTTGATTTTATTTTTTAAGTAGGTAAGATTTTTATTTTATTTATTTTTGATACATTAAGTAGGTAAGATAGTTGAGACCAAAATAGTTCGGAAAGACCTTGTTTAGATGAGTTGAGTTAAGTTGAGTTTTGGGTAGGTAAAATACTCACCTGCCCAATTTGCGCACACAACCACCATTGCTTCTATTACGACTTCAACCCTCAACCTCCCATACAGGAGGAGGAGGAGATACCACTTAAGCTAAAGCTTGGTGGTAATTAAGTTGATCTTTAACATGCTTGACAAGCATGAGAGGGACATTCAATCCAATAGTTGGGTTCATAAAAAATAAATCCTAGAAAAAAGTTAGGTTATGTTACATGGACTCTTCAAAAATTCATGATGTATGGTGCACCTGTGTTGGACACACACTGTTTAGATATGTATGCAAGATTTGCCTGACACATATGGTTGATAGTTGGACATGCAGAGTGAACGATCAAAGCGATCAAACCGACCATCAAGTGCCCTGGACCACTAATCCTTATTTTCCAAATGGTGATAGAGAAAACCGAGCATAACACCTTGAAGCCAACTCCCTTACAGTCTTTGAACTTCTTTCTAATCTCCCTTATGGTCAATGCTTTATCCACCCTCTCCCTTACGGTCGAGAGCTAAAGCCCTTTCTTTGTGGTTTGGTCAGCCATGAAGTTATAGAGAAAAGAACTGGCGGAAGTGAGAAATGCAGTTACCAAAGTCAATCTTTGTGCTTGAGAGGTACCATGAAGCGGTCAATCTGACCAAGAGAATCTCAAGTTCATTATATAATTGTGCAAAACACTACCTTATCATGTTCCTTTTGTTATATTGTCACTTTAGAACAAATGAAAATATTAGCTTAGTCCAGCAAATAATTGAAAAAAATTAAATAATATGAATATTTAGATGTGTCTCTGTATCCTTGAGTTTGGAATTTAATAAAATCCAACGCTTAGACATATATCCACACCCAACACAAGTCCATGCAACAAAGATTGAGGGGTTTAACAAAGTTATTCATGCCTTGTTGGCGCTTTTTACTAAATTTTAATCCATAGAAACACAGTTATTCTTATATGAGTTGTAATTTGATCCTACCCCAATTCTTTTAAAGTAAAAAACACCAGCCCAAGGATGTTTTTATATGTACTCTGAATAAGAATTCGAAACTAGAAACACTTTTAAAATGGAAAGTTTTAAAGGATAAAAGAACTTGGAATTAATTTCTAGGAAACAGGAATTTCTAAATTTTAAATAAAAAATGTCAATAAACAAGAAGAATTAGAATCAACAAATCTAAAACCAAACAACTACTAACCTAGATGCCAAACAATCCTGATCTCTAATATTTATCAAAATACCCCCACATAACGCATCAACTAGTAAGAATATCCCAGAAAAATACAGTTTTTAACCCCTATTTCTTATTATCATACTCTTGAGATATTAAACCCAAACATGTTGAAAACTCATACTCTGATGGGAGCAAGAAAAACAAAAGAATACAACGCCTCATGAACAGAGGGCGAGTTTACAGAAACAAACAAAATAACCTTAATTTAACCTAGCTCTAGTTGACTAACTTAACCCAGACTACAAATTACAGGATGTACAGAGAAGACAGCTCATAGCTATAATTCCATTATATTTTTAGTGTTATTTCTGCTGGGTATACTTTTATTATTAACTCCATTGCATATGTGTGTATTACTATAGCTGTCAACTGCCATTTAACTTTGCGTCTCATGGCACACAATCTTTTGAACATGTCAACCCCTTTTTACAAGTTGAGAAATGTTGTGGTTGTTCACTTTCAGTTTATGAAAAATTGACAAAATAACCACTATGAGTGAGTATTTGTCGTTCCAATTATTTACAATAAAATATTGTCAAATACAGCCCCAACACAAGGTTTGTATACAAATAACTAATTGCCCAGGTACTGCACAAACTATACCAATTATGGACATCTACCAGAAGAGAGAGAGCAAAGGATCTCTAGAAACAGCATGTCCATTCTAATTAATAGGTTTTCAGATGTACCTTTGTTAAGCAGTTTATACAAGTAACAAGAGTTTTATCATCTTCGGTAACCAATAAAGGGACAATAACCTGCAATGCCAGTAAATGGAAAAATCAAGACACATACATACACAAACTAAAGCCAAACATATACAAATTCCTGGGATCTTGATAAGCAGAATAGAATTTCAGAATTACTTACACTTAGACATCTGAATGGATCATATTTAGCCAGCACAACAGTCAAACAGTGTTCTGCTTCATTCGCAACCTGAGTTGTAAAATGATTACATGAGACAGTGAAAGAAATGAAAATTATAAATAAAGTAGCTCAGGTAAATAAAGTTACTTTATTTATAATATCCTTCGTAGCATGAAGCAGTTTTTCGATTACAATCTCAACAGAATCTTCCATAGCATCTTTCTGGAGACAACGCATAAAAATTATGTAGAATGTAAAGGAGGAATACAAATTCTACTTCGAGAAAATAAAATAAAATAACTGAACAATGCTGATAGATACACCCAATTCTATTTCTTCTTTTTTTCTCACCTTTTGGCCAAACAATAAAATCAAAATCCCAACATGTAAACAAGCTGGAAAAATATATATATGTATATATTATACACACACACACACACATAGCAGACCTGATTCCTTAGCATTTCAACTACCAATGTAAGAGCAAGTTCTCGGATTGTTGACTCAGAATCATCCAAAACCTCAAGTACAACTGTCAAAATCTGATTGAAGAACTGCAAATACACCAAAAATTATATGTTACACTTAAATATTGCAAAATATCTTCTAAACTATTTAAATGTAGAAATGAATAAATATCATTTCAAATAACGACAGAACACACCATTTGCTCAAATCTGGGATAGTGAGTCATCCAAAATGGTCAGTGAAATCAGATGATACTAAAAAATAATATCCACGTGTACATAACTTGTAAATTTACAGTTTGCAAGCAGAATATTTCCAATAAAAAAAATCTTATTAGAGAGACATTAGTGTAACAAAAAAAGGCATTAGCCCAGATGGTATGATCTCTCCTTGAGTATTCGAGCCCTGCCAAGGGCACTATTGTGGGTGTGTGCGCATTTGCTTTAACTTTTGAAGAAATAAAAAGAAAAGAAACTGGCCAATTCAGCAATCAAGGTACATATCCAACAAGAAAGGAAATAATGCAATATTGTGGGGGAAAAAACATACAGGCTGTGGCATACTCTCATTTGAAAGTTAATGTTAATTCCAATGACATTTAATATGAAGATTTCGCATTTTAATTCACAAGACAATATTGCTTAATTCAATTACGGTTCAACATTGAATTTTCAATCTCAAGCTCAAGATCCCAGTAACTATAGTCAGTCTTAAGGTACAAATTTCTGAACATCAACAACATCCAAACCCTTGTCCCAGACGACCCAAGTTTATATATAAAAACAAATTTCAAGATATTGCTTTATTACCTAAACTCGGTGTTCCTGTATAAAGCTTAATTTAAGTCTAATGATGTTTTCAGACACAGTAGCTTTGTAAATACGTAGTTGCAATGACAAAAAGTTAGTTTTATGAGAAAAGTAGCACAACTCTAATTAAGATCTAGATAGTGTTCTGGGGATAAGAGTCACAAGACTATGGTTAACAGGGCAGTTATCTCATAGCAGAAGAGATGTCTATCAGAAATATAACGATGATCAAATCCAGACACAGGCTATATATATATATATATATATATATATATATCTTATCAAACTGGCGGATGGTCTTATTTGATCCATAACACATAAAGATGCCACAACATTAAATCCAAAACCAAACGGTATGGACTGCAAAGATGAAATATAAATCTCACTGAGATAGTTGAACTGCTATATCAGTGGGAACAACTCTCCTGGAATCACCATGTCAGGTTTGGCAAAATAATACATAAGTTAGATGTGACCTTTTTCTCGTCAAACAAAAAGTTGTATCCGGAACTCTAACCACCATTAGAAGTTATCCTCCTTCAGTTATGGATTTAAAAACACCATACAGAAATTTTAAATGCTAAAGAACTCACTATAAGAGAAGCAACAAATTATGAACTTGTTTGCACACAACTATGGTAGACAACTAAATCTCCTTCAAATAGCAATAGTTAGCAGAATAGTATGTGATGGTTGGATGGAGATTGCCCTGTCAGATCTATAAATATGTTAACAAGGTTGATGCTGATTGCAACTGTAAAGCCTTGTAATTTCTTTTAATTTTTAATTGCAATTAACTATATTTTAATTGTGATTAAAGCATGAGAAATTGATTTAAAAATCTGTTTTGTGTACAGTGGGACGTCTCCGGGAATTTCTGAGTTTGGGTGTGGGACCGGGAAGGGTCGGGCAACCCAGATAACTGGTACAGGTCTTGTAAAAACATACAAGGGCATATATAAATAATTGAAGGGTTTAAAAGATAAGTTGGGAAGAGATAATGTTAGTATGTGATTAGTAAAGAGTTAGTAGTAACAAGGAGCTAATTCAAAGAAAGAGAGGAACTTAGTTACAAAGAGAGAAAATATAAAGAGAGTTAAATCATTTAATATATCATAAAAATCTGATTTCTCTTATCTCTCTCTCACTACAATTTCATCCCAACTTCTCTCTAAGATTAAGATGGATTAGAGTGAGAATTGAAGATTGATCCAAGAGGAAAGAGTATTCTCATCATCCTCTTCGCGTTGATCGGTTTAAAGCCCAATTTGGTGAAGGTTGAAGATTTGGGCCAAACTAGGGTTTGGAATTGGGAGTAGCTCAAGAAGAGAAAGTTGTTCACCTCTCTATGATCTACGGTTCAAGAATCAATTTCGGAGCATGTTGGATTTTTGGTGATTTGGGGATTTTTGGAATTTGGCTTGAAATTGAGGTGAAGGTGTTCTCTCCACCTTATCATTGATTCCTTAGGAATTGATGTGGGTTTGAATTGATTAGCATGTTTAGGAATGCTAGAAAGTGAGTCTCTGCATCTTTAATGGTGCTTCATCTTGTTAATTGAGACTCCACATGCTATTTTTTTTTTTGATAAGTAAAAATATCATAGAAGAGCACCCAAAAGGGGGGGGGGGGGGGGGGGGGGGGGGGGGGCGCATCCCAAGGAACAACACAAACAAACAAAGCCTTTACATCAAGACCTTAGGTTATCTACAAAAGACAAAAGAGACTCCGAAGATATAAAAAAGAGCCATCTAACCAAAAAATAGGGAACTAAGAACAGAGTATCTAGAGACTCCACAAGGATGTTTTTTATCTTCAAAGGATCTCTTGTTCCTCTCATTCCATAAAGCCCACCATAAGCAATGAGGAGCAACCCTCCATGAATGTCTAATATCATGCCGCACCCGAAATTCATACCACGCTAAAATACAACCCGCCACCGACTTAGGCATGACCCACTGCACACCAAAAATACCACAAAGCAGGTCCCATCCCTCCCTAGCTCTAGAACAACGAAGGAGAAGGTCGTCAACAGATTCCTCCGCCCTTTTACACATACAACACCAATTCGCCAAAATGTGTCCTCTCTTTCTTAGGTTATCAACGGTCAAGATCTTCCCCAAGGATGCAACCCACACAAAGAAAGCCACTTATAGTTGTGGAGACTAAGTTGTACATGTTACGTTTCACATGTTGATAAAATGCATGAAAATGATCTTTTCTACAAAAATTGCATTTTTGGAATGTCTTGAGAAAGAATTGATATTGCATTGTTATATGCATGAAAATTACATGTTTTAGCATGAAATCAAGTGGCTTATGATGTGTTTGGAGTATGGAATTGTTGCATTGTGATATGCATGGAAAGAACATGTTTTAACATGGAAATTAAGTGGCTTATGATGCGCTTGGGATTGTATGTATTGTCATACTTGAACCTATGTGATTGGTTGTTGATTTTGGGAGGAGGTCGGAAAGCAATAAGAGCCCGGAGCCCTAGGGTGCCAAGCCCGAAACTTGGTCAAGGTGGTTCTTTCTAGACCCTCGGGTTAGTAGCCCGTAAAGTTGGATATGATTTCTTCTATACCCTTGGGTTAATAGCCCATAAAGTTGGATATCTTGGATAATTGGCTTAATTAGCGGTTATCCAGTGGTTTTACGAATACTCCTACTTTGTGTGATTTCGAAATTTATGTGACTTGGTGTTAAGCCTTGCTATTGAATTGTGATATTCAAGTTGATGCTTGTGTGACTTTTTCTATTAATTGAGCATTGTTGAGTATATGATTCATTCACGTATTGAATTGAGATTTTACGAGCATGTGTATTGTCGTATTCCATGTAGCATGTAGGAATGTAATGATAGCATCTCACGAGCATTGGAAGTATGCCATGTAACACCTGGAATGCCATACTTCCATTTCATGTAAGTCACGTCGAGTCGATGCATAAGTTGGTTCGAGTATCTCTATTGGGCATGTTGACGCTCACCCCCTCCCCCAAACATTTTTACATATAAGGCACCGGTAGTTGATGGAGCTTGAAGCGTTAGGGTTACAGGATTTACATTTCGTTGCTATCGTTTATGTTATGCTTTCACATGCCATGTTTAGGCATTTATCGAACTTGTAATTTGAATTTGAACATTGGATATTATATGTATGAGACACGTTTGGCACTTGAGAACAATTGAGAATGAGATTATGGATTTACGTATAAGTTCAGGTTATTTTTCTTTACATAGTATAAATGGGATTCTATTATCGTTTATGTATGTTATGGATTACATTGGACATTGCTAATTAGAATCGAAGGATTGAACCATGAAAACGAATAATTGAGAAATCCTATAGGATTTTGTAAGGGACCTACGATCAATCGAAGGCCATACTTCGATTAATCGCAGCTCTGATTAATTGAAGATGGACTTACGATTAATCGAGTGCAATAGACCAAATTAAAGGATTGATTCCAGTGTGTTCCAATGGAACATACGATAGAACTGCAATTGAGCGCAGCTTCGCTTGATCGTAACCTCACCTGCGTTTAATTGAAGATGGACTTACGATTAATCGAGTGCAATAGACCAAATTAAAGGATTGATTCCAGTGTGTTCCAATGGAACATACGATAGAACTGCAATTGAGCGCAGCTTCGCTTGATCGTAACCTCACCTGCGTTTAATCGAAGGTCTGTGTTCGATTAATCACTCTCATATACCCTTATGAGGGACCCACATGTATGAGATAGTTTATACACGTATACACGTATACATTGTATATACGATTGAGATTATGCTTCTGTGGTTATGAGATTTGAAATGAATTAACAATTTAGAAAACGGTTCACTTATTTCAATTACTAACCCCATTTCCCTCATTCCTAACCGAGTGTCGGAAATCGGGGCGTGACAGCAACAAAACCAAAATCAACTCCCAATGAGGTTCTCTTTCAGCAGGTTTTGAACAACAAAGCACTATGAGACATTAGATGAACTCTTAGTAAGGTCAAATTTGAAATTTTTTTCAACCTGAAGAAAAGAGACATAATACATACACAATGCAGAGAGAGAAGAGAGAGTGGGATGTAGAAACGAGAAAGAGAGAGAGAGAGAGAGAGTGGGATGTAGAAACTTATCATACCTTGGTCCAAATGGATTGATCATTTGCCACAGAAACTTCAACTAACTGCTGAAGTGCATAACGCTTGCTTGCAGCAGGGCTTTCATCATTCCCATTGCAAATCTACCAAAAAGTAAAAGAAATAGGATCAAGAACCCCCATGACTTGCAATGTTGTTCCATTTTTCTCATATGAGAGTAGAGAAATCAATTCAGCACATAAAATTTGTTAGAAAATTGACAACCTAGAGGAGAAATGTTGGCTATACAGAACTTACAAGATGAAGAATTTGAGGAATGCTCGTTCCTGTGTCTGCAGCAGAGTTGGTTCTTAAAGCTGTTAATTTTGAGTAATCAAGTTCCAGGTCCGTCTCATTATCAAGACTAACGTCCACAGTGACCTCTCGGTGGTCAGAGCTCATCAGTCCATTAATATCCAAATGTGGTGTGGAAGAAGCCTCCATGTTTACACTGTTGCCCATACTTTCAAGCCGGCTAGCCCAGGATCCCATATTTTCACTTGTGGCATCAGCCATGTATTTCAGATCATTGATTTTGGAACTATGAAGCTCACTGTTAGAACCAGTTCCAAGACTCTGATACAAGTGGTCCTGAGCTTCCTGAGATGATGCTTGGTCAATAGAGTTGGTGATCTGGGTTGATTCTTGTGCAGAACTCCATTTCCTGCCACCATCACTATCAATTGAACCAGCAGAATACCTACCAAAGAAGTGACTCTTCTTTGACACCCCAATGTATCCTTCTTCAGAAGATGTCCCAACAACATCGGATGGATCATAAGAGGACTTGGGGCGCTGTCTGTCTCTTTTGTTCTGCAAAAAGTTCATCAAGTCCACTTCTATACGAGGTGTGTACTGCTTAAGGGCTCGTCTCAAGGAATTTTGTTCTTCAACTGATAAACTAAGAATAAAATTTAAAACTGCTACCGAATCAAAGTAGGAGTAAACTGATATTATGCACCTAATAGCTGCTTCCTTAAGTTTTGTATTCTTATCATGAACCAATGGCGTCAATTTAGCAAGCCATAACTTCAGGATGCCAATATTAGCAGAGCCCTCAGAATTCACGGCATGCTTGTTGAAGGAACTAATAGCAAACTCAATAACAGCCAATTTTGCCTTCGGTGACCGTTGTTCATCTAGTGACCGGAGCAAAGCCGGTAAAAGAGAATCTATACCATAAGTTTTGCCAACAATTTCCAAAGTTGTTGAGCAAGGTTGCCTTACCAATTCCTTTGGATCTATCAACCGTGAGAAAACATGGGGTAAGATCCTCTCCATGTAACTTTCAAAGGGCTTCCGGCAAGCAGAAATAATATCTGCAAGTGTCGAAAGAGCTGCCTGTGCAACTTTGTGGTGGGGATCATCCAAGTGCTGGAAAAATAACTTCATTACCTTTTCAAAACTCTGAGTAACTTCTTGAATACCTTTTGGACCTTGCTGCAGCAAAGAATGGAGATAATTAAATGCAGCAACCCTAGCATTCCAGTCTGAATTTGGACTGAGTCCCTCACTCAAAGCATCATTCAGAGAAGCCGGACCTTCCACATAGCTTGACATCTCCCCCAATGACAGCTGGCTGTCATCAAAACTCCTCCTCCTGCTTGCAGACATACGTCCAGCAACATTCTTTCTCAAAAGCGGCCTCTGAAAATTGGGAATGTGACTATTCTGTGAATCCCTGAAATTTGCATCCTTAAAGGGTGCGTCCAAGTATTGCCTGTCAATGTGCCAGTTCATTGATCGCCTGGCCTCCCTAGCATCAGTATTCTCTTCTAAGGAACCTCTTTCTTGTAGTTTTTCATAAGCTCTCTTAGCTGAGTATGATGGAAGTGCTGATAAAGACTCAGTTCCCACATTACTGCAGTATGATAATTTACTGGGATCTTTGCAAGTCTGAATCTGAGTGACGATGTCAGACAAAATCAGGCCACCATTACGGTTATTACATTTAGACATACCAGATGTAGTTGTATCTAGCACTAAAGAGTTTGCAAGATTATTCGAAGCAGGAACAGCAAGAGGGAATGGTGGATCACGAGATGATGGAGTGTCAACTCCTGCACTAGGGGCAATACAAGAGATTCAAACAATATATACAGTTCAATTTTATATCATTATTCATATAGACAATACTTCACCATTCCATCAATGGATGATTCTAAAAACTGATAATCTAACTGAATTTGTAAAGGAAAAACCTATTCAATTGGAAAGAAATTGAATACCTAGATCCAAACTAGATGATCGGAGGGTTGAACTATTATGTTTTTCAGATACATCCAAACCTCTAAGCATGCTTTCAATAGCTGTAACCTTCTGTTTGCTTGCGTGCAGCACGCTTTCCAGGCTACGCTCTGCACCTTTACCAACAGACTTTGCCTGTGATAGATGTAGCCCGGAAGAAAGAGATGCCCCAGAGGGTAAAGTTGCACTTCTATCCATTGCAACTATAGCTGAAGTTCCATATCCAGGTAGATTTGAAGAAGCAGATGTTTGAGGGGTAAATGACATTTGTGAACTTCTCTCGCGAAGGGAAGGAGAAGCATATCGTCTATGCATACCACCATCCTCATCGTTTATTATCTATGCAAACATAATGACATTAACTTATAATCCCAACAATAATTTCCAATAGACCCTTTTTCGGGAAAGGGTGAAGCCCTAGTAAATAAAAAGTTAAAGAGAAACAATTACCCTTTGAATGACAGGATCGAAGGACGAAAACAATCGACGGGAACGTTCTGGCCAAGTTTTTGCAAACATTCTGTAGCATGTTCTTGCAGTTGATCTTACCTGTTAAATTTAACATGTCAAGCATTGAGAATGAACTTTAAAAGTCATCCCCATAAAATAAGACATGGTTCTTAAAAACACATAAGAAACATGAAATAAAACTGACAGTTAACAAACAACAAAGGAGATAGTTCTTTTTTTTTATAAGTAACAAAGGAGATAGTTCTTGACAAAAGATTTAGCGATATCATAAGCCAATATCAGTTTATAAACATTTCACAAATAAGACAAACAAACATATCAATTAACCAAATATACCCATAGTTAGTAAATGCATGAAATTTATTATAACGCAGACCCTCAATCTTTCAAGGGAAAATATGCAATTTTCTACAAAAACTGTTGGCTTGTAAGGAAATGTGAGAATGTTGCAGTTTGTGTCTTGAACATTTAAATCTCCAACACCTCCTAATCCAAAGCCTAAAACACAAGCAAAGATTAATACAAACCCCATATAAAAAAGAACATGAAAAGCAGAATAATAGGTTCAGGGAATCAGAAGCAGCTAATTTGATGCGCTAAGCTTATTAGAAACCAGGCAAATTGCAAATGGTGCTGTCAAGCTTAAACAAGGATAAACTGTTATAATGTAAAGAGAATGGGTGTCTAAATCCTCAGATCTCATTATGTTGCTACATGTCTAGTTGAATTATGTTCTTAATTTTTTGAGAACAAGGAAGTGTTGCATATTCTAGTTTGTTTTAAGGCTTTTATCGGATTGTTTCATTTCTTACTGAAATTAACTCAGTAAAGACTTCAAGGGAAGAGTCCGTATCTACTTGCACACGACACCACATCTTAATCCATCCAGTCTAAATTGCTGCACAATCATGCAAGTCCCATTCAGGCTACAAAGTTTATAACTTAAACATTTTCTTCTCCATCTGCCTGCAATAATTTTAGCATTTAAACATACCAAGCTGTCCCCAGTAAATAAGGGATCAGGAACCATGTATTCTGACTCATCAGTTTGCAACTTCCATATTTGTTGGCTGTCTGAAACTCTAATTCCTACAAACATGTGCCCATACACAAGTATGCATGTACATTGTACGTAGGATTCCATGCTAAGAATTATTAACAAAATCTTTTCAAGCTAACAGGTAATTACCACAACACCAATAACAAAATTATATCATTTAAAAATTCATATCCACAGAGATAAAGGTCGACTTTGAATATGACAAATTCATGCACGCACAAATAGGCATGTATTTATGATCCAAGTCAAATGGAACGAGAGTGAAAGCAGGTGCGGGAGCAAGACCATTACAGCATGAAAATCTAAAATAATTTAAGAGCGGAAGCATCTTTGGAGTGTTGTATATTACGTGTACATGTATTTATCCTGCATCGTGTATGATAATATTAATTAATTATATATAGTTTCTTGTTCAATTAACCAGTTTTGAACACCTATGTAAATATGTTTATTTAATATTAGTTTAAAGAATTAGACATTATATAAATTAAAGGGCAAACCCAGTGCACAAGGCTCTGCCATTCCGGGGTCTGGAGAAGGTCAGATGTATGCAGCCTTACCTCCGCATGCGGAGAGGCACAAATATATATATATATATATTGAAATAATGTTTTTATGTTGTTGAAGGACACATCACTCCTTTTGAAGCAAAAGGAAAAAAAAAGGGAACAAAACTAGAGTATTTTATGCACAAATAAATAGTAAGCTTGAACTACTGGACATACTTGCTAGTTGCACGTCAAACAAAACATGTTGTAATAATATCTCATACCCATACCAAAGTGTTCGCAACACAGGTACAGGCATTTAAGAGCCCATATAGCATACATTTCGGATATTGAAACTTCAAGCATTTGATTGAAACTCCCTTTTATAATTTGAAGACCTTCATATTTCTTAGAATACTCAAGCACCCTCCATCCACTTCCCCTTTTCCGTGTGTCCAAAAGCCTGCCCGCCCAATTTATGAGCCCCTTTCTGATTCCCTCACCCAATCTCATTGCACAGATCTGCTGAAATAAAGCCTATATTCGCAATTGAATTGATAAAGCATTTGAATTGACCTCTTGTACTAAGGACAACCTATTATGAGATGGCTTGAAGTCAATATCAAACTCAAAACCTCACATTGCCGGGTGCCTTTCCAATCCTATTGTGTGTCTGTTTTTTTTTTTTTTTGTTTGGGGGAGGGAGATAATGAGCACATTTCATTTATAAGGACAGACAGAGTGAAACATATTTCTTCCTCATTTCATTTAATCATAAGGACACTGGTTTTTTGTGCCACAGAAAACACAAACAAATTTACATCTATTTATGTGCACAATCAAAATCTTATTTGTGAGTTTGATTGTGATCATAACTGAAATGGCAGACACATGCCTCAGAGATCAAGAAAAATATGAAAAATCTCCAACATTCGTACCTCACTCATTGCATCTCCTACACAACATTTTATAAAGTCCTCATAGAGATCGGCTGAACGTTGTATTTCGGGTGCATCAGCCCAAAATTCTAGTATCAAAAGTGCATACTCACAACATCTGCAAAACAGATGGGGGAAAAAAATATTATAGCGACTAAAACAATGGCACATGCTTTACCCTATAGAAAAAGAATGATACCTTGCACGAAGTACTGCATTACGATCGTTCTTTGCACAATCAGCTATACGAGGAAGTACACGGGCAACTTTGCAGTTACGCAACATCTGAAAAATCTACTAAATTACAAAAGAAGGAAGTATATATATAAAGAAGAAAAAATACTATAAAATCGCCCATTTAAACAGTACCGTTTTTATGCAGTTATCTGCAGACTCTGCAATTACAAGTACAGTTATCACAACGAGCTTGAAAAGAACCTAAAGGTCAGATCATTGTCAGATGAATGTTTGAGCATGTTAAGCCAACAATAATCAGGAAGAAGGTGTACTTACGGGAATGAACATCTCAGCACACGCCTCAAAATCTCCCAGAAGCTCTTTAGATAAAAAGATTAATAAGTGGCAAGCCTAGCAAAAAAACAGAAAGAAAGAAAGAACAAAACAACTCAACAATATATACAGCTCAAGACAGTACACCAAAATACAAAAATGCCCTTAAGTCCTCTACAGTTGACTTCGATGAGTCAGTTTCCAAACTCCAAGATTATCCCTTTCATTGGGATTCATACCCAGCAACAAAAAGACAGCTGAAACTAGCCATCGAAGCTATATGTGTACTGCCATAATATGCTCAAGCCTTTAGAACTTGATGTCATCAACAGATGAGCACCCACAGGAAGTTCAAGGGTTTGAAGTATGTCAATGGCATTTGCACATGTATGCACACACAAATAAACATCATCATATATACAACCAGACGTGCACATGCACATCACATATTGGATGACAGAAAACTGCATCAATGATAATTCCTGTCAATGCATTTTTGAGTGTATACTAATATTTGGTTCATAAAATTTTGTGTACTAATCTAAGAACAAACCCAACCCAAACCAAGAGATAAGTGAAACAGAATTATGAAAACAAAGATGCAAATGATTGATCAAAATATCATAGTCACAGTTTGAAAAATAAAGTAAACAATTCAAGAAAACATTTTATTAAACAAAAAAGGTCCACATTTATCCTTGTTTAAGCCCACAAAGGGATTCCGCAAATAAAAAAAATAATAAGAAAAGATGAAGAAGAAGCTGTAGTCTACCAATGGCTAATCTAACTTCACTCAAACCCCATAACGCAGAGAAGGACCCTTCGAACTGACATTTGATTCATTTGAATAAAAAAGAAACTGCTACCACACCTGCTTCACTATGCTAGATCTTCGATCAGACAATTGTGTGCATAAAGGGCCAACAAGTTGCTTTAGAAGTCCGCGAAAGCATGGATAATCAGTTGCACCTGAAAGGATTAAAAATTATGACAGATATATTCATATACCAAAGAGAAAGCATGTTACAAGCCTCATGCCATATTCTACAAAATAAAAAGATCCCAGCATCTCCTCATCAACCAACAAGAGAAGTTCCAAAATATGACATTTTCCTTAGAAAAAGGATACATACAGACAAAGTTGTGCAATAGTTGGACATGTGTGAATCATTCAAAGATCAGAAACAGAAATGCAATTTACTTTCATAGCTCAAGATGTTCTAGGTGTACTAATATCACAAGCGGAGTGCCCACATAGACCACATTCCTGAAACAAATCCACCAATGTCTTGGAATGAACAAATTTATTTTCAGAAACTGGCTCAATAAGTTTCAAAAAGCAAATCAGCAGAAAAGAAAAGTTTCAAAAAAAATAAATAAAAGAAAGTAATTTTCCTGGGAAGAATAAGATGAGATGACTAGTATTTTATCCATTTCCCTTTTTTGGTTCAAACTTCAAAGTAAACCATTACTAACTTATCCGTCCCATAATATTGCACTACTTTCTCTTAGGATGTCCCATATTATTAGTCCATTGTCACAAAATCAAGGCATGAAACAATACCATTGTCATGGAATATATTAATGAGTAGGTAGGATGAGAATGCATTAGATTGCTCACAAGTTGCAGATTGAGATTGGAAAACTAGTGCAAAGAAGCTAAGGTGTGTGTGCATTAGTTGTGTCTGACTGAGTACATCAAAAGGACATGTAACAGTCAACTTGATACCTCAAAAGGACATACACAAACAATAGATTAAATAAATTAATGAGTAGGCAAGATATGAATATATTAGAATTGGGGACTGATATCGGAAAATAGTGCCAGAGCAGATAAGGTGAGGGTGCATTAGCTGTTGTCTGACTGAGTACGAAATGACTTATAATAGTCAACTTGATGCCTCAAAAGGATATAAGTAAACAATAGAGGTTCAAGATCTCCAAAAATCCAACAAATGTCCTTCAAGATGGTCTAGACATGAACAGAAAAACAGCAATCACTCGACAAAGCAGTTCTCCTAAAGATCCAAAAAATATCCTTCAAAATGGTCAAGACACAAACAGCAAAACAGCAACCAGTTGACAATGCAATTCTCCAATACAAGTTAAGGGAGACAGAAATGGCTGGCTTAATCAATTAAGTGTATCACACTCTTTCTTCACCAGGGTGGTAAATAGAAAGCTCCTTGGGGTTTTCAGAGATTAAAGAGCTCAAAAAACAGTATTATTGACTATTATTGTGGTTGAAACTCTCAGCATGCACTGAAAATCAAGGAAGGATGTTTCTCAGGATAGATTTTACTCCAGGATTGGGGCACTGACATGAATAATGTCCAATTTACAAATGACAAGTTTACTTGTGATGCTTCTCGATATCATGCCATAATTGGCTACTAAATAGAATTGTGGTAAAAAAAAAAAAAAAAAGAACACTTTTGATCAAAGCAGGAACGCCTCTGGGTTTGTCTTGTCTTTATTTTCTATCCTAGCTCAATAGCGAATAGATTGAAGCTTCTAAGACTCACTTATGGAGTACACCAGACAACCAATTTGGTTGCAATGACAGAGCATGTGATGCAAGGAAAATACCACAGCAGTTTAGGTATGATGCTTATTTCAGTCATGAGCATGTTATCAATAAGTAAACGGAACAGGCAGCTTAAGGTGATTAATGATCAAAATGAAGTATGGAGGGGATGGCAGAGATACTTTTCTTTTCTTTTTTTCCTTTTTTTTTGTTAAATAAAATTTATATAAAACAAAAGAACTGTACAGTATAAGCAGGCCTGGCCCATCGGGCCACAAGGGCATAGAAGACCAAACACAACAACAGGATTGTCCAAGAAGGACAAGGCCCGAAAAGACTAAAAAGAGAAGAAAAGGGCCATTAGCCCAAGAAACCCATTAGCTCTCTCCTAAATCAATTCCGAAAATTCATGGACTCACGAATACACTGAGCTGACGATAAGGACTGGTGGTAACATTAACTTCTGGAACATAATCTTGGAAAAAATTCCAGAGCCTTGCAAGCTTGTCCAAGTCAACAAATAGGCAAAGTTGCATCCATAAGACTTGGCAATGAATCATGTACATAAGCACAGCACTATGTATTCATAGAATATATAACCTTGCTAATAATCTATATTCTATAAAGGCCCTTTCTATAATGTAGAATTGACAAAAAGCCTAGCAAGTGAAATGACCAGTGAACTGGCATAAAGCTGCTACTTTAGTCCATCCATGTGATCCTGCATTTCCAAATTATTCAATAAACTTAATGTATAAGTACAAAACCAACTAAACACCCATACCTTTAAACTAAAAGCATGTTTTTCTGTTGTTGTAAAAAAAACATTTGTAATAAAACCAGTATTCCTCTCTTTCAACACCTCACCCACATTTTTCCAGCTATATTAACTCACAATCCCCTTTTGTTCTAAAACAGTTTTCTTTCAGCATACACAATGATCAAGTATACTTTATCTAAAGATCACAATCCAATAACACAATAAAAGATAAAACTGTGGCCCTTATAATTTTCTAAATTAAAAGGTAGGGAGGGGCACACAAACCTCCAATAATAAGACCTTCAACTCTTTTCATGGCTCCAATACGGATGGACCAATCTTTTTCTGGTACAAGAGTTGAAGCAATTTTGTCAAACTCCCTTGTTAACTCCTTTTCTGAGTACACTTTGATTGGTTCAACCGGTTTCTCAGTGACATCATTATCTCCTGCACAGCACAGAGAAAAAGCATGCACCAATAATGACCACTGTCGCAGTGTCATCAATTATCATCATATCCAGAAGGAATTTGTATTTAATTTTACATATCATTCAACAGCAAAAGGACAGACTCTATGAGTTGATAAAATAACTGTCGCATTTGGTATAAATCAAGCATATTCTTCAAGACCATCTAAATCCATTCCATCATTTTCAACCATTGAATATACATGCATAAATATAAAAACATATTATCACAGTCACCTAGGTTTCGAGAACTCTCCACTAATATTCTTTAAAATATCCTCCACCAACAATGAAATTGACGACCATTTGCTAGAGTAGAGCAAAGCCAAATCAGTGAAATCACGAAAAATATAATGTAAGTTACACAAAACCAAAAGAGGCCCACGGATTTGAAAAATTAAATAATATATATATATATATATCATAGACCGCAGATTAAAAAAAAAATGAAAATGAAAAGACAAGCAACACAAATTATACAATTCACAGTTTCTAAGTAAAAATCTTTCAACAAAGTTATGCTACATCAAGCCATTTTGGCATATCAAACTTTGATTTGCAAAAAGTTATACAATGTTATAATTAATATAAAGACACCCACACCCAGTTTGACTTCACAAAAATGACCAGTAAACGAGGTGACAGATTATAAAATAACTGAATTAAGCCTATTAAAAATATAGAAAGAAAAAGAACAGAGCATTTAGCCATCAGAAGGATCAAACACAGTATTGTTCCCTTGTACAAATATCTGAAAATGAATTATCAGATTTCCCACTTTAGTGTAGCTCATAACCTACACTACGCTACTCAATCGAGACCTGAACGCAATTACAGAGCACTGCAGGGTACCACTGAGGTGAAGAGCCAAAAGAAGTTGAAACTTCAAAATCCAAAACCAAGACAAACCATGTGCCTTGCGTAGATCAATACATAATACATGCGTATATATATATACATATATATATGTATATGTGTGTATATATATATATATATATAGATGTGTGTGTGTGTGTGTGTGTTTTTTTTTTTTTGTGTGTGTGTAGAGAGAGAGTGGGCATTGCTAGAGCTTCATAAGAGCAGGAGGGCATAAATTTGATTGCAAAATAAATATGACTGGTCCCAAAACATCAAAAACTTAAAAGTTTATCTTACTTATTTCATGACTATTACTTAGAAAGAAATATGTGAATTCATGTATGTATGAATATAGAGATTTGGTGAATCATTTACTTAAAAAAGCAAAAGTAAGGTAAACAAAAGAAATAATGGAAATCTTATTACTTAAAGGCTAATGCACAAAAGCATCGACGAGAATTTTATCTATGTCACAAAGATTGTGGCAAATTTATGGTATAGAGCAGAGACCAAATCAGTTAAAATTCCTCAAAATATCAAAAAATCTGACAAATTTTAATGGAACAAACATTTCCCTCTTCACAGAAAAGAACAATAACAAACCAAGGAAAAAAAGAAAGAAAAATGAAATAAAGTCAACAATACAAGTAATCACCACTTCAAACACAGTAATTACCCCCTAAAAAACATCAATGTTCCTTCCAAATAGAATAAAAAATACAGCAAATAATCCCCACATCAAACAGCATCCTGCTCCAATCTTCAGGATGCGAAAGAACACTTCATATGAATATAAGAAGCTTACAGCCTAAGGCGGATTAGATCAACTGACAAATGACCCAAATCCAAGAAGCTAACAGCACATAGATACAAAGGCAATGGATCAGGTAACCATGCAAATCAGGAAAGGGCCAATGACATGATACAATATGCTGTGAAAGAACACTTAACATGAATATAAGCATATTTTAAGAAATGTCAGAATGTCCACAAGTTTAAGGTTGAAACATATTAACCTCCAAAGAGAGAAGCCTCTCTTGTGGAACTCTTGGCCTTCGGACTGCTTCTTTTGGGATTAAGGCTGGCAGGTTTAATTTCAACAGCAGCATAGTTGCTTGCAAGTCCATCTGAAGAATGATTTTTTGGTTCAATTCTCTCTAACTTGGCATTTATATCTTTTACCTGCAGCTCAATATTATAGATTAAAAGAAATTAGTAATAAATTGCAATAACACCAACTCATTAAGTCTGAAAGATAAAATATATATAAAACATCACCGGATACTAAAACAGTCATAAACATCAATAACTCAATATGCTTAAGTTAGAGGAACTAGGAAGTATGGGGATAGAAATGGGAGATTAAAATCCGCAGTTATATAATCACCATTGATGCAGGAAGATGATGACGCTGAAGTTCATCTCTGAATTGAGGCCCAACCTGAGTATACATCTCCTGGAAAGGGAAAAATATTTGCATTAATGTGAGCAGGGGTCAATCCGCTTACAAACAACTTTTAATAATTAACCAAAAGAAACCAGAAAGCTCTTGTGCATGTTGGAGATTGAAAAAAGGCAACAGTACATAGTTGCTAATGCTGTTTTGATTAATATATCACAAGCATTCATCAAGGTTTCCAAAATAGTAATACCAATGACTCAATAAAATAAATCAGTAGATAGATCTACTCCATGCATACTATGTTTGCCAAGGAATTCTAGATAACCATAAATAATATAAAAAAAAAATCACCAATAACTCAAATTTAAGTTACTGGTGAAAGATCAAATTAAGGACATGCAAACACCTGCAATCAGCTGTTTTAATATTTTGCCATTCAGGTGAAACCCTAACATGTAGTCTAATTTCTTCAATCAACCTATAAGACACATCAACTTGCACTGATATGTCATGGTCATGTATATCCTTCACTATGGTTTCC
Source organism: Cornus controversa (assembly GCA_026545225.1). Taxonomy (NCBI): domain Eukaryota; kingdom Viridiplantae; phylum Streptophyta; class Magnoliopsida; order Cornales; family Cornaceae; genus Cornus; species Cornus controversa. The sequence goes on along the minus strand of CM048847.1, from coordinate 43,498,413 downwards.
ACCAATTATTAGTACATACTAAAGATATTATATTTATAGAGGAAAAACTTATTTAGAGGTAAAAATTATTTAGAGGGAACACTAACCAAAGGAGAAGTGGAGGAAAAAATCATACTGAAAAAAGTACCGATCAAAGACACAAGTCACCCAACAACATAGTGCTGAAATTTACTCCTCCTCAATCACTGAACGGATTATACAAAAAGGTGAGCAGAATGCCCACAAGTGAAAAGGCTTCAAACTAATATTTGCAGAAATGCCCACAAGTGTTGGGTGCAGATACTTATTTGTCTAAGCGTCAGATTTGTCAAATCCCCAAATCCATGGAGATACGGTTAACTATTCATATTATTCAGTGTTCTTTTACTTTTTACAGTTAAAAAAAAAAAATTACATAACATAAAGTGTTCAATATAGGCACTTCACTCTTTTTGAAGTAACAAAATAACAGAAGTAACATAATAAGAGAGTTTTATGTGCAATCACATGATAAAATTGAATTATTGGATATACTTGTTGGGTTCATATCCAATCAGACGTGTCAGACCCAATATCCCATACCAACATTTGAGTATCATGTGCCCGACACAAACACTTAATGCAATTTTAAAAAATCTATGCAACATAGACCCTAAATCAATTTCACTATCATAACTAATAGGAGTATGTTTCTTTGCACTTGTCCAATAATATGCCCTCTTCCTCTTTTCATTTCTTTACTTTTTTTTTTTTTGTAGAAACCTTTCCCCCACTTAATTTTTGCCCATCATCGTTGTATCTAAGGACCTGCTTGGTTCTGTTTTTTCAGAACAACTTTATGTACTCAAAGAGCAAAAGAACATACAATAGTTTGAGAATTTGTTTGATTGATTTTTTTTAAAAAAAATTCTCTGTAAACAAGGTTAAGAACATATTCAATTACAGAGAACATTTTTCCTGTTCTTGAAAACTATTTTCTATTTTTACCATTCCTTAATATTAGTTTCAAAAAACATAACCAAAAAGGTCTAATACCTTATAACCTTTACTTGCACATTAGTCCTCACTTCATTTTTTCCATAATTCATCGCTCATTATATACAAAAACTTGATACGTTCAATAAAACCCTCCATCCCCATGTCTCAAATGTACCAAAGATTTTGTCGGCATATAAAATTTCATTTCTTTAATGCTGCGTTTGGTACACGTGAATGGAATGGAATGAAGCTGGGAATGGAATGAGAATATAGTTTTGTTGCAAATATGAAATGAGGTAGGAATGAAATAAAATTTAAATCAAATTCTCCAAAATACCCCTCCTAGTGACAAATAATTAAACCACCAAATATGTGGTGGTGGAGGAAGGTGGCGATGTGGAGGTGGTGGTGGTGGTGGAGGTGGTGATGTGGAGGTGGTGGCAGTGGAGTTGGTGGCGAGGTGTGGTGGTGGAGGCGGTGAAGGAAGGTGGTGATGTGGAGGTGGTGGTGGTGGAGGAAGGTGGCGATGTGGAGGTGGAGTGGTGTGGTGGGGGTGGCGGTGGAGGAAGGTGGTGATGTGGCGGTGGTGCGGTAGGGGTGGTGGCGGCGATGTGGAGGTGGTGTGGTGGGGGTGGCGGTGGAGGAAGGTGGCGATGTGGCGGTAGGGGTGGTGGCGGCGATGTAGAGGTGGCGGAGTGGTGTGGTGGGGGTGGCGGTGGAGGAAGGTGGCGATGTGGCGGTAGGGGTGGTGGCGGCAATGTGGAGGTGGTGACAGTGGTGTGGTGGGGGTGGCGGTGGAGCTGGTGGCAATGCGATGTGGTGGCGGCAATGTGGAGGTGGTGACAGTGGTGTGGTGGGGGTGGCGGTGGAGCTGGTGGCAATGCGATGTGGTGGCGGCAGCGGTGATGGTGGTGGAGGAAGGTGGTGGTGTGGTGGAGTAGGAAGGTGGTGGTGTGGGAGTAGAGGCGGTGGTGGTAAAGCCGGTGGTAGTGGTGGTGGTGGTGGTAGAGCCGGTGTGGTGGTGGAAGTGGTGGTGGTGGTGGTGATGGAGGTGAAGGGTTTTTTGGTCATATGATTTTTTTTTTAATCTTATTGAGAATGGAATAACCATTCCATATGTTTAACTATGGAATGGATTTTCATTCCAAGGGAATGACCATTCTCACTTTAAAATTCATACCAAACATAGGAATGGTTGGAATGGGCATTCCATTCCATTCCATTCCTGCGTACCAAACGCAGCATTTTTAGAGTGTAAAAGTTGTATAGAAGCAAACCTATTAAAACAGAAGGTACTTACCACCGACTGTCTTGTTTGGGTGGTAGCGCCTGCTCCGCCCTTTTGGAAGGTGCAGGCTTAAATTCCCAGTAGTGAGATGAGACGGGGATGTTTATTGTAAGGGGAGGGTTATCCCTCACTGTGTATCCCATAGGACCCATACTATTGGGGGAAAACTTCGTGCTTCCTCAAAGGAAACCAACCAAAGAAGAGGAGCAAAGCACATTGAATGGTGCTTTCATAATACATACAATATGCTCTAAAACTAACGCAAATTTGAGTTTCCAAAAAATTCTTTCAATCTGGAATCCCCTTCTCAACTAGATAATTCCCTTTTACATCCATGACCTAGGAATCTAATCAAGGGACTTCATTTCTATGGACATATCAACAAGTTCTTTAACTAGCAAGAAACTCTTCAAGGCTATCCCATCTTGAGGATTCAACGGCAATGAAACTCCCTTCCTAAATGAAAACCCAATAGAAGGGAAAAGATATTTACACAATAGTGAGATTTATCAAAAAATAAAAATTAAAAGAAAAGAATTATTAAAAATACGGTTATTAACAATCAGACAGCAATATAATGAGAAGAATATCCCATCCATAGGTACAAGCTTCCAATGGAGAATATAGCTAAGCTTTAGGTGAAAGATAAGAAGCACACCCTTATTACGAGCTTCCAAATTAGCATTTTGACCTATTTTGCTCGTTCAAGCTAATATGAGAGCACATAATGTAAATTCAGTAAAATGACAACAAAGTACTACCAACTGTGATTGTAAATAGAATATGTGAAACGAGCTCAGAATTTACCAATCGCCCAATGGAGAATGTAGCTAAGCTTTAGGTGAAAGATTATAAGAACAATTATATCACGGGTTTAACTAACCTCAATACAAGATATAGCAGCTTCCCTAACACCATGATTCGAATCATTTAACATCTGCAAAATCTGATAATCCAACAAAGAAATAGTAATTTATAAACTCTTTCCCTGAAAAAATAAGAGAAATAATTATCTAACAAAGATGTCTCTTCTATATTATAAATACAGTCAATGAACATACAGGAGGAAGAATAGCACGTTGAAGAGGGAGCTCCGTAGAAGCAAAAAGATTAATTGCTGATGTAACAGTCCGTGCATACTCTTCACGAACTCTCCAGCTTTTGTGTGTCCAAGCAGAAGACCCTGCTCTTTCAACAATAAGCGTTGGAGAAGAAACCTGTACCATATGACTATTGAGTCAGAATATTTCTTCCCCTAATTTCTTCCAGAGAATCGTCCGCAAAAAAAAAACAACACAAGCAAGATCTCAATTTAAGTATAAAACCTAGAACATGTTGACCCTAAAAATAAAGCAGATTGATTGAGCACAAGGGCAGTACAACCTACATAAAGGCAAAACAAACTTCTGTTATACTCATTAACACAAATAGGCAGTTCTTCATCTATGGACATTAGAAACAAACAAGAATTCCAAATCCCATACCATCAGTCAAACAAATCTAACTAACCATCAGTTCTGGTGCGAGTGGGGAATTTCACTTACATTTATTTTTTCATTTTTTCCCTGCTGTTTCTGTCCAGGGGTGGGGGTTCATCTGCTGGGGTGGATGATAAATTAAGCTTAATCAAAAATCAGAATAAGTTTTCAAATTGACAAACGCCCACTTTAGATGGTGACCCAGTCACCATATCAAGCTACCATTTTAACGCGTTTAGTACCATTTAACCGCTATTGATATGTGAGAATCTCACAATTTATACTTGGAATAATTGCTTGATTGAAAAGTAAAATCCAGATAGGATTCAGATGCTTTCTCAGCATTTTGCTTAATATTATGTGCAGAAATATGCTAATTGGTCATATGGCAAAAGAGAAAACTGATGAAATACGATTATATAGGTGCATCAGATTCAGCAAGCCCAGGGACAGCCCCAGGAACTTTTACTTGAAGGGGCCAAAGTAGTAGTATGAAAAACAAATATAAAAAATTATAAACTATAATATTGTTCTTTAAAATATAATTCTTACACAATGGGTCTAAGTAGATTATTTATGGAGAAAAAACTAAAAATATATCATAACCCATTAAGTACATAAAATGAGAAGATTAATGAAGATGGCGTTATATATGGAATTTTTTACCTTTCCTTAAAAATATGTGGACTTCCATTAACAAGACCTAAAATGACTCAAAATTAAGGTTACTTTAAAAGTTTTGCGGGGGCCATATGTTAAATCCTTTTACCAGTTTAAAGATCACTATTCATAGGAAAGCCTATTTTTAGGATTTTTTTTTTCATAATTTTGTAGGGGCAATGTCTCCATGTAGTTCCGCACCTCAGGAAGCCCCAGATGTATGGTATCATGTTTCACAGAGATCCACAATTGGTTACCAATTTTTCAGAATGTCAGGAAGCTTTATTTGATTAGGATCCACTAAGGTTCATGAATTTGGTTCCAATCAACTTAAACATGATGAGATCCTCCAAAAACATTAGGGAATAAAAAGTACTTACATTTGGCTCCCTCAAACATTAGATTATGGATAAACACTTTTGAGAGGCGAGGTAATGCAAGAAACTGAATCATAAAATGTTCATCATCAACACCTCCAAGTACAATTAACTTGTTTAACTTCAAACTCACCAAACACAAAATCCTCATATTCTTATTGGAACTCGTAAAATCTCATGCCTGATTGCATGTGTTGTAAAAGTGCAATGTAGCTCATTTATTATGTCGAGCCATTTTTTATTAACATAATGACACCGACCCTTTAGCGCAGCTCATGCTACTGACTTTAGTTTTGGTACCAACAATTAAGAATTGTTTTCCCCTACTTGATGCGTCAAAAACTACATCACAAGCTTCTGGTAAAAATACGGGCAGTTCTAGTTGGGTCATTCGAGCGTATTGAAATAGATACTACGTTTACATATGGATCCCTGCGTCATTCCATAACATTTAGGATTAGGAATAGGCATAGTAATCAAACCTGCTTGTTACATATCTATTGTTATTTGGGACCTTAGTTACCTCTTTGAGCTTCTATTGAATTGAGAAATAAGTAACCACAGATAATTCTATAATCATGCTTGTACATTACATGTATCAAATACTGACACTCCTTGAAAACCTACAAGTTCATGTCCATCTACTTCCCAAATGTATTCATGAATTAAAAATAATTTCCTTTTGTATAGAGAAGTAGAATTAGGATATAATGAGGGTAAATCGTGTTGAATGTGATTCCATGCGACATATCCCTTGGTTTTTCATATGACTTCAAATATTATATGTTATAAATTTCTTAGTTGTGTTCAAAGCATTGATGAGAGAAGATTTGATGGGAAGAGCATAATAGAGTAATGGTTGCAATGGTGTTGTTGTCCCTCTCACTGTCTCTACCTTCTTCAACTATTACATTTTACACTGCTCTAGGGATCCCCTCATCAGCAGCATCAACATCTTTTTCAAAAAGCAGCCAAGTTCACTAAATTGGTGGACAACCACCATCCCTCAGTCATTCTATGATGAACCATATTTATGCAAATGTTGGAAGCCATAGGTGGTGAATCGATCCATGTGGACTCTTCTAAACTGAAGTACTCGTGCCAGACGCACAAAACTGGGTGTAATTGTGGATAACTTATGCCACGTGTCTTGTTAGACATGCACCAAACAATCATATCCTATAACTCAGGTTCACTTTATATATTTGTATGTGAAGATATTATGTTCCTTTGCTACATTATTACTTAAAATTGGGTAAGTATCTGTGTTGAACATTATATGTTAAATTAAAAAAAATACCCTAAGAAATAAAAGAAAATTATTAATTAATATGAATATTTAACCCTGTCCCATGTCCTTATGCTTGGATATTTGATGAATCTTTTTTTTAATAAGAAATATTTGATGAATCTGACTGTTAGCACATATCCACGTTCAATATACACGCCCAAATCCATGCTATATAGGTTGCGTGCATAGCCTCTTAGAAAGAGAAAATGAGTCACCATTCAATTGTCCTTGCCAATTGGGAAAAGGCAACAACCTAGGTTGTGACTAAGACTGTTCCCCCAGTTTGGCCCAATGAGAACATCATTACCATTCCCCTTGCCAGTCAACATCCATTAACATGAATAAGTAAATAAAAGGAAACCAAAAGCTCATATATGTATGGTTGAAGAAAATAAATTAAGAATTCGAGTATACAATTTCAAATCTAAATTGTGGTTGTTCAATACACTATTGGAGTTTAAATTAAAAATATATTTCATGAACTCTAAAAATAGAGGAGAACCCCAGTTTTACAACAAAGAGAGACTTTTCTGATACTACAGAATCAAAAATCCAAATTAATTCAAATTTCTTCAACCAAACACAGCCCGGGAAATATGAATCAGAATAAAATATTATGAATTTTAATCAACAAGCACATATCAATGTTACAACACCAGCATTCAGTAAAACGAATTACAAGAAAACAAAGTTATATTAGACAAAAACTAACGCTAATTCGAAGGAAACTAATCCGGCGATGATCAACTTCAGCACACGCCGACCACATATCATACCGAATTCAATCAAAACAGCCATAATTGGATCACATACAATCAACATTTCGAAAAAAAAAAATGTTATATAGATACGTAGAGAGAGAGAGGTGTTTACCTCCATGAGAGTAAGCAAAAGGCGCCTAGCGGCATCACGAACGGGCTGTTTGGCATCACCTAACCGCTCAACAACTGCTGGAACTAGGGCATTGAAGTGAAGCTTCAAGTGCTCACCGGATAGAACAGCAGCGGAGGCAAGAGCTTGTAGTGCCCCCTGAGAAACCCTAAAATTGTTGTCTTTCAGGAGATCCAAGCAACAATCCACCAGCGAAGTGACCTCCGAAGACGACAGACTCTTTCTGGTAGCCTCTAGAAGTTGGTGAAGATGTTCCACTCCCGCCATTCTCTCTTTCGTGTCCTTCGCGCGAACCATCTCCAATGCCTCCTCCATTGCTGAATTAGGGTTCGTGTGTTTGGATCTGGAGGAGTGTGGATCAGATCTGCTATAGGTTTAGCAGATGGAGTTGCAAAATTCGGAGGAAATGTGTTTGATTTAGAGGATGCGTTGGTACTTGGTAGAGCAGTGACAGAGAGTGACAACAGAGAGAGACATGTAGAGAGAGAGAGAGATTGGGTGGAAAGCTTTGCTAAATTGACGGACAAGATGATACATCTATGAAGATGCATCGCTGGAGCAGCTCGAAATTTACCACTCATTTGTTCCAATTTACGTGTTGTACCACACTGAATAAAAATGGGTAAAATATATATATATATTTAATAATAAAAAAGGGTAAATGAAGTGGTGAAATGTAATAAAAATAATAATAATAATAATAATAGTTTATTCGGCTCTAGCATGAAATTTTTTTAAAAAAATGGTAATAAATTATTATTTTATGATTTGAATAGCATAAAACTTATCATAAAAGAAATCAAAATTTTCCCGCATTTTTTTTAGGAAAGTATTTATGAAAAAATTTTGTGGTTAAGGAAAATAATTATCCCTCAAAATTTTTCTTTCTTACTTACCAAACTTCTAATCCCTTTCTTTTATTGTTATTTCTATATAACCAAAATATTCCAAACTTTATTTTTGTTTTATTGCTATTTCTATATAACCAAACAAAGTCTAGATGAAAATTGAAGAGAAAAAAAAAAGCTTGATATTATTTGCTTTAATTGGCGATGGGTAAAAATGGTATAAATTTTAATATGTAAATAGATTGTAGTGGTCCTCCAACAACTACACAGTAGATTAGATGAATCATGTTTTACTATTTGTATAGTTAAATAGATGTTATGATATGTTTTTTTATTGCTAAAATAATTTTTATTGTATTTCCACATTCTCTCAAACTATTTTTTTATATTATTTAACAATGCATTTATTGTTATTCGCTGCGTTTTAATTATGTCTCCCTCTCTCACACACAGACCCACACACATTTTTATATCCAATGTATTGCTTCGACCTTCACAAATATATGCATGTTTTATCATTTATTTGTTGCCAAACAAACATTTAATGTCCCTATTTCAACCATCTTCATTGATGAACATGTTATGATTAGTTGTACACGTAGCAAAATGTATGATAGTCGACCAATTCACATTCATACATCCAAATAATTGAAAGTCATGTATCATTTTCATACCCCCCACGCCATTCATCATATGAATAATCTATCTAACCTTGTTTTCTTTGAATTTATTCTTCAATCTTTTCTTTATGATCATCTCATTTTTCAATAAATTTTTCAAATTATTCTTTTCAATCTAGTGTCCAACTCGCGAAGTACGTCTACAATACACCCGATGTAAATACATTCAGTATCTGAACCGTGCGTATACAACTCGCGATATTGGCATGTTATGATTTATTTTACACCAGAAAAAATCAAGGTATAATTCAAAAGTAGTTTTGTGCATAGTAAAGATTATCCTCCATTTTAACTCAAATTGAATTACACATTACCCTTAAAAGAATAAGAGAATAATTATTGTCTACTTGGTTCAATTTTCTGTTTTTTGAGAACTAAAAATTATGAAGTTGTATAAAAATTTGTTTGATTGCTCATTTCTTCAAATTGCTTTATGAAAACTCAGTTAAAAAAAAGTAATTTTTTTCATTTAACTCATTTGTATTTTCTGTTATTTTAGTTTTCGATAATTGTTTTCTGACTAATAAACTAAACAAGCTACCACTTTTATAAGTAGACTTGGTTTTGTGTAAGTTAACTTTCACAACTTTTGTAAAAGGAAAAAAAGTTGACATTTGATAGGTCCAACCATGAGTCATACATCTGCCTTATTCTTCTCTTTCTTTTATATATATATATATATATATATATATAAATATTCCATTGCGAGCACCAAAAACAAAGTCTTACTTAATAAGATTAGATGGTTTTATTTTATTTACCGAAAAAACATTTTATATAGTACAAAAATAAGAAATTTAAAATGCCACCTAATGGGAATTGACTGTAACTAATTTCATTGTCACAGATGCAACAAGTGAAGTGGTGACCAAACTTACGGAATAGACATCAGTGGAAGAAGAGAAGAGAAGATATGGAGAGCTGTGTCCGTCGGCTTGGTAGTCGCATGTCTTCCAATCAAAACGAATCTTCTCAAAAAATTTATATATATTTTTTTGTTTTTGTTTTTTCCAAACATCCATAAAATGGCACTAATTTACACACAAAAAACTGCATAATCGTACTTGTCTCGATCACAAGACGATTGTGAGGGTGTGAATATATGTGTCTAAAGCTTTTGTTTGGACACGCGTTTTACATATAAATTGTACATAAAATCATGTTTATTTTGTTAGCCAGTAGTTTGTTTAAAAAGGAGTAAAAATGCTATTTAAAATGGGTTAATGTATAAAATGGACATATCTAGTGTCACATCACTGCTTGCACCGGTTATAAGTCTGCATCGTCCTTTGAACTTTTTAATTTTTTTTTTTGCCATCCGGCTACAAATGAACATAGCAGAGTTCAACTTAACTTTATTGATTTGTAAACTCTGCTTGGAATAGTGATGAACCCGAAAAATTGAGTTGGAACTCGACTCTTTTGAAAAGTTTGAACTTGGTTCGGATTTGACTTATCTAATAGCAAAAGTTGTTCAGGGTTAATTTAAAATAAAAAAAAGTTCGTACTCGTTGATCACTTATATGAGTATAAGTAAACCTACATAAACCTATATTAATGATCGTTCACGAACTTACTTATACAAGCCAATGCATTTTTTTTCCCCAGTGAAGGACTCACATACTTTTTTGTCCACATCGAGACTCAAACCCCTCTCCTCCTCTCTAAGGATGGGGAAGTTATACCATTGGACTACAAGTTATTTGGTTATAAAGACCTATGTTATTAACGTGTTCATGAATATATACACATACAAGTCTAAACGATTCGAGCCTAATACTATCATGATCGACTCATTTACTAAACAAGCCTAAAAATAAACTCGAACTCAACTCGTTTGCTTAAGCAAACGAGCACCGAGCCCACAACCCTACCATAAAGCACTTGTAAAGCCTTGAAGCTGTTATGGTTGACATATGAAGCCTTTCTTATTATGGCATATAGATTACATGGTTTTTCATTTCATTTCGACTTCAATTTACGTTACTAAAATGATGGAAACTTCAACTTCGACAACAATGTTCCACCAAAAACTACAAATGGTTTGTTAACTTGTCTTTCAATGCATTATATCATGTTTGTTAAATGAGTTCAAAAGGGATAAGCTTCAAAAAGACATGATTAATATAGCACAAACAAGATAAAGCCTAACTTCATGACAAAGCCAAACCACCAAACCCTTTTTGGGCATAGTTTAAGAAAAAAAAAACAGTTGCCCACTTTTGCTTTTGCCTCATCATGTTAGGTTCTCTATATTAGACAACTTAACAGGATCTGTTTTTCAATGTATTAATGAATGATTGACCTTTACAGGTTGGCTGATTAGGGGTGTTGTAAAGAGTTAGCATCACTAAACACAATTACAATGTTGGTTGGGAGTACCAAACACTTACCTCAGAAGAAGTATAGCTGGGAATGACATGGATACAGATCTGGTTAAAGAGGCCAATATCCCTGTAAAAACAGAAACTATGAAAAGGACTTGAATATGATATGGGAATGATAATAATTATATGACATGTATATACATATAATTGAATACAGATCTTAAGACACACTCAAGCATTGGGACCCCAAAAGGTCAAAATCTACACAATCCTGCTCCTCATGTTGGTGATGACTTTATCACCAGAGATATATGGGAAGACCTTCAAGTCCTACCATACAAACATTAAGTCAGCAATGAGATATTCTATAAAATTAGAAAATCAGTAAATCAAGAAGAAAGGCTCATGAATTCTTCGAATAACGCTGCTCAGAAAGAAAACTAAGCCGAGGGCCAACAAGCTAACCATCCACTATAATTTGGTGGGCATAATTGATTTACTTTTACAATACAAGGGCCATACTAAGATTCCCATGAAAAGTGAAATGCTCTTTTCTGTCTTATTTTATCAAAATGCACAAAGCGGCCACTAAAGCAAATGAGAGCCATCATAACAAATGATTATTATGATGGATGCTAACATTCTGCCCCCGGACCCCCCCTCCTCTCTCTCTCTCTCTCACACACACAAGCACGTGAATATCCATGCACAAAATTACATAAATACAGAGTTTTCTATTAAGAGAAGGAATAGCTTGAGTATCTGTGACGTATATAAACTAGAACAGATGAAGCAAATCCACAAAACTCAGAAAAAGGAAGTACATGAACAAGAATCTGAAGCATACTCCGCTTTTAAAAGAACACCACAAGACCAATCTGTAGACAATAAGGGATGTAGAAAAGCAACCTAGAATTCTACAAATTAGTAATGAAGAAGAGGAGAACAATCTACAGAAGGTTGGCACCATTGTGACAACACAATTTAGAATAAATGATATCAATTACATCAATTATTTTTGTGCATAAGAGAATCCAAGTGTAGCCCTGCAGTAAAATTCCTATCTGGTTCATTCTCAGAACCATCCCCATTTTTCTGCAGCTTGCTTTGCAATCCAAGATAAGGTAAGCAGCACATGAAGGATACCAGAATAGGTCCCTAAAAAGGCTGGAAAGGTGAGATCAACAAGAGGACTAGTAAAACCACCTAACAAGCTAATAGGAACTTCTAGCTGGGATGAGTTTGAACCTGCGTGGTGTCCCATTAAATAGTGGTATACTATTGCTTCAGCTGTCACCGACCCCCCTGACCTCCGTTTCTTAGCAGCAACAAGTCTGTGTATAGAAGTAAACAACAAGGCCTAATGGCAACTGGAGTTCAGGATGCAGTTCACATGGATATTATTAAGGTGGATGACCACTCCGAAAGTGATTTCATGAAAGCAGGTATCTCCTGGTATTTTTAAATGAAACAGCTCGTACTTTATGCAAGAAACCAACAGTTCAAAAGTGACAAGGTGGCATGCAAGGCAAGAAACTGTGTCCTTAAGCTTGTCAACTGTTATTTATCAAACCAAACAAGTTAAGAATAGACTTGCTAATAAAACCAAACTAGCTGTAACCAAAATGGGTAGATTTTCGAGCTTCCAAAATATTGACAGCTGTTATCTTGTTCACAAAGCGTAAATCAACGAAGAACTTCAAAACCAATTATTTTGTAACTGAACAGAAACACAGCATAAAACTACCACTGTACTGAATCTACTAACAACTGAATGGAATGGACAATTCCTGTTCTACACAATATCAAGGAAAGTTCAAACTAAGAAACAAAGAATACAAATCAGAATTCTTAACTAAATATAGATATACAAATTTTGCAGAAAATATTATTAAAAAAGCCTCTAACTAATATTTAAACCAACCAGGTTATACCAGAATAAAACATCACTTTTTAACTTGCTAATGGACTACATGAATTGAAAAAATTACAGATTAAACAATGATACAAACATGATATAGAAAAGATAAAGGATCCAACAAATTTGTTACTCAGACATTCGTAGTAGACAGATGCATTCTTCAGAAACTTCCCTGGATAAATTTTGCAGCGTATCTCGGTTGATTTATCATTTCTAAGGATCATCATCATATGGTGCATTTGAGGGAGGCATTGATGGAAGCACCACAATGTGTTTTCCATTGATTTGAAATTCAGCCAAAATAGAAGCATCAATAGATTGATCACACCAAGCATTTCCCGTCAAATCCAGATGCTCAAGTTTCCCTAAATAGTAAAAAGTGCCATAAAGTCAAATTTCCAAGATTCATAAGGTGTTTTGACACCGTTATAAAAATAACTCTGCGTGCTTTTTAAGAGTATCCTGAATGAGTTGTATATTTTGATTTTCCAGGAATTCTATTTCAGTTTGCATCATTGCAAATTTAGTTTACTTTGTTGCAAGTTCAGGATTACAAATTAAAATCAAAGAAATAATTTTTCAGTTCTGCGACTCTCATGGTAAAGGATGAACCGATTCTTGAACAGCTCAGACTTGGCTTGTCTGGAAGCTCATTTAAGCAGTCATTTATTAAATGAACTGAGCTAGAGCATAATATGGAAACTCGTTGCTAAACGAGTTGAGCTTGGCTCAGTCATTTTAACCAAACATGTACTTTAAGTTTTGTCCAACCAAACACAACATTATAATCCTTAAACTTTATCTAACCAAACATGCCCCTTACACTCATTTTAGTCAAACACTTTGTTGCTTCCTGGATGTCCAAACAACTTAAAACTATGAGATAAGATTTCACTTTTCTCTAGAAATATCCATTGTCTTTCTCTTTCATCCAAAGCCTCTCTCACTCTCATATCTGCAAGGATGCCAAGCATCATAAACAACACCATGATCGACGGCAAACAACCATCAACTCCATGTTTCGAACCATCCGCGCCGACAACAACAACCAACAACAATCATCACCGTTGTTAGGCAACAAAACAGATCTTTGCAACCCATTCACAGCCACAGTCATGGCCGCGCCATCTCCTCCACTGAAAGGTCACGCAACCATTGCCACCAGTGACTAGTTTCACAAATAGTCCTCATCCTTCTTTCTTCTCTATAAATCACTACTGCTTTTTTTTTGGTGGGTACATTACTTAGCAAATATCCCTCTGTTTACAAATATACAGATTACGGAAAAGAAAATTGTACAAACGAGCTCGAGCTTGGATGTATAAAACTGAGCCAAACTCAAGCTTGGCTAGGTCAAGCTCACCTGAGCACGAACCAAGCTGAGCCTGAACATTACCCATGTTTGGTGAGCCGAGCTTTAAAATATCAAAGCTTGATTCAGTTGGGTTCATTTGCAGCCCTATTCAAAAGCTAAGATGAGCAAATGGAAATCACGAGCATCTTGAGACACAAGAAACATCGGGTGTTTAATTAATTTTTAAATGGAATAAACTAAAATTTCTTCAATCCTACAAACCTCTTGCTGAGCAAGTGTATTGTTCCAATTTTATTGGATGTCCCCAAAGGAACTCTTGCTGAGCAATTGTAGAGTGCGCAAGTGCCATAAAATCACTTTTGCTTTAGAAATATGATCACATAAATGGCAACAATGATATGTTACACAGATGTAAATGGAAATTAATCAAGACCTCTAATAATATGGTCAACTAGTTAACCCATTAAAAATAATTTTTTGAAGACTTAGTGTTAATCAGGAGAAGGTGACATGGCTCTTTCATTAGTTTTAAACTTTTAGTCGTTTGTCATATCAGGAGTTCTTATTTAATAAATTACTGCATATTCATATTTTTGGAAGTTTCTAAGGTAAAAAAATCTCTTTAAGTTTTAATTTGTAACTGTTTGGGCAGCATAAATTTCAAAAGATTTGTACGTCAATTTGTGGTCTTAAAGAGCTTCTAAGTGGGCACTTAAATTGTTTGGTATGCATCCATCTTACTCCAGATAAAGATTAATTAAACTGAGTACATTTTGCTGCTATAAAACAACATATAAGTATCCCATTAATTGTAATAGGAACGTAAGAAAATAAAACCAAGACAAATAATACAAATTCAGCATACAAGGTGGCTATTCAAACCAAAACAACCGTGGAAGTTGTAGTAAATAATGCATTCAGTTAAACTTAATGCCCTGGAGGTGTTACATGATACTAACATCAAAGAAGGTAAACTAACAACAGATCCAATTGGAAAATAGAAAAAGTTGTGTAAGTTACACATTTCACCAACACTGGAAAATTATTAGGTAAGGATATGTTAGATACCTATGCTTGATATATCTTCTCCCCCATAAGCATGCTCATTATTTGATGGATCACATATTATCAATCTATATTCAGAATTTAAAAACATTTCGAATAGAAATATGTACCTTTTGCAACTTTCAAGGCAGAGCATATGTCCAACAATGATTCCACAGGCATGAAATTATACCCTGCATTGATTGCAACAAGGTCTGGAGCACATGAAATGAGTTTGGACAAAAACTTTGCCGTTTCAATCCCGCCGCGATTTTTGCTAAATAAAATTCATCATGTTAGCTTTTCAGGACATAGCTGTAATAGAAAATCCAAAAGAAGCTGGTAACCAGTTAAACCTTATATTGATGCAGACAAGCTTCAAATCCTCAAAATTTTCTTTCTGCACTTCGAGAAAGCCAGATGAACCAAGTCCAATATCTTCAATATCAAGTACTCGAATACCTGTTCCCAAATATTTTGCCAGAGATGCCCCCACGTTGCTGGAGACAGCAATATTATATCCAATACATCTGGGAAAAAAAATAGAAACTGTATGCTAATATCATCCAAACTAACCTGCCAAGGTCATTATCTCTAATAGAAAGAGAATTCAAAGGTTCTTGTAAGGTTGAGAGAACTTCTAAAAGTTGACTCACTCCATTGCAAGAAAGGTCACAGTTTTCCAATTTCAAATCAGCCAAGCGGAAGTGTCTTTCAGACATCTCAACAAAGCAGGGGATTAAACTCCTGAAAATTTAAAAAAAGGGGCCTGTGAGACCACAAAACTGCTGCAGTCAAGAAGTATGGGGAATGAAAAATTCAACTGACCTGATTCCATCATCTGCAATTGGATTGTCACTTATATCCAAAATCTCCAAATTAGGCATATGAACCAGAGCACATTTAAGACTGTCAGCATCGTCTTTCTGGAAATTATTTCCCCTGAAATCACATAAATAACCTTGTTATGCACAAAAACACTGCTCAAAACAGAAGAGAAGCCCCTAAAAATTAAAATCACCTTTGTGTAGAAGAATTTATATTCTTTAAAGCATAACTCATACAAACCAAGGGCTAACCCAATGCACGAGGCTCACGCCATTGTGGGGTCTGGGGAGGGTCAAATGTACGTAGCCTTACCTCCTCATGTAAAGAGCTATTTTTCATTTTGAACCCGTGACCTCCTGGTCAAAATGGAACAACCTAACCATTGCGCCAAGGCACGCCCTCGTAACTCATACAAACCAAGGGGTGTTCATGTTAATTCATTGGAACACCAAAGATTCTTTTATATATGCAGAGTATGGGGTTTTGAGTCTAGTTGTCCGTAGGTGTCTTGACTACAATCCTAAGAGCTGATTGCTTGTATAGAAGTCAGAGAAATTGTACTTCCCTAGTAAGTGCTTACAGTACAATTTTGACAGTTTGTATACTGTGTTAGTGGTGTATGTTTTATACATTATAATGGTACTGTAGTCTTTTATTCAGTGTTTTGTGTAATGTAAAATTTCGAACTAACAAGCGCAAGGACACAGGTTTGAGTTTTAGAGCCATTATTTTGTGCAAAAATAATCCCAAAGGTTAGGTTTCTCTCCAATCTTTTCCTCCCAACATATCATGTAAATGGGACCAGCTCGGGGTAATAACCCACACACACACATGCACACACCAACCAGTGCAGCCCTAATTAAGGTAGAGCACTCCATTACTGTTTACATGGTTCCAGTCGTCGAGTTCTTGAATCACACGCTTTATGTGGATCTTTTTCTTTCTGTGTAATTGTTTACCAACTTCAAACCTTGATGGCATCTCACCATCTACAGCTCTCTTTCATCGTAACCTGATTACTCACTAATGTGAGTTTTTGGTTGCAAATGTTTCCCAGGTTAGTCCTCACAAGTTCCAGATAAGACGCACCTTGCACATGCAAATGCATCTTCATTGCTACACGTTGATTTATAAAGGCTAAAGGTGTCTTGACATGCTGTCTGGATGAGTCTACACCAGTCATCATGTTATCTTTAGTGAATCTTCCTTTCCATTCCCTCTATGTTTCTTTCTGCCTCTTCTACTTCTCTGTTGGAGCTCTGTGCCTTTGGTTTTCTGATTGTTATTTCCTCACCATCTATTTTTACTCCATTCCCCTACAGTGCTGCCACTTATTTCACCAGCCAGTACTCAATATTCAGATGCACCTTTGATGGCTCTCTCACCATCTGATCAGTTCTCTTCTTCTAGGATTGCGGGAGCCACTGTTTCATCCACTTCCCATTTGTTGCTTCACCTGCATCCAATCCCACATCCATTGTGGGTTTTGTACTTTTTTCATCAAACTCCTTGTGCATGTTGAAGTCTACAATCCTCGTACCAGACACTATAGCACCTTCTGATCCTATAATCCCTGGATTACTTGGCTGGTATTTGAGAACAAGCAACTTTTTTCTTCTCCATATCATGACAAATCTTACTGTTTTATGAAAGCAGTGAAGAATCCAAGGTGGCAGGCTGCAATGGGCCAATGGCTGGTGAATTTTAATGCAATATTAGCAAACATTGTGCCATAGGATTCTGCTAAAATTCTGGGTTCTGTAGATGGATACATAGGTGAAACTCAAGTCAGATGGGTCTGTAAAGCTGCCTAAGACTCAGTTGCCAATGACTCAAACAACAATCTGTATTGACTTTAGCAAGATCTTCAGTCCAGTTATAAAATCTACGTCGATTTGTTCTGTACTCTGTTGGCCTTTCTTGGTATTGGAATATTCGTCAAGTTGGCGTAAAGAATGCCTCTTTATATGCATTTTTGAATGAGGAAGTCTACATGAAACCACCAGGTGTTATTGACTCAAAGCATCAAAATTATGTTTGCAAATTGTAATGACCATTTATGGAATCAAACAAGCTCCTCACACTTGGTTTCAATAATTTTGACTCCTCCTTACTTTATGAGGGCTTCCAATGTAGTAAGGCTGACACATCCATATTTGTACACAAAACATCCACTGGTATCAATGTTCTATTCTTTTATGTCGATACATAATACTCATTGTCGGTAACTCAGTCATTAATTATATTCGATTTGCTATCAAAATCTCTCCAAATTTTACCGTGAATGATTTAGGGAACTTGCATTTCTTTTTGGGAATTGTGTCCTCTCGTGACTAATCAATCTCGTTTTGTCTCAACCTTGATATATGAAGTTGCTTCATTAGTTCACTATGTTTAGTGCAAATTCAATTACTTCTTCAATAAACCAACCATTAATGATCCAACTGGATACCATAGCATGGTCAGGGACTTTATTATTTAATTATGATCAAGCCTGATATTGATTATGATGTATGCACTGTCAGTCACTTTATGCATTCCTTCATAGTGCCCATTTGCAAGCAGTCAAAATAAATTTTGAATACTTGAAAAGCACATTGGCTCATTGTCTTCTACTGCAGCCTTCTTCAGATACATCTTTAGTTTCTTACACAGAGATTAGGCTGGAACGGTCTATGTCAGGTTATGCTATCTTGCTAAGTCCAAATGGTTTCACAGAGATTCAAGAAAAAACCAACTCTTTTGCTATCTAATACTGAATCCAATTATCAATCTGTTGTTTATGCAGTGTCTGAAACCTTTTAGTCACATCAGCTCTTATGGGATCTTGATTTTTTTGGACAAACTGGTTACTATGTATCGTGACGACGTTAGTGACCTGTCTTGCTGCTAATCCTATTTTCAAGCCCGTACAAAACATACTGAAACTGACTTCCGTTTTGTTTGGGAAAGGTAGTAACTGGAGATGCAATTGTGCATTACAACATGGAGACATATTCTCGTCCTCAGCCAAGATTCATCAGTTGAAGACCACTCTCGTGTTGTTGTCCCAGACCACAGTCAGAATGAAGAGGGGTGTTAGAGTACTGTATAATTGTCATAGTTCGTATACAGCATTAGTGGTGTAGGATCTATATCCCTATAAAGGGTAATGCAGTATTTGTACTCAATACTTTAGTGTGTGAGTGTGCATATACATATGCATATCTACATCCACAAACACACACATATATATCAATGCAGCCATAACTCTATTATCGTTTGTAGAAAGATACCTTATATTGAGCACACGTAATGACTGCAATGACTTGCTTGTTTCTAAAGACAACTGGGAGCAACTTGAGGATCTCCATTTAAAATGAGAAAGCCAGCCAGCAATCTGCAACATTATCAATGAAATTATCAATGAAGTTTTATATTAATTAATTATAAAAAAGACAAAAAAGGAAGAACAAATGTTAAAATGCAAATTCATTACTCACATTGTTTTCAGAAAGATCAAGGATTGTTAGTCTAGCCGATGCATCAAGGAGAGTATTAAAGATCATATTTGCAAACTTTTGCCCAAGGCGGTCATCACAGAAACTTACCGATGACAGAGACCTGACAACATACAGGGAATACAAGTAAAGCTGATGCTGCAGGGGAAAACTGTCTGAATAAAACCTGTTAACCTAACAAACTTGAAAGTGAAACATTAAATTTGATAGCTCATTAGAATGTCATTGATATCAAGCAATAACAAACAGCATATGAGGTAATAGAAAATGAAGCATAAATGAGAGAGAAAAATGCATACCTCCCCGATGCCAAAAAAGATGCTAGTCCAACAGGAAATGATAATGGATTGGTTTCAAGAAAGCTTGATGTCTTGATTGAGAAGTTCTGTATTCCATGTGTTTGAAGACCCTTGAAGCGTAGTGAATCACAAATTGCATCCACGAAAGATGAAGAGAGCTTGCAATGAATGAACATAAGTGATGTTAATGATTCACTGTTCTGGTTCAGAAGTTTGCATAATCCCTCTACCTGTACGGTTGTGCATGGTAAACTAATAAATCATCAGATTGAAAGATGAAACTTAAATTAAACCAAATTTCCTATATCTTTCATTATATTGAGACACTTGAAACATAAGATAGGTAAGCATTTGAAACAATATTCATTGGTAAAAATGATTTTATCTTGCCTTCTACACCGTTTGAAACAAATTTTGTTTGTTAGCTTTGAAACAAATTTTGTTTGTTAGCATATTGAATCATTTTTTAGAAACTCAAAACTCGATTCATTTTAAAATTGATTACAATTTTTGCTAATGCTTGTAGTCACTCCATAGTCCATGCTTTTGAAATAATAATTTCTCTTCGATGATCGTGAAAACAAAATATATGATCCCATTTAAGTAGTGTTCATTCACACATAATTAATCTTTGAAAATAATCACATATAGGTTGATCCAATACCTGAGTTCGGATGTAAGAACATCCATATTCGTGAAGATCTGGTATTATATGAATGCTAGTTTTTTACATTTTCTCTGAAATGGTCATGATTTAACATGTACCAGAAGGTTAAACAGACACAAAAATTATGCTATTCTCTCACCAAAACCATTTTATACATTAGTGCTTCAGAGTGAGATGGTTAAGAGAAGAATAGAAGATGGCATCTTCTTCTATAACTATTCAATATCTGGTCAAATATTCTGCTGGATAGGCATTGCAAAGTACAACCAGAAAGACATGTAGTTTTGTTTATACTTTATGGGAAAATAGAGAATCAATAATGGACCTAGACTTTATGGCAGTGAATTCTAAAGTGTTCCTGTACAAGCTAGGGCTGTCAATCTGAATTTTATTAGTCTCCCCAAGCATCAGCTTCTTGTTAGCCCTCATCATGTACTAATGCAGTCTATAAGAGGCTCAAGGACAAGCATACTTAAAGGTGATGAATATTTTATAACTGATTCAATTTTAAGGAAGTAGTCAGATGTGACATACACAGTCAAGTTTTAGTTTAAGTATAGTCCTATTTTATTCTTACTATTAGGTTTATTTGCTGCTGCTAGTTCAGTTTTATTTATATTTTATTAAGTTTTTAAGTGTCGAGGGTCTTTCATAATTTCCAAATTTTCTGGACACGAGCAGTAGTTGTGACCCATGATCCATCCTTTAGGTCAAGTCGTAGTAATTGGGTCTTTATTTGTGACCTTCCGCAGACCTATGCGGGTTTTACTAGTCAAAGTCTCCTAGTTTCTAAATGTGAAGTTAAAGTCATAATTACCTATGAATTTATGTAAAGCTAGCAGCTTTATGAGTTACTAGTTTGTTCTCTTTGTTCTTTGCATGCCTGTTTCAGTTGGCTTTTCTTAGAGTTACCTACTACTTTTTGTAGATGAAATTCTTGATTTCGCCATGCAAGTTAAGCTAAAAATAAATGACTATAAATAGAAAATGAAATAAGCTTACATGCTCTTTCGACTTGATCCACCGTAATTCCAGTCCTTGCAACTTACTGTTCCTGAACAAATGCTGCAACAGAAACATAGTTGGCAATTCACACAATGACATGTCATAAATCAAGCCATTATGTTATAATAAATATTATTTTCTTCTGTTGCTGCTGGAAAATATATACATACATACATATATATTAAATTCCTTGGTTCAATCGTTATTTTTAAAATCCAAAGCTTAAACAATCTGTAAGAGACTATACAAACCTAAAAGATTATACAGCAATACCTTTCCTAGAGCAGGCAGAATCATTTTTCAAATGGAGATTTATTTCTAAACCTATGTTAATTAGACTTTAAAGACTATCCAAACCTGAACTAACTAAACCTAAATTTCTATTTAAATCATTCAGAAATTCTTATACAGGAATTCATCAAGTTTGCAGTCAATTTGGCTATATTATTAAACTGAAGTAATTTAATTCTATAAAATATTTAACATGATGAAGTCGATAAGTGGAAGTAGAAAATCATCATCATCAGTGACAAAATCTAGTTCTTCAAGGATACAATTTTGTCAATGTACTTGGATGATATTATGAATACTAGAGAAGTGTCCTCTCTAGGAACTTAATTGAACATCAAAACCAAAGATAACCAAAAATAAAATTCTAAGAATTACTATCACTTTGATTCTATAAGAAGGGAGACCCGAGTGGGTACTGGTAGAATAGAATAAGTATGTTTTATCTTATCGTTCCAAGAAATAGGTGTTAAAGAAAATTTATGATGCACAGAATTGTGAATGTCGTATTAAGTGGCAAGTTAGTTGTTTATGAGGTGCAACTACATGCCGAAGGGGCATTTTTTTCAGCATTATATGCCACACATAATATTAATCCTTTTACAATAAAATTGGCATATTTTGACAAATTGCACATAATACATCTCTTAGAGCATGACCAAGGTTGCTTATTGCAGGAAAAGAGAGAAGATGAACTTTTATCTTCATCTACCCAGTTAGTATTTCTCTTCCAATATCCTCAATCAATTGGTCATAAGAGCTTATGACCATTTGATTGATCCTAGAGTTCCCTTCATTGTCCTTCATCAAATAATATAAAGAAGAAACATATAAAGAGGTGCATCGAATGCAGTAAAGCTTCGACAAGGAGCAAATTCCCAAAGATCACTTGGAGAAAAACCCTTCTAGAATAGAAAAAATGGACAGAGTAATCGACCACAATGAATTTATTCAGAGATGTCTACTCCCAATTGATTAGACTTTTATCATCAAAGTATGCACTCCCTGCTTGGTAATTATGCAGATGAGAGAAAATAAAAATTATATTTAAATTGATTGAAGACAGACAAAAACTACAGACCAAATCATACAATCTCATTTGACCTGGGTTTTCTTCCACCCAAAAAACACGTAACTTACACAAATTTCTGCAGTGCAAAGCACATTTTGAAGTCTCAGAAATCTGCACAAGAAACAAGACATATTTGTAAGAACTCAACTCTGCTGATAACTCATAAAAGGCAAGAAATGTAACAGATATACCAGAATTTATTTTTTGATAGGTCAGTCATACCCAGTGCACAAGGCTCCCGCTTGAGCGGGGTCTGGGAGAGGTAATATGTCATAATATTTACACATGATATGATTCAAAACAGTGAAAAATATACATTGACATTTCAATGTTCTCATATGAAAATTTGTTAATGAGAGAACTTGAAGATAACATAATTATATACTGTGACAAAAGTCAATGCATTAATGCAAAAAGAATAAGTAAAGTCAACAAGAGTATGCAGATTTACAAGGATGAACTGTGTCGTACATAAATTAAAATGTAACTAAGTCCCATCCTGAAATTAAAGTGTATATCATTGGATAAGCTAAAGCTCACAATTACAAAAACTGAAATGACACTTTACCTTGCATACAACCCAAACTTTTGGCAATGATTAGACAATTTTGAGTAGTCACATGTTGAATGATTCATGTGCACCTCATACCCAATAGATTTTGTTATGGAATCTGCACAGACCAAGAAATATGTGAAATAAACTCTTCCCTAAAACTACATTTGGCAGGAGAGGAGAAGAGAAAAAGAGAGAAATTTTAAATCCTTCCTTTCTATTGTTTCTTTTGCTAAAAGAGGAGAGAAAATCCTCTAAAATTTTCCTCTTTTGACCACAATATTTTCCTTTCAGATGAGGAGAGATTTAAAAATATATACATATTAGAAATGGAAGCTGGCTTACAACATATTAGCACAAAATAGGACCATTTCAAAATGATTAAGACCTTTTTCTCCATTAATTTCCTCCACATTCTCAGCCTAAAAGAAGAGGCAATTTATTGAAAAAATTTCCTCTCGTTTTCTCTTCAATTCCTTTCTCTTCTCTCTTCTACTAATGAACCAAATGGAATATACATTAGGCAAACCAAAAAAGTGCAAAGGATACTAGTAAAAAAAGAAACAGTACATGAATCATCATAGAACGAAAACTTTCAGTAACTTTCTATCATAAATTCCACTTGTTTAAAACATTTGAATAAAAAAACCAAATAAAAATTAATATTGTTATGATGTGCGCATATTGGGTTTACAGTGAGCAGAAAGCTTTGGACTTCAGGATTCTAAATACTTGATAGCACAATGGAAACAGTGTTGCAGAGTCCCTGATCATCAAATTGCCCCATGAGAATTGTGTAAGAAAGAATACATGCAATATAAAGTGAAGTGTCATTGATTAAGTTTTTGAATTCGACCATCAACGGTGCTTTATCATTATCTAGTGTCACGTTCATTTAACTTGTTTATTGTTTTTCATTGCATTGACTTCAGATATGCTTTAAAATACACAATATTACAATCATATCACAATGGGATATAAATTGCACAAACTATAGACAAATTTTTACAAACATCAAACTTAACAGTGAAAACATCGAATATGCATACACTTCAAAAAAAATTACCTGTAACTTGTGCAATTTTTTCCTATACAAACATTTAACAAGATGTTCATATATATATATATATATATATATATTATGTGTTTGAGTATGAATGTATTTATTTATGGCTTATGCATGAGCAAGCAGGTAAAAGAAGTGCAATGACGATCGGTGAACACAGATATGTGCTATATCTCTGATCTATAAAGGAACTTTTTATAAGAAGTAGAGCAAACACTGACTTACCTGAAATATTTATTTCACCAATACATCCATCAAAAGACGGCAGTAAAGCTACCTCTGCTGCTCCATCTAAGCAACTTTTTTCATGTCAACATAATGAAATGTTAGATAATGGATAAAGTAATAATATATACTAATATGTTCACTCAATTAGATGGGCATACTTCTGTAGATGTGTTTCCCAGTACATCTGCTGCCAGTCATCCGTCAATTCACTATTGACAGCATCTTGTTTTGCCAACCAATCCACCGGTTGGATCTGCCGGACAAGACTGGGCCAACGTGACTTATATAATGTCCTCCATGCTGTCTCAAAATTCACATATCTGCAAAAACATTAGTTTCAAACAGAAACTGTTCCCTGTTTCACTTTTTCTTCTATATTTAATAAATAGGTCTGTTGATAATATTCTTTGTAATTAAAAGTGAAACTCCATTCTTAAAAGTGAAACTCCATTCTTTCTTTCATGAGATAAAGTGAAACTCCATTCTTGCTAACCTTTTACGTTTTCGACAACTTTTAATGCAATCACTGGCAGATTCATGGTCATCCCAGTTATTCAATAGCCTGAAAAGAAAAAAAGAAAAAGAAAGAATAAGAATTTCTACTAGCTCATTAACCACAGTACGTGAGATGACTGTATTAAGCCAAGATGAGTGAGAAATGGAAAACAATAAGCTCAGTCGTGTGAATTAAGTATTAGCACAAGTTTCCAAGTAAGTAGAGTTGTTTTGAATCAATTATAAATGCATTGCATGTAAATTGAATCACTGCTGTCTATCTCAATTATAGAGAAACCAAAAAGTAGATAGGTTTTGCCTGGTTACACAAGATAGAGAATAATGTATCCCTTTAGTCAGTGTCCCATGTAGACAATTAAGTGACATGAAGAGTTCATGAAGAAAAGCATATCCACATATAAATAAGAGAAAGGCGAGTAACTGATTTTTTTTATATTTTTTTAACTTCTCATGTTTTATTCTACTAACGGATAAGGAAAACGGAATACAGACATTGGTAGTAGTTTCACAGCACATCTTTCTATGGAGCAATGTAATTTTGGGTTTCAGACAAAATATTAAAACAACCACATTCATAGAACCTGTAAAATTATTCTAATTAACTACAGCAATTTCACAAATCATGATGGCTAAAACAAAAACAGATCCATTCTAACATAATCAAAACATCCTCACGTAATTTCAAATGAACAAAAATACTAACATGTTGATAAATGCTCGGACTGACGAGCGTGAGGAGGGAAGACACATGTTGGAGTATGAAAGTAGGCAGTAGTGCAAAATAATGCCAAATATAAGATTTGTCCCCAGTATTTCCCTCCCAGCACACCCGCATAGACAGCATGTAAATTGAGTAATGCCTTAAACAACCATTCTATCAAGTCAAGAAACTCTTCATAATTCCAAATGTACAAAAAATCTTATATACAATGGCTTTTCACTCAAAAACCATAAATTTATATTCTTCATTAAAATGATAACCTTCATTAGAAACTTATATATATATAAACGAATTAGAGTGAGCTGTTCAACTGACAGTTCATCTTGTATCATTTGCAATGCCAATGGAGGTAAGTGCGTCAACAAGCAATCAAACACATCTGACGGGAGTCCATATATGTATGGCAGAAGATCATGTCCTGCTACCACAATAGAACAGCACTCCGTTAATCCATTCACACTTGATATTATTTTGATTATTCTATAACAAATTAACAATAAGAATAAGAAGTTACCTTGGAGAATTTCTTTTCTAATTGCATTCATGCATAAGGTAAACAAAGAAGGAACTTCACCCATTATTTGACAAGTGAAGAAACTAAAAATTGTGAGGCTGCAATTTCACAAGTAACAAGCAAGTAAGATCACAGATGATATGAACATTCAATTATCTACTGTCCACTGAAATTTTTTAATCTCATCACAAATTTCCAAACATTACATACATAAAACTCAGCACAAACACATGACAATTCGAACATTGTTTGACTTTCACAAACACATATACACAAAGAAGTGACCCAAAAGACTACGAGAGAATTTTCTGTATCTGATATAAAAGGGTCAATAGTTTCTGGGTTTATTTCACACAAATTCAAGGGAAGACAACCAATTCCTTATACAAAGATAACGTGTTTAATTCTGAAGCCTATTGATCAAATTAATGGTTATAAAGCGTAAATCACAAAAAATCAGAGAAACGAAAAGAACAGTAAAAGAAACCCTAGACGATAGCTGCTTCAAGCTGTATCAGATTACATTACGATCACTCCCCACTGAAATCTCAGACGCAGGAAGTTAACTACGAAGACGAGACAACGGAAGTGAACCAGAGGCACGAGTACGACGTCGTGGATTAGAACGGTTTGAGGATGATACGACGCCGTATATTGTCACTTCATGTACTGTACTCTGTCGGGCGTGTAATTTGGCTCCCACAGGGTAACTAATAATCACATGCCACGTCAATATTGCAGTTCCTTGTATAATCCTTTCCTCATGTTCACGTGACCACATATGACTTTGCAAACAATCATTACCCAAGATACTTGAAATTACTGAATTAAGACAAGTATTGCACTCAAATTTTTGAAGTAACAAAGGTTGAAACTTGTATAAAACTTGGGGATACAAGACTCCGCCAATGGCATCATACTAATGAAAGAAAAGCTATAAAAGCCGGTACACCTTTCAATGAATTGAATTTTGACACGAATTCGAGTTAATAATTAAAATATTGATTGAATATTCAATTTAATAATTCGTTAGCTAAATAAATCAGATATAAATTATGGTCGATCCGATCCGAAATAATTTAATATATAATTTATTTTAAATATATTATCTAATGTTATAACCTATAATATTTACATATTATTTAAATATTTTTTTATTATTATTTCCTTCTTATTCTTCCTTCTCTCTATTTTCTCTTTCATTATAGTTTTTTTCTTTAATAAAAAATCAAATACTTATATTTCTACTACTTTTTTCTTTATATTTTATTTTTCTTCCCTATTTTTTTCTAACTCATTATTTGTTAATCTATTTGAAATTACCTTTTTTTAAATAAAAAAAAAATATTTTTCGGGTTATTGGATATCCGATTAAAAATAAATCATGGATTTAATTATATATAATCCGTCGGGTTATCAGATCGGATCGAATTACCTATATTCCTTATTGGGTTCGGATCGGATTATGCCTGATCCGGTCCGAATCCAATCTGTTTATAGGTCTATACAAGACTAGTACATACTCTCTCTTTCTCTCTCTAAAAATTGTCCCATCTTTATTCTTTTCTTCTCTTATTTATAGGTTTTTTCTTTTCCTTTTTTCCTTCTCATCCTCTTAGGTCTGTCCCCTTGATATTTTTGGGCCTCATCCTTCTCCATCATTATGCCCACTGAACTTCGGTCGGGTCTTGCCTCCGTGGGTCATGAGCTGGCCTTTTAGTGATAATGGGCTTGGCATTGCTTGTCGAGTACTGCCTCCATGGGACATGAGTTGGACATATCCGATTTTAGAGGAAGTTGGGTTGGGCTTACTTAAGGTATGGTGTGGGCTTTGTCGTGCTAGCCTAATTCAAGTGGTTGGGATTGGGTTAGACCCATAAGTATATTTTTGGAGGGTCCACACTTTGCCCCCAATTCTATTCAAATCCTGAGATTGGAGGGAGGAAGGGAATTGACAGTTTTTGCAGATATCCAAACGGTGACGTTTCGCTTGCAATCTTTGGAACGACGCCACCCCGCCTATTTAAGTGTGAGGTGACAGGGGTAGATGGCCACTAAATCATTGCAAAAATTATATCATTGTGCCAAGGGATTTGAAAGCTACTTCTTGAGGTTAGTGTTACATCGTGCCTATTTTTTATAGTTTAATTAATTATGATTTTTGGCTCAGAATGAAGGGGGAAGAGGGCATGTCGGTGAGCAGTGAATCAAGTAGTGAGTCCTACACTAGTTTTAGCTCTGGGGATGAGGGTAGTGTAGAGATCATGGATGAAGTGGTGAGGGATAGGAATGTGGAGGTGGGTGAGGGAATTGTTAGGGAGGGTGGTACGTATGGGGAGACTGGTTCTGAAGATGTAGGGCTGGCTGGGGTTTTGGGGCCTAATGACCCTGACCCTTTTGACTTTGAAGGTAGGGTGTCTGGGCTCGACCTAGAGAGATTGCAAAAGGATAGGGACATCCCTGCAGACGTATCACTAAGGGCTTATCACGTTTAGTCGAACTTTCGTTCGGGTAAAGGGGTGAAAGAGGATGAATTGCTCCTTTCGATGGGTCATCTTTCGATGATTAGGTTTTCGTTGCACCCCTTTTACCATATTGTGTTAAATACTTTAGGACTTACGCCGATACAAGTCAACCTAAACTTTTTTAGAGTTGTGTCTTGCACAACCCTAAAACAATTTGGAAGAAGAGTGGGAGGTCATGGCATAGTGGAAAGTCCTTATAGCCAGTGATAGGGTCATGATTTATCCTAGGAAGGGTTGACTAAGGACAATAATAAGATAGAATTTTGGCAGGGAAATAACTGTATTTGCACTCCATTTGTTTTTCAATTTTTTTTTTTTAAATATGAAAATGGTACGACTCTCCCCAGGAAGCACTTTCACGCTCCACAATTGTCTCAAAAATCAAAATGCACTCTTATGCTTCATTTTTGAGGGACAATGATGTCATTTCGTCAAAAAAATCAAATGGAGTGGGAATATCATACCCCTTTCGTGGGTGCACGTGATAAAAAAAAAAAAAAACACTCACTGGGTCAACTTTAAAATTATTGTAATATACAAAGTTAAGAGAAAAATACCCCTCTCTGATATGCATAATGTCCTTGTGTCAGCGACATATATTCATGGTTCAAAGTGCATGCATTTTCTTGTGCTTCAACTTTGGTCACCGCGGACAGGTCGTCTTGTTGCCATGTAATTGTCTGTCTCTCATTTTGTGTAGCTGACATGTAACCATGGAAGTATATCCACAAACTTTATTCGAGTGTTACTACCTCACCTTAGTATCTTCTTCATTAGCTATCTGAGTATCAAATTCTATTGTAATGGTTATTTAAAGAAAATGACAACTACAAGAAACAATAGAGAAGCGCTTAACTAATCAATGACAAATAGTTTGATGCATTTCATAAATCTTTCAAACTATGCCAAACTGGCCAACATTTTATGGTAACATAATTGTTCACTAGAACAGGAGACGCTACATGATCAATAATGAAGAAAAATCACTGGTGCCCATTAAGTGCACTACAACATGGAACAATGACTGGAGGTCTGGACAGAGGGCGTGAACAATGACTACTTGAGGGAAATTGAAATATGGATTATATATATATATATATATATATATATCAGTTCCTAGAGTCCATGGCCATTATGGTGCTTAGGTTCATGGGATTCATGTACTTGGTGTTTCCATTCACGATTGTTCGGACAATGATTCTGTTTGCCCGTTCAGTTGGATGGAAGGCGTCCCAGAACGCGTAAATGTCTCTGTCAGGGCAGAGGTTTGAGGCAATGGTGCAGATTCCAAGTCCATTATAGGGTCCTTGTCCGCAACATGCTATCTTTGATGTAACAAAACCTGTTCCAGATGAGAAAAAGAAGAGCCCTGTAAGCACTCATTTTGCCAAAGAATGTACATGACACACACTTTTCAACATGCATATGTATTCTTGGTGTATATATGTATCTTGTTGAAATATCAAAACTGAAGCATGGTGCTGAACAAACCATAGGCTTGGGGGTTGTTGATGAAGTCATTTTGCATTTCCATCGTATTGACAGCGACAAACACGTCTGAGCCTATATTATCATTGAGGTTTCGAACCATTTTTTCAAGGAGTGGGTTGAAGATATGCGAAGCTTGTTGGGGCTCTCGCGCGCAGCTCCCATCTATACTCCTCGTGGCTAACTGAGACGGGACACAACCCAACGGTCCAGTTCCTGTCACCAGGACCCTCCTAGCTCCCAAGTCGTAGAGCCTCTGCAATCACCCCATATAGTTAGAAAGCTTCTCTGTGTCAAAATTGTGGCTTCAGGCCCTCCTTTGTGTCTGTGTGTGTGTGTGTATATATATATATATATATATATATATATATTAAAACATGGTGTGTCCATACTAATTACAACTTGTGTCTTGCTAGAAATGAACAACTGAGAAGAAATGAAAATTACCATGAGGATTTTCTGGTACTCGGAGATGAGATACCGGCAGAACCCCGGGATAGAGAATTGGAGCCTTCTTGCCGTGACTGGCAACAAGAAGTAGTTGTTAACGAAGTCATTGCCACCTAGTGTGATCAGGACGAGGGCACCGTTCACTAGCCGCTGCACCTGCTCTGGCCCGACCAGTGCGCTCACCCGTACCTGATACAGTTGGAAGAGCTGCATTTGCTGGGAGATTCTTATAATGTTCGCCTAACCACAAAACAAGAAAGAAACAAAGACATTACCTCATTGTAATTTCACTGTAAATATAGAATTTTGATTGAATCAGTGTTGTAGTGAAGCTCAAATGGAGATATATATATATATATATGTGTGTGTGTGTGTGTTTATTATAGCTAAAGCTTAACAGCATGAGAACTGTTGTGTCCCTTGGCAGTTGATATTGGCAACAACAGTCTCTCCAACAAATGAGCATTATATAGACAATGAAACCAACAAAACAGGGCTAGGTCTCTTTCACAAGTAAAGCTTCTTTATGAAAACTTGTATACATATATAGTGGGTAAGCATGTTTAAACTTAACAAAAAGCAAAAAAATCCCTCTCTTATTGAAAATTTTTAGATACCAATTCTGTGTTTCCAAACATACATATAGAGTTTTGTGATAGAGACAATTGATATGCACATGAACATGTAAAAGATTCATGATTCTGAATGGATAGCAAGATAATTGAGAAAACAATTAACTCTGCTGTTATTGATTATACACTTTCTCTGTGAGACTCTTCTCTCTCTTTCAAAGGGCAAATCTGGTTGCATTTTGAAACAGAAATACTTGAACATTTAACTCCATTAAGAACCAGTGTCTAAATTACCCTTTTTAGTTCAAAGAACCCCTTGGCTAACACACCATTTCAATTAAACCCAACTTCAAGAGAAAGAAAAATATAATATTGAAATACAAATGGGTCTGTAAATTTAAATGAAATAATTGCCAAAATAAAAATTAGAAAGAAAGTTATAGAGAAACAAAAAACCTGAAAAAAAAAATTGTCCAGATTGATGATTTGGGATTACGAGGAACCAATCAGAAGTGTGATTTTCAGAAAACAATTAGGGGTTACAAGTAACAGACACGTGGCATAGTTCTTGGATGGTAGCTTCCCTTTTATTAATGGTTTTTTTATTTTATTTTATATATTTCACTAAATATTGAGTAATTATTTTTGGTTGATTAAATTTTGTTAAAAACAAAGGTTATTTTGGTAATTTTATACTTCAAGAAAGGGTTATTTGCTAGCATATACTTAAAAAATTAATAGTTCAAGGGTCACCATTTTTGACTTTTTCATGGATACGTCATACTTTTATATATATATATATATATATATGCGTAGCCATTAAGGCACTAGTGGGTACATTAGTACTCACTTAACTCTATAATTTTTTTTTTATATATATAGTAAATGTAATTTTTTGGGGTTTAGAATTGTAATGACCTATTAAATCTTGAGTGATGTACCAACTTAATTTTATAAAAAATAAATTATAGTCCGAACTTTTGCGTTCGTACCCACTTATACAAATTTTTGACTACGCTATATATATATACACTAATGATCTCTAGCAAAAAATTCATTCACATTAATACCGTAACCGTTAAATGTAATTAATATAAAATAGATAATTATCAAAATAAATTTAACAATCACATCCAACACTAAACTTAGTGTGAATAAATTTTTTGTTCAGAGCAAAAATTATTTCTGTATATATATATATATATATATATTGGCTCACTTGACAAAATCCAAACAACTTGAAATGAAAGAAACTGCGGGTAACATCTGCTTCCTGATAGAAGTCAAAAATGGTTACTTTGAACGTGAAGATAAATACTAGATATATGTATCTCTCTCTCTCTCACACACACACACACATATACAGCAGTTGAAGATCACGTGCCAAGCCATATGATATTTCTTTTTTCAACCTAGCGTCCTTAACAGTGGAAGCCCTTAGAGAAACAGAACTACCCATTACATCCCATACAGGTGCAGGCGCACAAAAAATTCGCGAATCCGATTCGATTCGATTCGGATGAATCTAATCCGATCCGTTAGCTAATGAATTGGTGGCGGATTAAAAAATTAAAATTCGTTAGCCACGAATCGGATTACGAATTGGAGGGTCAGAAATCCGATCCCATCCGTGGCAATATATTTATATATATAATTAGTAATTATATGTATAATAATATAATATGCTACATACTTACATGGGTAAACCTAAAAATTCAATATATATTATATTTGTTTATTTAACAATTGTGTTCATTTAAAAAGTGTTGTGTTTGTTGATCAATTTTTTTTGAAATTTTTGAAGTAGAAAAAAAAAATCAAATAGGAGTACTAGGCTAATCCGTCAATCCGATCCAATCCAATCCGTTCAATCACGGATCGGATTGATGAATTGCCACGGATCGGATCGGATTAGATTTTCTCTAATCCGCGGATCGAATTAGGATTATGCGATCCGATCCGTGGTCACCCCTACATACAGGTGCACATAAAATGACCATATATACAAACAAATATGCACACATACACACACAGGCTGGTTCTACTTACAAACTGAATCCCAGTGTCATTTAGGATTCCAATTCCAGCTGAAGCAAAGTTGGCACCAACAAGTAGTCTTTGTCCGGTTAGTGCAGGGTTCAAGTATGGCAATGTGGGCTCCGACCCGATATGCTCACCTGGGTAACAAACATTATGTTGTTTAGTGTATCAAAACGTTACTGTACGAGACTTTAGTCATTCAGAATTTAAAAATATCAAATATACATTATCTTATCTTCGCATGCGATAAAAAATTTCGTCATAGCACATGATGAAAAATGCCCGTGCAACCTCGAAAATGAAGGCTATGAATAATGGGAAACTTACTGATGAGGTCAGGGATGTTTAGGCCATTTGAGAAGCGGCCGGTGGGGATGTGGTTTGGGTAGTCGATGCCGTAGGGGGGCCTGTCAGCTCGTGCAGAGGTCACTAAGAAGTTGTTGTTGCCATTGTCGACGAGTGAATCACCGAACACGAAGAAAGCCCGAGACTCGGCTTGTGGTGCAACTGTGCCCACAAACACTAGTAGGGCAAAAGCAAAGATAGTAACAAGAAATGGACTAGACATGGGGACTAAAATAATGTAGACACTCTTTGGGATTGGGACCTCTCTTTCTATCTCACTAACAGCTATATATATATATATAGCTTGAGTTTTGATTGGGGAATGGAAATTGGAATGGTTATATATATAGAGAGAGAGAGAGCTTTTGTGTGTATATATATATATATATAGATATATAAGTGAACTTGGTGGTTGTTACCCTAATAAATGACCTCTCTTCACTGGCATGAAGAGAAGGCTTGGGGGGGGGGGGGGGAGAAATAAGCAAGCTAGACTGCAATATTTAGTTCAAGAACAGTGAGTTGAAATAGTATGAGGAGAAAGTAACTTGGGGAATGGGGGATTTACTAGCATGGCTTTGTTTCAAACATAGCTTCAGGATATTAACTGGCATAGAGCCCACAGAAGAAGAAAAGTCAAACCTTTCTCTGCAAAGAAATACTATGTCTTCTGTACTGATATATCTAGGAAAAATATATATAATTCAATGTAATGATGTACTGATATATTTAGGGAAGAACATTCAATGTAATGGTTACACCATGTCATGATATAGATGTAACATATCAATTTAATCTCCTTACCCAAAAAAAAAAAAATTAATATGCTAACCAACATATGTTTGAAGTGAGGGAAAGAAGAAAAAAATGAGTGACACTCACCTCTCTCATGTAAATAAGTTAAATAATAGAGTTTTTCATGTATTTTCAAAAATAACACTGGCATGCTCTATTAGTAGGTTTTTGTAATACTAACCTTCCCTATCAGCTTATCATATACAAAAATTACCTGAAAATTCTAAAAATAACCTTAAAATTTTTAGATAATAATTTTTTTTAAAGGACCTTTACATGGGGTATACCCCTTTTACATGAGTATAATTGTCAAAAAAATTGTACGAGAGATGTAAAAACACAAACGATGTCTCTGTCCACAGAAGGTGAAAACACAAAGAATGTCTCTATTATTTAGTCTATTTACATGAGATGAGTATATATATATATATATATATATATATATATATTTGACAACAAAAAAAAAATCTTTCAATTTGTTTAGAATTGATATCTTTTTTTTCAAATTTTTTAAGATGCCATCAACCCACCCCAAACCCGAGAGAGAGCAATTTTTTTGGACAGATTTTGGACAGGGACACACTGTCCAAAACCACCCGTTGCCATTGGACAGAAGACAAAGCATGCACAAAGTGAGCAACATTGTTTAGTTAAGTGGCACATTTGTTTTCTTTTCTTTTTTATTCATACGAAGTAGAAGTGGTGTTTTTGTTGTACTATGATTCATTCCAAAATAGAAACATGTTTAACAACTTAAATTTGTTGCATAATACAGTATTTCAAAGTAAAAAATAAATAAATAAATGCTTGGAAGAGTGTAAAAAAAATGTACAAAATTTACATTATATTAGATTTTTAAAATAATTCCCTTTACAATTGCTTCGCTACATATAGCAGCAAACACAAGTGAAAATTACTTTTTTCCCTTTTCAATTTGGATTTTTTTTTCTAAAACGTATGTCATACTGTGCAAAACATAACCAAAAATAATTTGCTATATGAACACAAAAACATATAGGAGGGACGAATATTTCACGGCCATCCCATGCATTCAAAGCAATTTTGGATTCGGAATACCTATTACTGCTCGAACACAACAAACATTACGAAACATGTTTTTATCATTTGTTTGATCGAATTGTTTCCATTTTTCACCAAAGTTACAACAAAAACACAAAACATTTTTACAAACATTACTAAACATGTTTTTATCACTTGTTTGATAGAGATATTTTCGTTTTTCTCCAAAGTTACAACAAAAACACAAAACATTTTTACAGAGAAGTGAATAACCGAATGGGAGAATTGAACAACTCCCTATTCATTATACAATGCATGTGAGACCCAAATATAGATTCCACTTTCACCATTCAATGAATAAGGAGTCATTCGACTCTCTGATTCGATTAATACTTTCATTGTATTAATCATTTTCATTTATTATTTTGCCAATGTTAAAAAATAGTAAGTCCTTGTTGACAGTGCTTACTTGTATCACTGGCCTATGCAGTCAAATATGGTATGAAGTGTGCACTTAGTCGGTTTTATGGTGAACTAATAATTTAATATATATATATATATATACACACACAGACACACATACATATAGAACATCAAAAATATAATATCTAAATTTGAGGGGTTCTACTTGTCATGGTATATAAATTCAAAAAGAGGAGTACAGAGATCGTTGATGAAAGGGGAAGAGGGCATGTCGGCGAGCAGTGAATCAAGTAGTGAGTCCTACACTAGTTCTAGCTCTGGGGATGAGGGTAGTGTAAAGATCGTGGATGAAGTGGTGAGGGATAGGAATGTGGAGGTGGGTGAGGGAATTGTTAGGGTACAGGTCTCCACTGGGGAGGGTGGTACGTCTGGGGAGACTAGTTATGAGGATGTAGGGCTGGCTAGGGTTTTGGGGCCTAAGGACCCTGACACTTTTGACTTTGAAGGTAGGGTATCTGGGCTCGACCTGGAGAGATTGTGAAAGGATAGGAACATATATCCCTGCAGACATATCACTAAAGGCTTATCACGTTCGGTTGAACTTTTGTTCAGGTAAGGGGGTGAAAAAGGATGAACTACTCCTTTCGGTGGGTCGTCTTCCGGTGCTTAAGTTTCTGTCGCACCCTTTTTACCATATTGTGTTAAATACCTTAGGACTTACGCCGTTACAAGTCAACCCAAATTTTTTTAGGGTTGTGTCTTGCACAACCCTAAAACAATTTGGAAGAAGAGTGGGAGGTCATGGCATAGTGGAAAGTCCTTATACCCAGTGATAGGGTCATGATTTATCCTAGGAAGGGCTGACTAAAGACAACAATAAGATAGAATTTTGGCAGGGAAATAACTGTATTTGCAATCCATTTGTTTTTCAAATTTTTTTTTTAAATATGAAAATGGTACGACTCTCCCCAGGAAGCACTCTCAGGCTCCACAATTGTCTCAAAAAATCAAAATGCACTCTTATGCTTCATTTTTGAGGGACAATGATGTCATTTCTTCAAAAAAATCAAATGGAGTGGGAATATCATACCCCTTTCGTGGGTGCACGTGATAAAAAAAAAAAAAAAAAAAAGCACTCACTTGGTCAACTTTAAAATTATTGTAATATATAAATTTAAGAGAAAAATACCCCTTCCTGATATGCATAATGTCCTTGTTTCAGCGATATGTATTCATGGTTCAAAGTGCATGCATTTTCTTGTGCTTCAACTTTGGTCACCGCGGACAGGTCGTCTCATTGCCATGTAATTGTCTATCTCATTTTGTGTAGCCGACATGTAACCATGGAAGTATATGCCATTTCTTATGGAAGTGCGCACAAACTTTATTCAAGTGTTACTACCTCACCTTAGTATCTTCATTAGCTATCTGAGTATCAAATTCTATTGTAATGGTTATTTAAAGAAAATGACAACTACAAGAAACAATAGAGAAGCGCTTAACTAATCAATGACAAATAGTTTGATGCATTTCATAAATCTTTCAAACTATGCCAAACTGGCCAACATTTTATGGTAACATAATTGTTCACTAGAACAGGAGACGCTACATGATCAATAATGAAAAATCACTGGTGCCCATTAAGTGCACTACAACATGGAACAATGACTGGAGGTCTGGACAGAGGGCGTGAACAATGACTACTTGAGGGAAATTGAAATATGGATTATATATATATATCAGTTCCTAGAGTCTATGGCCATTATGGTGCTTAGGTTCATGGGATTCATGTACTTGGTATTTCCATTCACGATTGTTCGGACAATGATTCTGTTTGCCCGTTCAGTTGGATGGTAGGCGTCCCAGAACGCGTAAATGTCTCTGTCAGGGCAGAGATTTGAGGCAATGGTGCAGAGTCCAAGTCCATTGTAGGGTCCTTGTCCGCAACATGCTATCTTTGATGTAACAAAACCTGTTCCAGCCGAGAAAAAGAAGAGCCCTGTAAGCACTCATTTTGCCAAAGAATGTATATGACACACACACACTTTTCAACTTGCATATGTATTCTTGGTGTATATATGTATCTTGTTGAAATATCAAAACTGAAGCATGGTGCTGAACAAACCATAGGCTTGGGGGTTGTAGATGAAGCCATTTTGCATTTCATTCGTATTAACAGCGACAAACACGTCTGAGCCTATATTATCATTGAGTTTTCGAACCATTTTTTCAAGGAGTGGGTTGAAGATATGCGAAGCTTGTTGGGGCTCTCGTGCGCAGCTCCCATCTATGCTCCTTATGGCTAACTGAGACGGGACACAACCCAACGGTCCAGTTCCTGTCACCAGGACCCTCCTAGCTCCCAAGTCGTAGAGCCTCTGCAATCACCCCATACAGTTAGAAAGCTTAATTCTGTGTGTCAAAATTGTGGCTTCAGGCCCTCCTTTGTGTGTGTGTGTATATATATATATATATATATTAAAACATGGTGTGTCCATACTAATTACAACTTGTGTCTTGCTAGAAATGAACAACTGAGAAGAAATGAAAATTACCATGAGGATTTTCTGGTACTCGGAGATGAGATACCGGCAGAACCCCGGGATAGAGAATTGGAGCCTTCTTGCCGTGACTGGCAACAAGAAGTAGTTGTTAACGAAGTCATTGCCACCTAGTGTGATCAGGACGAGAGCACCCCTCACTAGCCGCTGCGCCTGCTCTGGCCCGACCAGCGCGCTCACCCGTGCCTGATACAGTTGGAAGAGCTGCATTTGGTGGGAGATTCTTATAATGTTCGCCTAACCACAAAACAAGAAAGAAACAAAGACATTACCTCACTGTAATTCAACTGTAAATATAGAATTTTGATTGAATCAGTGTTGTAGTGAAGCTCAAATGGAGATATATGTGTGTGTGTGTATTATAGCTAAAGCTTAACAGCATGAGAACTGTTATGTCCCTTGGCAGTTGATATTGGCAACAACAGTCTCTCCAACAAAGGAGCATTATATAGACAATGAAACCAACAAAACAGGGCAGGTCTCTTTCACAAGTAAAGCTTCTTTATGAAAACTTGTATACATATATAGTGGGTAAGCATGTTCAAACTTAACAAAATGCAAAAAAATCCCTCTCTTAAACAATTTTTTATTATTTATAGAAAAGCCATGAATTTCCTCCACAATTTGAACTAAATTTCCGCCCATTCGAATCTTTAGATACCGATTCGGTGTTTCCAAACATAGATATAGAGTTTTGTGGGGGATAATAGAGACAATTGATATGGACATTAACATGTAAAAGATTCATGATTCTGAATGGCTAGCAAGATAATTGAGAGAGTAATTAACTCTGCTGTTGTTGATTATACACTTTCTCTGTAAGACTCCTCTCTCTTTCAAAGGGCAACTCTGTAAGACTCTTCTCTCTCTTTCAAAGGGCAAATCTGGTTGCATATTGAAACAGAAATACTTGAGCATTTAACTCCATTAAGAACCAGTGTCTAAATTACCCTTTTTAGTTCAAAGAACCCCTTGGCTAACGCACCATTTCATTTAAACCCAACTTCAAGAGAAAGAAAAATATAATATTGAAATACAAATGGGTCTGTAAATTTAGATGAAATAATTGCCAAAATAAAAAATAGAAAGAAAGCTATAGAGAAACAAAAAACCTGAAAAAAAAATGTCCAGATTGATGATTTGGGATTATGAGGAACCAATCAGAAGTGTGATTTTCAGAAAATAATTAGGGGTTACAAGTAACAGACACGTGGCATAGTTATTGGATGGTATTTTTAATTTTATTTTATATATTTCACTAAATATTGAGTAATTATTTTTGGTTGTTTAAATTTTGCTAAAAACAAAGGTTATTTTGGTAATTTTATACTTCAAGAAAGGGTTATTTGCTAGGATATACTTAAAAAATTAATAGTTCTAGGGTAACCATTTTTGACTTTGTCATGGATACGTCATACTTGTGTGTGTGTGTGTGTATATATATATATAGTGGCTCACTTGACAAAATCCAAACAACTTAAAATGAAAGAAGCTGCAGGTAACATCTGCTTCCTGATAGAAGTCAAAAATGGTTACTTTGAACGTGAAGATAGATACTAGATATATGTATCTCTCTCTCTCTCTCTCTCTCTCACACACACACACACATATAGCAGTTGAAGATCACGTGCCAAGCCATATGATATTTCTTTTTTCAACCTAGTGTCCTTAACAGTGAAAGCCCTTCGAGAAACAGAACTACCCATTACATGCATATAGGTGCACATAAAATGACCATACATACAAACAAAAATGCACACATACACACACAGGCTGGATCTACTTACAAACTGAATCCCAGTGTCATTTAGGATTCCAATTCCAGCTGAAGCAAAGTTGGCACCAACAAGTAGTCTTTCTCCATTGAGCGCAGGGTTCAAGTATGGCAATGTGGGCTCCGACCCGATATGCTCACCTGGGTAACAAACATTATGTTGTTCAGTGTATCAAAACTTTACTGTACGAGACTTTAGTCATTCAGAATTTAAAAATGATCAAATATACTCCGCATGCAACAGAAATTTTCGTCATACCACAGGATGAAAAATGCATGTGCAACCTCGAAAACGAAGGCTATGAATAATGGAAAACTTACTGATGAGGTCAGGGATGTTTAGGCCATTTGAGAAGCGGCCGGTGGGGATGTGGTTTGGGTAGTCGATGCCGTAGGGGGGCCTGTCAGCTCGTGCAGAGGTCGCTAAGAAGTTGTTGTTGCCATTGTCGACGAGTGAATCACCGAACACGAAGAAAGCCCGAGCCTCGGCTTGTGGTGCAACTGTGCCCACAAACACTAGTAGGGCAAAAGCAAAGATAGTAACAAGAAATGAACTAGACATGGGGACTAAAATAATGTAGACACTCTTTGGGATTGGGACCTCTCTTTCTATCTCACTAACAGCTATATATATAGCTTGAGTTTTGATTGGGGAATGGAAATTGGAATGGATATATATATATAGAGAGAGAGAGAGAGAGAGCTTTTGTGTATATATATATAAGTGAACTTGGTGGTTGTTACCCTAATAAATGACCTCTCTTCACTGGCATGAAGAGAAGGCTTGTGGGGGGGGGGGGGGGGGGGGGGGGGGGGGGGGGGCGGGTGGGCAAATAAGCAAGCTAGACTGCAATATTTAGTTCAAGAACAGTGAGTTGAAATGGTATGAGGAGAAAGTAACTTGGGGAATTTGGGGGATTTACTAGCATGGCTTTGTTTCAAACATAGCTTCAGGATATTAACTGGCATAGAGCCCACAGTAGAAGAAAAGTCAAACCTTTCTCTGCAAAGAAATACTATGTCTTCTGTACTGATATATCTAGGAAAAATATATATCATTCAATGTAATGATGTACTGATATATTTAGGGAAGATCACTCAATGTAATGGTGACACCATGTCATGATATAGATGTAACATATTAATTTAATCTCCTTACCCAAAAAAAATATATATTAATATGCTAACCTACATATGTTTGAGTTGAGGGAAAGAAGAAAAAAAATGAGAAACACTCACCTCTCATGTAAATAGGTTAAATAATAGAGGCATCCTTATTCTTAGGATTGTGTAATACTAATCTTCCTATCCGCTTATCATATACAAAAATTACTTGAAAATTCTATAAAAATCTTATAATTTTTACATAATCATTTTTTTTTCCTGAGACCTTTACATGGGGTATATCCTTTGTAATCATGTAATTTTACTTCTTTAATCTATTCTAATTTTACTTATAAAAAAAATATTAATTAATTTTTTTTTTCAAGAGTATAATTGTCAAAAAATTGTGTAGGGAGGTGAAAACACAAACAATGTCTCTGCTATTTATAGAGTAGATGAAAATACAAAGGATGTCTCTATTAGCCTATTTACAGAGTAGATGAAAATACAAAGGATGTCTTTATTATTTAGTCTATTTACAGTGAAGGTGAGTCTATTAAAATATATATATATATATATATATATATATATATTTGACAAAAAATATATATTTCAATTTGTTTAGAATTGATATCTTTTTTTTCAACTCACCC
This sequence comes from Cornus controversa, assembly GCA_026545225.1. Classification (NCBI taxonomy): domain Eukaryota; kingdom Viridiplantae; phylum Streptophyta; class Magnoliopsida; order Cornales; family Cornaceae; genus Cornus; species Cornus controversa. The sequence continues at coordinate 43,456,329 of CM048847.1, read as the reverse complement.
CAAACCCGAGAGAAAGCAATTTTCTTGGACAGATTTTGGATAGGGACACACTGTCCAAAACCACCCGTTGCCATTGGACAGAAGACAAAGCATGCACAAAGTGAGCAGCATTGTTTAGTTAAGTGGCACATTTGTTTTCTTTTCTTTTTTATTCATATGAAGTAGAAGTGGTGTTTTTGTTGTACTATGATCCATTCCAAAATAGAAACATGTTTGACAACTTAAATTTGTTGCATAATACAGTATTTAAAAGTAATAAATAAATAAATAAATGCTTGGAAGAGTGTAAAAAAAAAGTACAAAATTTACATTATATTAGATTTTTAAAATAATTCCCTTTACAATTGCTTCGCTACATATAGCAGCAAACACAAGTGAAAATTACTTTTTTTCCCTTTTCAATTTGGATTTTTTTTCTAAAACATATGTCATACTGTGCAAAACATAACCAAAAATAATTTGCTATATGAACACAAAAACATATAGGAGGGACGAATATTTCACGGCCATCCCATGCATTCAAAGCAATTTTGGATTCGGAATACCTATTACTGCTCGAACACAACAAACATTACTAAACATGTTTTTATCATTTGTTTGATCGAATTGTTTCCATTTTTCACCAAAGTTAAAACAAAAACACAAAACATTTTTACAAACATTACTAAACATGTTTTTATCACTTGTTTGATAGAGATATTTTCGTTTTTCACCAAAGTTACAACAAAAACACAAAACATTTTTACAGAGAAGTGAATAACCGAATGGGAGAATTGAACAACTCCCTATTCATTATACAATGCATGTGAGACCCAAATATAGATTCCACTTTCACCCTTCAATGAATAAGGAGTCATTCGACTCTCTGATTCGATTAATACTTTCATTGTATTAATCATTTTCCTTTATTATTTTGCCAATGTTAAAAGATAGTAAGTCCTTGTTGACAGTGCTGACTTGTATCACTGGCCTATACAGTCAAATATGGTATGAAGTGTGCACTTAGTCGGTTTTATGGCGAACTAATAATTTAATATATATATATATACACACACAGACACACATACATATAGAACATCAAAAATATAATATCTAAATTCGAGGGGTTCTACTTGTCATGGTATATAAATTCAAAAAGAGGAGTTCTCATTATTTTTTTGAAACTTCAATATTGTGTGTCTAAATTTTCAACTAACAATGTGTGTTTATCATCTCCCCACCTTAGATAGGAGTGCTTTAGATTACCTCAACACCCAAAATATTTGTACACTCTGCAGGACATCTACTGAATCGATATACCACTTGTTTTTCAAATGTTCGTTTTCAAGTCCAATTTGGACATTTATGCAAATACAATGTGGGTTCCACATTGGAGATGTGAATTGGGATTCTTTAATTGCATGGGCAAGTCACCATTGGAAAGCAAAAAATTGTAGCAATTCCATTCGGAAATTGGCTTTTTCAGCATCAGTTTATATCATTTGGAATGAGCGAAATAGAAGAGTTATTGGAAAAAAGAGTCGGCCACAAAGCTCAATTCGTGATCAAATATACAATTGTATTAGAGAGCGACTACTTCCCCTCTCTTTGAAGGTCTCTCCAACAACAATTTACGCACAAAGAGTCTGGGATCTTCCAGAGTCCTTTCTTCGTCCACCTCCTCGTCCGCCCGATTAATTCAAGATTTATAATCCCTCAATTTATGGAGGATTGATGTTTCAAGTGACAACCGGATGTTTTGATATTGGGTATAACCATTTGGGTTTGTTTTGGTTCTTTGATAATTTGTTATCAATTCTTGTTTAAAAGTCTTATACTTATGTTTTCCATTACATGGGCTCTTGTAAATTACAAACACATCAATATATATTTGCTTTATCTTTCGAAGAAAAAAAAAAATGATGAAGCTAGCTAGTTCTGAATTTGGAAGGTGTTTGCCAAAGGTAACATGCTTTCTATATACTATATTAGATATAGATATATGTCTTTCAACTTTTAAATGTGATAAAGTGGCCTGGGTCAATTCAATTAACAGAAATCTCCAGCCATCACAACCACTTTATTTGACAAAGTACTTGATTTAATTAGGGACAGAAACTTGTAGCTTTCATGCTTATATGCCAAACACCCACTACATCTAACCAAAAAAGGCAAAAAAAAAAACATATTATTTAAAATTCTAATTTCAGCTTAGATCAAAATTTGCAATACACTCATTCCAAATACTACAAGTAATGAAAAAAATAATGTAAGACGATATTAAATCAAACCGAATAAAGTATTCTTCTAAATTGAAGCATCTGTATTGTATTCTGTAGTTATGTTCGACTGTTGGATGAGGTGGACTCAATTATGGAACCGAAATTATCCACCAATATTCTATCGTACTCATCAAGCAATACATGAACGACTATCACTGACATTTCTCATTAAAATAGAGACGATGTGAGGCATTAATGCTGAGATGACACCAAAAAAAAAAGTGTTGAACCTAATTCACTATTTTATTTATCTTGATTCTGAGCAATGCTACACGTCATGAAAATATTTCATGAATTTTTATCTTGAATGATGTGGCAATTAAATGGTAAGTTAATATTGGTGGGATTTCCCCCACACACAGAATCCCAATGGTATTATCACCTGCCACATCATTCATAATGGCAATTCATGATAAAATTTTATGACGTTTAGCATTTCCCTTAAATTGTGTTGTAGTTGGCAACAGCGTGATTTTAGGTGAACAGTTAATTGATTGATGAAGTTCTAAAATTCTAACCCAAATGCAACTGGTTTATTACGGATAGATTGGAATGAACTATTGTAAAATCAAAATGAAAAATAAAACTGTGGTTATTAGATCTATATGCTTATAGGTTTAAATTCAGGGAAATGATTGCCAGATATGCCATGCGTAAATTTTTTTTTATTATACCCCAATAAAAAATGGTTATTTTATGAATAAATTCAACTTTTACTCCAAAAACTTTAGTCCAAAAACATAACTAGTATTTTTCAAAACTCAGAGAAATTTTAACTTGAACCATTTTACCCTCACTTTTGAAATCCGGTGTTGTGAAATATAGGTGTTTATACCACAATAATTAAGGGCCCGTTTGGCAACCGTTTATGTTTAGTGTTTATTGTTTAAGTGTTTACATAAACAGTGTTTATGTTACTATTTTGTTTATTCATAAACATGAGTGTTGTTTGATAACGAAAAAACGTTTAACTTATTTTAAAAATCAAAAACAGAAAAATGTGTTTGTTAACCCTAAACTTTTTTTTTTTATAAAAAAAATCAATACAATAAACTGTATAAAAAGTCAAATTTATGCTACAACAAATCTATATAGCAATAATAGAGCAAAAAATATGCATAAAAAAGAAATAAATAATATTGGGTTACATATATATCTACACACTGCAAATGATACTGTAAATCTAAAATGACCCACAACACAGATGGCCCTAACAAATAAGGGATGCACACGATTCGGTTCTTTTCAGTTATTGGGAGAACAGGAACTAGAACCGTTCCCAACAGTTCTTTAATTTTGAAACCGGAATAAATAAGTTCGATTCAATTCGGTTATTATAGGAGTTGTATTTAACCTTATAATAGTTATAATAACTTCATTGTTTAAAATTTTTAACATAACAAAATGTTATTATAAATATATATATATATAGTTATATATATATATATATATTTATAAAACTCTTATAATGATTTTCTATTTTATATATATATATATATAACTCTATATATATTCAACGGTTTCAGTTCCTGTTCCAAGGCTTGGAACCGGAATCATAGTGAACGGTTCCTAAAATTTAGAGCCGGAACCGGAACCGTAATGAACGGCTCGGTTTGGTCCAATTTGTATGGACTGAGAAGAGGAATTTGGAGGGCATACTCTTTCTCTTGAACTTCTTATGCTACTAATTTCTTTTTTATTTTTTTGATTTATATTTTTCTTTCAACATTGAAAATGAATAAATAATATGAGTACAAAATACCATTCTTGTTTCTTTGATAAGGAGATGATTGAGACTTCTTTGTTTTTTTCCATCAAATAAGGTTTTTTTTTTTTTTAGCATTGGTGTCCTTAAGTAACTATCTCTTTAATTCTGTCCACACTTGATAATTCTAATATTTTTATCGTTGTATCAAACAATAGCCTTATATATATATTTTTTTCATTTTCTCACTTTTAGTATTAATTTTTAATTAAAATAATATAATCATCATTTTAGATAAAAAAGAAAAAAAAAGTTTTTTTTATAATAAACATAAACAATAAACATCATTTTGGTGTTTATGATTTGAAGGCTTATGAACAGTGTTGTTTTAAAAGCGTTTTGACAATTTATAAACAGAACAAAAATTATCAAACATGTTTATCATAAAAATTTGTTTTTATAAACAATAAATAGTAAACATAAACGGTTACCAAACGGGCCCTAAGTGACTTCTAATAGAAGACTCTCGCGCAGGGAGGTTGGAACCGTAGGCGGTCGTCCAAGATCAATCCAATAGAAGGCCCCCAAAAATTTTATTTTCCTTGTATTATTAGACATTCTAAATTTTTTATTTTCGGATATTATTAGACTTTCTAAAATTTTTATTTCTTTCTTACACTCAACCAATAGTAAAGATTTAATAGTGGACAAAAAGAATTTAATTCATTCTAAAACTCTTAATTTCTATCCTAATCTCACGAGCTCCCTCTTTTTCACTCTCTCCTCATTCACCCTTTTTTTTCTCCTCGTTCCGTATTGAATATATACTTAAGCATGAATACGTATACGGGACACGAGTACGACACAATACGGGTACGACGATACGACAAATCTCTAAAAATAGGATACGGGTACGGGCAAGATACAATAATATAAAGATAATAAATTATATTTTTATATATGCGAAAAAATTAGTTATTAACATTTCTTTATAATATATTATCATTAACAAACAAAATAAGAGTTAAGAGTCATTGTATAATTAGTATAGATAAATTTTTTACTAAATCATGATATGTATCTCAACACTTCTATTTTAAATGAATTGTAAAATTTTTTTAACAATTATAATATGATATTATTGTTCAAAAAACTACATTTTCATATTCAAAACTTGTTAAAAATGTATTTTGAAATATTTGAGAAGTATCATATGCATGTTAGAAATAAAAATATATATATTTTAAAATTATGAATACTTGTAGGAAGTATCATACAAGTATCCGAAGAGTATCGGTATCGGATACGAACACGATACGAATACATTACTCTTGTAGAAGTATCCGTACTTCCTAGCTCATTACAATATTTTTTTTTATCTTTCAGTCATAATCTCGTTACACATTCTCCATCTCCCTCCTATCTCATTACAATCTCACTATCTCACTCCATCTATTTCACTTTTTTTGGGACTCATCAAGGATTTGAAGGTAGCAATTTTTTACTTGGGTGCCATAAAATTATTGGAAGCTAAATAATTGAAGAATTTGTTGGAGCATTGGACCTAATTTTTTTAACATCGGGTTCTATTGTTCTTTTAATTTAAATTATTTTATAGTATTATTATTTTTTATTGTCATAAAATTTTCTATTTTGTTCGTGATTACTGTTATTTATATTATTGAATATGTCTACAAGAAAATGTGAATCAGGGTATGAAAAACTTAAAAGGAAGAGAAGGATTGATAAAACAATTCAATCTCGAAAATGAGCTCTTGATAAATTTGTTACAATTAATAATCAAATAACAAAATATTTAGGTGAAAATTCAACAATTGAACAACCAAGTCATTTAAAATATTTAGAAGATTATACAATAATGAAAGAAAAATATATTAGTGACGTGAGTTATAATGATAATCAAATTTGTGATAAGAAAATTCTTTATGAAGAATATCAAAAAAATTGAAAGAAAGTGAAACAAGTACGAAAAATGATGGTTTTTGATTAAAATCATGTTCTGTATTCACAAATATTTATGATCCTGGACAATGAAAAAATATTGATACAAAATGAAGAGATTTATTACTAGAAAATGGTCCAATTAGATATAATGATTTCAATTTTTCTAAAGAACTTTGGGTATTTTTTTGCTACATATTACGTTCGAAAATTATTAAAGGGAGAGAAGCATGATAGAAAATAGCTTGTGTATTTAAAAGATTTAGATAGAGTATTTTGCATCTCAAAAAAACAAGAAGAGTGATTTTTAAATAAATATTATTAATTATTATTTAATATTGATGTATTACATATTAAAAGGTAACTTTTATATTTTTCACCTAAGGTCTCAAATTACGTTGAGTCGCCACTCGCTGCCAATTATTAGTGGAAGACTGATATGGAGACGATAATTCAATTACAGAGTGTCACATATATGGCTTCATTTGAGGAAGCCATTTGGTAAAAATAACTAACGTGAAAGATTTCTAAGAAGGCAGTTCTGGCTGGAAGATATTTGTGGACACATAGCGGATTTCTTGGGATGGAAATTTTGGCTAAATGGCAACCGCTAAGAAATGGGACATGCAGCAAAAGTGAATTTTTAGTTAAAAAGTTTGTAAGATCTTATTTAGTTAAAATAATAAATTTCTCTTTTTTCAATCATTCATAAATGTAAGAATGATATATTTTTTCCAAAGTGAAATCAAAGTATTCAAATTTTTTTTAAAATAATTTTTTAGAAAATTGAAACAAGTGATCAAAGAAAATTAAAGTTTTAACAATATTTTTTTTTACCACTTCTTTTTTTACATGTAACTTTCGTTTCCTCTTCTCGTGTATTTTCTTTCTCATATTAAATTTCCATCTATATTTATTTCAGTTGCATTTTTTTTTGGATTATATTTTTCTCAATAAATATAATAAGAATAATATTATAAATAAATGATACTACAATTGATTTATAAATTTTTAAAATTTTAATTATACCGTTCTAATTTGACCTCCCAAGACAAATTTTTGGCTCCACCCTGCAGCCAAGAAAAGTTAAACAAAATAGTTGTTTAACCTAAACATTGGCATTCACAGAGTGCCTGCTACTTGAATTTACATTTTCACACATGTCAACTTACACTTTTTCAATTACACCAAGTAAGGAAATGTGTAAAACACAATTTAATAAATTGATATTAAATTTATTTAGTTGCCAAAATGAATTAGAAATTTAGAATATATAGCAGTCAGTATAGCAGTACACTAAAAAGATGTAGCAGAAATAGATATACATTTGTTTTCTGATGTTTGCATGCATAAATGGTAGCTGAGCAACCCATTAATTATATGACTAAACATACTCTTACAATTAAAGATTTCATAGTTCAGACTTCATATACAGAATGCTCTGACATAGTTTGGGGTAAAACTTATATTTTCACTTACAAAGAAAAAAAAAACTACTTATTTATGACTCTATATAGCTTCATAGGTAAGATCCACTATGCTTTATTGAGGTAAAAGGGTTTAGTAATGCACATACATTTACTATATATATGCTATATGCTAAAGATTGTTGCCCCACTTATTGCATACTGTCGGTGTACACCTAAAAAGTGCAAATTCGGTGCACAAGCTTCCCATCATTATAAGATCGGGAGAGAATCAAATGTACGTAATCTTATTTTGCATTCAAATAAACTATCTTTTTCAAACTTGTAACCTCCAAATCAAAATGGAGTAATATATTATTTGAACTTGAACTTGGACCCTAGCTTAGACTTGAATTCATCTCATCATCAGAGCGCATGCCTCTAGTTGATAATTTGGTAACACGTTGTCGTCTGCAATGATTTTAAATTTAATAATTATTAGCAAAACCTTAATAATAGTATTTATGATTCATGTAATATATATTAGTCAAAAATTTTGCATATTTTGACTCTATCATCTGTGCTTAACCATTACACTAAGTTTATATTTGACCACTGTGGTTATATATTTTTCTTCATTTATGATTCTCTTTATATAACTTCAGTCTTCATGGGTAAGTAAAAGGGTTTAGTAATGCACATACATCGACTACATTTACTACAGATATGCTATATTGAAGATTGTTGCATCTATGGTTTCTGTGTGCTCAACCTGCATGTATATATATTTGGAAACAATGCATTGATTTCTTCTGGTACATTGTGTTCCCAATATAATTCACCTACCAGGATTTGAGCTCAAACTTGGACCCTAACTTAGACTCGAACTCAACCCATCATCACAGTCTCACAATTTAACTTTTATAATTAGACTACTTCATCATGAGCTTTTCTTATTTAATCACTGAATTGAAAAATTTATTAAACAATTCATTTCATTGTTCAAATATCTTAAAGAATTGTCTCAACCTAGTAGTTAAATAAAAAGAATTCATGCCTCTTGTCATGAGAAAATTCTCTTGATAGCATTACTCTTATAATTATTAAAGAAAAATATCACCATCATTATCATTAGTTTAATCCCATATGAACAGAATTGGTCAAATGAATTAGAATTCATCAAGAAGATTTGATATAAATTTTACAATCGATTGTCTACCTGATACTACTCCATCTCCTTTTCACATCCGATCTTAGATACCGACAATAAAATAATCTAAGAATCTGAATAAGTATGTATCACGAAAACCCGACTTAGCGGCCAAGAATAAAGGAATGCTCGGACTAGTCAAATCATGTCGTTAATTCATTCATGCGTGTCACTAATTCGATGACATCACAGGATCAAAGGACAAAAAAAAGAGCCGACATGGAAGGATCAAAAAGCAACAACGTTTCGGTGTCACAAACCAGTGATACCTCTGGTAACTATTATATTAAAGAAAAATATAACAATGTATATTGCTTCATGTAATAGTACACGTTATCCCAACTTTTGATATGTTTTGACATTGTCCTCCATGCTTAACCATTACACAGTTTAGATTTGACAATTGCAGTTGATTCAACTGTTTAATAACATTGTTTTCAGCCCTAACAAGTCCAACAAAAACTTAAAATTTTGGACTAATAGACCTCACAGTTAGCCATCCAACGTTAACTCAACCAATTATCATCATAGTTTTTCTCGAGGTGTACTAAGATAGTGATTTACTTATGGAGTGAGCATTAGGTTTTTTGTTAATAAAGTGTGACCAATCTCTAATTTCCTTTATACCCACAAATTATCCATAATATATCACCTTTTAAGCTTTCCATTACAGTTGGCACCTCATTTATGTTGGTGAGAAAAGTCTACTACACGAAGTTCAGTTGCCATGTGATTAACATAAATGGGTGGCTTTTAATGCCTCAAATAGCTTTTAAAGTCGCCAATTAATAATACCAACTACTCTATACAGCAAACTATATAAAACACCATATACAAAAACATATGGAAAATATATGATCATGAAACATCAACTAATATTACGAACAACCACCATAAGGATAAGACGATACGATAAATTTTAAAATTAAGATACAAATATCAAAAAAATATTAATATAAAGATATAAATAAATTAAAATATATATAGTTAAATGTATAAATTATATAATAATTGTTTGCCATGTTAAATATATTGTTACTAACATTTCCCTATAATAAAAATATATGATTATATTGTAGGAATAAATTTTAGACTAGAAATATGTATATATATGTATAAATTTCTTTTTGAAGAAATTTTAAGTTTTTCTTGACAATTATATGTAGTATACTAGAAAAAAATTATATTTAATGTCAATACTGGTTAAATATGTGTAATAAAAATTGAAGCCCATTGCGAAAGGTTTTGATTTATGATAACAGCAATACACAGCTTGTCAATGGATCCCCACCTCCATGCTTTTTTTTATCCTGCCATCAACAACAGAAACTGAACAACAACAGGAAAGTCTCCCTCAATGGCTACAGGCAGCACAGACCAGTCCAGGTCACAAAATTTACAATTCAAAGCCTATTTACTCATAAGGTGGGCAACATAACATGATTACAACTCCAAAGAGCCTAAAACAATGAGAAGTTAACTTGAGCAGCAATTAAGAACTTCACATATTCAAGAACAATGGCAGCAATATCATTTCTGAACTTGAGACGTACTCATAACTGAGCTGCAATCCCCTTCAATGATTACATCACCATAGAAAAGAACAGAGAGACAACTTTAATTAATAAGGTGTCCCTTAAAATCTCTCAAAATCAAACCCCCTCCAGCTTCCTTTCGAATCTTGTTGAAAGAACCATCCACGTTCAATTTTACAAAACCTTCTGAAGTGAAAATTTATATATATATATAGATATATAAAATTTACATTGTTAGTTGTCCTAGAAAGCTTTATGGTTCTGATCACAATTTTTTTCAGAGTACAAATCAAATAGTAGAAATGATGAGAAACAATTATATGTGAGCTGAACCATTAATAGGTTGAGCCTTGAGCGCGCCTTTGGTTTGTCAGTGTACTTGAGGGAGTATCAAATGGTGTCTTGCTCAATCACTCTTTACATTAGCAGGGTCAGTCAGTCCAAGGACTTTTTTATCTTTATTCAGTACAGGAAGTAACTTCATCTGCCTGTGGCCCCTCTTTTACCTATTATTGGTGCCAAATCTAATGCTAGCATAAATGCAGTGGTTGTTGTCCTTCTTTAGGAATGGACTGATCTGACTAGGTCTTTTAATTATTGTATTTTCAGTCGTTATCTGGATAAAATTTATTGCGGCTGGTAGTAGCATTTTCAGGTCTTGTAGTTCAGATGGTGACACATCCTTCCCATCATTGGTGTCACTCTTAGACTTACTCTTGCTCTTGCCAATAATTCAAACCAAATTGGCCAATAATTCAAACCATATTTTCTGTTTCTGATTTGAGATGACTTGGTCATAAAATGATATAATTAAATCTTATCACTTTTATATTAAAACAATACTACTTGGGCTCAAGTCTTCGACTCAAGACTTGTTAAAGTAGAAAGACTTTGGAGTACAAAGACATGAGTATTTTAAGTTTTATAATTTTTTTAAATGAGTGCAGATAATTCTTGTGTTTTGTGCTATATTTTGCACACATTTTTCTTTTGTCATTCTCTTTGTATGACTGCTTTTGCTTTTTTGCACGCACGCTCATTCCGGCTCCTTGTGACTTAAGTGGATACCGTAAGACAATGTCGGCCAAGTTTTCAATCAAAGACTTGGACTTGAAAATAATTATTCTTTATCTCATAGAAGAAATATGAGGTTTTAAGTGCTTTTGAGTGTGCCAGTTAGCCGAGCACTTTTACAAATTTTATTGTGAGTAGGCCATTGAACATTTACTCAGATTACGATCATCTCTCTCTTTCTGGGCCATTGAAGATTTTGTCAGGTTATGACCCTCTCTCTCTCTGTCTCTCTCTAAAATTGAGGTAAAAAAACAGACTGGGTTATCTTTTATGAGAACTTTAAAGGGGAATTCATGCATGCAAAGGCCAACCCATACATTCCCTTTTTCTCATTTGATGTTTTTGCAGAAGGATGGTTCTAACCATGACCCAATATATATATATATATCCCCAATTACTGAATTATACATGCAATGAAACTACGGTAATATTGGATTCATGTCTTGAAATTATTACTAAAGAAAAAACCATTAGAAACACCAACTAATAAGCAACGGATTATATGCTACGAAAGAAAAATTGAATCAAATTTAGAAAATGAATAACTCCTTAGAGTTTGTCATATATTAACCTTCAAGCTGTCTACGCAATTATTATTGATTTTGTCATGTATTTCAGAAGAACAAGGAAAAACACACACACACACACACACACACACACACACATATATATATATATATATATATATATATATATATATCTCAAATATTTCAATACATGTATGTATTTTAATTAAATTTCTCTAACAAATTCTCTTTAATTAACATTGTGTTTTTTTGCGTGTGCAATTAGTACAATGTATAAACTCCAAGGTTCTTAGAAATAATACCACAACAGGATCTTCACCTAGAAAGACAACACTTAATAATAGAGTAAGAAACACAGCAGATCAATGTAAATTCAGTTTCGTAGTAAATTTAATGTTAGGGGATCCACAGCTAGATCCGAATATGTTAAGAATCAGTATACATTATTCATAAATGACACATTATGCATATGTATATATTAACCTCGAGACATATTTGAACTAGTTACGTTTTACCTACCACATTTCTTGACACAAAAGAAATATTGAGATTTCTCATTTTTTCTATTATTTTAACATAGTATCAGAGCCCACATCTTCACATACTTGTCTTCTGTCATGTCGCTTTCATGATCTTGTATTTAAACTCAATTTGGGTTATTGCTTCTAATGACATCTTTATCAAATCTCTTCCGCCATCTCGTTTTCGTTATTTTATATTCAAACATAAATTAGTTTCATACAATTCACCTTGAATTTGAGAGTATTTTAATATACATTATTCACAAATGATACATTATGTACATGAATATATTAAACTAGATGCACAAAAACTAGATATATTCTCCCTATCATCTTTCTTGTATAACCTCACGGTGATTCTTTTTATAACTTCACAGTTAGCCTATGTAAAAAAACCTTATTCATTTGAACAATTCAATAGAAATATTAGATTTCTCATTTTTACCCTCTTATTTTTACACTTTTAAAGAAGATACATATCTGATGCATTTTAGAACTCCAATTTAGAATTAGAATACAAACTCAATAAAAATATATTTGATGAGATTTTAATTAAAAATCCAATTTATTTCATGTCATACCATGGAAGCTGGGTAAATGTCATAGTAAATCAATACAATTCAAGCATTAGATTGGCTGTATATTCAAAAGAGTGATACATGGTATTGGGTCGATATAGGCTAATAGGGAGCAATTGGATAAGAGGACTGTCTTCCTAAAGTATAACACATCATTCAATAAGGACTTAATTAGGGTGCATTGACTACCTTTATTCATATACGATGTGATGAGCCATTCCAATGTTCGTTTACAAAAACAATGACCTTTCCATGTCATGATTTTGCAGGACAAATCCTTACATTTTGGGTCCATATACCCCATAAGTTGTTATATAGCTGTATGAATTCATTACATGGATCGGAGCTTATTTTTCGGCCATTAATATCACCTAGTGTTTGAAATTTAATACAAATTTGAATGTGTACACTCAGAGACTATGCTTCTCTCAATAATCTTTTGACATTTGGTGCAACCATATTAATGGCAAACAAGTAGATTTTTTTTTTTCCAATTTTTAGGTAGGGCTAGGGTTTAGGGTTTAGGGTTTTGTTTGATTAATGAGACTATAATTTGCAACACAAATCAACAAAAATCTTTACTTGCTGAGTTTTAAATATTAGAGGCCTTATATAGGTTAGATTTTCATATGCTAAAGTCAACAACAAAAAAACATGAAATTTGAAACCTATTTAGTTTTCTTTTATTTTTCTCCACTTTTCTTGACAACTAAAAGAAAAATTAGCTAAAAAATATCATATATATATAACTAAACAACCCTAATTCCAAATTGAAACCCTAAATTATATGCATAAAAATTATGTTTTAATTAGTTTAATTTGCTTATGGCTTAAGTTTATTTATTTAAGCCTTAGTGAAAGTAACAGTATACTTTATTTGATTAATGAAATCATAATTTGCAACCTAAATAAACAAAAATCTTTATTTGCCGAGCTTCAGATATTAGAGGCCTTAGATGGGTTAAATTTTCATATCCTAAAAGCCAAGACCAATAAACATTTGATTTGAAACTTATTTATTTTTCTTTTATTTTTTTTCCACTTTTCTTAACAACTAAAATAAAAATTAGCTATAAAAGATCATATATATATATATATATATATATATATATATATATACACACTACTATTAAAAGTACAAACAGGTTTTTTAGTTTCAGTACACTATTTTTTTATTTTTAAATTAGAAAAATAGAGTTATAACTTATACAAAATCCTTTTTTAGTATCACTACACTATTTATTTATTTTTAAATAGAAGATAGAGTTATAACCTAAACAAAATCTTAAAACCCCTAAAATCATAAACACAAACATAGTTCTTATCAACAGGTGATTCTTCATCTCAACTCTCATCACAGACATTTCAATTTGATTTTTCCTCGACTCACATCAACTCTCATGTGAGTTTCTTTTCTTTTTCTCTTTTTTTTTTATTATTTGTTTTCTTTAATTTTTTTCTAAAGTAGGATTTTTTCTGTTCATGTGATTAGATACTCTATGGTATTTATTATCTATGAATTTCTATCTTTTCTTGCTATTTAATTATTGCAAATCTTTTATTTATTTATTTTTTTATTATTTGTTTTCTTTAATTTTTCCCCCCAAGTAGGCTTTTTATTGTATATTTGTTCATGTGATTAGATTGTATAAACAAAGAGAAAAAAATAATTTGAAAGAAATTTTTTTGAGAGAGATGCAATCCCAATAATTCCTAATAGTAGGTCGATTACCTAATTCCACTTTGATAGGAATCAAAAGAAGAGATACGAGATGTTAGATGAGCTTGCATAAACCATGTAGGTAGAAAGCAACCAAAATTTAATATTTTAGTATTATTAGAATTATTATAAAACTAAATGATAAAAAATTAATATATTTTATTTCAAAAATTCAAGTTGATTGTATAAATATATAATTAACTATGTAATCATTTTTTTCTCACTCAATTAGTAATTGGGTCGAAGATTTGCTTTCAATTTTGAATTAGGGTTTTTCAATTAGGATTATTTATTTATAAATATATGATCTGAAATTTAAAATATAATTTTCATGTATGTAATTTAGGAGTTTTTAGGGTTTTCAATTTGAAATTAGGGTTTTTCAAAGAAGGTTTCAAATATGGAATTAGGGTTTTTCAATTAGGGTTGTTTGGTTATATATATGATCTTAAATTTGGGTATTGAAATTAATGAATATGTATATATATTAAATTTTGATCAGTTAGTTTTATAATAATTCTAATAATACTAAAATATTAAATTTTGGTTGCTTTCTACTAGGAGTGCACAAAAATTCGTCCAAACCGGGAATCCAAACTGAACCGGACAATTCGGTTCGATTTTTTCGCGGTCCGATTCGGTCACGGTTTCAATTTTTTAGAACCGTATAGTAACAGTCCGGTTACGGTTTTCGGTCCCTTAGGACCGAACCGAACCATTTATATATATATAAATATAAAATATATTATATCTAATATTTAAATATTATACTTATAATATACTTATAGTATTATAATTATACTATAATTATAATATAACTGCAATCTTTGTTGTTTGAAATATTATACTTATAATATACTTATAGTATTATAATTATAAGTATTATAATTATATGTTGGTGAACCATGGAACCGAACCGAACCAAACCGGTTCTTCGCAGTTTGGTTCGGTCCGGTTCCATTTTTAGTGGAACCGGACCATACGGTTTGGTTCCTAAAAAGGCCAGAACCAGACCGATCAGGACCGTGTGCACCCCTACTTTCTACCTACATGGTTTATACAAGTTCATCTAGTATCTCACATCTCTTCTTTAAACTTCTATCAAAGTGGAATCAAGTAATCGACCTACTTTAAGGAATTATTGAGATTGCATTTCTCTCAAATTACTTTGCTTTCAAATTATTTTTCTCTCTTTGTTTATACATCATATCACATGATCAAATATACGGAAAAATTAAAGAAAACAAATAAAGAAAAAAGAAAAAGAAAAGATTTACAATAATTAAATAGCAAGAAAATACAAAAATCTAAATAGGATAGAGCATCTAATTACATGAACAAACATATAAGAAAAAATTCTACTTGAAAAAAAAATAAAGAAAACAAATAATAAAAAAAGAAAAAAAGAAAACAAATACACATGAAAGTTGATGTAAGTCGAGAAGAAATTGAATTGGAATGTCTGTTGATGAGGGTTGGTGAGAGCCGAGAGGAAAAATCACGGGTTGATGAGAGCCGTGTTTGTGTTTATGATTTTAGGAGTTTTAGGGTTTTGTTTAGGTTATAACTCTATCTTCTATTTAAAAATAAATAAATAATGTAGTGACACTAAAAAAGAATTTTGTATAAGTTATAACTCTATTTTTCTAATTTAAAAATAAAAAAAAATAGTATACTGAAACTAAAAAATCTCTTTGTTGATAGGAGTCCAAAAAAGAGATGCGAGATACTATATGAACATATATATATATTTATATATAAAACCAAACAACCTTAATTGAAAAACTCTAATTCCATATTTGAAACCCTCCTTGAAAAACCAAAATTCCAAATTAAAAACCCTAAAACACTCTAAATTATATGCATGAAAATTATGTTTTAAATTTCAGATCATATATATATTTATAAACAAACAACTCTAATTCCAAATTGAAAGCAAATCTTTAACCCAATTACTGATTGAGTGAGAAAAATGATTACATAGTTACTTATATATTTATACAATCAACTTGAATTTTTGAAAAAAAAATTATATTAAATTTTGACCATTTAGTTTTATAATAATTCTAATAATACTAAAATATTAAATTTTGGTTGTTTTCTACCTACATGGTTTATGCAAGTTCATCTATTATCTTGTATCTCTTCTTTGGATTTCTATCAAAGTGGAATCAGATAATCGACCTATTCTAAGGAATTATTAGGATTGCATATCTCTCAAAAAAAATTCTTTCAAATTATTTTTTTCTCTTTGTTTATACATCTGATCATATAATAAAAAACCTTGAGGGAAAAATTAAAGAAAACAAATAATAAAAACTAATAAAAATTTTGCAATAATTAAATAGCAAGAAAAGACATAAATTCATGGATAATAAATAGCATTAGAGTATCTAACCACATGAACAAACATACAAGAAAAAGTTTTACTTGGAAAAAAAATTAAAGAAAACAAATAATAAAAAAAAGAAAAGAGAAAAGAAACTCACATGAGAGTTGATGTGAGTCGAGGAAAAATCGAATTGAAATGCCTGTTGATGAGAGCCGAGAGAAAGAATTACCTGTTTATGAAAACCGTGTTTGTGTTTATGATTTTAGAAGTTTTAGGATTTTGTTTACATTATAACTCTATCTTATATTTAAAAATAAATATATAAATAATGTAGTGACACTAAAAAAGATTTTGTACAAGTTATAACTCTATTTTTCTAATTTTTTTTTTTTAAAATAATGTACTGAAACTAAAAAACTCCTTTGTACTTTTTAGTAGTAGTATAGATATAGATAGTTAGATATATAGTAAATATAAGTATAGATATATATATATACACACATATACAAAAATTAGTATCTATATGAAATAAGCAGGAAGAAGAAAATGATAAAGCAAGTGCCATCTCGATTAGGGGTGCACACGGTACGGTTCCTCACGGTTCTTGGTGGAACCGGAACCGGAACCGTTACCAACGGTTCCTGATTTTCGGAACCGGAACCGGAACCGTTGGGGGTTGGAACCGTGAGGAACCGTACCGCGGTTCTCGGTACGGTTCCGGTTCCGAACCGCGGTTCCTTAGGAATTTTTTTTTTTTTTTTTTTTTTTTTTTTTTAAAGAAGCTTGAAAATACAAAATATATATATATATATATTCATTAAATAAATGTGAAACCTACAATCTAAAAATGGCACCCTATATATATATAATTATTATATTATATTATAGATATATATACATTACATATAATGTATATATATTATGTATAGTAATTATATTATAATATAATTATTATATATAATATATGATAATATAATTATTATACATAATATATATACATTATATATAATTATTATATGTAATGTATATATATATATATATATATTATATATAGTTATTATATTATATATATATATACACATATTTAATATAAAACGGTTCCGGTTCCGGTTCCGGTTCCAAGGAACCGTTACTCCCAACGGTTCCGGTTCCGGTACGGTTCTACTGGTCCTGGAACCGGAACCGGAACCGTTGGTAACGGTTCCTAATTTTAGGAACCGGAACCGGAACCGTTGCCACGGTTCGGTACGGTTCCGGTACGGTTCCCTTCGGTTCAGGTTCCGGTTCCGGTTCCGACGGTTCTTTGTGCACCCCTAATCTCGATCATATCAGACTGAGGTACAATTGATTTTCAGAACGGGTTGGTCTAAGAAGTTGATCGGGTCTAACGGGCCTTACAAGTCCAGCTCCTTCCAAAAACTGAACCAAAACATATGGGCTTGACGGAGCACACGATCCATTACCAACGAACATTATACTTTAAAAAACACTAAATTCAAAAAGCAAAAACAAGCAAAACAAGGAGGTGATCTCTCCACACCAGGTCCAGGGTTAGGGTTTCAAATTCGATCTCTGCAAAAATTGAGGAAGTAGAACCACAGAAATGCGTACCCCATGTTGCCATACCTTCCTCGCATTCCTTCTCAAATTCCTCAATTTTCTACACACATTCGTTGGACTGTCGATCATTTTATACTCTGTGTATATGCTCAATCAATGGAACAATCATTCTCTAGTCCCTCCAGCTTCAGCTCCGTCACCACAATATTCTGATTCCCTTTTGTCGAATTTCGACATAATTAAGGTTCCTGATCGCGTCACTCCTTTGAATTTTGATGCCGAAGTGGTTTTGGGTCTCAGTGACGGCCTCAAACTCCATTCCCACGCACTTCCAGCTCCTTGGTAATGTAAATGTTTCTTAATTTGAACTGCGTTTTGTTTCTTTTGATTGATTGGTTTTGTAATACAAATTTGTTGTAGTTTGTTTTCTTTATTCGAATTATAGTTTTGAATTGGGATTTTTCATGCTGCCTTAGTTGTTCTGATTCCTTCTAGTACTTGGGATATGTTCAGTTTAATTGGGTTGAATGCCTTTAGTATTGCGACGCATTTCCGGATTAATGATTTTTTGTTACCAAATTTTAATCGGGTTGTGTTTATTTTATGCAGTAATGAGTGTTTTGATGAATATGGAATGATTTTTAAAGTTACTGTGGGCTTTATGGTTGTTTGTGGTTATGACTGATTGGCTTGCATAAGATGTTGAATTTGTATTGTTTTTGTGGCTGTCTTTAAATGAAAGATAGGGTCTGGAAGTTCTTATGGGTTATAACCATTTGGTGTTTTTTTTTAAAAACATATCGCAGGTTCATATATGCATTTTTGGTTGTGGGAATTCTGCTGTGCTGTATCTCTTGCATTGGTCATATTGCAGCTGAAGCAATTAATGGGTGTTGCCTTTGTTTTGTATCCTTCCTCTCTTTATTTTTTCAACTTATGTTGGCTAAGAAATACACTTGCCATTGTTCTCGGGTGTATTTATAATGAACAATTAATATTTTCTTTTTGGTCTAGAACATTTGGAATTAATGTGTTATGGCTTTTTTGGAATGTCTTACCAGAGATCTAGAAACAAGTGGAATTTCCCGCATCAATCATAATGATGGGTTTGATGATATGTCAGTGTCTGATTAAATTTTCAAGCACAATTAGATATGTTTAATTCCTTGACTATATAAAATTTTACATTATTTATACTTATTCATTCCTTGTACCTAATTCCTTGACTCTATAAAATTGTTAGTATGCACTACTCACAGTTGTCCTAATTTTACTGGAAGCTGCTTTGGTGGCATTTATTGCACTTGATCGCCAATGGGAAAAGGTAAGTTTGTTTTAAGCTCAATCCTGTTGTTGGTGTATGGGTCCTTCATCCTGTTTACATATCCAGCTATATAATTTCTTCAGGATCTACCGTTTGACCCAACTGGAGAACTTGATAGCTTTCGTGCTTTCATTGAAGACAATGTTGATGTATGTAAGTGGGTTGGCATCACTGTGGTGATAATTCAGGTATGTTTTATCTCTATATTAGTATGACACTTGTCCTTTTATCCTTTGTCTTTGAAAGGACTTCATAATTTCTGTTCTAGTTTATTATTGATCATTTAATATCCAGAACTTTGGACTTGAAGGTGAACATCGAAACTGGAGCCAACCCATGGAGAATATGAATGTAAAGCTAACACAAGCCCTATTTTGATTATGAATTTCAATAGTAAAACATTTTAAAGTATCATTTTTCAACAGAGAATTATTCAAACTCCCTTTGCTGCAAAAGAAATGCAAATCAAATAACATTGACTTAAGGAAGCCGCATACCTTAGGAGAATTTTTGTGTCGAATATACTGGATGTTGCTGAAATATTTGCATGACATGAAAATGCCATCAGAAAGGCCAAATCATGTAACACTCATGAGCTCCTCTCTATTTTAGGTCCAATCTTGCATGAAATTAAAACACACTTCTCTGAGTCTCCGACGAGGGACCATGCGTACATCTAATGGAGATCACACACTTCTATCAAATATTCATCCCCTTTTTCTCCGCTCTTTTTATTTTTTTTAATCCGACTTAACTAATTTGATCTCGCGTTTTTATAAGTTTTTTTTATTATTATTATTGTGAACTATTTTTATCTGCAATATGCAATCTTAGAAGGTCGTTACTTGGTGTGGTCCCCATTGATCAAGGACAATGAGAGAATAGTACTCAATTACGCACTCTCACACTTGATGATTTGAACTTCTACAACTGTACAAAATACAAACAAATCAATCCTTTTCAGTAAACAATCTTAATGAGGGGAAAGTAACAGTATGCCATCAAGAAGGTTTGATTCCCTTCAAAAAAGAAAAGAAAATAGAAAATATATATTACATTTTTTCAAGGTTGTTAGGATTCAAATCCTAAATTGGATCAATTAGAGGGTCCATAAGATTGGATCTTAGGATCGGGTCGACGATTGTAAGATACAACAAAATTAGTGAAAAAAACACAACTATTCATAATAAAGAATTCTTAACCTGGATAGAGAATAAGTTTAAAACACGTAAAAAAATATAAATACTATTGTAGACATTTAGAACATGCATTTATAAAACAAATTCAAGCAAGTAAATTTGATAATGTAGCTGAGAATGTAGAACCCTAACGATATGCAATTTGCAAACAAGCTTTTGTATAGGAAGATAAAGGTTTAGATCTTTTTATTATCATTTTTCCTTACAAAATATATGTTTTATTACACCAAAATTACTATTTAATGAAACAAACTTAGATACTTTTGTAACACAATCTGCTAATTATCAATTTCATATGCCATAATGACCAACATTTAAAAAAAATTAAAAATCGCTCAATCTTTTGTATACTTGAAAAATCCTACTACAATCCTGAACTATCCCATGGCATGATGCTACTACGAACCTAAGATCATCAATGATCCTACGGTGATCCTACCTCTATGGCTCTATGTGATTTTTTGTACGATCTGAATCAATTTGATAAGTTTGGATCACAATATTGTGCGATTCTACTGGGGTTATTTTGAGGATTTTTTAATGCATTCATTTATTTTTTATATTACCATTGTTTCCATTGACTCCATCACAGCTTCCTTGTCTTTTTTATAAGTGTATAGCTATTTGGCCAGGGATATTCTAATTTTAGGTTTTGCTTCTTACTGTTCAGAGCACTGTAATAGGAAAAACAATCTTTTCAAACCAAACCAAGACCAAAATAAACAATCTTGATTTGTAACACCACCCTCCTCCTTTCTCTTCCGGCCAGCCATGTACTCAAAAAAAAATATATAATAAATAAATAGATAAATCAAAAATGAGTATAGAAGAATCACAACTAATGGATATGACATTTAACTGCATACTTGATTATTATATGTTCATTAGATCTGTTAACTTTGTTCTGATATGCATTTTTCTCTGGTTAATTTTCAGGTGTTATCGCTTTTTTTTGCAATGATTTTGCGAGCCATGGTGTCTACTGAGAGAGCACACCATGATATTGAGGGGGATTATGATGTTGCCAGTGGTAGAACTTGTGAGCCACTATTAAATCCCCACTTAAGTCAAACATCTGGCTCAATCAAGGGTGATGCAAATGGGGCCCACTCTGACATCTGGGCTTCACGGATGAGAGAAAAGGTATGTCCTTTAAATAGTAGTCATGATATTCTCAACCTGGCAACCCCAACTTTAGAACCTCTTTATTTTTTTCTTCTTATTTATATATATAACGTGCTTATATCTCTTCTTTGACAAATTAACTATATTGGTATATGAAATTTAAGGATAAGGTTGATAAGGTTGAAAAGGAAGGTTGCTGTTACCTTTTCTATATAAATGGAAGTATTGTTTAAGATATTAATACTATGATTTTCTCTTTGCTTCTTCTCTCCTTTATTTGTACTCCTGCATAGAGTGTGAGTAGTGTGGACCAGATATTTGTAGGATATTGACTTAGATCCCTCAATTTGTTCATGCTTGTATCTTACAGTATTAAGTTCCCCGACTAGAAGCCATGGGGAAAGACGTATTGAATAATTTCCTGCCAAAATTATCTCTTAAATCTGGGAGAGTGCTCTCCATAAACAAAACTACAAAAGAAATTTTCTCTGTTATCAGCAAGCATTGGTCAGTTTTGCCGCAATTCTTCTACTGAGGGAACAGAAGCATCCTACCAAGCCAAAATTCTTTACACAGTATACCAACTATAGTTGTGCACCATGTCACAACCATTTGCAGAACTCCTGAGAGTTCTCTCCATATTATTACGCCTTACCTTTGTTTCAACTAGAGGGCAGACCCTGGTGCAACAGTAAAGTTGCTCTATTGTAAGCTGGAAGTCACGGGTCTGAAACGGGCAACAGCCTCTTTGCATGCAAAACTGGTAAGGCTGTGTACATCTAACCCTTCACAAACCTCACACTTGCAGGAGCCTTATCACTGGGCTGCCCTTTTTACCTTTGTTTCAACTAGGCATATTTTGAGACCCAATAATCTTCTTTATTTCTCTGTTTGTTGGGGGTAACGAGACCCCTAACAGTCCAACAACCTACTATCATCGGATAAAGGAGAAGGGGCTAATGTACTTATCTCCTTATTCGTTGAGGAGATTGTCCCGCGCCTTTAGCATACAGCAACCTCAACTTATCCCCATTCTGCTGTGTCTTGAGATCTCTCCCTATCATTTCTTGCTTTATCAACTTTAACTTATCAGGTTGTGGTTGATTATGTTGGTGCTGAATATCCATCATAATATAATCCAAGTAAAAAGTAGAAGTTCCAACTCGTGCAGTTTGCAGTTTTGCATGTCTGATTGTGTGACATTTACCTTAATACTTAAAATCAAAACCAGCCAGAACTTGTCCGTATCGTTGCCTTGTGTACTTGAATTCTCTTTTCTCTGCCATGCTAAATGTGTACTTCACATTTTTTTTTTAAATTTGAGTTGCCACTTCCATAGGCCTTGTAGCCAGTTGGTTTCCAGAACTATCTTCCATGTTCGATGCAGTGATTCCAGCACAAAAGGTAATTTATTGGGAAAAGATCAAATGATGTATAATATGATGTTCCTTTTTAGTATAAAAATTTTGCTCTACAAAAAAATGCTACTGTATATAAAAGGCAGCAATTTGCAGTTTTCTTGTGATTTGCTGTCAACTATTTTGCTTTATTGCCATGTTCCTAACAAATTCTCTCACATTCGGCCTCCAATTTAACTTCTTTTAATCTGGTTGAAAGCAATTTAAATGATGTGAAATAGAATCATTTGCTCATATTGATTTATAACTAACATCAGGAGTTTGGCTCTGCATATCACATATACCTTCTAGAGTGCCATGAAGGATTATTCAAACTCAGCCTTCTAAAATCTTTTGGAACCTTGTAATGATAGCTTGAATTTTTTTTTCTTCTGAATTACAATTGCTGTTGCTCTATCTCTGTGTAAGAGTATGGATATGCTTGTGTGTGCCTTCAAGAGTAGAGTTTTGTGTTTTGTACTCAAGAATGCACTTGTTTATTATTTCATAAACTTTTTTTAAGTTTTTTCATCGTTTGGCCTTTTTGTCTTTCTTTCCTTTTTTAATCATTCCTTGTGGATCTTCCATTCAAATTCTCTCTTTTTATTAGTTTTACTTAGGTTTTATTGTTTATTTTATTTTATTTTTTGCTGCAGTATGGTTTGAGTGGTGGTAGTGATGTGAAGAATAATTTACTGAATCAGAGCACATCATTTAACGATAGATCTAAACAGTGAAGATCAGAGAAAGTCTTTCAGAACAGATAAAAAAAAAAGGGAATTGTTGTCCCAGGAATATGCTTCACTGCTATTCAACCCTGTAAGTTGTGTTGTATATAAAGGTCTGAAAACTGTTCTTGTTTGCAAAAATGCCGGTGTTGATGAACGGACGACCTACCCTGATAAAGATTTGACGTGAACGAATAGCACACATTTGTAAAATTATAAATCTGCGGTTTGTTCTTGGTTTAACTTTTATGCTCACTTGTTCTTACATTCTCAGCTTTGTTGCCCTAAGAACCTTATACATATCTGCAATTCGAGTCAAAACCCTAGAGGAGGATAATTTTACTGGAATGGGAAGTTCGTTGCAAATTATCAACCATGGTTCCTGTGCTTATTTTTAAAGCCCTAGAATCAAAAATTGAGCATGCCTAATGCAGGTAATATGTTTTGCCAACTATTTGTTATAATAACAAGATTTATGAATTTGTTAAAAGTGAGGATTGTGGAGAAGCATAGAAGCAAAACGAAATGTCATAAATTTCTCATGCTTTATTATTCATTTTACCAAGAGCTTAACTTCCGCAATATCTTCTCTACTTTTCAAGTGTAAGCTTGAGAGTTCAAATCATCATAAATAAGATGTCTTGGTAACTTACAAAAAATATTTTTGTTCTTTGTGAATTGCACTTCAATCTGTTCTAAATATTTCTTTGGGCAAACTGCAAAAAAAAAAAAAACTCGTTAGTTAGAAATGCCAAATATGGCTAGGGATGGCAAAACACTTCGTCCCTTTGGGGGTGTTTAAATTGTTTTGGACGGGATGGAGGTTAGGATTGAAAATTTTGCGCAGTTGCGGGGAAAGATCACCCTGTCCCATTATGAGAAATTATAATTTTATCTTTATAATATATTTTATATTTAAAAATGTTAGCTATATATTAAGCAACTTTGCCCTTATAATTAATATATGTTATGTTTTAAAATATTAGATATATATTAAACAAACACTAAATTATCCTATTCCATTCATTAGAAATTTCTTTCGCTCAACTCACCTCTCTCTCAGATTTCATCTCTCTCTCTTCTCATATTGCATTTTGCTTTGCAATATTAAAAATATTGTTGCTTTTAATATACTTTTGCATTATTTTTATTTGAGAACTTCTATGTATTATTCTGATGTTTATTATCATGGTTGAAAATTTGATATATATATATATTTTTTTTTGCATAAAGTAAAATTTGCTTCATTATTGGCATTTGTTAGATTCATAATACAACTATAAAAGTACTTTTCTAACCCTGTCCTGCACCCGTCTCGTCTCGTTCCATTTAATAATGGTTTTGAGCGGAGAGGGGGGGTGAGGCAGCTCTGCTGAATGGGAACAGAGATAAATAGGGTTTGAAGTCCCCTGCTTCAAACTTGCTCTGTTGTCATTTCTAAATGTCATTCTATTAATTTCTCTAAAAAATCGAAGATCCAAAATGTTTTCACTGAGAATGGAGTTTTATAACCCTAAATTTTGTTGACATTGCATGTATATAAACTAAGTTGGTTATATCTTATTTATATGGGTAATGTTACTCAGGGTAGGCAGAATTCATAGGCAGAAAGTTTTATATTAATTGGATGTTTGTGGTAGGTCCCACCAAATACACTCACCACATATATCCAATGGATAGAAAATTTTTTGCCCACGAATTCTGCATGAGTATCATTACTCTATTTATATTAGAATTTGTTTAATCCAAGTAGTTGGCAAAAATGCTCCCACATGGATTAAAGTTGATTGAGGGCAAAATTGTCATATAATGCTTCTTAGCATGTGCAACATTTTCGTCATAATGATGGAAGGGGGTAAATTGCACCAATCTCAAAAACAACAAGGTGTTATTGCTGAAATTTTGTTTGTATAGCACCAAGCCATGGCGCTCTCTCTCTCTCTCTCTCTCTCTCTCACACACACACACACACACAAGCATATGAAAACAAAATGAAATGATTTCATTCCCCTGTGATAATTGACACGCCCCTTTCTTGCAAAAGCGTCTGTAGACTACTGACTACTGTAAGTAGGTTCAAAGAAGCTGAAATCTCTCCCAAAAGCAAGTAAATTGAAATGATTTTAGTTCACTTGTTCTCTCACACAAAAACAACCCCCCCAAAAAAAAACAAAATTGAAATGATTTCATTCCCGCGCGGGCTCTTAAACACGTACACACTATAGGTTATATTTTGGCTAGAGAGTACATACACATCATATAGGGTGACGTGTCCGTGTCGGACACTTCAATATTTTTCGAACACTTGGACATTCATCAGACACGTGTCAGACATTCTTTAGAAGTGTCCTGTAATTTTTTTTTTAGGACACGCGAAAGACACGGCAAGAACATAGATAGGACACGTGGGGGACACGGTGGGGTACGTTTTATAATTTTTAAAAGTGCAAAAAAACACCGAACTTTTTCAAAGTTACTAAAAGACCCATTTGAACTATTTTTTTGAGCATTTCAGCCCCTTATCTTCTAAAAGTTGACATCTTGACTCCTTGAAATAACTATAATAACATATATACCATTTAATATGATTATTATGTCATTTTCTATATAAATATAGTATTTTCTAAAATAAAAAATAGTTAGATAAAATTCCTAAATAATAAATATAGAAACAAAAAAAAAAAAATCAATAGAACTTTATTTAACATAAAGTCATGTTGGTTTATTTGGTATTTTGTATTTAAATTTATTTATTTGTTATTAGAAAAATGAGTAATATGCAAGATTCTAGTAGTGAGTTTGAGTATAATGAACATCCTTTTTGAAAATACATTAATTGCTTGATAATAAATTAAAATATTTGTGTAATTTATTATTTTTTTATTATTAGATTTATGGTATTGTGGATATTGGTTAACTTGTTGAATATATATTAATATATTATTTTATAGCCGTATCCCCACCGTGTCGTGTCCTGTTTTTTTAAAATTTGTCGTGTCGCCATGTCCGTATTGTGTCATACCCGTGTCCCGTGTCTGTGTCCATGCTTCTTAGTATTTTGGTGTTGTCGTATAAAGCACAGACATTTCACTAAGGGCATTGTGACGGTGTCGATTACTCCTCAAACACGTGTCGGGCATTTCGTAGAGATGTCTTTGAATTTTTTTTAGAGAACACAGCGATGACACAGCAGGGACACACAGGGAATACAGATAGAACACGTGAGGGATATGACGGGGTATATTTTGTAATTTTTATTTAAAAAATAGGGTTCAAAATGTAAATTAAAAATTTAGTGTAGTTAAAAGCATAAATAAAATAAAATTTTAAAACTAATAAATAAACAAACCTAAAAGAGTAAAGTAACATAGTTGCACAATTTCAGCCAAACATAACATAGTCATGATTTTGGCTTTTCCAAATTTGAGCCCTAAATTACCTGACCCATCATTCCACCAGAGCACCAGCCTACCCCACTGGCGATTCTGCCTACCCCACCAGTGATTCTGCCTAAAATTCCATTCAGATCCTTAGTTCTAGTCGAATCGGGGGCAAAGATCGACACAACTAGCGAAGCTCTGCAATAAAAATGAACGGCTGAACCTCAAGCACAACATACGTCATCATCTTTTTCTTGGTGAGTCTCTTTCTCTTTATTCCTCACTTATTCCCTTCCTTTTCGACTCTCTCCATTTGTCATCACACACACAGGCGCATACTCTTAGTTTAGTAATGTTCTTACTTTGTTTCTCTTTATATTTATCATCACAACCACAGGTGCACACTCTCAGTTTGGTTCTGTTCTTACTTTATTTTACTCATCACAAGTACAGGCGCACACTCTCAGTTTGGTTCTATTCTTACTTTATTTTACTCATCACAAGCACAGACGCACATTCTTAGTTTGGTTCTATAACTTCTGTTCTTACTTTGTTTTACTCATCACAAGCACAGACGCACACTTTATTTGGGTTGCTTCTAAGACTTCTTGATTTAGTGCCATAAAATGTAGATTGTTTGGCTACCATTAGAAATTCATATAATATTGATCATAAATGGGTATGATTGGTTGATGCTAAGTTACTAACAAAAACTATCTAAATATTAATCTTGTGGTGCTTCAACTCTTCCTACTGTAAATTTATCTTTTCAATCTATGAACATATAAGTCATGTTATTTTGTTAGGTATTTTGTATTTAAATTTATTTTTTTATTATTAGAAAAATGAGTAACGTGCAAGGTTCTAGTGTTGGGAAAACCGATGACAATACCCCTATTTGGAAATATATTAAAAAGTTAGAAAAGGTTGGAGAAGGGAGTGGGAATATACAATTTCAATGTAATTACTGTCAATTGATTTTTAAGGGAACATATTATAAGGTGAAAGCTCATTTGCTAAAACTTGTTGGTCACGGCATTCAAGCATGTAAAAAAGTTACTCGTGATCATTTAGTTGAAATGCAAAAAATAGTCTATAAAGCTGAAATGAGAATAAAGAGAAAGATGCCAAAACAAGTCCCTTTGCCACCTTCAACAAATTCAAGCAAAATATGCTCTTCATCAAGTGCAAGTACAAGTAGGTGAATTGGGGCAACTATGCATGAGGCTTTTGAGCCAAGAAAAAAGAAGGGTAACTCGACAATTGAGAGAGCATTTAATCTTGGAGCTCGAGAAGAATTGCATAGTGAAATTGCATTAATGTTTTTCTCGACCGGTTTACCTTTTTACCTTGCAAAGAACCCACACTATTTTCACTCCTACACTTTTGTCGCTAATAATAATATTAGTGGCTATGTTTCCCCCAATTACAACTTGTTAAGGACTATTCTTCTTCAAAGAGAAAGAGTAAACTTAGAAAGTTTAGTAGTGCCAATTAAAGAGTCGTGGAAGGAGAGTGTGTAACTATTGTTTCTGATCGATGGACGGATCCATGAAGGAGGCCAATCATCAACTTTATAGCTATGAGTATAAGTGGGCCTATGTTCTTAAAAGCGATAAATTGTCAAGGTGAATAAAAGGACAAATTCTTTATCTCCAACTTGATCAAGGAGGTCATTCAAGAGGTTGGATCTGAAAATGTGATCTAAGTAATTATCGACAAAGCTCCCGTTTGTAGGGGTGCGGGATTACTTGTTGAGGCCCAATTTCCAAAAAAATTGGACTCTTTGTGTGGTGTATACCCTCAACCTTGCTTTGAAAAACATTTGTGCGGCAAAAAATACCAAAGCCAATGAAGTTGTTTATCAAGAATGCCATTGGATTACAACTATTGCCGATGATTGTATGGTTATTAAATTTTTTATAATGAATCATTCCATGAGATTGGCAATATTTAATGAACATGTGAAGTTAATGATGTTTTCTATTACGGAGACACGTTTTGCTTCAACCATTGTGATGCTTAAAAGATTCAAACAAATAAAGTGTGGCCTCTAAGACTTGGTCATCGGTGATCGTTGGGCTTCTTATAGGGAAGATAATGTTAGAAATGCCGCATTTGTTAGGGAAAAATATTGGATGAGATTTGGTGGGATGACCTTGATTACATATTTACCCTTACGAAGCCATTATATGATATGCTTAGGAGGGTCGATATGGATGCTCCTTGTCTTCACTTGGTGTATGATATGTGGGACTCCGTAATAGATAAAGTGAAGGCCATTATTTATCTTCATGATAAAAAATAATAATATGAGGAACGTATCTTCTTTTCGGTGGTGCACCAAATATTGAATGATAGATGGAGTAAAAGCAACACACCCCTCCATTGCTTAGCACATTCCTTGAATCCAAGGTAACTTCTTAAATTTTATACATTATTTTGGTTCTAATTTGAAATTTCAAGATTTTAATAGACTTTGAATCAAAATATTTGTCAAATTAACTTTTAAATATCATTTTGTCATTTCTAGATTTTATAGCTCACAATAGCTTCAAGAGTCTCCCAAACATGTTCCTCCGCATAGAGATAAAGAGATTTCAAGTTTAAGAGAAAAATGCTTTCAACGATATTTCACTAATGTGGAGGAGAGAATGAAGGCTAAAAAGGAGTATGCTTATTTTTCAATCGGTTATAAAGAATTTGCATCGGCTGATTCCTTAAAGGATAGAGCACTTATGGAATCGATAATTCGGTGGATTTCTTATGGATCATCGATTCCCGTAATCCAATTATTGGCTTTGAAGATACTTGGATATCCTTGTTTCTCCTCATGTTGTGAAAGGAATTGGAGCACATATTCTTTTATACACTCTTTAAAGAGGAACAACACCACAAAGAACCGAAGATTTAGTTTTTGTGCACTCCAATCTTCATCTTTTATCAAGAAAAACTCCACAATATAATGAGGGTGAGACTAAGACGTGGGATGTTGGGGGAGACGCATTTGATTCCTTAGAGGGTAGTGGAATACTTGAGATTGCAAATCTTTCACTTGATGAATTGGATTTGGAGGCCGTACTATTTATCGATGATGGTGATGGAGATAACTTTGAGGTCTTGGAAGATCCAACTCAATGAAGAAGATTATGGACTTTCACTTCTTTCTTTTTTTTGCCTTTTTCTTATGTGTTTTGTTATTAAACACGAGATCAATGGTGAAAGATGAACATGTTGAAGTTTTTTTTTTTTTTTTTGTTATGGAACTTGTGGATTTTATGTTATGAATGATGAAGGTTGAAAAATTATTTTAATCTATTTGTCTATTTTTGTTTATAAGTTTGTTGATTCTTAATGTCTTGATGATGAATTGAAGTATTTATGTAATGTAGTCTTTTTTTTGTTGTTAAATAATGAATAAATATTAAAATATTATATTGTTAAAAATAGTCGTATCATCGTCGTATCCGTGTCCTATTTTTTAGAATTTGCCGTGTTGCCGTATCTGTGTCGTGTCATACCTGTGTCCGTGCTTCCTAGGTAATGTTCCTCATATATAAAAATTTTTCTCTCCGCTTGATTGATTGATTCATCAAAATCATGGAATCAATAGTTTCATACTACATGGAAGTGTGTGTGTGTGTGTATCTATAAATATATATATATATATATATATATAAAATTGAGAAAACATATTTAGTGCTTGGTGGACGAAAATCCTCTCCATTTTGGCGGCACCCATTTTCCCTTCATTTTGCCCAAAACGGTGTAGTATTGCTTTGAAAATCGATTCAAAATTTGATCGTGCGACTGTGATTGATTCACATATATTGCTAAACCAGGTGTTGACAAGTGTCTATGTATGATAAGAATTATTTACTTACATGTATTTGTTACTCTGAATACCATATACGGACATATACTTATACAATATACCATATACAATTCATATTGAAAGTACAAAATTGCCCTTTTGTTATATTGAAATTAAAAAATCCTGAAACCATCCAACTTTACCTATTTTTCTCTCTTAAAACAATACTTCAAATCAAAACCATAGAGTCATCTTCTCAATCTTTCTTCTCAATCTCTATCTCTAGGCTCCTGTTTGCTTCTGGCGCGGTAGTAGTCGAATTCTGGTGGTCTTCCTTTCCTCAACGCAACTTTGCAAAACCACAAGTATTAGTTTCCTTTATAATGATTTGGTTGGGTCTAAGTTTTGTTTTATGTGTGTAATGGAGCTAAACCTATCTTTTATGTTTGAGTTTTTATGTGTGTTATGGAGCTAAACCTAGGTTTTCAGTATATGGGTTGTAATAGTTGTATCCCAATTGCATTTCTTCAAGTGTATGTATGTTTATATCTATGTTGTAGAATGAGTTTTGTTTTGTGTGAATTGATATATTTTGACTAATGTTGTGTGAATTGATATATTTATATTGATTAGGGTTAAGACATCCTTTTTTTGTTGTAAAAGTAATTTTTTGAATTACAAATTGTTCATGTGTTTTAATTTGATTAAATTACTTTTAAGAGATTCTTTTGTATAATGAATGTGTTTGAATTGATGAATTATTTAAATAAAATGTGATGATATATATGGTCAATATTGAGAAATTGTCGTATAAAATGAGATAATATAAATTGTGTTTATTCTCTGTGGAAGAGAGTAATTGAATATCTAGTTCCTCAACTAACAGTCCTTAACATTGAAGTGCCTTAAGTACTGATTGCCATTTTTTAATAAAATATATAATTACAATAATTTTTGATATAAGTCACTGACTGGCAAGTACATGCCTTTTAGAGACCAGGTCCAATTTTGACCGGTTTCCATTTTAATTATCATTTTTGCCATAATTATATTTTAAATTTTGTTTAACACGTTTTAAATGTCAAAAATATGTTTGAAAAATTGTTTAGAGGTTTTGGGATTCAGCTATTAGATACACAGTAGAAAAATATCTCTCACTCTCCCATTTCACCTCTTTTCCTTCTCTCTTCATTTCGGAAGTGTTGGGCTAGGATTTGAAAAACGCCTAAGGCAAGGGGATTGCTCTACTCGGCAAAGGATACAGTTTGGACCGAACAAAATTCATTTTCAATCAAGTTGAACGGGTTGAGATTTTGGAACATTAGCTTTAAGGCTTGAGAATTGAGGTAGGGGTGTGAATCTCTTCTTTATTTTGTTTCTATAGGTCACATACTTATGACATGAAACTTTTCTATAAAAAATTGTGTAAATTATGATATTTATTGCATATATAGATTGTCTAGCATGCCTAGATAGAATTTATACATTGGATAAGTGTTGGTTGACATTCATGAATGCATTGTATGATCATTGTGTTCATTTGGAGATGATTTGTGAGATTAGGTTCTATGTGGGAATACATGCACAAAAGAAGATTTTCTTGAAAATACATTGTTGTGATTTCCATGAGTTGAGTGAAATTACATTTGCGCATGCATGAGTTGAATTTGAAATGCATTAATTTGACATATGTTATGCGTTGGATGAAATTGTGACAATTATGGGTTTTGGTGCATTTATGTGATAATGTGCACTTATATGAGAAATTGTGATTTTTAGGGCATGTGTGAGAATTAATAAGGGCCTGAAGCCCTAAGGTGCAAGGCTCAAAACTTGACCAAATGGATGTCGCTTCCGTCGAGTTAGTAACTTGTAAAGCGTAAGCAGAGTTTTTGTGGTCTTGAAAAGACCTTACTATGAAATTGTGCACAATTAAAGTGATTTCAAAGTATACGTGGCATGAGTTTATTTGGTGAATCTAATTCATTTCTAAACTGTTTATGTGCATTGAGGATTTATGAGATCATGTATGATTTCAAAAATGATATTGTTTTGAACATGAAAATCATTGGAGCATAACATGTAGCATATAAAGATTTCATTGTTCATACATGCATGGCTGCCTGAGTCAAGGTCGAGTCGGGTGGATCATTCCTACGGAGCGTAGTTGTATGCTCACCCCTTTCTTCCAAACTCTTTTTTAGATAAGGCACCGGTGGAAGATGAGGCTTAGAGTGGCTCAAGCGATTTTTGGAGTTTCTTGGATATGTATATAGATGTTTATGCCAGTTTGTGGCATATGGACTATTATTGGATGTTTTGTCTTTACACTTGGATAATCTCTATGCCATTGAGCATTTTATGTATTTGTTATGAGTGACATATTTTAACTTTAAAAAGGATGAATGTATAACGTTTAGTTTTGAATTCCAAGTGTATGAGTTTTATGATATGATCACTTAAGAATCCAAAATTTGTGTTTGGATCATGTGGAGTATGTCTTGGACCATTTTTTATGTTTTACATATTATAAAGAATGTAAGTATGTTGTAAATTGAGAATTTGATAAGTAGAATGTTGATTGTGACCACTTAAAGGTTTTGTAAAAGTAGTAGTTCGAGTGATTACGATGTATCGTGATTTGGTGATGCATCATAAGTCCATTGGTAATGTATCGTAAGGAGGTGAAGATTTTGAGTTAAATTTCAAGAATTTTTGCAAGATGTTATGCAACATCTGCGATGCATCGTACAGAACAATGCATCGAAATAAGATTTATGATGTATCACAATAATGAAGGGATTTGGGTTACAAAAATAGCAGAATTCGCACTATGTTACGATGCATTGTAAAGTACGATGCATCGTAATCATGATTACAATGTATCGTAATCCATGGCAGTTGACAATTTAGTTGAGCTTGGATGTGTATGTGTGGCCATATGTGGGGCCTATTGTGAATGATTGATGATAAGTCATATATAGGTAAACGTATGTAGGTAATTACGCTTCCGCATTGATTTAAAAAGTGAGATATTTTATTAGGGTTTAATGGACATAATCACCCTCGAGATCTAGGCTCGGAGACAGTATCTCCGGTGGTTCAGAAATCAGGGCATGATAACTTGGTATCAAAATGTGGTATCATAGTGGGATCATTGATGTGCGGTGATGATATATAACCTAATCACAATCGGAAGACGAAAATCGGGGTGTGACAACTTGGTATTAAAGCTACCGGGTTTGAATACTTTTGGATGACGTGTGGAGTTGAACCACGTATGAATTTGAGGTTGTGATAATAAAAAGGATAAGTACATATTACATGGAACATACTTATGTGCTTACTTGTTTGGTATAACATACTATTTATGAAGTGACTTAGCATGGTGTTATGTATGCATGAAGAGAATTGGTTGATTGTACTCATGCTTTGGATTTTAAAGTATCTTCTTGTTATCTATATAACAAGATGCCACGACATAGAGCTCGTAGAGGAGCCCCGTCAGCAGCTCCCATTGATGGAGAGTAATTCATGCACGACATGGTTATGACCATGTGGCAAATTGCTAGAAAAATGCAAGAGGAGACACAGGCTCCACCAAGAGCAGTTCCTCCTAGTCGGATGATGACGGCATTAGGACATGTCAAAAAGCACAGTCCACCACTATATGCAGAAGGGTCTGATCCTATAGTGGCAGAAAAATGGTTGGACGAGATCGTTAGATTCCTTACCGCACTTGAGGTAGAGGAGGATTTGAGAGTGAAAGTGGCCGCCCATTATCTTACAGGTGAGAACAACCGTTAGTGTAAATTCATAAGGAACTACCATGACATTGAGAAAATGGATTGGGACATGTTTCAAGTACTCTTCTTTGATAAATACTTTTCGGTAACGGTAAAGGATAACTTGAGGCGGAAATTTTACGAGTTGCTTCAAGGCACCATGACAGTGATGGAGTATAAGACCAAATTTACTTCATTATCTCGTTTTGCCTAAGAGATGATCCCAACAGAGGAGCTTAAGATAAAACAGTTCGTGAGAGGTCTCCGAACATTTATAACGAATAAAGTTGTAGTCTTAGGTTTAACAAGCTACGCTATAGTAGTAGAGAGAGCGATGGTAGCTGAGGAGCTCAGCAATGATAATCAGAGGGTGAGAGAAGCAAATAACTAAGTGAGGAGCATAAGGTCCCTTCCAGACAATCGTGCTAGGAAGAAGCAAATGGATGGTGAGTCGTTCTCAAAAGGGCTGCAACAAGCCCAATCGACACTATTTGTGACAGTACCCACTGGATCATCACAATCTAAAGTGGTGTGCTTTAATTGTCAAAAGCCCGGACACTATAGGTCCGAATGTACTCAATGATAGACTGAATCTAATTGGCTTAAAGCTTCTCCTTCATAGTAGTACTGAATCTATTTACACGCTTGCCATTGCATTATTGCATTGCGAAGATGAAGACAAGGAAACAGATTTAAATTTACTGTCATGCATGAGAAGAGATGGGATTCTGCAAATGCAAATTAACATCGCCCGAAAAAAATTGATAACACTAATTGAAAGGGATATGTCAAAAACAAGCACTTTTTACAACGTTCCTCAATGCTACGAGGATGGAAACCACATAGATTGGAAAAGTTGGATTGTTAACGAGGAGGTCATCGACTGCGATCGTTGCTAGTGTGATTTGAATGTCATGGTGCTGCAAAGCCGACTATCAATCATATACCTACAAAGCTTGTTTTGATTGGCTATGTGTTTTTTAATTGACTTTGTATTATTGTTCATATAAAATAAGTGAAAAATCACATTTATGATATTAATAATGTATGGATGTTATTTTCAAAGCTATATTTTTACATACATGCATGATTGGGCATGTGTTTGTCAGTCAGTGACTTATCATAAATTGTTGTAATTATATATTTTATTAAAAATGACAATCAGTACTTAAGGCGCTTCAATGTTAAAGGTTGTTAGTTGAGGAATTAAATATTCAACTACTCCCTTGCACAGAGAATCAACACATTTTGTATTATCCCATTTCATACGACAATCACTCAATATTGACCATATATATCATCCCATTTTATTTAAATAATTTATCAATTCAAACACATTCATTATACAAAAGAATCTCTTAAAAATTATTTAATCATATTAAAACACATGAACAATATGTAATTCAAAAAATTATTTTTTCAACAAAAATGGATGTTTTAACTATAATTAATAGAAATATATCAATTCATACAACATTTGTCAAAATATATCAATTCACACAAAAAGAAACTCATTCTACGACATAGACATAAACACACATACACTTGAAAAAACACGATTGTGATACAACTATTACAACTCATATACTGAAAACTTAGGTTTAGCTCCATAACACATAAAAACTCAAACAAAAAAGCTAGGTTTAGCTCCATAACACACATAAAAACTCAGACAAAAAAGCTAGGTTTAGCTCCATTACACACATAAAACTCAGATAGAAGACCTAGGTTTAGCTCTATAACACACATAAAAACTTAGACCTAACCATAACATTATAAAGGAAACTAATACTTGCGATTTTGCAAGGATGCATTAAGGGAAGACCTCCAGAATTCGACTACCACCACGCCAGAAGCGAACAGGAGCCCATAGATAGAGATTGAGAAGACGACTCTGTGATTTTGAAGCTATTAGAGAGGGTGCAACGTAAATATTTAAATCCTCTAACACGCCCTCTCACATGCGACCTTCTTTTTAGTCCAACACATGCCAATTTTAATTATCAGGGTGACAATAAGGTTTAAACCCAGGACTGAGCAAACTTTGTTCTGATACCATGTTAACAACAATCTACTCCAAAAGCTTAAGCTGTTAAATATGGTGTAACTTAAATGTATAAATCCTTTAACACGTCCCCTCACGTGTAGCCTTCTTTTAGTCTAAAAAGTGCAACTTAAATATTCAAATCCTCCAACATTTTACAGGGAAAGAAAATGTAAAGTTGGATGATTTCAGAATTTTTTAATTTTAATATAACAAAAGGACAATTTTGTACTTTCAATGTAAATTGTATATGACATATTGTATGAGTATATGTTCGTATATGATATTCAGAGTAACAAATATGTATAAATAAATAATTCTTATTATACATGAACACTTGTCAACATCTGATTTAAGAATTTATGTGAATCAATCGTAGTCACGGGATCAAATTTTGAACCGATTTTCAAGACAAAACTGCACAGTTTTAGACAAAATAGAGGGAAAATGAGAGCCGCCAAAATGACGAGGATTTTCATCCATGGACCTACGAGTCACGAGAGAGATCTCTTGCCTTTTCCTGTGATCGCAATTTATTACAGCCTCACTTTTGGCTTTTACTGTAGAACCAAATTCCAACTTAACTTTCACCTATGCCATTTAACTTTGCCACACGAGACAGATTCTGTCCCCCATTCTTTTAAAACCACTTAAAAAATTGCCTTTCGTACCAACT
Organism: Cornus controversa; assembly: GCA_026545225.1. Lineage (NCBI taxonomy): Eukaryota > Viridiplantae > Streptophyta > Magnoliopsida > Cornales > Cornaceae > Cornus > Cornus controversa. Next base: position 43,418,466 of record CM048847.1, on the reverse strand, counting down.
GGAAAAACCATGCGCTCTCTCTCTCTCTCTCACACACACACACACACACTAGAATGAGACCAAAATATAAATCTTTCACAATCTTACAACCTATATGCCCCACACTTCACATTGAGATGATCAGTGGCAATTCCCTCAAATGATGGGCTCAGACAATGCATCGACACAAATCAAACATTGGGATCCTCCTAATCAAAGTACTCCACCAAAAGTGGTTAACATAGAGATACAATTAGGAGCATATCCCGGCAGATGGAAAAGGGATGATGTAATTGTCAGTGTAGAACAACCCTATTATAGTTCATTTCATTGTCAATTTACACAAGCAAAATGATACATCAGGTTTTGCGAATGATATTATGTGAGTCGGAAATGACGCCATCATGATGTCACTATGTTAATGACATCATTTTTCACTCACATAATTTCATTCGAAAATTTTCCAATTCGGACTTACAGAAACACACGGAGTTAGAAAGAAAATTCAACTCCAATGGTCAATGTTTGGTCTAATAATAAAAAACAACAATAAACACTAGTTGAAAAGTTTCACCATGTTACAGTAGTAGGTTTTGCAACTTGCTCTTTTTTCTAACATTGTCTAACTAACAATGCCACTCAAACTTGAATATCAAAACCTTGGCAATGTTGGCTTAATTTACAAGAGGCTCGATCTTGTCCTGGAATCAACATAACTACACAAGTTACGAGGCTCAACAAACATACCATATGTTTAACTTGCCAGAACCTACAACAAAGTGGCAGAACAAACCCATAATGAAAATAATGGAGGGGTGCACACACACACACACACATACATATATATATATATGCGTGTGCCTGTGCGTGTACTCTGTGCTGTTCAATGTTGGATAAAGAAATGAAAGATCTTGATATATACTAAGAAATCCGGATATAAAACAAATACACATTAGCAACAATTTTAAGCACTAAACAATTATCAGTGGGCGGGAACATCATCTTTTAAGATCATAATAATACAAAAATCATTGAGTTAAATTAACAAAAAAAGATATATATAAAAAAGGCCTCGTCATAACTTACCTGTCAACTCAACCACAGCCTCTTGGACAAGCTCTTCCAGCAGCTTCCCTCCTATTTCATTCTCTATATTATCCATTTCCAATCTCATATGCTCAACCCAACCCTTCCCCACCACCTCCTTCCTCACCAACCTCTCCACCACCAGGCTGTTGCTGTCCCCATCATCGTCATCGAAAATACAACTCACCTCCCTGGAAAACCAGTTTTTCAACTGGGCCCACACGAGGTCAACCATTGCGGGTGATGCACCCTCTGATTGCCTGTTGTGGATCCTACCATATGGCAGAGTTCTTAGACTTGTGTCTGACCCATACCCTGTGATGTCCACTAGTGCTTCATTGACACAGTCGAATACAAGCTTCCTGGTTGATCCCCGTTGCCTTCGCTTGGCCTCGTGCGTTGTCTCTCTTTCGTGCAGATCAACATATGTGTCTCTCAATGATAGGTCCAGTGGACTTTGAGGGGAATGCCATCTCAAAAACAATGACTCATATTGCACATCACCATCAAGGTCAGCCACTGATAATAATGTTTGTACAAAGAAGAGCAATTCCTGTTCATCTTCCTCGGCACCTTGGGAGGCCTGGGAGGGTTTCAAAGGATATGAAGTGGTCGTCTCCGCACAAGAATCCCATGACAGAGTCCGAGCAATTGATTCTATGGGTGGTGATTTATCAATTAGGTTGGATTTATCAGGGTTACCAAGCAGCTTAGCTCCTGTTTTATTCGAAGAAGATAAGTTAGAAAGGCAGTAAAGAATACTTCAGGGAAGTGAGAGATTTTCATCATGAACGTTAATGGAATTTACCCTGCTGGTCTGACTTGATATTGCATGAGGACTCCAGTGTTGTATTGTCATCCTCTTGGAATGGAGGTTCTAAGACTGAGATTGGACTTGGCTGGTCCTGGTTCTCGGCGACGGGATTTGTTACAAGCAACCCTGCCTGCAAAAATGGAAATAAGTTGACTGTCATGGGCTAATAAAATTTCAGCAATCAATATGGCTATAGATTCATGCAAGCCACAGTTACACTATTGAATATTCAAGGTTCGATCACCCAGTTACAAGGGATGAAGAATTCCCGCCATACTAAAAGCAACATGCATCAGTTGACCTAGAAATAGCTTGAACTTCATCATGGCCACTAACTGTTGACTGATACAAGTTTATACATTGCATATAAGGATAATCCCATTTTATATACATATGCATAAATATATATACTCTTGCCATAGTGGCCAATATAAATTCTTTTACAATGTTTCAAACATGTCCACCATAGGCATAATTTATTTTGCTTACGGTCACTACACAACGACCCTGTCTCAATGCCCTTGTCACACATATTCAATCAATAAAATCTTTTTCATTTCATAAGAACTGCACAATAGAGACATGAATAATTTGTCGGAAAGGAGTTGTGCAACCAGAGGATTGCATGAGTTCAAGTGGTGATTTTGTCTTGCATAAAAATTACAAAGCAAGATTGCAAACTTTACAGATCATAACACAAGTAAATAAAAAAATTAAGGGTAAATATATATCACAAATATTAACCCTTCTAGCCACAAAATAAAAGGACATAAATAACAAAATGAATACGAGTTACTCGATGAATTCCCTTGTCAAAACAAATAACAATAGTAATTAGTTACTAGATAGATGCAAACATGCATGACAACTAAAAGATGATTCACCTTACCTCATGAGAAATTATGCCCTGTTTTGGTCCCATTCCAATTAAATCAGAGGACGACATTTTGCTCAATGATCCGTGTGAACCAGGTGAGAAACCACCTTCAAGCCCACTATCATTAACAAATTGGGATATGCCACCACTAAGCTTTCCAGGAGAATGTACAGGCATTCCAAAAGATTTTTGAGATTCATCTTTGAATTGAAGTGCACTAGGTTTTTCTTTACTAGATTTTTTAATCCTCCTGAAAAATAAACTTGAAACTTTCCCTTTGAATGATGATTTCGCACTCCTGTCTTTCTTCACCTCCTTGGCATTATCTGTTTTATCAACTACTAAATCTGAGACTTCAACATTGACCCTGGTCTCATATATTGTAGAAGATATGGGAACAGATTTTGACCTCAAAAGAGTCGGAGGAGAACTATCCACTCTTTCATCCTTATTCAAAGGAGTAGTCAAGCACGAAGTTGATCCCCTTGGTTCTTGTTCGTTACTACTATCCTCTTCCTCAGATTTCACTGGCTTTTTTGCATCAGAAAGGGCAAGCATCTCACCCAAAGTACTAGAGCTTCTCCGGACATGTCTTTGTTCTTGACAACTTCCATTAGATGCCATCATGGCCCATCTTTCAGATAGTCGCTTCTTTGCCTCTCTGCAAACAGATGACTCCGGAGAATAAGATGCACGGCTAAAGGAGCATGAAGAATATGGGCTACCAGACCTATTGATGTAATCCCATGAATGCCTAGAAGTTGGTGACATGACTTCTGAATCACTAAGATTCCCCACTACATATTCATTTTCTGATTTATTAAATGAACTTTCATCACCAATGTAGCCATTGGAGAATACCGAAGAAAGCAAGGTTTCATCCCTCCGGTGACCACTCAAGTTTTCACGTATATGCTGCGTGATCTCCTTTGCCACTTCTCTAGATTCTTGTGCTTCATCATCTTCTGGTTTCTCATAAAATTCTTCAGCATTTAGCATTCTTGGTGATGAGGAAGGTGGAGAAAGTACAGCCTTGATATCATGAAGCTTCCCAGGGCTGGGTTTCAGTACGACTATTCGAGTTGGTTGAGTAGGATTATCATCAATCCTCCTCCCAATAGCAGGAGAAAGTCCAGGATTGCTTTCATCCCACCCAATCACATCACCCACATGAGATGCTTTCTTTATCTGTTCTTCATTGTTCTTCCCTGATCCAGCAAACTTGTTAATATCCAGCACCTTAGAAGGTTTAAGAACAGTGATGCGCTTTGTCTCAGGAGGTGGAGGAATAGACTGCAAATCATAAAGATGCTGAGAAAACAGGGAATTTGGTTCTTGTAGAAACTTGAGGAATAAATCTTTGTTGGAACTTAAGACTTCCACAGCATCTTGGAATTGCTTGGATTGGCGAAGTTTTTCATCTGTTGCCAGGCGTTTTGCTTCGACGAACTTCTGGCGAACGAGAGCCATCTTTTTCTTATTTGTAGTTTCATTATTCCTTCCCTTATGTGGTGATTTCTCTCTTGCATCATTTGCCTTTTGTGATTGCTGCCAAACTTCATGAACATCCTTGTATTCATTCTGCTCTGGACACCAGTGAACTTCTCGCATTTCTGTTCCCGAGAACCTATGATCTTGCCGCCAATAACCCAAGGGTGTACCTGAATTACTTCGTGAATATCCTCTTGAATTACTTCTTTGCAAAGGTGAATCAGGTTGCTGTTGGGGGAAGGCATCAAGCCCCATCAACTTGGCAACTACACCGGGTGGATTATGCTTGGTCTCCATTTCTTTTGACATTTCTTGGGCTATGAGCATCTTTATGGGTGTTCCATTTGATTTTCTATTTGAAGTTCTCCTTAGCTCAGACACTATCTGCATGCCCCACACAAACACAAGAAAATACCAGATTACTGTGAGAAAATGATACTCCGTAATTCATATCTCAGTATCAAAGACACATTCTCCACAGAAATTGGTTGTCCATGGACCATAATTACAATTACTAAAAATATATGTAAAAAACTACCTCTTTATCCTCTATCTGGCCACCAACTGGACTCATCCTTCCCACATATGATTGGCTTCTTGAAAGCGGAATACCTGTAATCAATACCATGTCAACCAGCAGGCTAAATATTTAATTTGTGAATGCACAATTACATATTCCAGAAGAGAAGAACTGACAATGTTTCAACAGGTACAAATAACTAAATGCATTTAGAAGGAAAGGGAAGAATGTTTTTATTGATCTAGCATTGCTATTATTGTCTTAAAGAACTTCTTATAGATACCACGTTTAGTCTTTACTGCAGGCAAGGAGGGTGCAAAGTCTAAATCATGCACCAATACAGAGCAAATGAAAGGTGTAGGTGTGTGTGTGTATGTGTGAGAGAGAGAGAGGTAACTGCTTATTCATAAAGGCGGTCAACATCAAACTGAATGAATTTAATCTCCAAAATTCCAAATGGGCAGAGCAAACGGATGGCGCAAACAATGGCCAAAAGTGAACTAATTTTTCACTAGCCTACTATCAAGTTTTGACACGCTGAAGAATAAAACAAGTTGGATAATGGACATTCTCTATGCCTATCAATTTCCAAATGATATGTTATAGTCATTTAAATTTCATCTAAATATTTAATTACTTATAGCTCAAAACCTTGTAATACCAACTATACTGGGCAAACAGTAGTCCTCTTCAAGGTGAAATGAGATGACTATCTGAATAATTAACCCATTGTTCAGAAGTAAAGTTCCCTAATGTCTTATAAGAAAATGATTAATTTATTGTTTCCAGTGTTCTCTCAGTCTTTAAGATTATTAATTTGACAAGTCATAACAGAAACAAAACCTACTTATCCAAATAAATAAATAAATAACAGAAACAAGACCCATCAACAGATCTTTAAATTAGGAACAATTAATTTTTTTGGCACTTGCTATGCAAAGCTAAGAGTCACTTCATAGAAATGGAAAGATATGATACAAAAGTACATTAAGAGAGAAGATTAACAAAGGAAATCACCATCACAATCATGATGTGGTTTATCTGTGAGCAGCCTGTTTCCTGCCACACCAGTAGTAAAATCAAAAAGGTTCACCATTCTTCCCAAACATCCAGGAAAGGGTTTCTCGAGATTCTGGGTTTTGCCATTCTGAATCCCATTCATTTCAACACCTGACATGTCACATTGCAAAATGTTAATGCCATTTACCATATCAACCAATTCCTTTTAAGGGAGAACATTATCAACAACAGAATAAATTTACCAAAACTCCCCTTACCCCCTCCTTCTCTGTGCATGAGGGGGAGAGGGTGATCAAAAAATTGGCAAGTATTTTTGGATAAATGGAGATAAACATTTACCAATATAACAAAAAAAAATACATAAATACAACAGGGAACAAAGATGAGAACAGAAAGGACAGTTGACAATGAGACAACAATGCCAGATTCAAGTCACAAAATAGTGAAACAATAGTACATTCAGATACAGAATAAAGCTTTTTAATGTTTGCATAGCAAATACACAAATACACACACACACACACACACATGAAAAACTAGAAGGAAAAAAGAAGTTGAAATAAATGTGTTCCTCTAAGTATATGCCATTGTTAAGTGTTCTACCATTTGATCGCGCAGATCATGCAGAGACAAGAGGACTCAGATTCAAATTCACCATAAAAGAGTACTTCAATCTTCAAGGTACAACCTCAAATCCAGGGCTTAAATTCAGAGAGAGAGATAGATACCAATAACTGGTATATAGCACGAATTTGACAGGCAATCGAATAAGATGTGAACTGAGAGACAGTAAGCTAAATAATAAGGTGTGTGAAAATCCGGCATATTTACATGAAAATTCACATCATGCGATCACAATAAGCTAAATAAACTCTAATAGAAAACACTTCCCAAATCAGCAAATAAACCACATTTATACAAATTGGAACCAAATGTTAATATCACAGACAGATGCTTAGAAAAAGCCCTAATTTATGAAAACAGTCACCTCAAGAACCAAAAGTATTTCAAGCCCAAAAAAGTAAATCGATTGAGAAAGTATACTAAAACAAAATCTAGACTAAAGATTCGCACTTCATGAGTAAATTAGGTCAAAATTAACGTAAATAACAGAAATTACGACATTAGGACTGTAGATTGAAAAAGAAAACTCGAGATTCAAGAAAAAAAAAAATCATTTCTAAAGGCTGCAATTGCATCCAAATCAAGAGAGAGAAAGTCGACAGTACAAAGAGAGAATCATATTCTTCGATTAACTTCGAAAAGCGCGAACGAAACAGAGAGCAAAAAGGCGATACCGAAAAGTTACGGCGTACACTAACAGAGCCGTAGAGTTAGAAAATGCAAACTCCTGACATAGCAAGCGAGAGATTTCACGGAGAGCGAGCGAGAGCTTAGAATCGAGGTACAGAGTTTGAGAGGAAAGAGATTGCGACCTTGTTTGTAGCGATCTCACAAAGCTGCAATGTCGCCGGAATCTGACATTCCGGTGGGAATGTGGCCTGTGATTCGCCGTATTACGAGTCTCAGACGAGAGGTCAGATGAGCTTCCCACCACCTACTTTGTCGGACCTGAATCACTTTTGTTTATTCTGATTCATTTATGAGTTTCGATTACGCAGAGAGAGAGAGAGAGAGAGGTGTAAAAGTGAAACTAGATAACTGAGAAAAATGTAGGAGTGTTTTATAATAGTCATTATATATTAAAAGGTTCTTTTTTGCTATATGATCCCTGTGCTTCAAAATATTTCTAGAACTTATTTGGCCATTGTATTTAGATTTATGATTGCCAGCAGACCCAGCACCCATGCACTTGTGTGAATATCTGTCGCCCTTTTAAAATTGGAAAATTATATATTATACTGACACCTTTCTAATTATGATGCTTGAGTTTTGTTGTTGTGTATATATATATATATATACACTATTATTTGTACTTGCGGTATTATTATGCATACTCTTGCAATTGTGATAGTTAAATATAGTAATTTTATAATATAGATAACAAAAAATATTTTGAATCACATGATTAATTTTTTAATTATTTTTTATTATTAAATTAAATTTTTTGTCCTTATTATACCGTCCTTAAATGTAATATAGTTTTATCCCATCCTTATATGTAATATAAATACATTGTATATTGTAAGATAAGAAGATCAAGATGTTAGACATTTCGGCCCTGTTTGGCAGAGCTTTTGCTTCGACTTTTACGCAGAAGAAAAAGAGAAGCAGAAGCTAAATCAGGAAGTTGGTACCCCCCATCTTCCTTTAAACGCTCTTTTTGGACTTCGAAACTCTTCCGCCTTACCAATCCAAACACTCTCCAAAACGGCTTTTGAGCTTGAAAAGCCGAAAGCCGCTTTTCAAAAGCCAATCCAAACAGAAGAAGAATCACTGTGATCATTTGAAAAATGTGTTTATATGTTTGTAATATCTCATGAGATCCATGAATGTTTGGTTCCATTTTTTGCAAGTAACATAAAATATTTGAATCAAATTATAAATTCAGATGTTCTAAATTTGAGAGGGATTGCACATATTAAATATTTACCTAATATATATATATATATATATATATATATATTTGAATCAATTCTTCAAAAATACTCTATATTCTTCGGGGTAAATAACTCATACTTCTTGATGAGAAGGATGGAATTTTAGAAGGAGCAGGACAAATAAGTGATGGAAGAGGTATTTATAGAAGTGTCCTTGGTTTGAACAGAAAGGAAATAAAAAAAAAAGAAGTGAATATTCTGTAATTTGATTATCATGCCTTCAAAATTATGGCATCGTTTGAATGAAAGATTTAAAAAGATAAGGAAAGAAAAGAAAAGATAGTATAGTGTCTATTCAAAGGAAGTCTAAAAAGAAATTTTAATATCCTAACAATGTCAAGAATAAGAGAGATGATATTTCCCTACTCTTTTTGTCAGAGGTAGATGAGGAAGTGATTAATGTGTTTGCCTTTTACAGGCAATTAATGTACTCCCATTTTAGTTTCTTTTACCTTTCTTTCTATTTCACTTATTAAGCACCATAAATCCTCACCCTTTTCTTTCCCTTCCTTTCTTCAAGTCGGGCCGCAAATGAATCGAGTCAAGTTTGAGCGTGTTTTATGCTCGTCTCGTTCGTTTATAGGTTCAACTCAGGATCGTAATGATTTCAAAAGGCTTAACTCAGACTTGACTCGTCTTTATTTTATAAAGTTCGGATTTGACTTGTTTAATAACACAAGTTATTTGAGCTCGATTTGAGTTTGTATTCAAGATCATTTTGACTTGTTCATAAACTTATATGACCTTACACAAAGCTATATTCATAAACACGTTCATGAGTTTATGTTCATGAACCTATAAAAGTCTATATTTATAGACGTGTTAAAATCCTATACGAACTTATGTATACAAGTTTACACAAGTCAAACTCAATATTATTCAGGATCAACTCGTTTATTAAACTAAGTTCTACTCTCCGAATTGATCTTTAAACAAGTTGAGTCCAAATTATTTATGAGGAGCACATTTCATTTACCTTCATGTGGAGAGAAAAATATAAACAACTAGAGGTGTGTATAACAAAAAATACACCAAAGTGTGAGGGTTTTAGTGGAAAAGTAAATAGAAAAGTGTTTATATCATTTTTCTAACAACAATGACAAATAGATTATGAAAGTAGGCTACTTATGATTAGCCTTTATAATGACTAATGAGGTTTTGGTTTGCTTCGTTTAGTGAAAATTACCAGAATGTATATTACCATAAACCTCCCGTCTCTTCAATATAATTACGACAATGGCACTCTCTTACATCATTGACAACCACACGTATTTTTAGCACGTGTGGCTGGACGATATTACATAAATATGGAATTTTGGCTGTTTGGGGGCACAAAGGACCTACCACCAACCACTGTGACTTTATGGAACATGATTTTTATGCCCCCAAAAAGTAAAAATAAAGTTACAAGTCCGGTTTGATATTTTGTTTTCTTGTTTTTTTTTGGTTTTTAGCAAGACAAGGTTTGACTAGCCAACATTCAATTACCCTAGCTAACTAACTCAACACATTTTTGGTCAATGAAGGGAATTTGATTACTCATGTTGCATCATTAAACACGACACGACAATATAACTCGAACACGACACGAATTAAGTGAATTTGAGTTTGAGATAAATCGACACGTTTAATAAAGGGGTCAACACAAACAAGATATGCAAAAATTAGATTAAGTTTTAATTTAAACTGTCTAACTCATAACACGATTACAACACGATTACGATATGAATTATTCATATATCATGGCTTTGTTCAAACTTATATATATGTGTGTGAATTAAGCCTAATCAAAAACAAGCCATAGGCCCATGGTTTTTTTTTTATACGATTAAATTGAATAGGCGATATGAATTAAATCCAATCATTTGATTCTCTAAAAATAAAATATTCAAACATAAATGGTCCAACAGCATAATATAAATAGATTTAAACGTCAGTCAGATGTTAAATTAATAACATGATATTGATATATCATATATAACGTTTGGAGTTAAAATTTTAAAAGTTGACTCTACCTAAGTGGGACAATTGGATTGTACATGTTCTCTTACAAGACGGTTATTAAAATATGAAAACCTCTAACCTTAGTCTTACATGTCTTTTTTACCGATTTATTATTTATTTTTTTAAAACAAAAAATAAAAAAGAAGAGAAGAATTTGATATACAGAAAAATACATTTGAAATTTCACATGAAAACAAGATGGGATTAACATGTTAAGAGAAGAAAATATTAATATTATCACATAGAATGATTTATCAATTTCTATGCCGATTGTGTCTAAGATTATCTTCATTATTGTTCCCGCCTATTTCTGTAAGAAGTTACATGAATTCTCTTTTTTCATTCTTTTTCATTAGTCGTCATGTCACTTAATATGTTTAATTTTTTTAAATTGTTTCTAATAACTTCATCAGACATTATTTTAGGTGGCCCCATCTGCCTCTTGCCTTCTATGAATACTAAATCACCTCTTTTTAGGAGTCCATTTATAGGTCTTTGTGGTATGTGATTAAACCACCAATGTCTACTCTCTCTTATTTTCTCATTAACTTGTGTCACTCTTAATATTTCTTTTACACTTTCATTAGTGACTATCTTTTCTAGTAACTCCCACTATCTATCTTAACATCTTTATTTCTGCAATATGAATGCGTTATTCTTGTTTCTTTTTTATCGCCCAATGTTTTGCTCTTCATATAGCATAGTTAGTCTAATAAGGTCATATAAAAATTTCTTTTTAACCTATATGTTATTCTTTTATCACATAAGATGTCACTATCTATTTCTAATTTTATTAGCTATATCACTATCTATCTCTCCATCACATTGTATTTTCAACCCTAAGCAACGAAAATGGTTATTTTAAATAATCTTTTTATTTTCAAGTGTTATTGTCATATTATCAAAAATCAAGTCCTTATTAAATTTACACTTCATATACTCCGTTTTCGTTCGACTAATTCTCAATCCTTTTAATTTTAGATCATTTCTCCACATATTTAACTTTACTGCTAAGTTTTCCTTAGAAGTATCTATTAACACAATACCATCAGCAAACATCATGCACCATGAAATTTCTTCTTAGAGGTCTTTTCTTATTTCATCTAAAATAATTTCAAATAAGAATGGACTTAGCACTGAGCCTTGGTGCAATCCTACGTTTATAGAGTACTCATTAGTCTCACCATATATAGTATGAAATCTAATTTTGTTTTTGTTGTAAAGCCCATCAAACTAGATCTCTTGGGACCTCTCAGACGCATTTTCTAGGTCTATACAAACCATATGCAAATCTTTTTACTTACTTGTACCCTCTTCGACTACTTGTTTAAGTATATAACTTTCATTATGATCTCTTGGGCATAAATCCAAATTGGTTATCAGATACTGTTGATTCATTTCTTAACCTTTATTTTATTACCCTTTTCCATAGTTTCATTGTATGATTTATTAACTTAATTCCTCTATAATCGCCAAAATTTTGTATACCACCTTTATTTTTGTAAATTGGTATTATTAAATTTTTCCTCCACTCATTTGACATCATGCCTTCTTTTAGGATTTTGTTAAACAACTTTGTTAACCATTCAACTCCTACCTTATCTAACGTTCTCCATGCCTCTATAGGTATATTATCCAGGCCTTCCGCTTTATTTCTTCTCATCTTCTTAAGTGTGTCATCTACTTTTTTTACCGGTGATTTGATTTATCATTCCCATATTGGATTCATTTATTAATACTTTCTCCCTAGGGCATTCCTCATTTAATAAGTTTTCAAAGTAGTTTTTCCATCAAACTAATATATCATTTTCTTTTACTAATATTGTACTAATTATGTCTTTAACACACCTAATTTGATTAATGTCTTTACTTGATCTATCTCGATTCTTTGCTAACTTATAAATATCTTTTTTACCCTCTTTCATACTTAATTTTCATATAAGTCATTTAATAAGTCTTGCTTTGCTTTGCTAAGCACTTCTTAATTCCACAATTGCATTTATTATCTGCTAAGGAAGAGTTCTAATTTCACAATTGCATTTATTATCCGCTAAGGAAGAGTTCTACTTGGAATGAAGTCTTGAAGAGGAAACCGAAAGAAAAAAGGAGTATGTCTTGTATAAATAAATTATAGGATAAATACCACTTACACCTCTCAGATTAGGCAATATTCTGACCATACCCCCTCTAGTTTCAATATTCCCGACTACACTCCCTGTCAGTAACGTCCGTCAATTTTACTCTCTTACTGACGTCAGTAAATTCCATTTGTCTGCTGATGTCACACTAATGGAAGAAAAAAATTGATACATAAATTCAAAATTCAGTGGTTGGGAATATCGAAATTAGAGGTGGTCTAGTCGAGATATTGCCTAAATTGAGGAGATGTAAGTGTTATTTATCCTAAATTATATGATATTAATAGTTTTCTGAATCTTAGATTCTTCAATTCTAATGAACTAGATCCTTTAATTTTCAATTATTGTTCTTGATATTCAAAAACCTCAATGCAATCTTTGTTCGATGATGAAAAAGAGATTGAAGAAACAAAATAGATATGCAAACCCATATTGGATTTCAATCTTTTGTTATTTGCTATGGAAATGAAAAAGAGAATTAAAAAAAAATGAAAAAAAAATGAAAAACTAAGATATGTTCGATAAAAAAAATATAGTTGTTATCACTGTATCGTACACGGGAAGAATCACAGTTACAAGTATAATGGTGAATCTCACACATGTATTACATTTAGGACTTTAATTAATCCAGTAACACTCTGCGCATCAAGAGCAATAGTTAGGTTTCCACATCAGTCCTTTAAAAGTCGTGTGAATATAAGTTTTCAATTATATCACTTTTTTTAAATAAAAAAAGAAAAAGAAAAAAGCAAACAAGTCCATTAATTTCTATTTTTATCGTATTGAATTTATTACTTATATGATAAAAACGCGAAATTAAATAGAGTGATGGATGGAGATGTGGTTGGCGCGTGGGGTCACGGACGGGAAGATTCATTTGGGTTGTGAACAAATGAATGAGGTTCGGGTAACCGACAGATGACGTCAGGAGACACATTTGGTAAGATGACGTGGCAATGTGGGGACCACAAGAGGAGATGGGTGGTGGTAAAAATCAGGAGTGGGCCCAAGATTCTCTTTGTCCTTATTCTCTACACAACTGCTCACGTTAGCAACTAGGGCTCAGGGAAATTATTGGGTATCCGAGCCGAGATCATCCCAACCGTTCGTGTACAACACGTGCTGTGGATCCCACAACGCGTGCACAACACGAACGATTGAAATGATCCAGGAGTACGTACCCCGGGATACCCAATAATTTCTCCTCCGACTAGATAACTCTCTCTAAAAGAAAGTAGTAATAAAATATGGGAGAAGGAATTCGTCCTCATCTTTTACGTCTCCATTCATATCTTAAATAATATCTCACTTCTAGCATTTATTTCGTGAATGATTAACCCTTCTTTAAATACTAAATTACAGTTTTAAACATCATCTCTTTTCTATTTATAATATTTTTGGTCTCTTTAGACATGATTTAAAAAACATACTTGAAAAATAATAACAAAAAAGATTCTTTTACATAGACCTAAAAAAAATTATCTATATTGAATAAATTATTTCTTTTGATAAGACCAAAAAACAAAGTATCTCTATTTAATAAATTATCCCTTTTGGTTATCTTTGTTAAATAAATTATCTTTTTTTGGTAGAAATTACAAATTAAAAAGTATTCAAAAAATAGTTATCCTCGTTGAATAAATTATCTCTTGACAGAACCAAAAAAAAAAGTACTTCAAAATTTTATTTTTATTGAATAAATTATCTACATTAAGAGTACCTAAATAAAAAAAAGTTATCGATATCTTTTGATAAGTTCAAGAAAAGAAATTATCTCTATTAGAAAAAGCCAAAAAAATAAGTTATTCTTAATAAATTATCCCTTTTAACAGGATCAAAAACAAAAGAACAAGTTATCTCTTTTGACAAGATAAAAAGAAAAAAGTACTAAAGAAAGTGAAAAAGACCAAAAAAAAAAAAGTAATAAAGAAAGTAAATGATGTAAAAAAAAGTTTAATTTTATAATATAAAGAACAGTTGTGGTATTATAAAATAAGGAATGATTTATTAATTAGTTTATGGATTTTCTTGTTATTTTTAAAATAAAAAAAAAAGTGGAGTGCAATTGAAAAAATGAGAGTACAAATATGGCCTCCCTAAAATAATTTTTCAATTTTTCGAAACAGAAACTTCAAATTTCTAAACTCATCCACAGTTTCCATTTCTAATCAAATCAGTTATTTTGTTATCTAATTTTGGAGATTGAGATAGATATTCAAATAAAAGTAACTAATTATTATGTTCCGAAAAAAAAGTTTCTCAGTCACCAAAATCAAAAGAGTGTGATTGAGTGAAAATGTGGGCCCAGATGTCAAACTCATAATTCCACCATTGGACATTTTCGGAATCGGAAGATCTAACATTATTCAAATTGGATTTTTTTTTGTTTTAAATTAAATAGCTTTTTATTGTTTAATTTGTATTTGAGGATTTATCCATTCTCTATTTTTTAGAATTTAGGAAGCATGGACACGAACACAGGTATGATAGAAACAAAACGATATGATAAATCTTAAAAAAATAAAATACAAACACAACAAGGATACGTCAATAAATAAATAAATAAAAATATAAAATTATACATAAAAAATTAACTTTTATTCTTCAACAATACAATAAATATATTTAAATATTTTATATAAAATATAAGTTCATTCATTCTATCATTTAAGCAATAAGCATTCCTACTTATTTTTTAATTTACAATATAAACATCCATCCATTTAGACTTTTAATCTATTCTTTAAGACTTCTAAAATCTTTTTTTTATTACAATCTGACCCTAATCTTTTAATTTATAAATTTTTTAATATTACAATTTGACCCGCCTTTTAAGACAAAAAAATTACAAATTTGTCAAAAACGTATCATGGCCGTATTCTAAATGTATTCTCATGTATCCTAGTTGTATCCCCCGTGTATCTAATCCATATCTGATATTCAAAAAATTATTTAAAAAAATTAGATACTTTTTAAAAGTATCGGACACTTATTCGACCGTATTCCAGGTGTATCCGTATTTGATACGTGTCCAATACGGCCACGGAACTTTTTTCGAAATATCCAGATCAATCTTCCCTGAGGTCTAATTGACTTTACTTCGAAAGAGGCACTAATTAAAATTCAACCAAATAACATCATCCTCATTACATGAGTTCTCAATAACAGAAGTAAGTGAACTAATTAGAAATAAGAAAAGAAACTAGATGATCTCCATTTCCACCATTAGTCTCTTCCGCATGCATACCCAACAAATACCTGAAAGTTGTTAAATGGGTGAGCTCACAAGCTCAACAAGAGTATCGCTAAACATAATCATACTTAGCAAATTGACCTCACCTTATATTCTCATATATAAAGTAACTTATATCAGTAATTTATATTATCTCAACATCAATCAGTTAGTTAAATTAACATATAAAAATGTACAATCTCATATAAAATACATTGATCCCATATAACATGTCTTAAGTCATTTTATAGACTTTTATATGTTACCATCGTCAATATCCTATAATATTTAATATCTCACTAATTACTATTTCAAAACTCAAGTTCTCATAATTTAATCCATGTCACAATTTTCTCAATTATGAACTGTAAATCAATTAATCATCTTAATAACTTCTCACATATCTGACATAAGCCCCGGGCTCCCCTCCAATAAATGGCTAGCTCAACTAATAAGATGGTGTGCATCGCATAATCCTGGACTATTGAAGGTCACACATGTGACTGAGCTTGTACGTCTACTCGCCTAGATAGTCCTGGACCACGTCCACATAATAAGGATACGCTCAACCCTATGACCATACAAAAAGGATAGTGCTCTTCCAAATAGGCTGGTTGCGGACCATGCCTAACAAAGTCCTCATAGGATTAGTCCCGGACTAACCTCCAACTAATCAAATAGCGTCCATTAATTACCAATTATGCTGATTTATCAAACATATGTAACATTTCATAATTTTAATCAATAATTAATGTGTTCCTATACACTTTAATAATCATTCATGGCATACCATATAGAACCATTGACACTACAAAATTCATGAAGACTCCTTGACATCAAATATACCTCTCTGTTCAATAATTAAGTACACCAAAGTACTACATTTTCGGGTTTTAATTTGGTTAACTACTTGATATTCACCTAAAGTCTAGAATTTCAACACAATTAGGTTCATTTTATTTTGAATTTTTCATAATTTCTGGAATTTATATAATATTTTTTCCTAATTTTTCACAATTTAAAATCACTTAAAAATTAATTAAATATATTATTTATTTCGGATGAACCCCAAGAGTTATCCCCAAATCCACTTAGAGTGAGCTACACTCTCTCTCACGCCCCCTCCAAGGCCAAGTCACCATTTTGTATAAGAGTTCTAAATAAACCCCATAAATATGTCTTTGCTAAGTGTACTGCTTATACATATATTCCTAGCATAAAAGTTTGTTTATCACATTACTAATGAATCCTTTCCTCCATACCTAATTAATACTGTTGTTTAGTTTAGGTATAATTATATATATATATATGTGTGTGTAATCATGTGCAATAAGAATCCAAGGTTTACCGTATTAATTCTTTACTCCAGATTTCAATCCACTCGCATCCACGTACATTCAATTCAAGATTCTAAGCTTACATTGGCATAAACCCATCTATTATTATTGGTAAACACACAGGTATACACGGTTTTTTAAGTCAATTTTCCAATAAATTTTATATGCACATTAATCTGATAATGCGTTTAACTATTCTCAATTCAATGTTTTGTGTACAAGAACGAAATATGCATAGATTTAACGTCAAATAATGTTATAAATTAATTTGTGTTCAATAGTTTCAAATTCAACCAAAAGTATAAGCATTGTAATCTAAAATTCAAGGTTTATATATATATATATATATATATATATATCTATATATATATAATAGATGCGTACAAAAACACCATAAGCCATGATATATGATTCTCAAGTCTTGTCCCAGTGAGCAACTATCTTATCAATCTAACCTTTACCAACCGATACATAAGTACAATACTCGACATATATATATATATATATATTTATTTATAATAAATAAATATATATATACGACCAACCCATTATCTACACATACATATTGACGTGCACATAAGAATCAAGGATTAAAGGTTAACCAAATTATTGTTGTACCCCAAATCAAACAATAAAGAAATCAAATTCTAAGGTTCAAGTCTCCAGCAACATGTTCATCTATGTGGAAACAAATTATATATATTTATATATGCATTACATGTTTCAGCCGAGTACAGTACATGCTTTTCCTAAAACAAAATTCAAGTTCAAGCATTAATAGTAGCATTCATTAACCAAGCATGCCCCCATTAGTTCCAAAGAATTTCATTCTATCACAATTCTTAATTTTTGTCGCAATAAATTAGTACTCTTACAATAATATACTTAGAATAATTTCTTAATAAAATTAATAAATCAAGTTACTAATTTTATGTATGAACACACAACAAGATCAATTAGTCTGTTTTAATTCTCCAATCCAATTTTCTTTCTCTCCAAGCAACTCTCTTGGTCCCCATTCTCTCTCTTTCGGGCTCCTAAAATTTTCAAGTTATATTATACGGTATTAAACCTTTGCCGTATAATTTATATAGAGACAATTTAGTGGTTATAATCCCATTAGAATTAAGATTCTATTTAAATTTAAATCCCTAATCTTGTTTGCAAAGCATAAATATATATACTTCTATTATAAATAAATATACTCAAAATTACTCATCTAACTCTCAAAATATTTTTAAAATCTATTTTAAAATTTTGGAATATTACAATACATGACTTGCAAATGAGCAATATAAAATTATTACGTAAATAATTTAAGATAATTGTTGCATAAATTACATAAACTTATCGCGTTGAACATAGAAGAGAAATAAGATAAGAGATGATCCGAGTTTATTCTAAAGAAGACTCAGTAGAAGATGAAAATGCTAAAATACTAATTATTAGCGTCCACAATTCTATTAGCAACCCCACCGCTACATCCATTCGCATAGATGAGTATATCTAAAGATAATATGTAACCTTATCCTAAACAGTATATTTTATATATATATATATATATATATATATATATATATTATTTTATTGAATCTTTTTCATTAGATATCAACTCATAAATGCTTCATCTCCATTACGAATACGAATTCGAGACATTTTATATCCAGACACCACTGTCGTACGGTGGCACACTTTATACATATGCATTCACTTTTAGAGTTTTGAAGTCCAACACATTTCTAATATAGAGATTTCTAATTTGGATTTTGAAGTCCTAACACATTCCTTGCGCCGGAAGTACCAAGTTATCGGTGTCATCAACCAATTAGACTTTTGCAGAAGTAAAAATACATCTATTTTTGAAAAATTATTACATTATCTGAGACTACATAGTCTCAGCCAATCACAGAAAGACACATAGCTAAATGTGTTAGCTTTTTTCTCTTTCTGTGATTGGATACAAAACTAAATATGTCAGCTTTTTCCTTTTTCTGGCCGAAACCATGTAATAATTTTTTCTATTTTTGTGATTCATTTTACTACGTATCAGTGTTTAATTAGTGCGTGATACTATGTCATCACTATTTCTAGCTCATTCAACAAGAAACCTTTGCCTCAAAAAGACCTCAAAGCTATAGAAACTCTAAAATCAAAACTAGAGAGATTAGAATGCTATGGGCTATAAAGGTGAAGACAAGTGAAATAGAAGGTAGGTACAGCTTGTTCAACCAAGATAAGAAGCTATATCCTAAAGCAACTGGTAACATGCAATGGTTGTTTGATGTCTAGGCAGTTTTGAGATAACTCCAACTGCAAACAATAAAGGGAAATCATATCCAAATACAAAAGACACTACTCAATACCAAAAGCCCCTTTTACAACAAGGTACTCAACATATACGTACCTTCTCTAAGTAGTTCTGCTGCGTTCTCATCATCAGGTAACTTTTTGTTTAGTCTGTTAATATAATAGTAGCTTTTGAAATCATGAAATAACAATCTTAAAGCTATTGCCTACATTAGTAACATTATTACCTGAACGTGGCACCGCAACAAAAATAATGAGCCTCGCGAAATGTCAGTTGAAAACCTATTTATTCCACGTTAATCATCACGATGTGTGAATAAATTTGATCAATCAACATAATTCATGACATCAAAGAAGAACCATTTACCATCAAGTGCTATACAGCAACAGTGCTATCCATTCAAAAGAGACCTCAATCAAAGCATGATGGGAACCACCAAATGTATTTACTTTCATCATGATTATAATGCATTTCTTGTTCAGATCTAACCCAGCTTGAATTACCGAGCTGCAAGGGAGAAGGAAATTAATGGAGGACCAGTTATGACTGTTAAGTGCGTCTTTGGCAAAATGAGCAATGGTTCCTCTGTGGTTTGAGCTATATGGATGACTCTCTTGCACTTATTCTGTAAGGAGATACGAACACTTGCCCTCCTTTTGGGGAGATTGAGAAGTGTGACAAGTAGATGAGTAATGTTCTCGAAAGGAATTAGTCTCTGAAAAGCACTTCCATCCTAAATCAAGATCACTGTGATGCTTCTCACTCAAAACCTTGCCTATGAACCATTGGTGATTTTGAGGAGAGAGGAAGATACTTCCGAATTCATATGTATTGTCAGTATTGCAACCTTCCACCAGATTAAGATATTTTGGAGTGGGAGATAAGGTCTGAGGGAAAGGGTTAAGTTTTGCAACTAGATACTTCTCGTCTTCAAGGTGTCTTCTCAAATCATGAGCATGAAAATCAGCTAAACGGAAATGTGGTAATGAAGTAAAATTGTAAGGATAATTGGGAAAGAATGACAACGGGTACAGCTCACTTGCATCAAATCTATTATCCACGCTCTCCTGGTCATCACCCCATGAAGTTGCTAAATGTAGAATGAAGGTTCATCTCTGCATTATGAGCAGTAACAGATAAGTCACCCCCATCTTTTATGTTGTCCGAATCCCAACCCAGCAGAAGTGCATGTGGCTCTCTTCCAAGTGCAGATTCATTTGGATCTTGAAATTCATTCAGCTGTTTGAGATGATTTGATGACATGGATCCGTAATTTCCAAAACGAGAATGAACATATGAATCAGTCTCAGTGAACGACCTTGCACTTCTTCTGCTGTCAAAACCACCATCAGGTTTCTTATTTCCGTACAGAAGATGAGTTCTGGTAGCATAGCTGGTAGAAGGAGAATCAGACCCAACAGTATCCCAACCCGAGAGGATTATTTCTCGCGATTTGTTAGACCAGCATTTGGAAGAAAAATCATTTGAGTCTAGGCCAAGTTTGGCCTCCATAAAGTCTCTTCTATGAGTCCAACTAAGTTCCTTAACATAGGTATCTGACTCGGGATAAACAAGAGATAAGTCCTGTCCGTCTTTTGTGTTTTCAAAATCCCAACCCAGCAAAAGAGCACGTGGCTCTCTTCCAAGTGCAGATTCATTTACATCTTGAAATATATCTAGCTCTTTGAGATGACTTGATACAAAGGGTCTGTGATTCTCAAAACAGAAATGAACATATGGATCATTCTGAGTGATCAAATTTGCACTTCTTCCACCATCATAATCACGTCCAGCTTTCCTATTTTTGTACCGAACATGAGTTTCGGGAGAGTCAGAACCTACAGTATCCCATCTTGAGAGAATTACTTCTCTTGATCCGTTAGACCAACATTCAGCAGAAAAATCATTACAGTATGGCCCATGTTTGGCAGCCATAAAGCCTCTTTCATGATTCCAAGTAAATTCCTTGTCATCTGACTCAGGAAAAGCAAGTAACTTATTTTTGGTCCCAGTTTCAGTTTGCCTTGGCTTTGAATCCCTAAAACACTGGCAAAGGAATTTCAGCCTTAAAAACAAGTGCAGAATAAGAAATCCACATCATACATATATGCCAAAATATCATACATTGTTTTCATTGCCCTTGGGAAACAGCCGACTGAGGAGCATAGAGACCAAATCACACCTGAGAAAATCTTAAATGATTCAATAATAAAATTTAGTAAGAAAATGAAAGAACTAACAGACAGTGAGGTGTCTAACCCCTTGGTGGAGAGCTTGTCAACTTCAGGTAATGAGATCTCTGCAACCCACTGAAGTAATCTCTCTCTCCTTGTAGAAAAGACTTCTTCAACTGAGTATTGGGTTTCTAAAAGTTAAGGAGACTTGTCATCCACCATATCTATGCTTTATTTTTTTTCAGGACAAAGTAATGGGACATTGCATGAATTCATTGACGTTATACTGTGTTTCCAAAGTTCCACATTTCAAGAATTAGGAATAACACGATTCTCAATTACTGTGATGTCAAAACTGAAAAAAGGAGCTGCTGCTCTGAATGCCAAGCAGACAGTGATGAAGAAGAAAATCTGGGCATTTTACAGCAAGACAAAAAAATGGAAGTTTTCATATTCTTACTTTTCCTTCATCATCCTGACAGCAAAGGGAACATAGTTCAATATCACTGGGGTTTTATGCAAATAAAATCCTAGGTTTCAAAGTGAAACAATTAAACATTGTTAAAGTATGTGAAATAGATCTGCAGGATCATTCAACCTTTTTTGTGTGTAAAAGGTGTATAACTCTAGGTCCTCTGCCAACTGGAAAGACCAGTGATAATTATCTGAAGGGGTTACACATGCAGTTTAATGAGATAGATCAAGATTTATTTCATATTTGGTTCAATATATTGCAAAATATTGGGAAAATTGTGAATTATTTGGAAATTTCAAGTACTTTACAGGAATGTTTAAGAAATGACTGTTTTCAGATTCATAATTTATATCATTAGACTGGCTTGAGCAACACATATTCTTAGTTCATGACATACGAATACTGCCATGTCAACTAAACAGGTAATGGAACAACACAATACATCAACAAGCGTATATGATAAGTTGACAGTTAAAATCATACTTCATAGAATATTTGGGACTGTGGAATATCTACTTCAGTTCCAATAATACTCTAAAACTGTTCTTACAAAACTACATCAAATTTTCTAACTATTTCTACTTAAGTTCCAAGTATGTACATCTTCTAGAGTCAATATTAGGTGATACTGTGTCTATGCTATTTCAACTTTACAGTAACCATACTTTTTTCGCTAGTGCTTTATTTATATTTTTTGCTAGCATTTTTTACTATTATTTCAAATATTATAGAACCTATGTTCTAGTCATCATTATTCAACTATTTATCAAAAAAAAAAAAGTCATCATCATCCACTGGGTTTTTGTCAAATAAATGAGACCTAGGAAGTAAAATAATATTTTCTTTCTTTTCTTTTTCTTTTCTTTTGGGTGCAGATAAGAACATCAGTTATTAGCTTTAAAGGAAACAAAGCAGGGCTTGAAACCGGAATGTTAACTTGGCGTGTGGCCCGTGGGTGATGTTGGATGTCCCCCTGGGGAGGAGATACCAAAAAGTTCAGCTGAAAATAGATTTTAACACACACACAAGCAAGGTAAGTGTAGCTGGTCAAAACAATGACTATAAAACAGGGGCAATTGTTTCTATATTCCCTTCTTGTTTTAATTTGTTATGTTTCCTTCCAATCATGGGGGAAAATAGAGTAGTTCATGTTCAAAAGAATGGCTTTGAAAAGAATATAAAATGTCTAAACACAGTGCACACCTGAATTCTTTGATGCACCACCAAGGGATGAGAAGAGCAAATCGTGGTTACCAGATGAAACTTTTCTAAAAATCAATGGAGACCTGATGTCCTTTAGGCTGTCTTTCACGACGTTGGTTACCTCTGTATAATATAAAATCAAAATTCAAGGAATTACTAGAAGTGTAGTAAAGAAACTGAGATGCCTAATTTTTAATTAAAAAGTTAAATTTATAGAATACCTAATCACAGTTCACACCTGAGTTCTTCGATGCACCAGGACGAGGTGACAAGAACAAATATTTGTTAACAGTTCCCGCTTTTTCAAAAACCAATGAGGACCTAAGGTCCCCACAACTGTTTTTAGACATGGCGGTGATCTCTGCACGTACCAAAACCATGTATAATAATCCAGGGAAGACGAATCCTACAACAGGCCCCCTCACATGCGGCCTTCTTTTTGGTCCACCATGTGTTTCAATTTTAATTATCAAGGTGACGGTGAGGTTTGAACTCGAGACCTTTGGCTCTAATACCATGTTAACAACCATCTACTCTAAAAGCTTAAGCTATTAGAGAGGGCGTAACTTAAATATAAAAATCCTTCAACACAACCCCATAATTGGAAAAAAAAAAAAAAGGGGCGGGGGCGGGGGGGAGAGAAATACTTCTGAACCTGCCTTTGATATTGCCACTTGATTCAAAATGATTCAATTGCTTGTCCTCTTTACGCAGTTGATAAGAATGATCGCAACCTGCATCCTTTAATTTCTTGAAGAATGCATACTCAGAAGTTTTTGGGGCATCAGCTGCATACTACTTTTGCATCAGATGAACAATATCTAAAATAAGAGCACCTAGTATATTCCAGCACTTGGAAACATAATGAAACCAAAAACACACTACTATATCAGGCAGCTTTGGACTTATCATGGTAAGACTAGCAAACTTACATCTTGGAGCCTGTGCTGCTTTATATTGTATTGGAGAAGCACTCGTTCTACAACTTGGAGGATGGTCAGTTTCAGGATCTGTAAACTTCACTCTTTTGGCTTTACTCATATCTATGACAAAGAAACAACTTCAGACAAATGTAGCATCTTAAATATTCTACAAGGCACAATATGATTACCACAGAAATGGAGCACAGATTATAGCCTCAGATAAGCATAGGCATCAACTGACGCAAAAGTACAATGAGTAAAATCATTATGCTACAAGAATCAAGAAATCAACATAGAAGAATAACTTCACAAAATTAAGAAAGAAGTGAAAAATATAACAGAAGTGTATTCACAAGTATACAGTCAGTGAAAAAACAATGGTTATATACTTAAATCATAAATGAGCCTAGCAAAGAATTCCAAGCAGAAAATTTCCAGCACAATATCTTACTACTAAGGCATTCAATAACTTCATTACCAATAAGGCATTCAATAACTTCATTACTCATAGCATTTTGTTCCATTTACGATATATATGTGGCCTGTTGGGTATTGATACATCAAATGCAGCTTATACTTACTGGGATGATGCACAGTTAACTTTCCCTCCAGATGATTCTTTGGGCTAGTTTCTTTACTAATTGTAATTTAGCTCTCAGAATGCCAGTTAGAGATTCAACTTCCAATACAATTCCTTCATATGAAATAACAGATGATGACAATATCACCTGCTATTTTGTAACTTTTAGGTCTCAGTTTGCATACCCCTTCTTTAAAAACATTAACTAATTGTTGATGTGTTAAAGATTTGCTGCAGAAAACCAAAAGATTGGTCTTCGGGAATAAAATGTTTATATCAATCTAAAGCTGCATTAGGACAAGACAGAATTTGTAGTCACATAGCACAAGATTTAGGACGGGTGCACCAATTCTACTCCACATTCCAATCTACTCAAAGAACAATATATGCTAGTAAAGTCACTTGCACCAACTTCCCCTTCCTCTGTCACAGTAGAGTTTTACTTTTCACATGACAGCTTCAGCCTCTACAACAAATTGTATTAACAAAAAATAATCCGAGTGAATTCAAGAAGTTGGCCTAGTAAAGTTTGAGTATTTTTATGTCACTGAATTCTTTCACAGAACTTTCACACCTGAAACTCAACCAGAAAGCTTAGCTGGTTTGCTGATTGTGGCCTGCACACAAATCTTGTTCAGTGTCCATTCTTCATCGTTATTAAATTTGTGACATCCATTATGTTTAGCTTTATTTTGATCTTAATTAGTGTTTGAATCACAAGCTTTTAACTTTTATCGAATGCATACACACACACACACACACATATATATATTATGAAAACTGTTCTATTTTTCATATTTCATCGTTGTCAATGTTGGCTAACTCAAAGAGTCTTGTAACAACAAACAGGGGTTACAAACACAATTCTCTTTCTATTGATTCCATTTATATTAACATTCGAAAGCATGATAATCTAAATATAATTCAAGAGTGATTGGACCTCCAAATAAAATTGTATAGCTTCACTGTTTTTTATACAGCATTTGAAGGTTAAAATCATATTATCCATGATTAAAATCGAAGCCACGAACAATACCAAAACATCATCCGACAACATCAATCAAGAAGCATTGAGTGCTAAACAAAAAACTGCAACAAATTAAACTTAAATTCAATCAATTTTAAATCGCTATAGAAAAAGGCGTATTCAGATGAATTTGTATACTCAAAATACAGATAGACAATCTCTAATCATATGCTAAGAATAAAACCTTTGGTTTCATGAGAGACCGTAATACCGAATCGGTTGTCGGAGCTCCGAACTCCATGAAAATCTCTTATCTTCGGTGGATCTTTAGTGTTAATTTTGGATCTTCGCTTCATTATCTTTGATTAATCGATGTCCAAAGTAGGTTTTCGAAACCCTTATTCTGATTCGATTCTCAATGGCATGAAAATTTTCAGTTTACAAGGCCATTGATGAGAGAGCGAAAGAGAGACATGAAGGCGCCAAAACGACACGTGACAGAGATTTAAGCTGATCCAAAATGTCTTCTCTAGTATTTAAAATCAGTTTATCTAACCATCTAACAATCACCGTTCAAAATGTCTTCTCTAGTGTTTGTTTATTTGAGCAACCTTACACGTTTTAAATAAATATCACAAATACTACACGTCTTAAATAAATATCACAAATTTTAACTCGAATCTATATGACAAGTGATATAGTTCATTATTTTAGGAGATAAAATTAAATGGTAAGTTATTATTGGTGAAATTCCCCCCCATACACGGAGTCCCTATAATATTATCTTTTGTTACATAGATTCGAGTTAAAATTCGTGAAATAAGATTGTGACGTTTAGCATTTCTCTTGTTTATTTACGATTTTAAATTACTCTACCTAATCATCTAACAATCACGATTCTGAGTGTATTATAATATTTGTCTATTTACAATTTAAAATTATTCTATATAACCATCTAACAGTCACGATTCCGAGTCTATTATAGAGTCATAAGTACGGTATACATTAATATATTATATATTACATTTAAGTTTAATGCAAAATTTCTTTGTCTATTTACCGTCTAAAATCAATCTATGTAACGGTCGCAATTCCTTTTACATTGATAGTGTCGTAGCCACAAGCATACACCAGCCTATATTACATTTAAGTTTGGTTCAAAATATCTTTACTTATTTACGGTCTAAAATCACTCTATCTAACCATCTAATGGTCATAATTCCAAGTGCATTATAGTGTCGTAAGCACCGAGATACACTAGTATATACATATAGCATCAAAAACCCATTATCTATAAAATTGAAAATTAAAATATGAAAATTTTAAGAATTGGATTTTAAGTGCTTAAATTTTAAATATTAAATATGAATTATATTTTTAAAATATTTGTTTAAAATTTAAATGTTGTTTGACAACCTATACTTCACTTAAAATTTTAAGTGAAATCATTATTTTAAACAATACTTAGAATTATATTAACAAGTGTTTGCTCTGAATTTTCTGAAAAGCATATGGAATTTAAATTAAGATATCAAAAGCACATTTGTTCTAACTAAACGATACTTAAGTTATATTAATAAATGTACTTAATTGAATAAACAAGTGTTTATTCAGAATTTAAATTACTAAATTAAGTTATCAAACAATATATTTGTTCAATGGTTCGATTTTCACTTTTTCTGTAATTACTCATTTGCCCATGGGAAGTTGCAAACGGAAAGCGGATTTGCATTTGAGAGGATAATTGGCTTTGTGGTAAAAATAAATAGAAAAATAAAGGCTGTTAGAGAGAGGGTTAAAGTGCGTGTGATTTTCTTGGCAATGAAAAAATAAATAAAACTAAATAAAGATAAGCACACCACTCCCTAAGGTGCTGGAAAGCAAATCTGATTAATCAATTATTTTCCAAGGAGGAGGGAAAGGAGATAATGAAAATCCCTTTTAGTTTGGAAAGGAATGAATACAAATGTGTGTGGGTTTAACACTAGAGATGGTATTTTTTTTTGGGTCAAATCAACTTATTATTTAGACTTGATGATAAAGTAGAATCAAAACCAGAACATTCATTCCAAAGGAGAATGTAAAAGATGGACTGAGTTTGATGAGGTAAAACAGGCTGTAAATCAATTTTATGAATTTGCTGAAGCTCAAAAATCTGTCAAAAAAAAAAGTTGGGCAAGTGAATAGGCAGAGGACTGAGATTCAATGGTGTCCACATCCTTTGAACAGTTTTAAAGGAAATTTTGATGCTGCATTTTGTGCTAAATCTGGGGTGTAGACATTAAAATTCATGGGCTTTCTATCCATGGACAAATTAGGTTACAGGTTAACTTAAAATGTTTATATGGCTCAAGTGTATAGGTCAACCCAAATTATTTAACTAGCCAAGCCCACTTGAAAATGGGTTAGTCAGATAAAATAATAATTATACCTAACAAAATATATTTAATTGGAGATAATTATTATAAATGCTAATTATTTCTAATATATATATAATTGGGGATAATTATTATAAATGATAATTATCTCTAATATATATATAATTTTGGATAATTATCTAGAGTGGCACAAGTTACTATTTCGCCACTCTATGGAGTCTATAAATAGAGATAAGGGGCGAAGAGAAAAAGACAATAATAAGAAGACTCTGACATAATAGCTTTGCGGATGTCTTCAGCCAACATTTAAAGTTCTGAAGACATACATTCATCCAACTCTTGAAGTTTGGAAGAAAAACAACAAAAAACATATTTAAAGTCATGTTGTTTTTCTTCAATGATTCAACAAATTCAAAGAATCATCACCAAGACTATTCGAGATCAAGCTTCTTCAGTCTTCGATTAGAAACCCTCACCAATTTTCTTCAATAACAAATACTTGAAAAAGACTCTCAACAAACCGATTCAAAATTAAGCTCGAGTAACCCTGAATCCAGACTGTAAAGGAGATTAAATTAGAGGATAAAATCTGTATGTAAAAGATATTCACAGAAGATGTACTCATTTATTTTGCAAAATCCATAAAACTATTATTTGTCCACTATTTCTTTTCTTTTATTTCAGACTTGAAATTTGTGTGTACATGGGGCTTTCGAGGTGGATTTATTGTTAGAAATTCAAAAGGTTCGATTGTATTTATTAGAGTGTCACATTTTTCTTCCCAAAGGTTTTCGATGCTTCAATTGTAGAGACTTTGACATTGAGGGAGTTGTTGAGGACTACTAATACTCAAGGTTTAATAACATGAATATAGAGGGTGATGCCAAAAATATGATTCATGCAAGATCCAAACAACTATAGTGAATTTCGTTACAAGAGAAGCCAATGTAGCATCACATAATCTAGGCAGAGTATGCTTTGAGCTAAGAAGAAATATTGATAGAACATGATATGGACACGGTGATACAACAAATTTTTAAAAAATAGGACATGCATACATCAAAAAATAATAATATAATATAATATATTATTATATACATAAATAATAATTTTTGGTCATTTTATCATATAATCATGAATAAAATTTGGAGCTTAAATTCAGTAATTTGGAGATTAAAGCTAGATGCTTGTTATTTTTGTTCTTCTAAATTTTTTATTAGTTGCAATCTGCAAAAAAAAAAATCCTTGACTATCTCATTGGCAAAATAAGCCCCCTTATGAATTTTTTTGACAAAAAATCCCCTCAACTAATGAAAACCTAATAAGGGGGGTAATTGTAACGAAAATACCCCTCCACATGTAGAGAATGGTAGAAAATGGAAGAAAATGCAGAAAAGAGAAAATAAAAATGGGGCAATCTCTTAAAAAAGAAAAAAAAATTCAATAAATATTACTTTATTGTTTGAATGACCATGTTATCAAATTTCTATAATATCATTAATTCATACATTTTGATAAATATTATAATTTTATTTTTAAATCTCCCAAACTTTCAACTTTTCCTTTATAATTTGCAATTGTAATTTTTTACATTTTGTTGAATTTTAATGTTCATTTTTAATTTTCAATCAAAAAAATATTTATCCTCTAATATTGTAATATTATCCTCTAATATTGCAATATTTATCCTCCATTTTCTACATTTGGAGAGGTATTTTCTCTTTTTATACACATACATTATGTTGCAAGTATTCTGGGTTGTAGTGTGTTGTGCAACGTTCAACTACAACATAGAGACTCTTTATATTCTGATAGTGGTCTTTCTTTTTAACCCTCGTTGTACTGACTTTTGAATTACTATTCAAATTCAAAATTTTGTTTCCTCTCTCTCTCTCTCTATATATATATATATAATTTGGGAAATAACAACTGTGGTAAGGTACAAGGAAAAAAGATAGTGGAACTCAACTTTATATCCCGATAGTGTGTTACAATTTGTAATGTATACCTTGTATCAGAAGATCTTCTCAATAAGAGGGGATCAGATAAATTTATTTTATTTTGTTTGGCAAGGCTACTTTTGTAATGGAATGATCATTCTATTTTTAATTTTTCATATGATAGGATGTGACATGTGAATTGTGATACGAAATTTACCGGTAATAATTTAATGTGATAGTAAGGTTGTGCTGAATAAATTAGCTAAGTACATATTTATGTGAGAGTTACTGTGGAGTGAACATGGTCATTAAAATTCAAAAGAATGGGACTATGGTCTAAGAAGTTCAATTACCTTTTGATAGCAACCCAACCTAAGTCTTTCTATTTTCTAGTATTTGTAACATGTAATGCATGAGGATGAGTATTGCACTCTTAGTATTATGGTACAGCGATAGATTGCAGCAGTATCACCAAAAAGACTTACCTATATGAGTGTGAGAGTCAAGCCACCCCATATACATTCATGAAATCAGGATACTGCATATGGCCATTAATGTGCTGTCTATGGAGCACTTGTATTTTGAAAGAAACCAGTGTGGTGTGTGTGTGTCACAAGACTTGTCTTTAAGAGTATATGGTTCAAGACATAGTTCACCGTTGAGTTTCAAATCCAAAACAAACCTTCATTTATGCATTGTTTCAAGAAAATACCAATATAAAATGTTTTTTTTTACATATTTTCAAAAATAATTTGAAAAATTGGGGGGAATGTTGGAAATATATACAATATATTTTCAAATTAATTTGTGAAACATTATATACCTTTCACGATCATATTGGTGTTTCAATATGAAAAGGTGAAAAATTTATTAAATACTATGAGAGTTCTAAGTATAGAAAAATATCATCACTAGTTACTTATTATTTACTATTATTTTCTCACAAATAGATTAGGTCTTTACTGTCAATAATTACCCTGATACTATGCTAGAAATATAAAAAATAAAAATTGTATAAGACTTATTTATAGTCACATAATCTTAGAGAATATGAGACAATAAATCCTAGCCCAGTTTAGAAAAAAGTATAAGAAATCTTAATTAATTTAGAACAAAACCAAAATAGTAAGTAAATAATATAATATTAAAGATATTATCTAATACAAATCTTTACCTTTCTGGAAAAAAAAAAATTCAAATCTTTTTCTTTCTTAATAACCAAACAGATACTATGGAAAGAATTGAATTAAGTTAAAAGGACTAAAAAAAAAATAGAGATAATTGGCTTATAAATATATTATAGAAAATGTGGTAACATCAAAATGAATTGAAATTACATAAAAAACAAAAAACGCCTTGAAGTGGCTGACATTATCCAAAGGAATGGGATATGGTACTGAGGTGGCAACACTCTAGTGGTTGGGGAAATTAACACTGCATTCTTAGATTGATCACCTGCCAGAAAAAAAATTCCCATTAATCCAAAGCCTCAAAATTTTCTCTTTTGCTTATTTCAGTTCGTTTCATCAGAATCTCACTCGTATATCTCTGATCTTTTAGAGAGAGAAAGTAGAGAGAGAGAGAGAGAGAGCGCGCATCATGGCAAGCTGCAGCATGGCATCTGCTGCCTCTGGCTTTGTGTTAACACCTAATCCTACTCCCAAAACAAACCCCACTCAGAGCAATACTTTATTGTTCTCTCACAAGAACAACCGCAGTTCTAGGCTGGTTGTACGGTCATCCGAGGAGGGGGCGGCGCCGCCGCCAGTAGCCACCAAAGAAGCTCCTCCTAAGCCACCTCCGATTGGACCCAAGAGAGGGACAAAGGTAATTACCATCAAATACATTTTCTTTTCTACTATTTACCCTCATGTTGCGTTTGACAGCATTGAATTTATATTTTGAAACTTATAATTGGAGAAAAAATAATTTAAAAATTGCACTAACATGATTTACAATTCTCATTTTTATCAAAGTGTGAGTTCATGCAGCCAAACACAGCATTAATCTAAATATCTAAGATAATCATTGTGTCCAGATAGTTGGAATAATTTAGCTGATTAAGTTTGTAAAGGAACTTTATGTATTTAATTTTTAGTTATATTTTTAACTGAGTTTTAAAATACCATTTTTAGAAACAGTGAAATAAACAAATTTTTGTACAATTTTTTATTGAAAAACATAAAACTGAACCAATATTGTCTTGGTTGATTAGTGGTCAACAACAAACATTAGGTCAAGGATTGATATGTTTGTCTTTTCTTTTTCCGAGTCGGGATATTCGGGGCAAAGCCCTGATTAATTCGAGATATGTTCAAAGCACTCCCTGCAAGGGGTGCACACAGTACACGGTTCCTTACAGTCTTTGGTGGAATCGAAAGTGAAACCGTTTTTAACGGTTACTTAATTTTGGAACAGGAATCGTTAATTTTGATTCGGTTCGGTTCGGTTTTGAATTTTTTGCGATTCGGGTTCCTCAACGGTTCTTTGTCATTTTTTTTTTTTTTCAAACATTGGCAAGATACACAATTATACTTGAACATCCCTAATTATAACAATAGATTATAAACTATTAGTATTTATTTATATATCTTATATTATATAAATATATAAAATATTAAAACTTAGAAGGTAAATGTATTTATCTATATATATATATATATATTTTATACTTTATATATAAATACAACACTAGAATTTTGAAGGTATTAGTATTTATTTATATATCATATATTTTATACTCTATATATTATATATTTATATAAAACACATTCATTTATATATTATATATTACATATATATATTTTTTCTAACGGTTCCAGTTCCTTGACTTGGAACAGGAATCGGAATTGGAACGGTAGTGAATGATTCCTAAAATTTGGAACCGGAACCGTAGTGAACGGTTCAGTTCAGCTACGCTTATTTACGGTTTCGGTTCCATCGGTTCTTTGTGCACCCCTACCCTTTGCATTGATCAAGCTCGGCTTTTGTCTCGGGTGTGGTCCTAAGAAATTGTTTGCATGCAAAGAGAGTCGAATCTTAGACCTTATACTTTCCATTAAATGACTCACTTGAACCAATCCCTTGGAGTTAATTGACATGTTTGTCTTCACAGGTGAGAATTCTTAGGAAGGAGTCCTACTGGTTCAAAGGCATTGGTTCAGTTGTAGCTGTTGATCAGGTAATCTCTCTCTCTCTCTCTCTCTCTATATATATATATATATATATATATATATATATATGTATGAGTTAATGTTTGATTGATTACAATGTATATGCAGGATCCGAAGACTCGTTACCCAGTTGTTGTTCGGTTCAACAAAGTCAATTATGCTAATGTATCTACAAACAACTATGCCTTTGATGAGATCCAAGAACTCTAATGAGTTTGTGTCCTTGTTGTAATTGTGATTTGATTTCCATGTGGTTTCATTTCAATCTCTAGCTTAATAGCTTATCTATGAATGTGTTCATCATAATTCTCTCAGTCACACTTGTTCCAAATTATGTTTTGATCACTGTTTGTTGCTAAAAATCCATTGTTTATTTGTGCATACCATCTACTGTAAATGGTACCACTTCTGCTCATTATATATATATATATATATATGTTTTATCCATATCTAATATGTCTCCATAAATAATTGTAGACCTATTTCTATTTGTATCTCTATAATTGCTATATTGAATGCTTTGTTGTGGATTTGCAATCAATTAAAAGGTGGAGCTGTTCCAAGTTCTGCTAAATCAAATCAAATAGTTGTCTGATGCCTCTGAGCTGTTTATTTATGGTCAAATTGCATTGAACCCTTCAGAATCAAACTGATCCTCATTTATCAAAAGTTCCAAATTATCCTCCTCCGACGACAATCGGAAGTTGGAATTCTGATATTGAAGTAGTCTTGTGAACTTCTTATATTGAAGTGGTCAAGTGCAACGCACATGACGGGATGGGTTGATTGTTTTGACAAAAATACCCTTGCACATTAAACAAAAACACTTAGCTTTTCATTTGTAAAATCAATTGTAAATAGTAGAATGGGTGACGCGTAATAGTTTTTGTCAAAACAATAGGCCCATGAACTCAATTAATCTAATATTCCAATTGAGTTCTTTTTTCACTCTCTCTCTTCTTCTTTTTTTTACTTAAATTTAAGAAAAAAAAGATTTTTAATTTTATTTAAGCACAAACAAATATTAGAAAAATGGGTTTCACTTCCTTCTCCTTTCTTAAAACATTATTAACAAATATGAGGAAACCAATCAATTGCGTATAGTTCTAGAGGCGGTAGTCCTCAACCACCACTTTGGAAATATTTGGTCAAAATAGAATAAAATATTGCTAAATATCGACTACTAATCTTTCAATTAATAACTAGCTCAAGATAGTCAAAAGTAGATGAACAAACCTTTCTTTTTCATTTTAGTTTTCAACCTAAAACCTTGGAGGCCAAGCAAAAATTAAAATAAAAAAAATCACTAAACATATACATACATCCATACATGTGTGTATATATATATATATATATGAGCTTACCAATTTAGAAAGAAGAACACACTGCCCATAGAAATGGAAGATGTAAAGCTACTAGGAGCATGGCCTAGTATTTACAGTTACAGAGTTATATGGGCTCTAAAACTGAAGGGTGTGAAATATGAATATGTAGAAGAAGATCTTTCTAACAAGAGTGACTCTCTTCTAAAATATAACCCAGTACATAAGAAAATACCAGTGCTTGTCCATAAGGGAAAGCCCATTGCAGAGTCCACTATTATTCTTGACTACATTGAAGAGACATGGCTACAAAATCCACTGCTTCCTCAAGACCCCTTTGAGAAGGCCTCGGCAAGGTTCTGGATCAAGTTTGGAGAGGACAAGGTGAGCACAAATTGCTACTCTCAATTTTGTATTTTATACTACTTACAAATTGTTACGCTCTCACCATAGCTGGCGTGGCGTGTCACACGGTGAAAGCGTCTTGATAACCGGATAAATTATTACATGGTTCGGGATCACATAGTCCCGACAGTCATAAACTGTCATGCAACTAAATGTGTCAGATTTATTTAATTTTTTGGTTGCATGGCAATTTGTGATTGACTTTTTCGGATATCCGACCTAACCCAACCGACACAAATCTAACTCGAGCTTAAAAATATAAAATTGATTGAACCTCGAGTTAGAAGTCGGGTTAGACTTGAATTTGGATTGACAATTTTGTGCCTTAGATTGAAGGCAGATTGATCCCTTGACTTGTTTGACCCACCTGAGGGCCGAGCTCAACCC
Source organism: Cornus controversa (assembly GCA_026545225.1). Lineage (NCBI taxonomy): Eukaryota > Viridiplantae > Streptophyta > Magnoliopsida > Cornales > Cornaceae > Cornus > Cornus controversa. The sequence goes on along the minus strand of CM048847.1, from coordinate 43,383,172 downwards.
AACCCGAAATGCATATGCACTCATCTACTGTTGTCGAAAAAGAAGATTTCTTGCTACATAACTCGAGGTTAAATATAACCCAAGGTTAGATATAACCCGAACATAACCTAACTGACTCAAATCTAACCCAAACATAGCTCAAGGTTAAAAGGCGGGTTAGACTTGGATTTGAATGGACGGTTTTGTGTGTTAGATGGAACTAGGATGGATCCCTCAACTTGTTGGATCCACCCGAGTTCAACCCGAAATCTTTCTTGCTACATGTGTGAATTTCATACGCATGCCAGCTTCTTCCTAAAAGTTTCGGTTTGACCACGAAAAATTCAAGAAAAGGATTCAAAATTCTCTATTTGGTGCTAAACATGATTCAAAATAGCATTTGCTTATATACCATTTTGTGATGTAGAGCCCAGCATTCTATGCTCTGTTTCAAACAGTGGGAGAAGAACAAGTGAAGGCATCAAATGAAGCCAAAGAAGTGCTGAAGATTATGGAAGAGCATGGCCTGGGGGAGAGGAAGTTCTTCGGCGGCAATAGGATTGGAATGGCTGACCTAGCCTTCGGGTGGATAGTTGGCTGGCTCGATGTCCTGGGAGAAGCAGCTGGCGTAAATCTGTTGGAAACTGGTAGTTTTCCGCACTTACAAGCTTGGATCAAGAGGTTTAAGGAAGTCCCCGTGATCAAAGACAACCTTCCTGATCGCGATGCAATGTTAGCATATTTCAAACGCCTAAGGGAAATGTTTACTGCATCAGCAACACCATAGACACTAGCACATATATATATATATATATATATATATATGCATATGCAAGACAATATTTATACAAGTCTATGAATGGAAGAAGCATAATATATACATGCAAGACAATGTCTAGATTGTAATCGTGTATTAGGTTCTCATCCAGTTTTTTGCAAGTCATTAGCAGAATGCAATATGAACATGAAGTTTTGAGACATCTCTGATTAAGAAACACTAAATTCAAAAAAGGCAAATCTGTATTTTCAAATGAACAAAGCTACACAAAAAGATGAAGCATAAGCACATCCTCAATCACCTAGCTATCTCTCAGTTCAAAGCAATCTGATCATTTCTATACATTAAAGGGCCCGTTTGGTAACCGTTTATGTTTAGTATTTATTGTTTATAAAAACAAAATTTCAGGATAAACATGTTTGTTAATGTTTGTTTTGTTTATAAATTTTCAAAACGTTTTTAAAACAACACTGTTCCTAAGCCTTCAAATCTTAAACACCAAAATGATGTTTATTGTTTATGTTTATTAAAAAAAAAAACTTTTTTTTTCCTTTTTTTTATCTAAAATGGTGATTATATTATTTTAATTAAAAATTGAAACTAAAATTGAGAAAATGAAAAGAAAAAAAAAATTATAAAAGGTTATTGTTTGATACAAGGATAAAAATATTAGAATTATCAAATGTGAACATAATTACTAATATACTTGATAATAAGAAATAGTTACTTAGGGGCACACATACTAAAAAGAAAGAAAAAAAAACCTTATTTAAGGAAAATAAAAAAAGAAGTCTCAATCATCTCCTTGTTAAAAAAACAAGAATAGTATTTTGTACTCATGTCATTCATTCATTTTCAATATTGAAACAAAAATAGAAATAAAAAAAATGAAAAAGAAAGTATTAGCATGAGAAATTCAAGAGTAAGAGTATGCCCTCCAAAACCTTCTTCTCACTCCATACAAATTGAAAAACTTTCAACTTTTTCATAATTATATATATTTTGTTTTTTTGGTAGGGTACACAAAGAACCGGTGAAACCATAAAGAACTTTAGATGAACCGAACTGAATCGTTCACTACAGTTCCGACTCCAAATTTTAGGAACCGTTCACTACGATTTCGGTTCTAATCCTTGAAACCGGAACCGTTGAATATATATATATATATATATATATATATATATATATATATATACTGTTATAAAATCATTGTAATAGTTATAATAACCTTTTGTTATGTAAAACATTTTAAACAATGGAGTTATTATAACTATTATAAGATTAAATACAACTCCTATAATATTCGAATTGAATCGAACTCATTTATTCCGGTTTCAAAATTAAGAAACTGTTGGGAACAGTCCTGGTTCTAGTTCTCCCAATAACCGTAAGGAACCGAATCGTGTGCATCCCCCTATTTGTTGGGACATTCTGGGTTGTGAAAAATTCTAGTTTTACAGTATAATTTGCAGTGTGTAGATATATATGTAACCCAATATTATTTATTTATTTTTTATATATATTTCTTGCTCTGTTATTACTGTATAGATTTGTTATAGCATAAACTTGACTTTTTATGCAGTTTATTGTGTTATTTTTTTTTTAAAAAAAACAGTTTAAGGTTAACAAACATGTTTTTCTGTTTATGATTTTTAAAATAAGCTAAACGTTTTTCAGTTATCAAACAACACTCATGTTTATGGATAAACAAAATCGTAACATAAACACTATTTATATAAACACTTAAATAATAAACACTAAACATAAACGATTACCAAACAGGCCCTTAATTAACCATGCTTTTATTTCTCTTTCAGCTCAAAGAAATGATAGTACCATATAAGGTCCAAAAGAATGTAATTACCTAATTACCCAATGTGAACAAGAATTACAAGTCAATGTATATAAACCTACATGTTTTCTTCAGGAATATGATACATAGGTTGATTGAATGAAACAAATTGATGCCACATCAACTGTGTTTATCATAATCTCTATCTCTTACATTGTCCTTCATTTTCGGACTTATTTAATCAGAAAAGTATTTTAGACAATATAATAGCATAGCATTTGCCTCAATATTCATAACCACAATAAATTACCAAAAAAAAAAAAACACGTTTTCTATCACTTCTTTGGAGGCCTTTTACCACTGTGAGTTTCAAAATTTTATGACAATCAATCAATATAGTACTACTAAAATGATATTTCTACATTTTAGAAAACTTATCAGAAAATATATATATCTTGAAATCTCTAGTCATCCAATGATAGAAAGCTTAGCTCATAGAGGGGAAATATCCAAGAAAAGTTGTACTAAATTCCAAGGAACCACAATCACATTCACACACTTTCAATCCTCTACAGGTGTTCCTGACCCACCATGAAAAAAGGCATCCAAGAACAATCTGGTCAAAATCAACACACCTTCATCTAAATAGGCAGCTAGGAATTGTCAAGAGAATTAAAACAAAAAAAGAAAAGTCTAGAGAACTTTTAACTTTATTATACACTTTCAATCCACCATAGGTGTTTCCTGACCCACCATGAAAAAAGGCATCGAAGTAAGAAAAGTCTGGTCAAAATCAACACACCTTGATCTAAATAGGCTGCTAGGAATTGTCTAGAGAATAAAAGCAAAAACAAAAAAAAACATGTATATATAACTTCTAACTTCTCTAATTTTCCAAACTAAGGGCTTCCAGGGTTCAATCATTATATATACATAACTTAAAAGCACAGGAATTAAAACATAAAGTAGAACAAAATGGAAGAAGTGAAACTATTTGGAACTTGGCGTAGTCCATATTGTTATCGAATAGTGTGGGCTCTGAATCTAAAGGGTGTGAAATATGAATATATAGAAGAGGATCTTTCTAACAAGAGTGACATGCTTTTACAGTATAACCCAGTTCATAAGAAGGTACCAGTTCTTGTTCATGGCGGAAAGCCAATCATTGAATCAACTGTTATTCTTGAGTACATCGAAGAAACGTGGCCACAGAATCCGTTGCTTCCACAAGACCCTTATGAGAGAGCCATGGCTCGGTTCTGGATGAAGTTTTGTGAGGACAAGGTAGTTACTGCTGCTAAATATCATGAATTTTTTACATTTATTTTAGAATTTATATTGTGACTGTTGCAACTCTGTACAGACTATTCTGGCAATCATATCTTTCATTTCGAAACAAATGAAGACGATTTGTTTATATAAAACACAATCTTGTATCATTCATTTAGTATGCAATCTAACCATATATTTTTTTATTGCTGTAGAGCTCACTTTTTGGGGCATTCTTCATAGCTACTGGAGAAGAACAAGAGAAGGCAGCACAAGAAGCTAAAGAACAGCTGAAGATCTTCGAAGAGCAAGGCCTTGGGAAAAAGAAATTTTTCAGTGGTGACAAAATCGGATTGACAGACATTACATTTGGATGGATGGCTAGCGGGCTCGACGTCATTGAAGAAACAGTAGGTGCAAAATTGCTTGAAGCTGATACCTTCCCTATATTGCATGCTTGGGTTAAGCGTTTTAGGGAAGTCCCTGGAATCAAAGAGAATCTTCCTGATCGTGACAAAATGTTGGCCTACTACAAGCTCAAAAGGGGCATGTTTAATGCATCAGCAAAATCATAAATACTATCACTGAGTTGTATTCTGCAGTTAGATGAGATATATGTATTGAGTTTTTTGTTTTCTTTTCAGATTTCAGTCATATTCAGGCATCTCTCCTTTAGATACATTATCCCGGCTTTGAAAAATCTCATTTGTTCTAGTCTCCATAACTTAAAACCTAATCTAATTTTACTCTGCAGCTCTATTAGCTCTTCTAGGACGCTGTTTCAACATAAGAAAATGATACACTGATTCATGTCATGGCATGATTTTGACAAATAAAATTCAATTTCTAGAAAGTTTGAACCTTCTCATTTTTCTAGCTAGATGCCTCAGCCAGTGGTCCAACGTTTAAGGTATTCTCTGGATGTGTTACAGAAAACCGAGGTAACAAAACATGCGAAAGAGATGCTGAAAATCTTAGAACAGCATTTCCTTCAGATATAAGGGCTCGACACTATCACAGTTAAAACCTCCAGAGATGCTGAAAACTTATCTCAACTTTGTCAGGTCTTCCACCTCACTCAATCCACAAGGGATCTCTATTATGTTGCGAGTAATGCCTCATGTTACGTATATATAAAGAACCCGCATCTACATAATCCAAAACTGAAACCCACTCTCCTTCCTCTTATTCAAAATATTATATCTAACCCAACATCAAACAATCATCAGAACAAGCATCCTAAACCTTCTAGCCCCTGAATTCAAAACATATATGCTTCTAAGGAAGAGAAATGGAAAGTTTAGAAACCATCATCCCTGTTGACACTCTCCAAACCTGGGTGCCCTTCCTCGACTGTCCTGAGAGACAAAGGCCACTGATCACACACCCACAGAACATCGAGAAAATCCTTCTGTTCCCTAATAACTTTATCTGAACCTTAAAGCATGGACAACTTTAGACTACTTCTGTGTTCCACCTGAGTCTTGCCACATAGAGTCATGGACCTCCTCATTACAATTAGCTGCCAGACATAATACATGATTCATTCTACTCATTTTGCCAATACAACAGAAATAGAAACATATCATCACTTCTAGACATTATGCAATTACGAGCATATATAATTGAAACAGCATTCCATGTCCATCTCGGTAATGTGATTCAAACAAGCAAACACTAGTGCAGCACTGATAACCAAATAAGAAGTTCAAAGTAACTAGAGAGAACGAGAGAAAGAGAGAAAAATTGGTCCATATAACCAATAAGAAGCAAATCTTATTCATTCAATCAGTAAATTGACAGTTCTCTACATCTCAGAACAATTCAATTCCATGAAGCATAAACTACTCTTCAGAGCCATATTTGAAGGCTTATGCAAATAAATAAGCAGCCAATGGTCACATGCAACAGATGTGTCTGTGTCAGTAACTTGTCATGAAGTCAATACACGATAACATTGGAGAGAAGCATGAGGATCACTTCTGAAACTTTAGAATGAATTGATATCAATAAAATGAAATTTTCTTTTCAATAAACAGAAATATCGCATATCTTGTCATGAAGCCCAATGATAGCGAGGAGAGCAGGTCCTTCAACGGATAATAATAAGCTCAAGCAAGCTAACTCTCTGTCTTTTTGGCGCTAGCTTCTGACAGCAAAGATTCAAGTTCCCCTTTCCGGTGTAGCTTAACAGTGTCTGCATCGAATAAACAACACTAAAAATCAAAATCTCAAAGGTAATCCCTTTACCCTCCAGTTTCAGCAATTCATTTTTATTTTATTTTTTAACAAGGGAGATATTAGTAATTCTATTAGTAACAAAATCTTTTACAATTGACTTGATCAAGTTGCCAAGCATTCAGGCAAGTAAAATTGAGAGAATTGCAGGGCTAAATCTCTCATCATTAAAACTGCTAATATGGTGAAAAAGTTGGGAAGCCAGTAGACTGTGAAAGGTTATGACAAAATTCAACAAGGAGTTTTTGAGGGAAAAACAAAACTATAACAATGATTAAAGAACACAACGCTTTTGTCACTCTAAGCAGTATCATGAGAATCACTTTTAAAATTTGTCATAGAATTGTGAGGCACATACTTAACATAATAAATAAATAAATAAAAACTGTGACGCAGAGCCGATGTGTTTGCATTAAAAGACAAAAGTTCTGTTATAGTGCAGGTATCATGGAAAAAAAATAGTTCAACAAGGTACCTGTACAACCACCGATGTGTTTGGCCCCTAATCATGGTAAAAAATATATATATATTAGAAGTCATTCTCAATATAAATCCAAGTAAAATAAATTTAAGAATATTGTGATATAAAGGAAAGAGACTTAGCTTCTGATACAAAAATAACATACACTCAACTAGATCCAGTTACTCTCCCATTATCAAGGAATTAGCCAAAGCTTCATCCTCCAGCAGCATAAAATTGCTATGTTAGCAACCATTACTTTTGCAGTGGTGATTATTTTATTTTAAAGCATTTTATCACTGGTATGCACAATGATTTATATACACAATGCCCACAGCGACTGAATATTATTTCTTTTTGTAAGGAGATACTTTATGAAAGAGAAGGGATATGTGGAGGAGGAAGGCCAAGGACTCCTTCACACATACAATAATGAAACATAAATAGAAGGAAAAGAGAAACAAAACAAAAAGATACCAACACCGTCAATTGGGGTGGACATGATCCCTAAATTCTTGAAGAGAAACAACACCTCATTTAGCAAAAGAGTCAATTCACTATTGATCAGTCAGTGACCAAAGAAATATTGCCTCCAAAAACAAGATCTAGATCCAAGATTTCTCAAATGAGATGGGAAGAACCCTACATCCTTCATCCATCCAATGAGCAACTGCATAATTTAAAATCTTCTCTTTCACTGTTAAAAAAATTCAGTCCATTAGACAGTCATGGCAGTGGAAAAATAATTGCCCTGCTTTTTGTTGTATTTAATGAAAAAAATAAAAACATAACAGCCTCTGAAGGAAGGCAAACTTGCATTGTTTTCATTTAAAGATATAATCATAAGTATTGTTTGGGAGAAAAAAATACGTTATTTCGATGCTACAGTCAGATAGTTATCTTTTGGGAGATCGAAGGTCACCATAGATATTCCACAGTGGAAAGGAATAATAATGTCCCTAATTATGGAAGACATATTTGTAAGGAGAAGAGAAAAGTACAAAGGAGACGGATTATCTAAAAGTCACCAAGGTATTATCCCACTTTTAGAGGGGAAGATTGAAAAGAAAAGAAATGACACCTTCTATGGATCCAGGTGATCATAAAACTTAGTAATTACAAGATATAATTGCATACTTTAAACAAGAAAAATCAAAATCACCATGGTTCCATAGAATGGGCATAAACATATTGTTGTAGGATTTAAATCTTTAAGTTGCACCCTCTCTAACAGTTTAAGCTTTTAGAGTAGATGGTTGTTAACATGGTATCAGAGCCAGGTATCAGAGTAGGGCCTGCTGAGTCCTGGTTTCAAACCTCATCGTCACCTTGATAATTAAAATTGGCATGTGTTGGACCAAAAAGAAGGTCGCACGTGAGGGGGTGTGTTGTAGGATTTAAATCTTTAAGTAGCACCCTCTCTAACAACTTAAGCAATTAGAGTCGATGGTTGTTAACACATGATCATACCAATTTCTAGTTGACCATTATTTTGAAAGCGGGAACCATAAAAAATCCACAAAGTAAATTAACTGGTCCTTTTCCAAGGACTGGTAAAACTATTATTCACCTTAAAGCAGCTAAGACGGCATCATTCAAATGCACCATGCATCTGGGAAAAACCAAACCAGAGAAGTAAAAATACTTGAAAGAAGGAAATTCCTTTTGTTGGACCAACCAGTTGCCACAACTCCAAAAGAGTTAACCAAAAAATGGGGAAAAAAAAAAAAGAGGGCGGCAATGCAGAAGAAAAAGTTTGTTTGACCATAAGCTTAGCATTTAAAACAAGATTTCAGGGACAAGCCTCTATATTTTCTTCTGTTTTGCAAAAGGTCCAATTGGCGACTCAACATTTGGCAGTGATTTATTTTCCGAAGTAATTATGCATGAAAGCTAGGACACTAAGTCATGGTGAGATAAAACATGAAGATTTCAGGGACAAGCCTCTATATTTTCTTCTGTTTTACAAAAGGTCCAATTGGCAACTTGACATTTGGCAGTGATTTCATTTTCCTAAGTAATTATGCATGCAAAGCTAGGACATTTAAGTCACGGTGAGATAAAACATGAAAAAAGAACTTGCAAAAAAATGGAGTCATTAGGATCCATTACCCAACCCTGTTCATAAAGGCAAAAAGGATGTAAACTTGATACTGTTAAGAAGGAAATGATTTACTTTACAATCACTAAGATTGTGCTGAAAGTAAAAAGTTCTAAAAGGGCCAAGTTGTGAAGAAAAACCCAGAGATAGGAGGAGGAGATTGAACCAGGGGGAGAAGTAGAGAAGGAGGAATTGTCAAGGCCATCCTATCAAAGGTTATCCAAAGCCACTTAATCCCAACAGACAGAATGATATTTATTTTCTTCCACGAAGCATGACCAAATGATAATCCACAAACTTTTCTTCTGCTAGACAATCTGATAAAAAGAGTAAACAATGAAAGAAACTCTCATTGCTCTTACCAAATCAGTTTTTACTACAACTTATTTTATGGGAAGCTGCACCTTCAAACACGTCCAATCTTGATTAGACATCAAGGTTTTACACTGTACATTGGATTAAAGACTAGCAGAATAAACTATTTGAGTCTAAAGAAGTTTAAACAATACATTAAATAGAAGCATACGAGCAATGAAAAAGAGCCTGACTTTTTACATTGTGTGGCAGTGTGGGTTCTAGTAGATGATTAGGAGAGAGATGGTATCATACATAATCAGGACTGATCCCAGGTCTGTTGGACTAGGGTAGAAGTCAAGACTGACTCACCAGCAAGAGAGAGAGAGAGAAGGTCACTAAAGATTCCTCGGGTTCTATTCCTCAAGGTAAGGTAAGATGAGGATAAGGAAATCTCAAGGTCTAACTGAAGGGGTTTGAAGGAGTCAAGGTCCCAGTCTGATGCCTCTGATACCCCTAAGTGTAAAATGCAGGGACCTCTTCACAGTTTAAGAGGAGCAAGTCGGTGCTCATACTGACATTATGGCCTCTTTAGGTCACTATACTAATCTCTATCTAAAACAAATTGGATGTCTCCACATGCATCAGGGCAATCCAATTGGGATGAGGTATAGACGACATTGCATCTATAGCGTAGACGACTTCAACTGTAGAGGGTGGCCAACAAACTTCCTTTATAATCTTCACCAAGAATATGTTACAGGATACTGCCAAGTACTAATAGGCAGTCCCTTGGGTGGTGATTCTCATGGTCCACGCTGTCTATCATAGTGTAGCCATATTATAATAGCATAAATCATCTGAATCTCTCTCTCTCTCTCTCTCTCTCTGCCAAGCTGAGGGGTGGTAGACCTCAATAAGTTGAGGTGTGCCTCACCTCAAGATGAGAGGTCGCCTTGACAAATTCTAAACTTCAGCCACCAGGCGAAGTACCCAAAGGATCCAAATGGATTGTGTCTACTTAATCCCAGGTGGAATATATGATGTTAATCTCACAATCCCAAATCATGTCGTATCTGCATACCTCAAAATAAGCCATGACAACAAGCCATACATTGAGTTGTGCCCCCTAACGTCCTACTTCCAACTCAGGCAATGCACGAGTTACATCTAAATGTCTTTAGTCTTCAAAGATGCTTATTGGAGAGGCAATGAGGATTATTCATAGGGAGTAGGTCCTCGTGATATAGATGCCAACAGTGAGGCTTACCTATGGAGAAGAGATCAGATCTAGTATCATATGTTTGAGGCCCTTATTGGAGATCGTAAGCTCATGGAGAAAATAGCAAGGTCTTCCTGCAGCTAGACCCGCAAAATAATAAAAATGAGGCTGTCGTCACTGAGACATGTTACACAACTAAAAAAATTGTGCAATCAAGCCCATTGAAGGACACAAACCCTATTAAAAAATCCAAGTCACTCGAGAGACAATGCTCGTAGTAGATAAGTAGCACCCGTATCGAATGTTTTCACCTCGAGTATGTCATAGAATCTTTACTTCAAACAATTCAAGTGTGATCTCAGTATAAAATGTCATCAATAATAAAAGAAAATAATAAGATGAAATTTGAGAGCTAAAGGAGCTTGAGGAATTCCCTTGTTCATGTTACCTTCAACTCGACCACCAAGCTTGAGACTGCATAAAGACGAGTCACAAAGCAGGATGCTAGTATTATGTGGAATCGTGGATCAAGACCACTATCATGGCGCCGTCTATGAAGTATTGATACAAATATGAGATGTAGATACGGCACAAGCATGACAACACAGAAAGCTCTTGAAAAATAGGATACAAATCGAAGGCATGGCAATAAAGATGTATGTATATTGTACCATTGGCACTTTGCAAATCCCCATTGCACCACCGTCGTCAGCCCTCCACCGCACCACCAATTTCCCTTACAAGATCCCTGCAACCTCCAACCCAAATCACCACCAGTTATTCACACTTCCTATCTCAACTCCTAACCCAAATCACCGCCACAATCATCTGCAAATCCTTCCTCTTTGTTCTTTGCACTTTCTTTCTCTTAACCCTTAACCCAAATCACCATCACCAGCCACATTTTCCACATCCTCTCTCTCTCACATTACTTCTCTAACCAAACTCTACAAAAATCAAATTTGCAAAACCCTTCTCTCACATTAGAGGTGATGATCGAGGGAGGATGAGGATGAGGATGAGGATGAATGAGCCCCTGATTGGGGGCTTACACTAAGGCTGGATTTGGTGTCGGGGGTTGATCAGACGATGAAGGTGCTGGGGCGGCGGTAAGCCGTCAGATTGTGGGGTTGTAAGAGGTCTTTGACGCCATCTCAGACGTGAAGGTTAAGGGTGATTGAGATGGGATTCAGAGGAATTGGGACGATTTTGTGGCAGAGGCCGATGGCAGATTTTGATGGCTTTCATGATGTTGGGGTGTGGGGGCTATGGTAGTGGAGGTGTGGGCCTTTGTGGTTTGTATCTATGTAAATATGTGTATGGTTGGGGTGGCAGTGTTAGGAGGTCGAGAGGGGAGAGAGGTGGTAGTGAAGGTGGTGGTAGGAGGTGGAGAGGAGAGAGAGAATGAAGAGAAGGAAGAAGAAAGAGGAGAGGGAAATTAAAATAAATTATATAAGATGGACAAATGCATCATTTCACGTACTAAAATATTGGGGGTATAATACACATTTCACACATAAATTTGACGTTTGTAGGTGGTAAACCGTTAAAGGGGGTTAAGTGCAACTTATTGGCAAAAAATTTCACCACATGGAATTTCGCTAAACCTCAGGGGAGGTCAGTGTATTTTAACCCTTTCTTTTCTTGACAATTTTACCGAAGATTGATCTAGTGTAGTAGTTAATCAAGCTTAATAAATGGTTAAGAGTCATTTGCATGCACCACTTACATATTGAATTTACCTACTTTTATAAGTTTTATCCACATAAACAACTATCCTTCTGTAAATGGTTATGCTTGTCATTAGTTCATGCTTTACTCATTAAAGACCTAAAATTCAAATATAAAGAAAAAAAGATCCAAATGAACAATATTGCATGTTCCAACAAAACATCTTTCAGATGCGTTATAGGAAATATTACATGTAGCAACAGCATTTCTTACCAATAAAAACATTTGGGACAGTATGTTGTCCAGTAAGCCTTTCCAGCACTTTCTGCAGTTGTGGTCCTTGGGGACCTGAAAGCGAGAAGGAATTTTTAAACATATGCAAGACTAGATCAATCAAAAAGGCCTTTTGAATTATTAGAATGGCCAAATAATGCTTGTCCGCAACTTCATCTTCCATCAGAAGGGTAAAAATACAGAGGACTGACAATAAATATTAGAATTATATGTACATGATCTAGTTAACATACAAAACTTATTAATGACGAACACAAAAATAATTAATAATTCTCATTTGCCTCATGCAATACATGCAAAAACAACATTACAATAAAGAATCATCTCAATGGAATTCTTCGCAGCACTATAAGCCAACGAGTAAACTTTTGGCTAACTGTTCAAACAAAAGTTAATTGTGCCATCTTAACATGCAGAACACTAAAAAAATTATCATCTTCTGAAATATATGTAGGTTACACACACAAGCAAATGGGCACACATTCGAGCAATATACCAATTCAAGGAACCTCGGTGGATGAAAATCAAATTCACTGGCCATCCTTATCTTTCATCTGTACCTATCCATATTATATCTATATCCAATTAAATATTTGATATCATATGGAGAGGAAGGCCACCACCATCTACATAGTGAGGAACCTAAGATTTTTTGGTAGCTATGAGTCAGATACTCAATAAGGTTCTTGTGATTTGCGTGCAAATCATTAATATAATCAAGTCCTACAGATGTTAGATCTACAATAAATTGTGAAAACACTCTCCTGAAGAAGACTCTTCAATAAAATTGATTTTCCATAGAGAGAAATTCTGCAAAACAAAAGTCAGATTACCCAAGGTACCTTAGAGTCCTCGATGTGCTAGCTCATCCCCACCACAAGTAGCTTGCTTAACTTTTACTCCCGCATGAGGCTGCAAGTTGGGCGGGTTAAAGTTTAAACTCAAAACCAGTACCTAATCTGATCATGCATAAGCTTGGCTCTCAAATTTAGATATTGCGTTGGGAGGGTGAAAAAATCCCGAGCCTGCATAAGGTTGGGTTGACCTTTGGTTGAGTCTTTGAGCACCTTATCAACCCAAGCTTGGCGTAATATATACTTATATTAACATACATACATATATTAGGTATTCTATAACTATGTCAATATGAAAGGTGTATCATACTATTAACTTTTTAAAAATTTAGATACAAAGCCCCCATTTTCATTTTTGTTTGACATAATAATTTCACTACGTTAGATCCCTTTGTAACTTATTGTCATCCATTTACTTTCCCCAAAAGTTGTTTCGAGTCATTCCAATGAATCATTCAACCATTACTTGACGAAGCAAACTAACCCAACTTAACCCAATCTGATTCAGGGAATAAACCTTAACCCATGCTCGGGTTTATTCAACCACAGGATTAGACTTTATTACCAAAATATTGACCCAAGAGAGGGTGATTTGGGTCTAATGGCAAACAATGGAAGCTTTTTCAATTATTATTGTGTGCAAGTGATATCAAGATAGATATGACAATTTAAAATGCACAAATAATAATAAAGGAGTTAAGAGATAGAGAAAATGTTCCAATGATGCTTCATGCTCATAAATGTTGATACAAGGCCATATTTATAGTCCCATTCAAAAGTATAGTTGTTAGGACTTAGGAGCATTAAATGCATGAAGGGATAGTTGAACTAGCCGTTAGATTTTGAAATTCAACGAAAGCAGTCGACTGGTTCTGGCTAGAACAGTCTGTTGATCCAATGTATAAGTCGATTGGTCTGATTGCCCTTAGACTGATTTGAACTCTCTGGACAGACCCAGTCCTTGGGATCAGTCGACTGACTTCAAGGAAGTCAGTAATGGCCATTCTCTGTTTAGAATGAGTCGACTAATTCATCATCATGAGTCAACTAAAACAATTAAGCTTCAACATATTAACTCTCTGGATCATATGATAGACTAATGCTCATAGAGCAGTCGACTGAATTGGCCTATTTTGAGATTATAAATTTTCTATATTCAACTAAGGCTCAATTCATTTTTCTTATCAATCTAGTAGGACTTTAAGGATTTATCCAATCTAGTTCTAGTCCTGATTCTAAGTGTCTAGAGACCAATTTCAATTATATGAATGATATGCATAGGTCCCAGAGACTAAGTCTCAGATTTGAGCTTTCAAAACTAAGTTATTCAAAAATAACTTTACAATAAGTTCTAACTTTCACCGTAGACTATCTACCCATGTCTTCTATGTTTTCAATTCCTTAAGCTTTGGGTTGGTGTTTCCTTCTTTGACTTCAATGTCTTTTGAGCTTCAAGATATTATCTTTTAAGTATAAGATCCTTTTTGGCCTTGCCATTGATCCATGAGCTCACTTGAGTTTCTTACATGTTTAGCATTAACTTAAGTAGCCATTAAATACAACAGCTTCAATGATTTATTATCATCAAAATGTCTCTTCAACAGACTTGTGTCACACTTCAACAAAATGCAACTTAACCAACCCAGGTTGCAGCTTTCCCTAGCCTCCACAGATCAATTCAAAAGCTATTCAGTTTTATTGCAGTTAATCACATTTTGAGAACCATGTGACCAAGATTACATCAAGCCCAAATATGGCTATTATTGAGTACCCACTACAATGCAATCACTCTTGAATTAAATGGAACACTAACAATTCAAATGACTGAATAGTTGCACTTATGTACGTAAACACACACGCACACATTTGTGTCCTGTATGCATGAGCTTAACAGAAGGAAGTATACGTACCCAACTGGTCCAATTCGATTACAAGTGGCTGAACGCCAAGCCGGTTAAACAATGACTTCACCTCAGAAGAATACCTTCACCACAATCAAGAGACCCATTTTCAATATTTCACATAAATCAAACAAATCATAACATAATTCATCAAATCACCATAATTATCAATCAAATAAGGTAAGAATTGCACCAATAGCAATAAGGAAGAAATAGCAGAGTAATGGAAATGAATGAATAGATTGTTACTCACGAACACCATGTTTTGGAGTAAACAACAACTGGGTTTTCATTGATTGTCTTCTTCACACTCTCCTCCAATCTAGACCCGAACGAAGAGGACGTTGCTCGAATCCTGATGGGTCCAACTTTTCTTGGGCCATGGACGGCTAATCTTGAGCTTCTGATGAATCTGACATTGTTGCTTGAAAAGATAAAACTGTTGGGAAGGTGGGGGAGAGAGGAGAGATAGTGGGCGGGAAGAGGAGAAGTAGTAGAGCGGGAAACAGAGCCAAAGGCTTCAGTCATAACAGACATGCCCGCCATTGACTTCTCTCTTCCCCTTTTTCTGGTCTGATTTGTGTACGCCTCTCTTGCCTTTCCTCACCCTTTTTGGCCTCCACACAGTGCTTGTACCCTTCTTTTCGTCCTCCTTGTGTTTTGACGGTTGGTTCGCAAATCGGGATCCTCTTCGGTGCTCTCTTTGAATCGAGAATGCAACATTTAACAAAAAAAAATAATCTCGATTTAACGTAATGTTCTATTATTATTATTATTGATAAATAATGGTACTGCAAGTTGCAAGTTATTGTACTGTGTAGGATGCAATTTGGTAAAATTTAATTCGGATTTAATTATGGTTGAATTTAAATTGAGGTGCCAACAACCAAGTTGAATCTGAACTCAAATTGTAATATTATTTTTATACAGATTTTTTATTTTACATATGTTATATATAATATTCATATTATGATAACATTTTTCTCTCCAACTTCTTTTATTTAAATCTTAATTCATTGTATGTTAACGCTTTGGATAATTAATTTTTTAAAAATTTGTTTATAATTTTTTAGAAATTTGCATTAAGTTCTTAATTTTTTTTGTATTTAGGAATAATCTAATGTAAAACTTATTAAATATTAAATATCACTTTAAATTTTTAACTTAGAAATTGGTGATATAAATAACTTTTAACCTGAAAGATCAATCCGAATTGCAAATTCAAGTTTAAAAATTTAAAAATGAGTTGGAATAGGGTTGAGCAGTTAAGATTGAAAGTAGAGTTAGAATTGAGTTAGAGTTAAATATTCTCTATATAAATTTGAGTTTAAGTTGTATCTCTAATTCGTCCAATCTACTCGAATCGTAAATCTAATAATGTGTAACATCCTCGATTTAATACGGTGAATCTCGATAATGGAATAAAAAATTGATTTTATTCCACATCGGTAAGCAATAAGAAATTTTGTCAACACCTTGCATAGTGTTCAGGTTTTTTACACTCTACTCGAACTCACTCGATGTATCCAAATTGACGAGTTAAATTGACGTTCACACTTCTTGCTTTCTGAAAAATGACAAAAATGAAGAAAACACAATAGGCCCAGTCATAGGTCCAATATTTTGACCTACTAGAAAGGCCCAGTCAAACTAGACCATGGGCTTGTGGAACCAAGTTGGACCAGATTCTTTTAGGCCCGACTCTTTACATAACGAAATCTATATATAGTACATAAACTTTGTTTTATAATCTACCTTTGTTATGGAAAATTGGTTCCATCTTTTCTTCTGTGGATGTCTTACAAATAAATGTCAATTTTAAAAAGTTATAAACTATCTTAGTTTAGTTTTGAGAACTAATATTTTTGAAGTGAATGTATCGAATGTCTATTTGGGAGAGCTTTGTTAAATCTCTAAACATCTTTTCAAACATCAAAAAGTTACATTGGACAAAATGTAACGTTGAAAAAGCCGTCATGAATGTTTTATCTCGACTAAATTTTTTTATTTTATTTTCCAAATGAACTACTCTTTTGTGACAGAGACAAGGATGTAACTTGGGCCTACTTGAACCCAAGTTCAATTCCATGTTTGGACCAATTTAATTAGACAATTCTTTTTAGTGTAAATTACATTGATTTCTCCTGAGATTTTGTCAATATACACTTACCTCTTATTTTGTTTGTAAAATTACACTTACCTTCCTTAAGGTTTGTATTTTTGTAACACTAACCTCCCCCTTTTATTTGTAAAATTACATTGACTTTCTTGGAGATTTGTATTTTTGTAACACTGTGTTCCCTTTCGTTAACGGTTGTTAAGGGTTAGTGTGATTAATGTGTACACAAGAATCATTAATTTGTGTGATGCTGTAAGAATAAAAACATAATTATACAAAAATCATTAACGGCATTCTCTTGATAATTCTGACAAATAATATTAATGTAATTTTACAAATAAGAGGAGATGTACGAGCTCAGTGTAATCTATCCTTCTTTTTATAGTTAGGTTGGCTGGTTAGGTTTGAATGGAAAGTTTTCAAATCTAACCTCAAATTGAGTTAGCTAACCAAAGCCTCCTCTATTTTTAAACATACTAAGGAGCATATATGTCTCTCCTGGCCTACTTAAATGTCCATAGGAAAAGAGGTGGCAGTGCTATTTATTTCAGAATCATCCAAATGAGCCAAATGAACATAAAAGAAGAAAAAATAAAAAGAAAAAAGTGCCATATATAAAATTATATTATACCATACTGTGAAATTCCCAAAAACAACTATTAATTTTTTTTTTTTTTCATTTTCTCTCTTCTTTTGGGACCCACTGCAGGAATGTAGCAAAAACA
This sequence comes from Cornus controversa, assembly GCA_026545225.1. Lineage (NCBI taxonomy): Eukaryota > Viridiplantae > Streptophyta > Magnoliopsida > Cornales > Cornaceae > Cornus > Cornus controversa. The sequence continues at coordinate 43,365,475 of CM048847.1, read as the reverse complement.
TCAATGTCAAGAAAAACAACAACAATATAAACAACTCATTTTCCTAGAAAGCTGGAGTAGAAACCAGAAACTTTGTGAGGGATCATATAATGGATATGTAAGTTGAGTTCCATTTCTCTTTCACTGATAACAACATTAACAACATTTTAAATATTTTGGCTTCTAACACACCTTTTGTGGATGAAAGAGTTAGTTCATCCCCACCTATATATATCCCTTTAAAATTGAAGAAAGGATAAGTAACTCTTGATGTGATTATTGTAGAATCATATAACTGGTGACACATAGCATAATATCATAATCACAAAAAAGGAAATAAAAAGAAAAAGAAAAAGAAAAAAATCTCAATAGGCTACTCTATGAGTACAAGATACAGTCAAGTTCGCTCGGAGAAATTATTAGGTAGTTCGAAATTATGTGATCTCAGCCAACTATAAAAATTTATACAATCAAATGTGTCAGTTTTATTTAATTTTTTAGTTGCATGATTTTTGTGATTTGACTAGAATCGTATGGTCTGGAACTACCTAATAATATTTTCTTTAAATTTCTCGCCTTAGACATCAATATATATTGAGTGGATTGACCTGGGCATGATTGATATTCATGCTCCAACTTTTGAGAGGGAGTATTACATATTGTATCTTTCTAGAAAACTCTAGTAGATTTTAGGATATTTAAATGGAAAGGTCTTGTATATATACCCTCCTATACTAAGCATGGTTGGTGAGACAAATATGAAAGTTATAATGATGAGATAAAAATATAACTGAGAAAGATGTTAATGATAAATAGATTGAGGTAAAACTTTGAAGAGACAAATGTAAAATGTTAATGATAAAGAGATTGAGTTAAAAAACTGAAGAGATAAATGTAAGATGTTAATGATAAAGAGATTGAGGTAAAAATTTGAAGACACAAATGTCACAGACAAAATTTGTTGTACAATCATTCATACGAGAGTATTATGAATAAATCTGAAATTCTTTTTATCAAGTTTTTGTTTATAGTCATAACTTTTGAAAGTTGTGTTGGTTTGTGAACTACTTATATTTTGTTTTTTACCTGAAGAAATAATCATATTAAATTTGTAATTACTTTCCTTTGTTGTCATTCTTATCATAAATTCAGCTCTAATCCCCAAATATTGATTAATCTTTTGTTTATTTGTGTTTTTGTTCATAATTGAATTTTAATTTGGCTAATTGTTGTTAATTTTTATATTAGGTACTTATTGATTCTTCTCCTATTCTTTTTGTTTGCTTTTCAATTTTTTAAAGTTATTTTGATTACATCCGTTTACATGATTTGCAGCAATAATGTTTTTGTATAAAAGATACATGGATTTTTTTTATTATTTATAAGTTTTTATGAAACTCAAAATGAATGAACTTCAAATCAGTGATATATATTATATTAAATATAATCACGTGCATTACAGGTGCAATAAATTTAACGATTAGAAATGCAGTGTAATGAGAGTGTCTTCATGACACATGCTCTTAAAAATATATATTAAGACTTGTATTTTCAAGGACAATATATTATATTAATCTTATATTTTTTGTTCTAAATTTTAGTTATATTCTACCATCTTGACCCTCCAGTCGTGAATTTCTGGCTCCCTCCTCCACATTATGTGTATCAAACAACAATGTATACCAGTATTCTAACAGTTAGATCGTTCTTTGATATAGATACTCTATTTCTAATTGCGGTGGCACAGAAAAAATATTGAAAAGAGTAAATAAGGAATGAAAACTCTCCTGTTGATCTATGATACATAAACGGGAGAAAAATAAAAATCTGAATCAAACTCTTATTTCTCTTGACCTTAGGTCAATTTACTTCGTCAAAAGGGAGCAAAATTGTCCGAACCCTTATTCTTGTTATTTTAATAAGTTTTGAGTCTGACAAGAATAATATTCTACAATTAGGAATTCATTTATTTTCAAACTAACCCAATTACTATTTATTATTTGATGGACTAATCCTTTATTTTAGAATAAGTGAAGAGTCAAATGGTTTGGCAATTCCTCAATCAGGGGAATGAATCGAGAGAATTTTGAATCAGAGCTCTGAATTTTTGTTCTTCCCTCGCCATAATAATATCTCGGGGTTTACAGCGATAACTTGGTATATCATCGTTAACTAAAATATGTCTGATATGCATGAATAACAAATTCATTCACAAAAAATTAACGAGAGTGGCAAGTACCTTAGATTGTGAAAAAAAAAAAAAAAAGTGAGGTTGATTGTTTGAAAGTGTTGAATAAAAATAAAATATTAGACATAAATCAGACAAAATAAAATGAAAAAAAGTCCTATAAAAAATTAAAAAAAAGCACTAACCCATAAAATAAAATGTTAAATATTAACCTTCGACTATGTTTTAAAAAGTTGATGATTTTGTTTATAGAATACAAAATCACTTAACATAAGTATGAAATTGGTATTTTGTCTAATTCAATTTCAAGACATCAATTTTATATTTTCAAGCGCAACATAATTATGGACCCATTTATTTGGCAATGAGTGGGTCACTCTTATCCCAAATCTATTCCAAAAGAAAATTTAAATCCTGCATCGCACTACATTGGGGTCTGGATGGGTTCAGCTCACCCATTACACATGATTTTTAGGGACAAAATCAATTATGAGTTTATGATCATCTTTTTTATAAATAAAAAAAAATCTAAGTATTAGAAAATAAATAACAATCACAATCATGACTTTTCTTAACTTTGCATTTGAAATTTTATATAATGTTAAAGGTAATGAAAGAAAATGCTATAATTAACGATAAAAGTATCTTTATATAATATTTATTAATAATCATGGCATGTTCTTACTTATTGATGTCCCCACTCATTTCTTTCTTAAAAATGGCAAAAGTGAAGATAACACCCTAGGCGTAGTCATTTGCCCAATGTCTTGCCCTACTAGCAAGGCCCATCCAGACTAGATTATGGGCTTATAGAAGCAAGTTGGACTAGATTCGTAGTGTGTTGTACAGATTTTCAACACATTACTTGAAACACAATTTAAACGTTTGAAATTTCTTTTCAACGCCATTATTTCGAGCTTGAGAAGTAATTCTGTTGAAACAAAAAATAATGGTGTTAAAAACCTCATTTTTTTAAAATTTGGTGTTAAAAACCTCATTTTTTAAAAATTTGGTGTTAAAATCTCTTTCAACATAATTAAATTGTGTTTCAGCACATTACTTCAAGATAGAAGTAATGTGTTGAATCAAAATTTAAAGGTCTTGAGATTCTTTACAGCACGCTACAGTAGAAGATCCGGACACACACACATATACAAGGGGAAAGCTATAATCTTTTCACTTTCAAGGAAGGATAAGTTTATCACCTTTTTGTACGAGACAAATATACCCTTAAGACATCGATTCTAAGCATTTTAATGTAAGGGTTATTTAAGTCCTTTTACAGTAAAACCTAGTTACTAGGGGCAAAAAAGTAATTTTGTTTAGACATCACAATCATTTTCACCAATGGCCTCTAAAACATTAATATGATCTTCAAGATGGACATGTATGCCAAATGTCATTAGAGAAAGAGCCTCTTATAGCCTTCTATGCCAATGATTTGCCCCCAACATGATTTTCACAGTCCCCCTCGTGAATCTCTTTCATGTCATACCGGGCTTCCTCTGCCAAAACGCACAATAAATAAAGCAATAAGATCCCTCTTTTATAAAGGATTACATCAATTAGGGTATACTTGGATCCTATAATCCTTATTTAGCGTTCTTTTATCTTGTCAAATGGCAACTCACTATTTTTTAGATATTTGATGATCAGATCAGCCTATTACATGCCCTGAATTACTTGATTTACCTCATTCGGCACTTCCCTTGTTATACTTGGCTCATCAAGATGTTTCAAAGGCACTACATCATCATCAGCTTCCAATATAGTCATTAAGTGGACAAGTACGTCTACATTGGAGTTTTTTTCCCTTGGAATCCGAATGATCTCGAATTTTTGAAAATGAGTTATTAGCTTATGAACCTTCTATAAGTAAGATTTCATCTTTTCCCCTTTTGCTTCATATTCTGCACGGACCTGTCAGACAATCAATTGAAAGTTTGTGTAGGTTTTCAATTGCTGCACTCCAAGAGCCCTTATCATCCTTAGTCCTGCGATCAAAGCTTTATATTCAGTTTCGTTATTTTTTTGCTTTAAAACCATATCTCAGGAAGTATTCAAAGTTTTCCCCTTCAAGAAAAATAGTCATCAACACAGCGCCGCTTGCTTATGCATTTGAAGATCCATCAACAAATAGTTCTCATGTAAAATCTTGATCCATTTGAGTCTTTTTGTCTCGTTGGATTAGTTTTTTCGTCTCTATTACCGGTGCCTGAACTTCTTCCAGAGGATAGGTTAAGTCTGCTATAAAATCTGCAAGCACTTAACCCTTTTATCGCTAATCTCGGCTTATACCGAATATTGAATTCTCCCAGTTCCATAAACCACTTTACAAGCTGTCTAAAAGTTTTGGGTTTGAAGAGAACTTGCTAGAGTGGTTGATCAGTCAATACCACTATCGTATGTGCTTGGAAGTATAGCCTAAGTTTTCTGGCTGACATGACCAGGGCAAAAACTAGTTTCTTTATCATATGATACATTTCTTCAGCCGGCGCCCCTCGAAGTACCTTGGTGGCATAGTATACAGGTCTTTGAACCCTTTTATTTTCCCGTATCAATGCGGAACTGACCGCTGCAGGGGAAACAACCAAATACAGGTACAATTCTTCACCAGGGTGGGGGTGAACTGAGATACTACTTTAAGTCAATCAAGGCCCGTTCATACTCCGTAGTCCACTTAAAGGCTTTTTTGAGGACCTGAAAGAATGGGAGGCATTTGTCTGTGGCACGAGAGATCAGTTTGCTTAACGTTGCCACTTTGCCTGTTAATCGCTGAACCTCTTTGATCATCCTGGATGACTTTATATCCAAAATAGCCTTGATCTTTTCCAGGTTAGCTTCAATTCTTTTCTTACTGACCAAGTAACCCAAAAAAATTCCAAAAGAGACTCCAAAAGCGCATTTACTTGGGTTAAGCCTCATTCTATACCTTCGAAGGACATCAAAGACTTCCTGTAAATCCACCAAATTATCTATGCATTTCAAAATTTTGACGAACATGCCATCAACATATACTTCCATGTTTCTATCAATCTATTTTTTAAACATCATATTGATGAGCCTCTAATAGGTCGCACTCGCATTCTTCAGACCAAATGGCATCACCATATAACAGTACAACCCTCACTCTGTAATAAAAGATGTATTCTCTTGATCTGGTGGATGCATCATAATTTGATTATAACCAAAATAAACGTCTATGAAACTAAGTCGCACATACCCAGTTGTTCCTTCTACCAGCATATTGATTCGTGGGGAGGAAAACTATCTTTTGGGCATGCCCTATTTCGATCGGTGAAATATACGCAAATGCGCCACTTTTCATTGGATTTATTTACCAAGACTACATTCATTAGCAAGTCCAGATAATGCAATTTTTGCACAAAGTTAGCTTTCAACAAATTATCTACCTACTCAGATACCGCCAAATTTCTTTCTGTAGTGAAAGTTCGTCTTTTATTTCTAATGGGCTTAGCAGTAGGTTCAGCATTAAATCGATGCACAATAACTACTGGGTTAATCCTAGGCATGTTTTCATGGGACTAGACAAATACATTCTAATTTATTTTGAGGAACTTAACAAGTTCCTCACGAGCAATGTGTGAGAGAGATGACCCAATGCTCACCTTCCTATTGGCTTCTGGCTCGTACAAATTGACTTCAACTAGCTTTTCCATTGGCTCTACATGACGAGCCTTTGTTTTTGACTTCCAAGCCCTCTAAACTCAATGTCTCTGGCAACTTCTTCTCTTTTATGGAAGTGGTGTAGCACTCTTGGGCAGTAGTTTGATCTCTCCTTAGCTCTTCAACGTCATAATCAGTGGGGAATCACACGAGGAGGTGGTAAGTGGATGTAATTACTTTCATAGCATTCAACTTAGCTCTCCCCACAATAACATTGTAAGTAGACGGGCAGTCCACCATAAAAAAGTCTACCATCTTCGTGACTTGTCTTGAACTTGCGCCACTAGTGATTGGAAAGGCAATGATACATAGAGAATAAAACTTCTCCCCAAAGAATCCGATAAGTGGGGACTTGGTAGGTTTAAATCTTTTCCTACTGATATTCATCTAATCAAAGACTTCTACAAATAGAATGTCAACAGAATTGTCATTATTGATCAGTACTCGTTTGATTGTGAAATTGGTGATAATCAATGTGATTACCAGAGCATTATCATGTGGTTCCTGAATTCCCCTTGCATCTGCCTCTAAAAATGTTATGGTCTGGTCTTTTATTCGAGGGTGCTTGGCTTGGGTAGGCGATTCGTTCACCTTGCCCACTTTGTAATTTTTTTTTACTTTCCTCACATACGTTTTACGAGCCACCTTGACTTTTCACCGCCTGCAAACCCTCCAAAGATAACGCTGATCTTCGAATGTTGTTATTTTTGCCTTCTTGTGGGTGCCTCCTGCGAATCAGATTTTTAATTTGCTTCTTTAAGTCGATGCACTCATCTGTATCATGTCTATAATCCTAGTGAAACCTGCAATATTTATTGCGAGGTCTCCTTACGAGATAAGTTCTCAGTTTTAAAGGTCATGTCATCGTCGAATCATCTTAAATATAGATGAAAATCTGGCTTATTGGTGTGTTTAATGGGGTAAAACTGAGACCCTTATCTCATCGTGATAGCTTATCACCTTGGTCTCGCACTGTCTTGTTATATTTAGAGTCCCTTTTTTCCTTAATGAAGTGTCCTATTTTTTTCTTGTCAATCTTTTTATTATCACCTCATTTTTTCTTACGCGTCTCTAGAGCATTTTCATCATTTGTATATTTTTGGGCCTTTATGAGCAGCTCTGACATGCTTTATAGTGCACGTTTAGAAATAACATATAAGAACTTTGAGGGCTGCAAGCCTCCAATGAACACGATAGCAACCACTTTGTTGTCCAAAGCATTGACCTGTAGCATCTCTCTGTTGAACTGGTTAATATAATCTCACAATGATTCTGCCTTGCTCTGTCTTACGTTCAAAAGATAGGTTGTAGATTTCCTGTGTCTACAGGCTGCAATAACATTACTCATAAATAATTGGCTCAATTCTTTAAAAGAATGCACTGACGCAAGTTTCATGTTATTGAACCATACCCGGGTAGAACCTTTTAATGTAGTGAAAAAAGCTCTGCACATGATCTCATCTAGCACTCCTTGGAAGTACATTAGAGATTTGTAGGTCTCAAAGTGGTCTAGTGGGTCTTTGGTTCTATCAAAGTTTTCAAGGGTTGGTATCTTGAACTTGTTGGGTAAATGACAACTCATTACTTTGGAGGTAAAAAGGAGATTGGTTTATTGGACTAGATCTTCCACTATGACAGGGCCCTTCCCTTTCATATCATGGGCCGTACTTTCAACCTTAGCTTTGAGGTTCTGCATCTCTAAGTCGTAATAATCACTTTCTCCTACCTGCCTTGAATCTCTATGAGTACGAGCTCTTTCCAACAGAATTAGGTGAATGAGATTAGCCCCAATTCGCTCAATTCTCACACGACTTTAGGCAGCATCATCCGCTAGAACTCCACCATCTCGCACAACATGGTTCCCTTCTGGATTGATTGGGTTGGAGTAACTTTGTAATGGCACTGGTACTACCGGGGGAAGGCGTTGCAGGATTATCGCATTTTGTTGGAGCACCTGGATTAGATTCTGATTCAAGTTCTGAATCTAGTATTCTAATGCTATGACACACTCTTGGTCATTTTGGATTCTAAGTAGTACTCCAGGCAAGTCTCCATTACCAGGAGTCTGCATTCTCCCTCCTCTCGCTTGGGGATTCTGATACTCCCAGACCCTTGGGATACTGTCTTCGCGGACGAGAAGGTTATGACCAGTAGGGGGTCTTGCCTGACTTAGGGATTGTAATCGATAGAAATATTTGGACTGGCTGGTGGATCATGACTGATGAGAAGATCCAGAACTACCTACGGGTTGTGACCAATAGGAGGGTCCTGACCGACAGGAGTATCCAGACCGGCTGGCGAGTTGTGACTAACAGGAGGGTCCTGTCCGGCTCCGGTCTCTAACCCAAATCATAGATACATCATGTTCTGTGTAGAACAGTCAAATTCATAATTTCTCACAGACAGTGCCAATTGATGAAGCAGAAATCAACACACGATCCTGGTCAATGCTAACATAAAAAAGATAAAAAAAAAAAAGGGTAGCCGAAAGAACACCAGTGTGGTGCCCGGTGACTATTTTACGACGATTAAGTTAGAATCGAAAAGGCTTAAGAAGTTGTAAAGGCATTCAAAGGGTATTAATTGCATACCTGGTTAATGAATTGCCTATGTATTTATAGAGGCAAGGTGTACTTTGTATACAACTAGAAAACCAGCTCTTTAGACTCTCAATTCATCTAGAAGTAAGAGAGTCTCATTAAGGTTTACTGTCATTGTTCTTCCTCTATGTCACCCAATTTTAATAGGAGTCAAATTCCCTCATCACTATTATTTTGACCCTCTGAATTTCTGGCTCCGCTCCTCCACATTTTGTGTATATATGCATGAATACCTAAAAAGCACAGACACGTATACGGGACACGGGTACGACACGACACGACAATACGAGAAATTTTAAAAAAACAGGACATAGACACGACGAGGATACGACCATAAAATAATAATATAATATATTAATTATTCAACAAAAAAAAAGACTACATTATAGAAATAGCTCAAATCATCATCAAACAATTAATAACCAAACAAACTTATAAGCAAAAATAGATAAATAGATTAAAATAAATTAAAGAACTAGATTGATTTAGTCCTCTATATATATTTAGCTTAGATGTTTAATCATAACTTAGTTGTATATAATTTTCTTTCGAAATACTTGAATATATATCATTGTTACGAAGTGTCCGACACGTGTTCGAGAAGTGTCCAAAAAAAGAAAAATATCAGGACACTTTTACGAAGTGTCCGACACAGGTTTGAGGAGTGTCCAAGTATCCGATACGATGTCCGAGTGTCCGACACGGGTACGACACCCTCGCTGAAGTATTTGTGTTTTCTAAATGAATACCAATACCAAATTGATTGACAAAATATTAACAAGAGTGACAAGTACCTTAGATTGTGAAAAAAAAAAAAAAAACTCTAGTGAGGTTGATTCTTTGAAAGTGCCAAGTGAATAAAAATAAAATATTAGAAATAAATTAGACAAGAGAAAATGAATAAAAGTGCTATAAAAAAAAGGAATAAAACCAGTAACCCATCCCCTTGTTTAAATAATTAATCAAAAATAAATTAATAAATATTAACCTTCAACTTTGTTTTAAAAAGTTAATGATTTTGTTATATAGAATACAAAATCACCTAAGGTAGTATGAAATTGGTATTTTGTCTAATTCAATTTCAAGACATCAATTTTATATTTTCAAATGCAACATTATTAGAAATCATAATAACAATAATTATGGACTCATTTCTTTGGCAATGAGTGGGTCACTCTTATCCCAAATCTGTCCCAAAAGAAAATTTAAATCCCGCATCGCACTACATTGGGGTTCAGATGGGTTCAACCCACCCATTACACATGATTTTTAGGGAGAAAATCAATAATGAGTTTATGATAATCTTTAAAAAAAAATGTAAGTGTTAGAAAATAAATAACAATCACAATCATGACTTTTCTTAAATTTGCATTTGAAATTTTATATTATGGTAAAAGTAATGCTATAATTAACGATAAAAATATCTTTATATAATATTTATTAATAATCATGGCATGCTCCTACTTATTGATGTCCCCACTCATTTCTTTTTGAGTCCAACATGCTAGGCGCAATCATTTGCCCAATGTCATGCCTACTAGAAAGGCCCATCTAGACTAGAGTATGGGCTTCTAGAAACAAGTTGGACCAGATTTGTGGTGTGTTGTAGAGATTTTTAACACATTATTTGAAACACGATTTAAACATGTTGAAATTCCTTTTCAACGCCATTATTTCGAGCTTGAGAAGTAGTTCCGTTGAAACAAGAAATAATGGTGTTAAAACTTCTTTTTTTTTTAAAGTTGGTGTTAAAATCTCTTTCAACATAATTAAATCGTGTTTGAACACATTACTTCAAGATAGAAGTAATGTGTTGAATCAAAATTTAAACGTCTTGAAATTCTTTATAGCACACTATTAGAGGATCCGAACACACACACACATACAAGGGGAAAGCTATAATCTTCCTACTTGCAAGGAAGGATAAGTTTATCACCATTTTGTACAAGATGAGTATACCTTAAGACATTGCTTCTAAGCATTTTAATGTAAAGGTTATTTAAGTCATTTTACACAACAAAACCTAGCTACTAGAGGCATAAAAGTAATTTTGGTTAGACATCACAATCATCTTCATCGATGGCCTCTAAAACGATAATATGATCTTCAAGATGGACATGTAAGTTTACAAATTTCGTTGGAGAAAGTCCACAAGCCTCTTACGGTGTATCCACCACATGTTGGAGTTGGCACGACTAGTCCGTCACCTCTTAGGGAAGTCGGTGTCATATCCTTCATAGCCGATATATGTGTATCCACTAACACCATCCCATGCAACGATTTACTTTGAATATCTAAGGATTCCGTGATCTCCCTCTTTCATTTTTCTATTTATTTTAAAAAATTTCTAACATTTTTTCTTTTAATTTTTGTCTCCATGGATTCCGATGGCTCACCTCTTCCATCATATTTTGGTGATCTCCATGGATTCAGACCAGTAAATTCCATGGATTCTAGAAGCTCTCCTCTTCCATCATATTCTGATGATAACCAGTCCATGGATTCTGATGATCTCCTTTTTCCATTCTTCAATCTTGTAATTTTTAGATTTTTTTTTTAACTTTTCCTCTTCTAACGAGATATGCAAAATTACATAAGTGATAATAGATAACAAATATGGATATTTTTAGAGTAATGTTACGATGTCCAAATCAATTTTTTAACGACTTTAATAAGCAATGTCTAGCAAGGATTCTTACACAATAATCAATAAGATAAACTCTCTATATCGACACATTTATCATTTTTCACATTTTTATCAAACAAAACACGAGTATAACTTTATTCTTCCCGTGAAGGGAATTCTCCTCCCCTCAAAATATTCATATGCAAAAAAATTATGTCCTTTACCTTTACAACATGTGCTCATAAGAACGGGTAAGTAACAGCACCCAATTGCTTAAGCTTTTTGGTTATCCAATCTGTTACAAGTGATATGAGAGCCGCTCTTAACCAATTTTTTCAATTTTTTATTATCCTTATATTTATTAATAATCATGACCTACTCCTATTTATTGATGTCTCCACGAAAAATGGCAAAAAGTGAAGGTAACACGCTAGGCGAGGTCATTAGTCAAATGTCCTGCCTAGTGCCTACTAGAAAGGCCCAGCAAGACTAGAATATGATCTTGTAGAAGCAAGTTGGGCCAAAATCTTTTAGGCCCAACTCTTTACATAACAAAATCTATAAATAATACACTGCCTTTGTTTTTTCATATGCACCTCTGTTATATATATATATATATATTGGCTCATCTCTTCTTCTGGGATGTCTTATAAATAAATGTCAATTTTAAAAAGTTATAAACTAATGTAAAATAGATATTAGTTTTGAGAACTTGCACTTTTGAAATGAATTTACTGAATGTTTTCTCACCTTTAAAAGTGTTTTTTTTCTCTTTTTCTAAATGAACTAGTATAGAGTAGGAATGGCAACGGGGCAGGTACGGCACGGGTTTGCCTAAACCCGTCCCCGCCCCGCTACCTTCAACACAATTATCAAACCTGTCGCGAGTTTAAAACGGGATGGAATTTCAAAACCCATCCCCGTTCCGTTGAGAGAAACCCCACCCTGTCCTTCCCTGTTTAAATTTTCAAAAGGGGTGGAACGAGACGGGTGAGGCGGGGCCCCTCCCCACAAAATTGTAACCACATCAAATATCAATAAAAATTAATTTTTTCAAAAAATACGAGCCTAGTGGGTAGTACCAAGTTTGATACTATTAAATTCAAAATAGTATAACCCCTGTTTAAGAAGTAAAATGATAAGATTCCACAATTAAATAGCCTATTACAGAAAATATATTTCACAACTAAATAACTTAGTAACAAGTTTGATCCAACAATTAAAGAAGTGTTAATACAACAAAAAGATAAAATGAAAACATAAGTCTTAATACAACCAAAAGTAAAATTATAATTTGTATATATATATATATATATATATATATACATATAAATAGATTTATAATAATAAAATATATAGGCGGGGCGGGTTATTATAGAGTCCCGAACCCGCCCCGTACCCGCGGCGGGTTTTGATTTTTTTTTTCAAACCCGTCCCTACGGAAAAAAAATGGCTCCCATACCCTCCCTAAACGGGACAGGATGGGACGGACAAAATTGTCATCCCTAATATAGAGATAAGGATGCAACTTAGGCTTACTTGAAGCCAAGTTCAATTCCATGTTTGGACCAATTTAATTATACAATTCTTTTTTATTGTTAGAGTTGGCTGGTTAGGTGTGAATTGTACGTTTTCAATCTGACCTCAAATTGAGTTAGCTAACCAAAACCTCCTTTATTTTTAGACATACTAAGGATCATATATGTCCCTCATGGCCTAATTGAAAATGTCTATAGGAAAAGAAGGCTGAAATGGTATTTATTTCACAATCATGCAAATGAGCCAAATGAACAAAAAGAAGAAGAAAAAAAAAGAAAATACAAAAAGGTGCCGTGTATAAAATTCTGTTATATCATTACTGTGAAATTTCCAAAAACAACTATTAATTTTTTTATTTTTTATTTCATTTTCTGTCTTCTTTTCGAATCATCGATCGATCTACAATAGAATCAGAAACTTTGTGATGGACCATATATGGAGATATAAGTTGAGTTGCATTTCTCTTCACTGATGATAGCATTTTAAATATTTTGGCTTCTAACAGAGAGCTTTTGTGGACCTTCACAAGCTTTTTACTGGCTCATCCCCACCTATAAAAGGGTAAGTTCCTCTTGATGTGGTATTACTGTAGCATCATATGATTGGTAACACACACATATATATATATAACATATAATATATAATAATCATAAAAAAGGAAATAAAAAAGAAAAAGAAAAAGAAAAAAAATCTCAATCTGGTACCCTATGGGGTATAAGATGCAGTGAAGTTGGTAGAGGCTCTTTAGTCATTTGTCTGTTTTAACTTAACGCAGCTGCTTAAGATGAATCCATTTAGTCATTTAATAAGTTTGTGATCAATCGAATCGTGTGGTTTCGTGGTGTAGTTGGTTATCACGTCAGTCTAACACACTGAAGGTCTCTGGTTCAAATCCGGGGAGCCATTTGGTCGGATTCCATTTCTTTATATTCTTTTTCATATAATGACATTAAAGCATATCATTTGTATATCATATATATAAATTAGTCTGTGAATAATTATCACATGTGGTTTCGTGGTGTAGTTGGTTATCACGTCAGTCTAACACACTGAAGGTCTCCGGTTCGAGTCCGGGCGAAGCCATTTTTTCTGATATATTTCACCTTTTTTATTCCTTTTTTGTGGTGGTTCTATCCATGGGGCAACAGAGACTTTTAGAGAACTGTTAGTTGGAACTTGGAACTAATCATTCTCAGTCAAAACATAACAATAATTAAGAGAATACTGATGTGCAGCCATGTTAAATTGAATATCCTCGTAAAAGAGAGAGATGTGGAGTACTACTGCAAGAAATTACTAGATCTCTTGAATCAATGGTCTTGGATCAAAGAAATGTGTTGGTTGGGATCAATGGTTCCAGGACCATGTATTAATAGATCTCTTGAATCAATGGTCTCGGATCAAAGAAATGTGTTGGCTGGGATCAATGGTTCCGAGACTATGTAATAATTTCTAGTATTGGTTTCGATCATGAACCGACAAGCAATAAAATTTTTTTTGAATAAATGTGACATAAGGCTTACACACTTGATTATGTGTCAGTCTGTTTTTGGCCCGGAACTATTAAACAATGTAATAATTTTTTTATGAAAAATGACAAAAGTGAAGATAACACGCTAGGCTGCAATGCTAAGACATCGCTTCTAAGCATTTTAATGTAGGAGTTATTTAAGTCATTTTACACTCAACAAAACCTAGCTACGAGAGGCATAAAAGTAATTTTGTTTATACATCACAATCATCTCCCTCGATGGTCTCTAAAACGTGAATATGATCTTCAAGATGAACATGTAATTAATTTTACAAATGTCGTTGGAGAAAGTCCACTAGCCTCTTATGGTGTATCCACCACATGTTGGTGTTGGCATGGCAGTGCTTCACCTCCTAGGGAAGTAGGTGCCACATCCTTCATAGCTGATATATGTGTATCCACCACCACCACCACAACAGGCGACGGTTTGCTTTGAATATATATGTAAGGATTCCGTCATCTCCCTCTTTCATTTTTCTTGTAATTTTTAAAATTTTATAACATTTCTTCTTTTAATTTTTGGCTCCATGAATTCCAACGGTTCGCCTCTTCTATTATATTCTAGTGATCTCCATGGATTCTGGAGGCTCGCCTCTTCCATTGTATTCTGATGACAACCATGATGACAACCATTTCATGGATTCTAATTATCTCCTTTTTTTTCATTCTTCTTGTAAGTTATAGATTTTTTTTTAACGTTTCCTCTTCTAACGAGATATGCAAAATTACATAAGTGATAAAAGAGATAATAAATATAGTTATTTTTAGAGTAATATTAGGATGCCCGAATCAATTTTTTAATGACTCCAATAAGCTGTGTACAACAAGGATTCTTACATAATAAATAATAAGATAGACTCTCCCTCCTCTTATATTATTTCAATCAATGTGGCACCTCACTGGATTTTAAAAATCGATAGACACATTTAACAATTTTCTCATTTTTATCAACAAAACGCGGGTATAACTTTATCCTCCTCACGAGGGGTTTCTCAAAATATTCATATCCACAATTTTGAAGAAAATCCTCTACTTTACCTTCACAATAGGGCTTAAGTCAGATAACAAGCGTCTAATCTATTACAAATGGGATCAGAGCCAACCTAGACTCTTATTCCATTTTCCATTATCTTTATATCTATATCTATATCTATACTAATTTTAAAAATGTGAGGTTTTCTATTTTTTCTAACCAAAGCCTCTATTTTTAGACATACTAAGGAGCATATACGTCCCTCGTGGCCTAATTAAATGTCCATAGGAAAAGAGGATGCAATGCTATTTATTTCATAATCATCCAAATGAACAAAAAAGAAGAAAAAATAAAAAGAAAAAGTGTCATATATAAATTTCTATTATACCATACTGTGAAATTTCCAAAAACAACTATTAATTTTTTTTTTTTTCATTTTCTGTCTTTTTTTCGGATCCTTGATTTAGCTACAATAATGTAGCAACAATATCAATGTCAAGAAGAACAACAACAATGTAGACAACTCATTTTCCTAGAAAACTGAAATAAAACGAGAAGCTTTGTGATGGACCATATATGGAGATATAAGTTGAGTTGTATCTTTCACTGTAACAACATTTTAAATCTTTTGGCTTCTAACACAGCTTTTGTGGATGAAAGGGTTGCTTTAGAAGCTTTTGGAAAGATTGAACTAGCTCATCCCCACCTACAAAGGGTAAGTTCCTCTTGATGGGATATTACTGTAGCATCATATGATTGGTGATGACACACACACACGTGTATAGCACATGCCCCCCCCCCCCCCATGAATTTTTTTTTTCTTTACCTGTGTATGTATAATTTTTTTTTGAAATTTCAAAAATGGTCCCCCTCAATTTATTTTTACCCTGCAAATTAGATGGATTGTTTTATCTATTAGGTTAATACACTTCTTTTAAATAGAAAGACTCAATTTTATTATAATCTAATACGTTTTATCTATTAGGTTAATACACTTCTTTTAAATAGAAAGACTTAATTCTCTTGGAACCTAATACGTTTTAGAAAACAGGAAAAAAAAAAAAAACGGGAGTAAAATATAACGCAACAAGTCCTTACTCTGTTGCAATGGCACAAACATTCCTCTTTCGCAAAGCGGTGTATCAAATCATGTCTTCTCTCTTCTCTTCTAATACAAAGTTTCTAACTTTTGATCTTTTCTTTGCTTCTCTATTAACCCAAATCTAAGCCTCATGCAATTGTTAATTTCTTTATTTTTTTTCTTTTCTACTTTCTTTGGGCCAATGAGTTTTGACTTTCAAGTTTTAATTGGGTATTTATTAAATATTCTTAATGTTTGAGAAGTACATCTCAAACTAGCACATTTATTTTACTGAATTTGATAAAGCTCTGATTATTTAGAAAATTAGGTCATTCAGAGATAGTTAATTTTAATTTTGAATTTTTTCATTACAAAACTAAAGATGGTGTTTTACAAAGATTCATACATTGATGGACTGAATTGTTTCACCCACTTTGATGTGGGTTGAAACATTGGATCTTAAATCAGACATCAAATTCGATAGCAAGTAACAATAGAGATGTCTATGTTAGTTAAGCGCTTGGAGAGAAAGTATGATTGCTTTAACATGGCTCATGGTTCAACTAATATTTAGATAATTTTTGTTCCACTTTAAATGAGTATTGATATATAATTAGATTAAGAATACTATACTACCCATTGAAAGATAATGATTTTGTTATTTTTTTATTTCTTGTTCGCATTTTTTATGTGAAAAAATTCTATTTGTTATGCTAGTTTTTTTTTTATCCCTCACCAAATACACTACATCCCCTGAACTAAAATCCTAAATCCACCTATGTACAAGATGCACTGGAGTTGCTAGAGGCTCTTTAGTCATTAGCTTGTTTTAACTTAATGCATTTTTCCTTCTTAGTTTATAGTAATTTAATAATTTTGTGATAATTAAAGCACGTGGTTTCGTGGTGTAGTTGGTTGTCACATCAGTCTAACACATTGAACGCACATTGAAGGTCTCCAGTTCGAGTTCGGGCGAAACCATTTTTGCCCTTGTTTCTTCTCTTCCTCTCTTATTTTCGCATTGTGTTTGAGTTTTCAATTGTACTTTACAATTAGCGGTGGCAAAAATTCCTAATCTGGCGGGGACCCGTCCTACCCGCCCCCATTTAAAGCGAGTTTAGAGAATTGTTTATTTAAATGGAACAGGAATAAATTTTGTTATTGAAAATCCGGTCAGTTTCGGGACAGAGGCGGGGCAAGGTCGCCCCACCCCATTTAAAATCCACATTGATTATACTACACTTAATTGTTTATATTATATTACTTATGTGTATATATACTTTAAAAAATGTTAAATTTTAAAATATTTGATTTTGTTGGATCTTGTGTAATCCTTTATTTAAGCAAGAACAACAAAAATAAATAAGAAAATTTTAAAAATGGTAGAATGTTAATGTTTGGAGAATGTTGAAAATTCATGAATCAAATGAATTTTAACCGGTTATGGGGCGGGGTGGGGCGGGGTGGGTTAAGTTTGGGATGGGGTGAATGGGAGAATTTATAACCGATTATGGGATTTCCAAAATCAAATGGTTATGGGGATTGGAATTCCCTCCCCATAACCGATCCGATGTCATCCGTATTTCCAATCAAATGAATAAGTAAATTCAATTTACTTGCATCTTTTTAAATATGCATATTATATGCATGGACTAGAGTATTAAGCATCTAACAATCACAAATAAGACCTGCATCAGCTTAATCATCTTCCTAATGTATATTCAAACAAATGTAGGTAGTTTTTCATATGTTTGATCGAGTAATGATCTCTTACTCACCGGTGAGTAAGAAATTCATCCACACTAAGCACAGTAACCGTTGGATGTGATTGCTAAGTTTTATTTGATAATTGCCTTTTTTATATCAATTACATCCAACGATTATCGTGCTTGGTATGAATGAATTACTTGCTCATCGGTGAACAAGAGATTATTGCTATGTTTTGATCATAGATACATATAATTAAATGCATTTTTAATTGCATTAGTGGACTGCTAGAAAAGTAAACATATTATTTATACACAATAAATTCATAAACATTATTATAAAAAAGAATGAACTCATATACATGTTCAAAATATAGACATGAATTCAAAAGATAACATTATCAAGGAATTCAATATTGGGTAGTTGAGCACAACAAGCTTTATATTTGACATTGTCTTTGCCCCACCTCAATTAAAAAATAGATAAAATTTCTCTTATCTAGGTTGTGATTTTTAGAGAGAGAAAATTAAAGTTGTGAATTTTTATAGAGATTTTTTTTTAAAAATGTACTTGGGCCCATGAGTAAGTGCAAGTTGAGCCTTCCATTTAATACCCAACCCGTTTATGACTCGTTAAAACGGGTTGATAATGGGCTATTGGCGCATTTATGACCCGCCCAAATTCACCCATTTGCTACCCCTAGGTTCAAGAAATCATTAAGTTTATTTTTGGTCAATTTGTTAATTTTGTTTGAAACATACTGGTTGTTCTTTCTCTCAACGACTGTGTATCTTGAAATAGTTTGAGTTATGCAGGAAAAAAAACATCAAGATTAATTGGGAAACATATCACTGTAGTTGCTTCTGGTGAATGTGGGTGCTAGAATAAGAAAAAGAGAGAGAGTGAGTTATCTATGATTTATATTAATCAATTGTATATTTACAATATACAGTGAGATCATATATATAGGAGAAGGAAAAATGGGTAGATGAGTGACGAGCATATTATCTTATACATGGTAACCCTCAATAAGAGGAATCCTAATTTGGCATGGAAAAGATATAATATAAAATATATATTAATATATTCCAACACCTCCCCCTCCCCCCTCAAACTTATTGTGTGTAATTTGAATAACACTCTTGTTATCACAATAGATGGGAGTAACAGTGGAACAGGAAATTAGTGATCAGAAATACCAATGAATTTGGTAAGGTATAAAACATTTTATGTTTCCAAAAAATAACATGACGAGAGACTGAGAGGTCCAAGATCTTTCATTTCAAACTGATGATTGAGAAACTACTTAAGTTCTTGAATACCCTGAATATCATTCTAGTGATGATCATATTATCAGCATAAATCAAGAAAAGAATAACAACATTTATAGTACACCAAATCAATAAAGATGAATTATATGTACTGGTAAAATAGCCAATGCGAGACATAATAGAACTGAACTTGGAAAACTAAATTCGAGGTGCTTGTTTAAGACCATACATAACACGCCTAAGCTGACTAACGTAATGAGGTGGATGATCAAAACTTGGAGGAGGTTTCATATAAACTTCCTCTAGCAAATCTCCATTGAGGAAAGCATTTTTGACATTCATTTGAGAATCAGCCACAATAATAAGCATACGAAAAGAAGGAAGAGGAGCAATATGAGTAAAAACCTGCTAACAATCTATGCCATACTCCTGTCTGAACTCTCTAACTACAATACAAAAGTCTACTACCCTCCTCGGAGGAAAACCCAAAACATCCTAAAATATATCAACAAATTCTGAAACTACCGGTAACTGGCTAACTGCTCCACGATAACCTATGGTTCCACTAACTCTGTATGTGCCAGAAACCTCATGGTTAGGGTTCCCTCCCACTTTCCACAACGAAACCAGAATGGGGACTGACCAGGAAATAAAAATGAGGTCATCCTCTCAAAATAATCCTATATAGTATGATGTTGTACTAACCAGTCCATGCCCAAAATGACATTTAACTCCCTCATCATCAACACTATCAAGTCTGCACTCAACTTAAGCTTACCAATAGTAATCGGTCACGCCCAAAATATACGGCCTAATGTAGAGGCCCCTCCTAATGGTGTCATTATTGAGACACTCTCACTAAATGTCTCTAACTCAACTCTAAGTGCATCCACAAATGCATCAAAAATGAATAAATACGTCAATCCAGAATCAAATAACTCTCTAACAATACAACCATAAACATTAAGTGTACCTCTCACCACTGGATTCGGACCCTTAGGTCTAGATGGTGCCACCGCAAATATCCTAAGTTTGCCCTGCTGCTGTTGAGATGCTCTCTGAAACCTCTGCTGATTACCCATCCTCGGCTCGAGGCAATCCTTAATCTTGTATCCCCTCTCGTTGTAATTGTGGCAAAGTCCCCTGAACTGATATGGCTCAGTCCTCTGTGTTGTTCCTGTGGTTACCATAGCCATAGGCTGATCTCCCTGAGTTACTCTATGTCATTTGTCTTGCTACTTCTGACCTTGTCTCCACTTGGAACCTTGTGGACCTCAACTGTCCCAACTAACCTCGCTAAACCGGTGGACCCTGCTGCTATCCCCCTTGGCCTCTAGTAGTCTACATATAACCACTACCCTTTTACTCCTGTCTGGTCTCTAAATAGTACCTCTCCATCACCAAGGCTCACTCCACGACTTCTGATGGCCTGGTGCCCCATAATTGCTCTCCAAAGAGGAAGATACAATCCGTGCTCAAACCTCTGAGTTCTCTTATACTCATCAACAACTATTTTGGGTGTAAAACGGGATAACTCTGCAAATCTAGCCTCACACTAGCTAACGGTCATGGGTGGTATATGTCGTAAGGAGAAAAACTTTAACTCCTTATGGTCTTTAACGGTCATCAGAATGTAATTCTCCAAGAACCTCTCCTTAAATATTCCCCATGTCATTTCCTTAACATCCTCCCTACGTGTCATTGAGTTCCACTAAAAATGTGAATTCCTGGATAAAAAATAAGTCACCACTTTTCGCTTTTGAACTTTTGTGCATACAATCAACTCAAAAGCCTTCTCCACATCATGAATATATCCCTCCGCTACAGACAGCTCCACTGAACCCTAAAATGATACCACTCCAAGTCTCATCAAATCCCTCAATGTAGCTAATAAAGACGCGTCCTCTGTAGGCTGTACCAGTGCTTTCTCCTCTACTGTCCTTGGTGGGAGTGGGGTCTCCCCCTCAACCCCCTCCTGTAGAACTGGAAGCTCTGCCCTTACTGGCTCTGTATGTGCTGGGGTGCCACCCCTAGCCCTTGTCTACTGAGTAACACGCTCCAACGTACCCAACAGATCAGTCAATACTCTAAACATCTCCTTGATCTTAGTAGCATCAATGTTACCAGGATCCCCAACAGACGTAGAATAAACACCAGTCGTTGTGCCACGCCCTATAGTGTCATAGCTTGTGGTGTCACGACCTCTACCTTTAGCCCTTCTTTTTCGTCCTTTAGCCATTTCCTTCAATAAGAAATGAAATTGATTAACTCCACATGTAACGCTAATCGATATAGTATAAATGATAAATAAATTAACACGAAACTATAAATGTCACATCAGGACCCTCTTCTACTCCTAGTTCTGGATAACAATTGTTATAAGCAACAGGTTTCACTCAAACCTAAGCTCTAAAACCAAGCTGTCGCACCCCCAAGTTGAGGTCAGGGTATTTCTGACCTTTCACCCAACCTGTGGTTGACTTGATATCACAATCATTATAATCGAATCCATAACTTAACCATAGAATTATTAATATCCTAACACAACCTGAACTCAATATATTTCCATATAAAAGAGGGAAAAACCATAACATATGTTCATATGACATAACCAAGTGATATCTAAAAAATCCAATACAACAAAATCAAAGTTATCCATCTATAACAACCTTACTACAAAAGTTTGTCTAAAGAACCGAAATAAAAGAAAACAATAACAAAGATCTACTGGAACAATCCTCACGTGGAATCCTCCTCCAATACGCTATAGTTGCTAATTTCACACACCTGAAATATGAGAAAAATAAAGGGTGAGCTTAAAAGCCTAGTAAGTAATGTTCTAACTAACCGATAATAATCGTTTTACTTCAGCAGCTAGTACAATGAATTATTAATATAGATAATCATACGATGCATTCATTTACGAAAAATGAAAGTATCTTCAACATCTTCAAGTATTTAACAATAAACTAACAGGATATTCAGGTTCCATCTCCTGCCCTAACTCAAACATTTCAAGTCTACTGGTCAATACGGTGTGCACCCTAAAAATATGTTAAAAGGTACTTTACAAATTTAGCCTAAGGCCTCATCAAACCTAACTTCCATTTAATCAATTTATATTTATGATAATAATTCTCACAAGAGATCACTAGATACAAAATATCCTAAAATGTGAAGGAACAACAATACAACTCAAGCTCTAACATAGAGTTAATAAGTACAAACCATGTCCAGATCGTGACAATTCCATCGCAAAATAAGTAATGTGGAGGGACACACACTCTGTGCTAGAGAGAGTATTGTACTTAAAAATGTGTCATCTTATCTATCTTAGTTATCGGTAAAATTTCAGAACCTAACTATTCATGGATAATTCATACTTTCATTTTTCATGCTTAAAAGACCACTTTTCGTACTAAATAAATAACTAGTGACTAAATTTAGTCCAAACATATAACTCCAAGCATATTCTACCCTAAAGGACTAATTTAATTTTTGGTATTTTAAAGTATTTTTATATTCTAGATGGGACTGAAAGAGGGCCCAAAGGTTGGGCTACGTGAGTGGATCGAACCCACATTTTTTTTGTCTCCGACACGTCACCGGAAGTGGCACTACGCGTTGCCACGCACTGGCAGCGCGTGTGGGGGTGACTCGGCGCTAGTAGTCATCTTATCCAACACTTTTTCATATATTGTTAACCACTTACATACCCATTTGGTGGCACCCCCTTCCACCATAGTTTTCGGCCAATTCTGACCTGCTTTCTATCAAAGATTTACACTGTTAAACTCCCCTTTATCTAATCTATCATCTGAAACAAGAATCACACTCGGCCATAGCCTAGATCAAAGTCCTCCAAATTTCAAATTTCTAGGGTTCTATATACTCTATTCATAAGTCCATCAATTCCACTAGCCAATACATTGAATTACAACAATTAATTATGTTAATATAATCATTTTGACACTAGATTCATCAAACTTGTTAACTAAAACTCAGTTCTCAGCCACCATTTTCAATTCTACTTATTTTCTTCCATTATAAATATATATATATATATATATATATATATATATATATATATTAGGGATATTACCTAAAAGAACATTAAATAAAAAATATACCATCAAAAATATACTATTGACAAAAAGTAAATTACTTGTTATTGCAAAAAATTAAAGATAAACCATAAGAAATTAAAAATTACTATTCTAGCAATTCTTAAACTATCTATTGATCCTTTCACATTTTACTTACTATTGCAAAAAATTAAAGATAAACTATAAGAAAGTAAAAATTACTATTCTAACAATTCTTAAACTATCTATTGGTCTTCTTTTGACAGCTACTGGCACAAAATGATTTATAATCAATTCATTTTTACTATTATTTATCTTCACCATAAAAAAGAATGATTTTCCTTTACAGCTTGTCACTTTGCTATAGAATTCATCCATCTTATTATCCTACAAAAGAACAAATTTACTTTAAAAATATTGATAAATTTAAATGAGTTATTTTTTATCTGTAACTTTTGTGATAGGAAATTTTTTTACCTCAGCCTTTAACTGTAATAACTCGTCTAGTGAACAATTTGTTAATGATTGACAATCATCGAATATTGTTATATATGTTACTTCTATTACAGATGTCACTCGAAATTGCATCATAAATGAGTACATACTTCATTAATACATAATGATAGAGAATCATATATTTGTAATATTCTAAGACCATTTAAAAAATTAAGAATGTTTAAAAGATATAATAATACATTTGGAATTGAAACATTTTGCGTCACTCATGCAATTTTTACAAGTCAATCTATCCTTTTGTACTTCGACTTTCTTGCTTCAAAAAAGTAATGTATTTTTGAGGTATTGTTTGGGCACTTTTCTTTTGTTTTGATTTAATAATTATATGGTTCAATAATATGCATATGTATCAGTTAAAAATATCTAGTTGATAGACATGAAGTAACTTTAATCAGCATATGAAATAATACTGAATTTTTATTGATAATTTAATTTATTATTTTTTAAAAATAATAATAATAATTTTTCATTATATTTTAATTATTATTGATAGAGTATTTGACTAGAAGTGTGAAACGTGTAATAATAGATGAATTCAAGGTGACGTGGAGGGGAATCCTATTTTAATTAGGACTTCTCTATCTCTAAGAGCCAGTCTCCTACTTTGACACAGCCTCACTTGACTGCTATAAATATAGTGACGGTCCATGTACCAGGTACACCATTAATACCTTCTGAATTCCTTTACAGCTTAAAAAATCCTTCCGATTTCTGACTTGATCGTCGGAGTGTAGTCGGCCGGCACCGCGCCGGTGTCCTTTCAATTACCCCTCTTTTGTCCTTTTTTACAGGTCGGAGTTTGACCAGCTCGGGGTAGATTTTTTGCTTCATCAATTATGGTTATTATTATAACCATTTATGTTTAGAAGTTATACTTTACATCTAATATCTAATTGATATACATGAATGGAATTTTAATCTCTATATGAAATAATACTAAATTTTTTAGTTGTTTAAAAATTCCTCAATTAATAAATTTGTCTATTAATAGACTCTAGGAGATCAACTATATTCCTGTGTTAAAATCTAACTATGCTATTATTATATATTATAGATAGATTTGATTGCATTTATTAAGAAGTTTAGTTTTGAAGGTATATCTTATGATCAGAATTGGCTATGATGAAGAGTTTTGCGAGTATCATTTACTCGACAAAATTAAAGAGACAATCTTGGGTAGGGTTGAGGATAACTAATGTGTAAGGAGAATGACTCAACATTTAGTATTTTGTTTCTCTGCTTGGCTGTTTTCTTCATCACGATAGTAGCTGCAACATTAGAGGTTGATGGTTTCTATGGTTTTTGTTCTTGCTACCAATAAAAGTTACTATAATAATTATTAAAAAAATTAGATTTCCATTATATTTTAATTATTTGCTACCAATTAGATTTCCATTTACAGTTGGACAGTCTTTGTTGGATGGCAAGTTCCATATAATCTCACAATCTCATTCCTCTCTCTCTCTCTCTCTCTCTCTCTATATATATATATATATATATATATATATATATATATTATACTGATCTGATCTGTACCCTACATCCATACATAGAGTTTGAAATAATTCTGTACTTTTGAAGCTCTGTTTGTTTCTAGGGAAAATGATTCCTCCAATATTTTTCTTTTTTGTGGAAGGCTGTAAGGGAACACTGAACTAATCCAATGCTTAGAAAAGGAATGTAGAGAAGTGTAATTGTGGAGAATGAAGCTGGGAGCGGCTGAGTTTGCACTTTTGGGTTTCATTTGGAGTGATGGATTTGAAATGAATGGATTTAGGTTCAATTATTCAACGAGTATAGTGAAATTTAGATTTAGTAATTTTGATTTAAGGTTTTATATGTGGATTTCCCTTAATTATTCCCGAAAAAAGAAAAATGGAAGGAATGAACTAATATAATACACTTTTGGTTTTGGGGAATTTTACTTCCCAATTCTGTTATCATATTTTGTTAGGTCAGGGTAGACTCCATCACATATGTATATATGTACAGATATATTTTCAATCTTAATTATCCTTTTGAAAGATCAAACCATAGAAATGGAAATTATTTCATTCGTTTGATTCTTCCTTTTAATTTTTGGTTCAAAATCTTTAATTTCTCTTGCTTAGAGAATATCTTGATAGTGAAGCCTTAATTCCTTGCATTTCACTTTCAGTGTATTTGATTTCGTGTCTCTTAACTGATCTCTTTTTGTCTTTTGATCAAATTTAATTGGGGAACAGATTCTTGATGGTCTAGTGAAGTTGACAGACATGAAAGTAACTTTAATCACCATATGAAATAATACTGAATTTTTATTGATAATTTCATTTTTTATTTAAAACAAAAACTTGATCTAGTGGACTATACAAGAGAATACACATAAATGAATTAGAAGAAGAAATATTAAAATGTACAAGAACATAAAGAAAAAGAGAGAACTAACCGTATTGGGTCTTATAAAGGTGTAAATTCTCACGTCTTTCTTCTGCAAGAAAAAACAAGATCTTGATTTTTAATTTCAACCTTCAAAAAAATAAATTTATCACCAGATGATTTGATTAAAGAAATACGAAAAGCAAAACAAAATTGAAGTTCATTCTCAAATTAGATGGATTATCTTATAGAGGGTTATGATCAATTACCAAGATGCTAGCAGAATAACGTGCAAAAAAATTATGATAAAAAAAATTGTGAGAAAATCTGATTCTTGCATGTAATTGAATTGATGGAAAGAGTTGGGAGAAGCTGAGAGTTAAGGTCGAGATAGGAGTGTATTAGTTGAAGAATTATTATAAAAGTAAATTATTTGAATGATCAATTAACAAGATGTTATCAGAATAACGTAAAAAAAGTGAAGAATTATTAGTTGAAGAATTATTATAAAAGTGATGTTAGGAAGAGTTGAGAGTTAGAACGGAGATAGAAATGTATTAGTTGAAAAATTATTATAAAAGTGAATGATTTGAAACCGCTTGTACTTTTAATAATAGTATAGATATATATATAACTCTCTTTACTCATATAAGTTCGAATGTTACTCAAACTGCTAATGGAAACATAGTCCATTCCCAAAGCATCAATCCAGTATGTGTATACATCATAAATCAACTATAAACATGGACACATACAAACCATGTATTTAAAATAGTTCAATTACTAGTTTAATTTAATGATACATATTGCCCTAACATACCAATGATTGTAGAGAAGAGAGAATAAGACTTACCAATTGAGAGATGATTAATCTCTCTTTGCTATAGTCCATTCTTCAACCTTTATTCTTCTCTTACTTCTTCTTTTGATTTACCTCCTCCTTTAATTTGGGACTATCAATACATGAACCCTAGTTACTATCATATTATAATTATATAATATTATCCACTCAGCTCATGTTTGGTGACCCACATAAGAATAACTTATTCTGACATAGAATAAGTTCTATCCTTATCTAGATATTATTTAAATCCCTTTATAGAAGAATTTTTACCATGCTATCCTTAAATGAAAAATTATATTTTATCAATCAAAAATTTGGGTCATTACAACTATAGTCAGGAATCTGCCTGTAGAGACGCTCGTAGGGTGTTTGATTTTGTAAAATTAGTGTGGGTACACTATTCATGGTATAGACAACAGTGAGAGACGTTTCACCCCAAAAAAAATGATGGCACATAAGAAGAAATGACAAGTGATCGAGCCAAATCTAAAATATGTCAAAAATTTCATTCAGCCCAACCATTCTGTTGTGATGTACTAAGGCAAGAAGAGTGAAAAATAGTGCCTTAGTGTTTGAGGATATTTTGAAAATTATTTTGGTTGTATGCCGTAACATAATCAGGTCAAAAAATTTGATATTTGTGAAAAATTGCGTTAAACCATTTTGGTGAAATCACGAAAGATGTTAAGTAATTCAGAATGGTTTTTCATTAAAAATATCCAAGTGAAGCATGAAAACTCATTCAGAAATATAACAAAATATCGTGCCCCACCTATGGTGGATATAGGAAAAGGTCTCCAAACATCAAAATGAATAAGATCAAAAAGAGAAGAATATAATGACCCACTTTTATTAAATGGTAAAGTAGGTTGTTTGCCTAATTGACAAAAAATACAATCAAAAGACTCAATTTTAACTGATCTTAACAAACCCTTAAATACTAGACTTTTGACTCGAGATACCGATGTATAACCCAAACGAGAATGCCACAACTTAAGAGAAGGTATAATACTTTGTGTAAATACAACTGTGATAGATGAAGTAGATAAAAGTAAGGAAGAAAGCTCAAATAATCGCCTGTCTTATAGTCTGTCCCAATGATCTGACTTATCTGAGGATCATATACAACATAGCCATTAGAGGAAAATGTCATATTCAAACCTAACTCAGTTAATTAACTGATAAACAAAAGATTAAGAGAAAGATTGAGAACAAGATAAACATTGAAAACAGACAAATTTGATTGAAAGACAGTGCCTATGTGACTAATGGTCATAGTGGAGCCATTAGTTATGTGAATAACAAGTGCATGAGATGTAAAAGTCTGAGTAGTGAGCAAAGTATGGCTAGGTGTCATATGATTGCATCAAGCAGAATAAAAATACTATAAATTAAATGTACCTAGTGTGGTTGAGAAAACAAAGTTAAATGAGCTTGAACCTGGTTGCTTGGATAGAACCTGGTTTAGAATTGCCTCTAGATCAGCAGTAGAAAATGTAGGTAGGGACTCCTTAGAAGGAGTAGTAACTGGTGCAGAATGAGAAGGATGAGATGACACTCTCTCTGTGGTAGCTATAGTTGCAGCATTGCAAGCTCTAGTAAGTTTGAAGCAATCTTTAATCGTATGTCCTGATTTACGACAATATATGCAAGAACGATCATTAATTTTGAGCTGAGAGGACTATGCTCGTTATTTGTTACCACTATTGCGACGAAAAGAAGAAAAATATTTGTTGGGTGAATGCCTAGACTAAAAAGACTGTGATTGTGGAGACGTGGGTGCTCAGACTGAAAATGAATAGATGGTGTAGCCAAGATAAGAAGATGAGTCTGAATGGTAGAACGAATGGTCTACAAATGTGTCTCCTCTCCAACAAGCTAGTGATGGGAGTGGTGAGCGATGAAGAAGTTAACCACGGACAGGCTCATAGTCATCCTAAAGATTCATCAAAAATTGATAAAGGCGCATCTGATCACGATACTCATAAAATTTCTTGCTCTCTAAAGTAACTGCCCATAATGGTTCTGACA
Source organism: Cornus controversa (assembly GCA_026545225.1). Lineage (NCBI taxonomy): Eukaryota > Viridiplantae > Streptophyta > Magnoliopsida > Cornales > Cornaceae > Cornus > Cornus controversa. Next base: position 43,336,459 of record CM048847.1, on the reverse strand, counting down.
AAGCTTGTTGATTCCAAAAACACTTTATGAGAGCAAAACACTCATTAATCCTCTGACCTGGCTCTTGTTTAAAATGACAAAGTTAGACCATTAACTGATACTAACGAGCACCATTAGAACCAGAATATTGAAAAACAAGTATGTCCCAAACCTCTTTGGCAATTTTATAACTCTCAAATTCTATGCTAATGGAAGAATTGGTTGTGTTACAGAGCATGTGATCATCTTGTGATTATTGTTATCTCAGTCCTCAACATGAGAAACAAAGTCTTCATCTTTCTCATCGGTATCCTTAATGAGTGATTTTCGATCTCCTGTGATGCAAGACCATAACTTGCCTCCTTTAAGAAAGTTGCGCATAGATTGACTTCAAAAAATATAGTTGTCCCCATCAAGTGTAACGGAAAAGAGGTGAGAAATCTCATTTTAAGCCATTTGCAAATTCCAAATAACAAAACAGACTGAAAAATTGGAATCAGAGTGAAATTTCAAAGGGGTAGGCTCCAGAAAAAAAAAATTCAGGTACTGTTGCTGACGTGGCAAAAATAGTGCCAACGTAGATATTGATGTGGCAGAAAATGTGATGTGGCAACTAACGTGGATGATGACATGGTAGATAATATGGACAATTAGTGCTAGCGTGGCAGATGTCGTGGATACTAATGTGGCAGTGAAAGCTGAGTTAACGCTGACTTGGAGCACATGGTGGCACGTGTGATGCCATAAAAATGACCAGAAGGTTTTGGTAGCGCGTGAAAGCTTCATTTGGGCATATTTTTTTGGTGACTTGATCATCTGGTCGATTGCTTCATTCTGATATGTTCAGAACATCAAACAAAGTCCCAGAAGATGGATTTCTGGCACCAAACAAAAAATAGTTCTCTTTGGATGATTATTTTGAAACATCAACAAAAAAACAATTAAGCAAAAGAAGAAAATGAAGGTTTTTAAAACCTTAACTCTGATACCTTGTTAGAATAAGATAAAGAGAAAGAGTGATTTATATCTGAATTATATTAATCAATGGTATATTTACAATATACAATGAGATCATATATATAGGAGAAGAAAAAAGGGATAGGTGAATGGGAAGCAAGTTATCTTATACATGGTAAGTCTTCAATCATAGGAATCATAATTTGATATGAAAAAGATACAATATAAAATATATACTAACATATTCCAGCAGAGGCGATAGCAAGTCAACTACCAGAGGTATTCTTGGTCTCTCTCTCTCTCTCTCAGTCTCTCCTCCACTCTTTTGTTATTTCGTTATCAAGAAGTAAGATAATATGACATGGGTTGTACGTCTAAATGATAAGGTCGCGTCAAAGTGATAAAGTTGTAAAAATTTAATGATTCTTTGCTATGTTTGGGAGCACCAAATCGGTGCTACTTTGAATTTGATTTTCTCCAATTCTAAATCCAAGGTGTTGATTCAGTGCTCCTAAACACAACATTATGCTGAATTGCTTTTCGGATGATGGCTTAGGCAAAATGATTCGACTTATGCTAAATTGCTTTTCGGGTGATGGCTGGGCGAAATGATTCAATTTAGGATATTTGATGCAATATTACAATCTGATTGATATAATGTTGTCATTTTCAAGAAGAATATTAATTGGTTTTTTAGGTTGGTGATGATTGTTATGTGCATTAAGCCTTTTTCCCCCCTTGAATTTAAGGACAAGAAGGAAACTAAAGAAGAGAAAAATTACCAAGACCAATACCATGACCTATAATGTCTTCGCGATCAGGGTCTAGACTTAATCTTTCTATCGAACCTATAACAAATATGAGTTTGAATATATATATATATATATATATATATATATATATATATATATATTCTTGCTTTTTATATTATCTTGTTTGATTCTAGCACCTGTTTTGTTTGGTATATTAGGTTCAAGTTTGAAATCTTATTTTCTTTGTGGGTGAATTGAGGATTAGAGTTAGAGCACAACATTTTTAGAAGAAAAAATTGATCATTTTTAGAGAATGATTTGGCAGATAATATCAAAAGTGAAGGTTGTGATTTGTATTCTTGCTCTAACTTTTGTGTTTGTTTCTGCATAATGTACTCTGAAACAGGATTTTTGAAGTAGCAATTGGACTCCAGAAGAGGCTGGTTCGAATTACTTAACCAGATATACTCAAATTCTTATGAAAAATAAGAAAGTCAATTGGGTTATCAACACGTTTGGCCAGAACTTACCCAAAAAAAAACACACAAAAATAATTCCTATTTCATATATAAATAAAATGGTTATCCATTGAGCTAATGGTAAGATCTCATTTTTTTTTCTTTTTCTGTTGCATGTATTTGGCCTTCAAAGAAAGAAAGGTCCACCGAGAGAATGTGACTAACAGGTCTTTGGGGTTGCTGTTAGACTAAAAAAAAAAAATTTGTCAGTAGAGTGGTCAAAAAATTGTCCTTGATAAAAAAAACTTAAAGTGTTTGGTAATACATTGTATAAAGTACTTTTCTATTTTTAATATATCTGGTAATAATATTTTTTTAAATAATTATATTGCTAATTTTACAATAATTCCATGTTACTATATTTTATAAGAACAATTTTATAGAAGAAGGGGTGAAATTGTCTTTAAAACAATAAAAGAATGATAAAATTGTCTAAGGGGAAATAGTAGCCAAATATATAAAACATCTACTCGAAACGCAGTTTTAAAAATTACAAATTATAATTTCATTCAAAATCTCTACTAAATTGGTAACTATTAAAAGCACTTCTAATGATTATCAAACACATCTAAATGCAAGTTTTTAAAATAAAAGTCATTTTAAGCTGCAATCCCAAACAAGCTCTAATCAATCGAAGAATTAAGCACCATTAAAGCAAAAGACAACTAGAATTCCGTGACAATGTTAAATCAGCAAAGACAATATGGACTATGTTTTTGGGTCAATGTAACAACAATCCAACAATAATAAAACATTTCTTTAAAATTCTAGAAGCCAAGTTCAATTCCATGTTTGGACCAATTTAATCAGACAATTCATTTTTATTGTTAGAGTTGGCTGGTTAGGTGTGAATTGACCTCAAATTGAGTTAGCTAACCAAAGCCTTCTCTATTTTTAGACATACTAAGGAGCATATATGTCCCTCCTGGCCTTATTAAATGTCCATAGGGAAAGAGGCTGCAATGCTATTTATTTCATAATCATGCAAAAACAACTATTATTATTATTATTATTATTTAATTATTTTCATTTTCTGTCTTCTTTTCGAATCATCGATCGTTCTACAAAAATGTAGTAACAATATATATCAATGTCAAGAACAACACCAACAACAATATAACATTTTTCTAGAAAGCTGAACTAGAAATCAGAAACTTGGTGATGGACCATATATGGAGATATAAGTTGAGTTGCATTTCTTTTTCACTGATAACAACATTTTAAATATTTTGGCTTTTATCATAGAGCTTTTGTGGATGAAAGGGTTGCTTTAGAAGCTTTTGGAATGATCTAACTACCTCATTCCCACCTATAAAGGGTAAGTTTCGATCTCTTGATGTGATATTACTGCAGCATCATATAATTGATGACACACACACACAAATATATATATATATATATATAGCATATGGGTACAAGATGCAGCGAAGTTGGTAGAGGCTCTTTAGTCATTAGTCTGTTTTAACCTAATGCAGCTGCTTAAGATTATGGATAAATTCTTGTTATTTTATAGTAATTTAATTAGTTTGTGATAATTGCAACATGTGGTTTCGTGGTGTAGTTGGTTATCACGTTAGTCTAACACACTAAAGGTCTCCGGTTCGAGCCCGGGCGAAGCCAGATGATCTGATTTTCTTCTTTTTCTTTTTTGCACTCTCATAAATATTTTATATAATGACATCAAAACATATCATTCACACATCACATATATTAATTAATCTAAGTTATTTTGAACTGTATTTGAGTTTTCAATTGTACTTTAAAGGGAATATTTGACTGACTTTCAATTAGAGCTGGTGAGAGCTGGTGGTTCCATCCATGTGTTAGTCAACAGTGACTTTTAGAGAACTGTTTTATTTAGTTGGAACTAATCATACTTAAACAACAACAATAATTGAGATAATAATGATGTGCTGCTAGCTTGAAGAGAATTATTAGATGGTCTCGGATTAATTACAAGTGGACACACAAATAAATCTATCAATTTTTTTAACTTTTTGATTGGCGTGTCCAATTGTGATTGACCAAGACCAGTGGTCTCGAGACCATATAATAATTTCTCGTATTGATATTATGACATGGTGGAACTGGAGAAAAATTTGATTCCACCAGGTGCACCGGGTGAATCAGAGTTGTTGGTGTGATGATGGGTCATGCCCGTGCATCACACCAACGGCTGTGATTCACCCGATGCACAGAACGTAACAAAGTTTTTTTTTTTGAAATTAGAGAGATTATTCGGTAGTCTCGGGACCATTAGTTTCGGGCCAATATCAATGTGCCACATGCATATATGTGTCTTTTTTTATTCCAATACTTCTTATAGCAGCATGTTACTGTTGGCCTAAACAAGTAGATTCGAAACTATCTAATAATTTCTCATGGAGCTGAAGTTTATTACCCTTGATGGGCCCTACTCAACTGCATACGGATGTGGATCGGCAAGTTGTTGATCTAAAATACTGAAATAGTGGACCATTCCTCAAAGAAACTCTGATGGGTGTGAGAAGAAAATAATATAGGATGAAATACCATCCACAAGTTGCACCAATTTCAGCTTTCATGGATTATTATGAAATATTGGTACAGATAAGCACTTTCATTAATGTCTCTCTCTCTAGAGAGAGAGAGAGAGAGAGAGAGAGATCATTTAAGTTGTTTACTAGTTGCCGTTACAAACTTGATAACTGTTTGATGTAGATCTTGAAAACAATTGGACATAAAGGACATTCTCTTTGATCACTAGTTTGTAATAAAAACTTGATGACTGTTTGATGTAGAACTTGGAAACAATTGGACAGAAAGGACTTTATCTCATATAGCTTGATCACAGCCTCACAGGGTAACCAAAAACACATGGCCACAGTATGATTCACCAACACTATACAACGGAACTTCAAAAAAAGTTAGAGAGAGAGAGAGAGAGAGAGAGGTCATTTAAGTTGTTTACTAGTTGCCATCAAGAACTTGATGACTGTTTGATGTAGAACTTAAAACAATTGAACATATAGGACATTCATTCCCTCTGATCACTAGTTGCAATAAAAACTTGATAACTGTTTTGACATTAGACTTTAAAACAAATTAATAGACATTAGCTCAGATAGTATGATCTCTCCTTTTCAGATGAGACATTGAGTGTCGAGTTATGATAGGGGCAATATTGTGGGCGTGTATGCGTTTTCTTCAAAAAAAAAGTTATACAGAGGGAAGGAGAGAGATGAACGGAGAGAATTAAGGTCTTTCTCATTATAATTTGATCACTGAATTGTACAAAACCAGATAAAAACTTCAAAAAAAATGAAAAAAATAACAATAAAGCCTCATCATCCTCAGTATACAAAATGCCCAAACACTCTCAAAACTTGGGCTTTTTGGAGAGGGCTGGTCTCTATGCTATATCTTCTTTCTTTGTTTGTGTTTTTACATTAATAATCTTTACACCATGCATATATTCCTCACTGTTCTACCATGTAAACAAAGAACCAAAAAGGAAAGGAAAAAATCACAATCAGAAGATTCAGAACTGAGAAATGCATAGTCGATGAGACGGGACTTTTTGCTTTTTCTGATTCAAATCCTCTTTCCAGACCTTCCCAATGTCTTGTGCTATTCTCATGGCATCTAAAGATGCACCAGAAAGCCCTCTTCTTGTGAACCCCACAGCATAGAGCCCACCCTTTCCTTTCCACCCATTTGGAAATGATTCCTTTGGGAAACCATCCTTGAAGAATTCACTTTCCTATACATTAATAAATAAAAAAATGATTAGCCCATTTATCCAAATATATATATATATATATATATTATGTTCTCAACTGTCAAAACTGTCACAGAAAAAGAAAAGGAATAAACAAGGGACTTTGGAACATTTTCTCACCTGTAGCCAAAAGGGGACATTGCTGCAGTAGCCGGTGGCCAAAACAACCGAATCAATTTCAAGTAAATCACCATTAACAAGCTCAACCATGCCACGATTGAACCTCTTGATCCCCGGAACCACCTTGATTTCACCGGATTTAATCTTTTCCAGCGCTCCAATGTCAAGAACAGGGGTCTTCCCTTTTGTGTTCTTGAGCTCCAATGGACCAACTGATGGGCGTCTTAGACCATATCTCTCGGAGTTTCCAAGAATTAACCATGCCAGAATCAACATGATCTTGTCAACCAGCCAAAGGGGTAACCATTTCATCATCATCACAGCCAATTCGAATGTCGATTTCCCAAATATATCCCTTGGTAGTACATGAACCTGTAGATCAAAAACAGAGTAACCCTGTTATTATTATTATTAACTAAACTTCATGTCTTGAAAGTTCAAACACCATCTGGGCTAGTACCCATTGGTTCATGTCCTGAATTTGCTTGAAAGGAAAATGGACAAAGTAATATATATATATATATATATGTATTGCTACATACCGAGCTTCGAACCACCATTGATGGCTTGGCATTGTGGTTGCTAAGATCAAGAGAGACTTCCATGCCTGAATTACCACAACCCACAACCAGAACTCTCTTCCCAGAGAACTTCTCACCAGATTTATAGTCACAAGCATGCATGACTTCAGCTCCAAATTCCTTCATTCCTTCAATCTCCGGCACCACACGCTCTGCATTCTCACCGGTGGCTACCACAAGCCACTGACAAATGTACTCGACCTCAGACCGGACTGAACCACCGGTGGTTGAGACGGTCTTGACACGCCACAGACGACAAGACTCGTCGTACTTAGCTGACTGAACACATTCATTGAATTGTGGGTTGATCTCAAAATGGTTCGCATATGATTCAAGATAGTCTATGAATTGATTCTTTGTGGGGTACTCTGGGAAGTGTTTGGGGAATGGGAAATTGGGGAGTTGGCAAAATTGCTTGGGGAGGTGAAGCTTTAAGCGATCATAGGTTCGGTTTTGCCACAAAGATGCTATACAATCAGCTCTTTCAAGGACTACAAAGGGTACACCTTGTTCTCTCAGACAAGCTCCAACAGCTAGCCCGGATGGCCCGGCACCGACTATGACCGGACCGTTCACCCAAACACACCGACGGCCAAAGAAGCCTTCTTGATCCGAAACGCTAAGCATTTTCAGCTTAGAAGGACTAAGGAGTGGTTGAGATTCTTGGTTGGATGTTGTAGAAGAACAAAGAGGGATTATGTATGTATGTATGTATGTATAGAGAGAGAGAAAGAAAGAGAATAGGTGTTGAGGTTTGAAATGGAGTTAGTGAGAGAAGATAATGGAGTTTGTGTTTGGAGGGAGAGGAGGGGATGAAGGGGCTTAAAAGGGGTGTTGGGCACATGAGGTGCACGTGATGGGAGTGAGAAGTTAATGCTCAAATCATAAGCCAAAGACTGCATTTTATTATTTTATGATATATTTAATTAGATCTTACTCATTGAAATGAAGAGGGTGAGCCTAATGTTTGGATTTGTTTAATTATATATAATTTATCTATGTTTAGGCTTTTAGAATTTATATGAAATTATTGCAGTGTACAAAATAAGTAATATATAAAAGATGCTCCAACCAGAACCTATATGGCACGTTGAAAGTAGTACATGACACAAAAAATTAAGATGAATTGAGCCAAAATTATAAGCCATCCCCTCCTATGGAGGGAATCTGTGTCCCTCTATTTTGCTAGTTGTTTATGATGTACAACAAAATGGTGTCATTTCACACACAAAAGAGGGCAAAGATTTCTCCCGTAGAGGGAATCTGTGCCCCTCCGTTTGACTCTGTTTCGCAAGTTTAGGCATGTTGTGTAACGAAACGGTGTCGTTTCATACCATAGGAAGGGGGCACAGATCTCCTCCACAAAAGAGGCGATCCACCGCCCATGCCTTAGTCACAGGCGCAAACAGATTTGAAAGCAAAGAAGTGGCAGGCTATTTGGAAGGGGAAAACCATTCCTAAGATAAAGTGAAGACTACCAAATACAGGGGCACCACTTCCCGAGGAAAAGTGTAGAATTGACGGTTAAAGGTCAGGTCTTTATACGAATCTGATTTAGCCAGCTAGAAAGTCGTATAGCGTTAGCACCCCTAGGTTAAGTTCGAGGATCTAAGTCCACTCGATGGCAGGTGGCTCAGGCTAAGCTTGCTCTTGTTGCACTGATTAAGGTTGTTGCGAATCATCTTTCAGTGGTCTCTCAACATTAGTCGATTCCAAGACATTCTCATGAGTAGCTGAATAAAATTCTTGTTTAACGATGTTACCTACCAAAGAAAAAACATTAGTCGATACCAAGACATTCTCATGAGTAGTTGATTAAGATTCTTGTTTAGCGATGTTTCTTACCAAAGAAAAGGCCTGCTAGGTGATCGAAATCGCTTAGGTTAGTAAGTACTCACTGACTCACCTACTCCTTATCTATCTAATAGTTTCTTTAAACACTAACTCGAAATCTCACTTATCAGATTCATTGTGAAAGACACAATTTTTCTGAAGAATTCGTTGTGATATATGTAATCTATGCATACTATCATGAAATATGGATACAAATTTTTGACTGCTACTTAGTAAGCAATAGGAGAATTTTCGTGGATACTGATGATGTGGTGTTCTCGAAAAGTGTAAGTCTTTTATTTCTCCTATTTCTCCTTCATTGTAGAGAAATTGGTAGTTTTCAAAAGAGATATAGGACTTACATTTGTCGAAGATGCCACATCATCAGTACCTCTAAGGTATTGTATAATTTCTTAGACAATAGGTTTGAAAAAGTATCTAAAAATATCAAATTTAGATATTTGTACCTTGTCGAAGTAAGGAACCATGACATATATGTTTGGAATGGATTCCATTTTGAGAAAGTTGAAAAGGCAGTATCTTGTTGAAAAGTATCTTGTTGAAATGTTCTATACATCTGTCCTCATTTCTTTATATAAAGACTTCGTCTTTTCTTCTTTCTCAGATAATAAATATTTCGCAAAACATGGAGTGTGAATCAAACTCATGTTTAAATTAAAATTGAGATACTGATTCAAGCTCTTTCATTCTCAATTAAATAGATTCCTATCTGAAAGAGGTTGAACTAAGGTTCTCGATAGATGTTAATTATCTAATGGCTTAAATGAAATCACGAGTGGAACATAATTACCAGAAATTCTATTTTAATTGCCCAGCCCCTTTTTTAGTAACTAGTTCACTTAGGCTACTCAATAAAAGTTGTAGCAATGGTTATTAAAGAAACCTCTCACTGTATGTGTGTGAGTGAGAGAAACAGAGGGATTTCAACAAAATTTGAGTCAATTCTAATGTAATTATTGAGCTTTCTAGAGCTATATACATATATATTTTTAACACAATCTAGAGCACTATTCATTAACATTGAGAATGACACACATGAGAGTATATTGTGTTTTTGGAATTTTACTCGGCATAGTCAAAGAAGAGAATTAAGCGGAGAATTAGGGAGCAATATTTTGAAAGTGACTAATCAACCTCATCTGATTTGAGGGGCCCACAAATGGGAGTTTGAAAGCCCATTGGAAGCTATAAATATCTAAATATAAATAATTCAATGCTTAGCTGGCAGAGAAGGAGAGCTGACTAGGATAGACGCAATGCGCCCACGTGGAGTGAATGAGCCAAGATTGCACCGGTGGGTTAGCTTTAGCCCCATATTATTTGACCCCCACAAGCCTCCAAGGCTCTTTTGGCCCACAAAGCCCATTCCTGACAACCCATAGTTTACACCACATTGGTTTGGTGGCATGTATAGATGATATATCCCCACCCACCCACAATATTCCACAGAATTGTTTAGTAACTTCCACATTGCTTTTCCTTCTCCCCAAACAAACAAAAAGAAAGAAAAAAAATATCTACTAATTAATTAATTATTCCAACACTCCAATTACTTCTCATAACTTACTTTCACACTATTTAGTTAGCTTCATCCTCCTAAATTGAGAGTATTGAAAACTCAACATTGCCTTTTAATGGCCTAAGAGTGTATTGTTCAGAGAGAGAGAGAGAGAGAGAGAGATGAGTAGATATCTTCATTACCAATTGGTCTAGATGCTAAACGGGAGATTAATTAGTTGAGGAAAACAAATTAAAAAAGCGCACATATGAGGTATCCTTTTAATATCATTTGATTCCTGGTGTTTTTGTGCCACAATCAAACTCATAACGTTCGACTTTACGACTTCTCTCAAGAGACCCCCTTTAGTGCAAAGATATAGTTCATGTTACTCAATCTTGGAATTCGTAGTCTCCATTTCAACACGTTTGCATGACCATGAAGCAAAGCGTGTTTTAGATCTTTAATTGTTAAATCAATTATGGCGGTGATCAAATACTATAATTAAAATTAGAAAAAATAATAAACTTGTCAATGGACTTTTGTTATTGATTGATGTGACAATGATCAAGTTTAAGATCCTTAAAAAAAGAGAGACTATTTTTATTGAACTTTTGTTGAACACTGTTTATTAGAGTCTGCCAAAACTAAGGTTAGGGCTGAGAATTGCATGCATGATAGCTGTAGTTTAGTCAGAGACTATAATTTTCTTTGCTGCTGCATGAAGAGTTTTGAGTTGGAAAAATGATGGTATAGCGGGCCCACCAACCCACTTGGTGTTCTTGAGTGAGAGTTGATGAGTAGAGGGAAGCATGTGCACAGGCCTGGGTTTCATGGAGTCTCTGCTTTTCATGTAAAGATTGAAAGCTATGATCAGTTTGGCGTTTCTAAGGTAATATATGTACATGGCTGTGAATATATAAATAAATATACATATATTATATAGTTGAAAGGGCTTTGGAATGAGTAGTGTCATCATCATATATATATTCCAACTTTGCTCAGGCCATCCCTAGCTAATTTTTAAAACAAATCTACAAATGAAACATACAAAAGGGGATATGCATGCCTATGTGAGATAGAAGTAGAAATGCTTAGCCACACACACACACACACACACACACCTATATATATATATATATATATATATATATATATATATATATATATATATCATGCAGTGCAATGTGAAAGGAATATGTGTTTTTGTTATCTCCTACCTTTCTCCAGCCTTGCAATGCTTCACATTTAGCTTGGAGCTCTACTGGAGGCTTTCTACTTTAGATATATCAAATACAAAGCATTCTTCTCTCTCTCTCTCTTCACACACACACACACATATATATCTATACTTTTATTAAATCAATAACCTTGGGTTAGCTTTTTTCCATTGCTTTCTGTGGTTGATCTTTACTAGGAAATTGAAAACTATAATGACTCAGACAAGCATATGCAGAAAATTAATTCATAATTTCATATCTAAGAATGAGTGAGATTGGAGGTGTCACTGCAATTATAGCAACTATATATATATATATATATATAGACACTACACGAGTGATATTTTCGGATATTCAAAAATTATTGCTGAGATTAGCAACACAACACAAAGATGAGTAATTTATTAGTATTCCTTCTAAAGTTGAGGGTGTTTCAGTAAATGTACGACAACAGTTAAGTCTTCTTAGCTTCGCTTGACAAGGGTGCAAGAGTTACATTGCAAAAACTTTAATGTGAAAGTAATAAACAAAAATTTTCCGGGAGGTCAGGTAATTTATCCTAAAATTAAATATGAATTTTGGCTCAATTATGATTGCAAGGGGGCCTGAAGATTTTAAGAGGCTCTATAGTCCCATCTCTCTATCTCACAGTCCTGTTTATTATTAAGTCATGATATATATATATATATATAAATTAAATGTGGAGTTTGGCTCAATTATGATTGCAAGGGACCCTATAGATTTTTGAGAGGTTCTTCTATCCAGTCCCATCCCTCTCTCTCTCTCTCTAAGGCCCATTCATTATTGTCAAATAAGTACTCCATATATATATATATATATATACACACACACACGTACACATACTCATTGCACCCACGTCAACGTTAAAAGTTTAATTATCATCATCATTGGTCAGCTAATACTAGCCCAGTCAACCACTAAAACAACATAACAATGAATGCCTTCATCTGCATTCCTTCACAAATATACGGCTCTAAAGCACGTTGTATGGGAGTTTTGATTTCAAACCATTGGATCCAACTCCGACGATTTATACAATTAATGCTCCATCTATATACACACATACATACATATATATATATATATATGAATATATATGAATGAATGAGTTATGCTCGAATAGATTTTTTTTGTACGACTCCAGTACATAAAACTGAAATTAAGAACAACGTAAAACTAAAATTAAGTATCCAAAATTTTAAAAGCTGAATTTTAAGTGTCTAAATTTTTAAGTGTTATTAAAAAATAAATATTTTTTTATATCTTTTTGAATTTAGTGATAACTGATAAATAATGTCTCTATCACTTAAATTTTATTCAATTTTAAATAGTACTTACTGTTTTCAGTAATCTTCAAATTACGTTGTCAAATGCACTTAATTAAATAAGCACATAATCTGATTAAAATTAAACGCGAAATTGAGTTATCAAACAAGACCATATCATCCAACAAGAATTATTAATCATAATAATATGTCTCTCCTGTCAAGTGTTTAATTTAACCTAATGGCGGTCACATCAATAAGCTATAAACAACTTTATATATATATATATATATATATATATATATATATATATATATGTTGAGAGAGAGATCTCACCCTTTTTAATGTCTATTTAAGGGTGAAAGATGGATCACATGCAAGCACACAGATCTACATGGGACTTGGTGGGGGCATCCACCCCCACTAATATTTTTTATTTTTTATTTTTATACATGTGATTTTATAATTTTTTTGAAAATGCTCCCACTGAAATTACAAAAAATCCCATTATATATAATTTTGTCTTTGCATAACTTTTATATATATATATATATAAACTAACCTCATAATTGTAAATGTATTAATGAAATTATCAATGAAAGTATTACGATGATTTGAATTTTTTTATCTTCTTGCTGTTAATGGTCACTCCATCTCACATAATTTTCTAGATTCGTCAGTACTGATCACATGGCACCATAATTTTTGAAGAATAAAAGGAAAAAAAAAAGGAAAAGGAAAATCTCGATAAATCTACATAGGCAAATTAGAAACCCTAGAAATTGGGGAAAAAAATTATAGTGTCTTTAATATATATATATTGCATTACATGTGACATATATATATATAATAAAAAAAATGGGAGAAATTTGTAGTCTTGCAAAAATAAATTACTAAATTCACTCAACAATATCGATGACGTCATATATTAATTGTTTGAGTTCAGGGATCTCAAATGCGAATTATTTTTGTTAATCACATGGTAGAGAACATGGATTAGTTTAGAAACAAATACAATTTAAAACGTTAGTTTGATGTGGTGGTGATTAATTTAAATCATAAAATTAATTCCCTAGATGGCTTGTGATCTCTCTTGTTTTCTAAATTAATTAGAATAACATTTCCCAACGGTTATATTCAGTTAAACGGTTTGAATGAAGTTAATTTGAAGTCATCCAGGTACCATGTTAGAAGCATTGCACCTGCCATAACCATAGCCTTGCAAGTGGCTATAACATATATTTTCATGGTTTTAGCACACAAGCTCGCATTGTCACATAGATGTATGTGTGTGTTTGTATAAATGTATGAGAGAGAGAGAGAGAGTTTTTTTACAAAAGGGTATATTGTGAAGGGTTAATTAACCTCAAAGGATTGGCTCTAGTGGCAAATTAGTCACTTGACCCTGGTGTCTTATGAAGCATCAGGTTTCAAGGTGTGACTCTCTTAGAATGCAAATAATTTTTTAGGGTTCATATTCGTGGCGTAAGCCGAACTTTATTCAGACTGATGTGAAAGAGACGTTTTGCACTGTATCTCAAAAAATAATAAGTTTTTACTTGTTAATTGATTTAGCATACGAGTCATTTTTTACATTTATCAGTGTAAGAATGTTATTTAATAGTATTTTGTATTTTCAAATTTAATCTAATGGTAGTTCCTCCACTTTGATCGAGAGATCAATTTTTCACATAAACAAAAGTGAAGTGGGTATCTTGTCATGTAAAGAAAAAGTAGTGATAATGTGTGTATATATATATATATATATAGATTGAAAAGCACATGGTTACTTCCTCGAGTAATTAATTCTCACTAGAGAGACAAATTAAGGGGACCATGATCTTACAAGCCTCAGCTCTAAGCTGACTTTAAGAATCTTAAGGTTCTTTGATCAGTTGCCAAGTTGTTAGAACTTCAAAATAACCAAGTATATATATATATATAGGTGTTTTAGGTGAAGATACATGCATTCCACGTCCATCTGGTGTCCCATTTACCCACTTTGATCCCTCCAATGATGCATGACTAGACTTTGTAATACTTAAACACACACACATATATATAATTGCTTCTTTTTATTATCTTCATATCCTTGATAAACTACAACAACTTGAATAAATGTTTTCAGATTAATTTCCAATGAAATTTTCCCCAAGTGTTTATGTGCACATGGCTAGCTAGTTTATATATATATATCATGTTCATTGCTCAAAGCCTCATACATGATTTGGACTGTCTATAAATTAATTTTCATTGGTTCATTAATATCAAAAGTAATCTTTCCATGTGACCCACCAATGTTTATAGTCGGATCTAGATCCTCTCATGTTTCTTAATTACTACCATGCACTCATTGGTTCATCACATATGCAACACTCACGTTACAACGATGAATACTCGTGCAATATATTTACATTAAAAATGTAATATTCGCATAATATATTACATTGTGTTACAACGTCACAATATTATTCAATCGAGAATTCAACCGTTTTACATAATTATTGCTTTGTTGATTTACCCATTTGAGAGAACTTTCTAGTATCAAAAGTTCTTCGTTGATAAAGTCTTCATAAAAGGAATTTGGTTAGAAAGAATTCATGAGAAATAAAGGTGTTTGGTGAATGCATTTCTTGAATACACTTTTAAATTATTTTTTTCTGCACAATATTATCTCTTATCCTTAACAACTATTACAACCCTCTAATAGAAAGTGTGAAGACGACGGTGGAGGTGGTGGTGGAAGAAGGCGGTGGTGATGGAGGTAGTAATAGAGGTGGTGGAATGCAACTGCGGTGGTTGTGGAAGGTGGAGGTGGCGAAAGGTCGCGACGACAGTGGAGGTGGTGGTGGCAGTGGTAGTGGAGGTAGTAATAGAGGTGGTGAAATGCGACTGTGGTAGTTGTGGAAGGTGGTGGTGGAAGGTGGAGGTGAAGGTAGCGAAAGGTCGCGACGATGGTAGAAGTGGCGATGGTGGTGGCAGTGATAGTAGTGGTGACGACAGCGGTGGAGAAGGTGGTGGTGGCAGTAATGGTGGTGGAATATTTTGTGGTGGCTTTGACAGTAATGGTGGTGGAGATGACGATAGTGGTGGTGAAGGTGGTAGAGGTGGCAGTAGTGGAATGCGACAACAGCAATCGCAGTAGATGAATGAAAGACTAAGAGAAAAGTACACATTTAATTAAAAATAAATTTTGGCTTCCTAAGAAAGCAAATTCTAAAAGCAACTTTTTTACTTCTTTAAAATAAATTTTCTGAGCACTAACTTATTGAAAAAACCTTTACATACATGTAATTAATCGTCACAAAATTTTAAAACTCACCCTTTGTTTTTATAACCCGCTCATTTTCCGGAAAAGGAAAGTGAGGCCCACGTGATATTATAGGTTTACTTGTTTACTTATAGAAAATTAAGCCGTTTCTTTTACGAATAGTCTAACTAGGTGGTTTTTTTTTTGTTTTTTTGGATAAGGATAGTCAAACTAACTTGATAACTATAATAACTGTAAATATAATAAAAACACATCATTAGAATAATTCTGATAAACTAGCATCGAATACATCATAAGAACAGGGCTTAATATTAGATTCTTTCAGTTATGTAATTAACAAGTTTGACCAAAAAATACACACACACATATATATATATACACAAGGGGAGAGAGAGAAAGAGAGGTGGAGAACATGAGGCACATGGAATGGCCGTTTATAACTATAGTTTGGAACATGGAAGACTTTGGTGAGACCATTAGTGAGAAATAAGTCAAATAACTAAGAATTTGGAATTGGATAGATATATATATATACACACGCCCCAAACTACAACATGTGCAGCACATGATTTACCCAATGGTCATTTTCTTTTTGTATTTTTTTTTGTCATCCATCTCTACAAACCCTTGGATTCTGACTTGCAGAAAGGTGCATTTGGATCATCGCTACAAATTAGATGTTGCATGATAAATTATATATTTTCTATTATATTTGGTGTTATAATCTGTATTAGATTATATATTTTCTATTATAATTATTGTTATAATTTGTATGATATATATATATATATAAGATGAAAGTTAGTTTGACGATTGTTTGTCGATTGTTCGCCACAAATGAAGTCGATGGTGCCATCTCCGACGGTGATGCAACGGAATGTGAAGACTACCATAGTCTTCATTGGCGATCAATCGATCACCCTCACCGCCGGAATGACACCATCCGCTTCATTCCCGAAGGTCAATTGCAGAAAATATATATATATATATATATATATATATAATAAAAGAAGAAAAATATTACAGTCCAGCTCAAGTTCAATTCATTGGCTCGCAATAGCATCTATGTATCAAAGTCGCTAATTTCAACGAGCCTCTTTATTTTCACTCCAACAAGGAGCTTTTGGTCTTAACGTCGCTCCAACAAGTTTGTTCTTTTGCAACTTCTTTGTATATATGTGTTCACAGCTACTGTTGGTAACATTACCAAATTGCTTTCACGGGTTATAGCATCTGTGTGTTAAAGTCGCTGAATTCATCAAGCTCTTTTTCTAATTCAAATCAGTTTTCACTCTAACGAACCGTTTTCGATCTTTCTATCGCTCCAATGAGCTGCATTTGTCTACCAATCTGCTCTTTTGTATCTTCTTTGTATGTGCTCACAACCACAGTTAATAACATCACCAGATTGCTTTCGCGAGCCGCATTCAAGATTTTGTCTCCAAACTCAAGTTGACTTCATATAACTCACCTTGAGTTTGCGAGATTTGTTAGATTAATTATATATTTCTTATTATATCTGCTGTTGTTAGATTATATATATTTTTCTAAATCACATAAATTTTTTTACACCTTCTCCTAAATCATTTAAGACTAAAATTTCTTTTCTCCTAAGTTTATTTAGCCTTCAAGATTATCTGTCTATAAATTGACATTTATGTATTCTTCACAGTATATCGATTCAATCAAATATAATTCTTTTTCTTTATATTTCTTACACTACCATTAAAATTGTTATTTTTTTTTCTTTTTAATAATTTTATTCAAATATTGTCAGATTTCATGTTTATACGCAATTAGTGCTTTCGAATTGATGCATCAATATAACATTGTACGCAACAGAAGTGAAGTTTTAAAGCTAACTTTAATGTGACTTCCACGTGTGTGTGTGTGTGTGTATATATATATATATATATAATATATGATGAATCTGCAATTTTGGTGTTAGCAGGATAAGTTAAAATTAATGAAAATTAGAATATATGGACTCAATATGATTTTGAGAATATATATATGTAGTCCATTGCGTAGTCTATATCATTGGAAAAATAATAACATAAATGATATTAGAAAGTCTATATTTGCCTGTGTTAAGGATGATACAAGATTCATATATAAATCAGTGGAACGAAAAACAGAAAATATTCCCTGTAGAACTTGATATTGCTTTAGGTCATTATCAAGAACTTGATCTTGCTTTAGGTCATTATCAAAATTTGAGGGTCATTGACAACTGGCAAAATATTGATAGCTTTGTCAGTTGTCGGAAATGGACGGAAGGTTTTTATTTCTGAACTAATCCCGTGTACGAGGCTTCCTTGATACGGAGAGGCCGGGTTGATGCACGTAATATTATCACCTCCGCATGTAGGTTGTTCTCTATTTTAAATCCGTGACCTTATCTTTCGATCACAATAATTGTTGTCACAATAAAGTAAACTTATTGTTGCGTCAAAGCGTACATTATTTTTTTTTTCTTCTGTCCCCGCCTTTTTTTAGTGGGACTTCATCAAAAGTTGATATTTGTTTTTGTTGAGTTGAAAGAAAATAAAAATATAAAAATTAGGCCACTAGGAGCTTCAGGAGAAAGTATTCGATTATTGAGAATGCAGTACTCCAGGCCAATAAATAATATTATTTTTTATTATTAAAAAAACAATTCACAAGAATTCAATATCTGAGCCTCTCTTTGTCAAACTCTAAACCACAAACTCCAAAGACATATTTGCTTAGAGAATGAAAACTCTAAGGCTCCGTTTGCATTGAGGAATTTGAAAAGATAAAGAGAGAAAAGAAATGAGATGATAAGTCATGTTGTGTTTGGATAGATTTCATTAAAAGAAAAGAAATGATAAGGAGGGATAACTATCCCTCATATCCTATCCTCCCAAAAAGGAGAAGATTATGAGAAAAATGATAGTATTTTAAGTAGTACTTTCATAATTTTGAAACTGTCCTCAATAATTAAAAAGAGAAAATTGTTATTCCACTCATATCCTATAAATATAAAAGGATATGATAATAATTTAGTCGTTATCTTTTCTCTCTCATATATTATTCAATCAAGAAGATTGTCATTTCTTTCTTTTCTCTACTATTTATCCAAACTTGAATAGAGTTTGTTGCTATCATCTCATCTCCTTTCTTTTCTTTTATAACTAATGTTATCATCTACTTTCTTTTTTCTCATGTCTATCCAAACAAAGCTTATAAGTTTTATCATCGGCTCACCTAATATTGAAGACCTAAGAACCACCGACATTAATGGGCCTTGTCAACCTTCACATTGACTGTCCTAATTGAAATGTCAAGTCGTTATCGTCATCATCCTTACCTTTATCTCGTACGAAATTGAAAGGTCAAGTATTAAGTGTAATTTTTAATGTTTGATAAGTAAATGATGAACCAATCATAATCAAATTAAGTATTTAAATCGAAATTAAGGATTAAAAAGTTGAATATGTCAATCCCAGACTCGAGATGGACTATAATCAATTTATGCAAATAATGTTAAAAGTAACGAAATCTGAATCTAGAAGAGACTACTCACATCAAGTAGATAAGTGTGAACTTTCACTCACATTAATGAGCACATGTTAGGCCCACAATTAAGGGAATAAAGCCCCTCCATTGACATGCTACAAAATTCATGACCACAAATTCCCATGAGTTTGATAAAATTGTATTAGGTGATTACCAAAATAGGTACACCTCTTTGTGACATTTGAGATTGAAAGGGACCAACTTGGACTCCCCCTATTGGATCCATATCATCTTCGGTACTCACCAGGTAAGACAAAATGTTATATATATATATATATATGATCACAAGGTGATGAAAGCGATGGAGTTGGCTAACAAGTTTTTGGTTTGGTTTAGGGATAGATAGGGCAAGGTAAGATTGTGATTGGTGCTTGTAAAAAGTATGGGATGGGCTGGGATTTCGGTAAGGCTTATTCCTCAGCGTTTGGACCGAGAAAGGACTGTTTTCTAATTGCTGTTTAGTCATTTCACTTCAGATGCCATAAAAATTGTAAAGCCCAAATGCCCATCTCTACCACATGTGATTAGAACTACAAACCTCTATATATATATATATATAGTTGCCATGCCAGCTTTGTCACCACTGAACTGCAATGAGTGGCTGTAATAACAATTATATTAGTCATAAAGTGATATTTTATTGGAATTAGGCTAAGACAGTTTAGTATGGTTCGGCCCAAAAGTGGGCCCAACATAGCCAGATGAGTGTATTATGATCCATGTGGGTGACAATGACATGAGTTTTATCAAATCAGTAGCATATAGTGTATCAGTGTGTGTGTGTGTGTGTGTGTGTGTGTATGAATGAGAGAGAGAGATGGACCAATAACAGGGTGTTTAGATGAAAAAGTCAGGTGAAATCACAGGCCTATTCACATGGACCCAATTGACACCCGAGACTGGTCCTGATCTCCCATTCTCCTGTTTGTATGCGTATGAAGATCTATCCATGGATTTGGGTTTATCCGCATTTTGATTATTATGGCCAGTTGTACATCCCATGATGATGGGTCACCACAGAAGTGGATCGGACGGTGGGAAATTGATCAGAAATGTGAAATTAATTGCAATTATAATGAATGCTTTGAAGTTAACAATGAGAATGGTCCACTCCAGTAGGTATCAAGGTCTTTTGGTCCCAAACACAAACCCTAGTCCCAATTGAGGACTTTTATGGTGGTATAGAAGGGTGAGGTGACCAGTGAAGCCCCTTATGTGCATATGCTAAAGTTGCTTAGGTAATCCATGTGAATTCCTCATCGGTTGGCCCAAATGCTTTTTGCCCCCAATCTTTGAAAAGGTTTGATTTGATTTGATTGGGTTGTTATATATACAGTACTGCTCATTAATTGCAATGGAAAAAACACACTACCTATTAATGGCCTTCTTCCACCAAAAGTTGTAGTCCACTTCTCTACATTTCATAGTCACATGTTCATGTTGACAATTCAATATAATAATATCCATAGTTATATAACAAAGTGAGTGCCAAAACATAAATAAATAAATAAACTGAGTTCATCATGCCACTTTCCAAGATTTTTTGACTACTTAAACAAGTCAATTGCATTTGCATTAGGCCTTATTCGAATATCCCTTACTATAAAAGAGAATTCTTCCTATTTGCTAATTTCAAGATTTTCTTAAAATTGAAATTTTCATACATTGAAAAACATTTAACCTTTGTACATTTCACTTTGAAATGAGTAAAATATTATTTTAAAAATTGACATGTAATTTCAATACGAGAAAGTATACAATACTCCAAAGGTACTGATGATGTGGTACCCCACCAAATTTAAGACCTCCATTTCTCTTAGAAACTACCACTTTGTCTACACTATCAAAAAAAAATTGAAAGTTGACATTTGTCGAAAGTACCATATCATCAATACCCTAAAGTATTGTATACTTTTTCAACCCTAGCTATCGTGATTCAAGGGTAATTCTGGGTAACCGGAGGGATTGGTCCGAGCCCTAAAAGGGGATGGGAACACCCTTCTTTACAAAAACAAAGGAAAGAAAACAAACAAACACCTCACCTAAAGTATGGAACTATTCAACATTCCATTGTAAGTGTTTAATAAGAATAGGAAAAACAAAACCATAAAACCAAAATATTCCATTAAATTCCATTCAAGATGCTTACAAGTTTATACAAAAGCAATCACCAAAAAATTCTCATTTAATTCCAGCGGCTATTGGTTCAAATGATCTGTTTCCATACAAATAAAAAAATGGGTGGTAAGAAATCAAAACTATATGCTAGTCTACTGACCTCCCTACAAAGAATGCTGCCCATGTTGACAGAACTGAAGAACACAAGAGTACAAAACTAAAAAATATGCACTCAATGAAACAAAGACATATCCCCCCACCCACCCCCTTGTACAATGGAATATTTTACAATTTTAAATGCAAAGAATAATTTTACAGCTTGGGCTGGCATGTAGTGAAAAACCTATAGTGAAACACCTCCTCCTCCCCCAAAAAAAAAATAAAAAAATTAAAGAAAAGAAAAAAAGGGAACGGATTTACAATATTTCAATGTATTGAAAGGGATATTTCAATTGGACTGCCTACCTAGGCAGAACCAACACCATAAAGCATGCTATAGATTCCTTGGCCTCACTCGTGTAAAAATTGGAAGGCTGGATTCTCGAGAAGTATCACTGCAGGTTTCACGTCCGAGAAATCCTTCTCTTGCAGTGAACTAGAAAGGTCATCAACCGAGAAGGGAATGCTGCATTCAAAGCATGGAATAGTTAGAGTCCCGTGTTTCATACAATATCTACATCAGTTTCAATTGAAAACACAAAACCAAAAAAAAAAAAAAGAGAGAGGACAGCAGTACGTAGACTTTTATTGGAGGTTTGTACTATCGTGATGGTCAGTTTTTTTTATTTTTTATTTTTTATCACAGTAGGAGATATCCCCACACCTTACGGGTGAGATCGTGATGGTAGTTATGTTACACTAACATTATCATTCACTTTAGGAATTACATAATTCCCTTCTAATTATAGATTAACAAAATCGTGCTCAATGGGCAAGTGTAATTTGCGGAGTCATTTCCAGGACCAATTTTTATAAATTATGAAACAAATTGAGTATGAAAAGACAAAAAAACTCTCACCTGGAATTGTCATCCAATAAAAAGGAATTGCTGACAGCATTGTTGGAATCCTCTGTCATTAGCACCCTCATGCTGGATATCACCTGTACATAGACACATTTATATTAGCCAAGCATGTAGATTGACCGGAGGAGAAATTTATTAGAAATTCTAGTAAAAAATATTTTTACATATAAAAACTTACAGCAGGAGATACACTTCGAGTATTATAGTTGTCATCCCAGTACAAAGTACATATCCTATACAGCTGCTGGACACTGAGAATCTGAAGAAACCAATATTTAACATGAGAGAGAGAGAGAGAGGGGCCCAAGTTAAAAGAGAACTCCGCGTTAGAAAAACATATTCCCATTTTATAAACTGTGCTGGGTAACTTTAACTCCCAGCAAGAACTGAGAGAAAAGCGTGTAAATTCAAAGTCTAATCGTGTACCTAGGGGGATCTTCTATGAAATCATAAGTTATAATGTCTTTCAGGAGAGAGAGAGAGAGAGACTTACAGGGCACAGATCGTTGGTAATTTCATCATAGGAAATTCTATACTTCTGATGTATAACCTGTGGATCAAGAGATGTGTAATTAAGATAATGATCAAGTGTTAGACTTGCTAAGAAAGGAAAAAAGAGAAAAAGGGGAAACAGTGCTATAAAGAGACATTTTTGGAGTAGAATTGTGTATATCTTCAGGTCCAAACTAATCTTTATTCAATATAAATGTCATAACAAGATAGTAAAATGGAAATCAAAACTTTCGCCGAATACACACAAACACATTTCATAGACAATAAGTATTCTAGCCTCCTATAAACTATGCCCTGAGTTTTGAGCCCTGAACTCTTCCAATTAAGATTTTTTCAAGGTTTCACCATACCATTAGACCAACAAGTCATTGCTAAAACATTTTCAGTATCGGCCACGAAAAAAATCATTAAATGAATTGTTAAACCAGTGCTCAACAAAGGTACAAAACCTAGTTTGTACAAGCAGAACTTGCATCATCAGGAGGTACAAGTCGAACAGTTGATAACTAATAAAAAGAGGAAAATTATTTTTCATTGAACTCAATTGATGCTTCAGAAGTACCCTTGGAATATAAAGTTCATGCATATATCCTACAAGGATCAAGCCAGGCTAGCCAACCCTGCTACTGCCAGCACAGAAAATAAAAAAAATTCATGTAGCCATGAACTAGTAGAGGCAATTTTGATAAGAACAACAATTTATTTTTTTGATAAGTAATAAGAACAACAATTTGTTAGCAAGCAAAACAGAGTGAAGGGATTAATGACTACTCAATTCACAGAATCCTATGGCTTTGAAGATTAGAAGGGGAACCTAAATGTTATTAATAAAGCTACAAGCATAAGTTGGAGATAGGCAATGGAGGAAACTATAAGACACAAAGGTTTGTCGTACAGTGAGCAGCCTTATCTTTCCCCATCCAATGGCAGTAGACAGTTTTAAGGTATAACAGACAGACAGACAGTGAGTTCATTACTTTGTCAAAAAAAAAAAAAAAAAAACAGACCATGAGTTCATTATGCACAAAGGAGGTTTGGCAAGTTGAACCCTCTTAAATTTAAATTTTCCAAAAAGACTTCAATTTTGGACAAGACAGTTGAAGTGGAAAGGAAACATTTTGGGAAGGTTTAAGTAATACCAATTCGCAGATAAAATGAAAGAAAAATGATTAAGATGGTTGCCCATGTGCAGCGAAGACTAATAATTACACCATTGAGGGAAAGCAATGTGGTTCGTATTGAGGATAATGCTAGCCTACAATGAGTTGAGATATTAAGCAAAGATACGATAACATGATTTGATTGAGGTTAGTGTTGCATGGTATCTCAAAAGGCTCAAGCATTTAGGGCAATTAGTCGTCTAACATTTCATCTCTGCATTTGTAGCCTGGTTTGGTGTGAAAGATTGCACTTGTTCTGATATTGGTTTGGTCTTTTCGGCTCACCACATGCAAAACAAGGTTGCACGTGAGGGGGAATGTTGGAGTTCGAAATACGTTGTTGGATCCATTCTCTACCTTCTTCAGTTTTTGGGCAATTGGTAGTCTAATAGTTATTGCATAAATAAAGTGACATGGTGAAACATGATTATCAAGCCCAAATAGTTGGGAAAATGTTTTGTTTGAGTTGAGTCATATAGCAATTTTAAGCAATATATTTGAAGTGAGTGATTGAAAGCTTTCCACCACCAGTGAATAGAAGCATTCTTTGCGAAGACTAAGGCATATTAAATTTTCTCTATGGTTGCATTTGGATGGTACGAATAGAGGTTTGGTTTAGGTACTCTAATCCTATTCTGTCTTATTCCAACATTTTGGATGAACCACAGTTAATGGGAACCCCATTCCTTCAGGAATGAGATTCTAGTCAAATCTCAGTATCACATTCCCATTGGAATGATAGTGATCTGATTGAAGTTTTAAGTGGGAGTCAATTCATAAGAGTTAAGACATTAGTACACAACGACATCTGGTGTTCACAATTTTTCGACACTGGATAGAAAAATGTGTATGCAATAAAAATCTCTTCTTTACTAATAGGTTTTCAGAAAAATGCCATCAAGAGTTCGAGTTTGCCCCTTCTGAAATGATCAATGTAAATGAGGAGATATTAAAATGTAATGGTCAAACAAAAGGAGAAACAAAGGTTTCATTAAACAAAAATTTCTAGTTCTTAATTTGTGATACAAATATGTTGTTCACGTTATGCTACTCGAAAGTCGGACATAGACTTCAGAATTAATTTGTTATATAACTTTTATTCCAAATCGAATGACATATTACATCATTACCAATTAATTTCACATAACATCCATTTTTACACAAAATATGAATAATGTATTGATGTTAACTTCATTGATCCAAATTTTATCTCAGCTAATAATCAACCACTTTGGTTCACTAATAAATCAAAAGAAATATGCATACACTGAAAAGTAAAATATTAAAAATTATAAAGAACAACAATCACATTGACTTTGTTGTACAATGTCACTTTAACATGAATAAAGATGGACATACCAAGAACCCAACAGCTTGTCTTATGTGCTTAAGTTCATCCCATGCGGTGCCTGCATACTGCAATCCAACGACATTTCAGGTATCAAAATAGGCAAGCCATGTAAGTTATTACTCAATTATTGTGTAAGGATGCCACAATCAATAATGGATTGATTGCTATAGCAGCACGAGTCATAACAGAAAAATTGACTACAGAAGGAAGAAAATACCTCTTCTTTTGCTTGGCAGCACCATTGCTCTAACTCAGCCAAACCAGCTTTCACATATTCCCCATTGCTGAATGTACAGCATTCACGCCGTAGAAGAAGACTGCAGCATCATGAACTTCCATAAGATCAGAAAACTTTCAGCATAATCAGACAACAGTGTCAACAAAGAAACATGAAACGTACCTATTAAAGAGCTGTACATTCATATATGAGAAAGTTTGAGTGAAGATCTTCTGAACAAGAATTGGAGGCACCTGAAACCCCAACAACCATAAGCATTTCCATGCATTTGAAAGAAAATAACAACAGAATATCACCAAGGTCCATACAAAATTTTCTTTCAATGTACTGAGAAGAGCGTTGAGACACTCAATGATGCTCTGCCAGTGATTCAATGGAGACTCTTTGCCAAAGGACCGCCCAGATCTTAGCACACTTCCCTTGGAAGTTCTTGGTGCCTAAAATTTCAGCATTATAGATTACAGAGCAAAATTACAAGCTCAAAATATAATAAATAAAATCATAATCATATCCTAGCATTCCAGAAAATTAATGAGCTCACGTGCACTTATCTGTTTATACAGATGATATATTAGTGCATAATGCTTTATTTTACGAAAATACAAACAGCTCATTTGTGGAATCTATCCAATTTCTATAAGTTGAATAGAAACCTATCAAGAACATTATGATAAATTCTGTAGAAATTTCAATAGAAGAAAAAAATATGCATATTCAGGGAATTCCCAGTTTATTTCAAAGGCATAAAGTGGGGGGTGAGGAGAGAGAAAGCATATGAAACATGTAAATAACTTCGAATTATTTTCCTCCACATCAAAAGTGTAACCTTTGCATAATCATTTATTTATGAGCATACAAACAGCTCATTTGTGAAATCCACGCTATGCTTAAAAAATTAATAGAAATATGATCAATTCTGTGTAAATTTTAATAGAAGAAAAAATCACATTCAGAGAGTTCGCAATTTAATTCAGTCACACGAGAGAGAGAGAGAGAGAGAGAGAGATGTAAATAACTTCAAATGATTTCCCTCCACATCAAAAGTGTAACCTTTGCTATAGAATCTATGAAGCACAAATATATCTATAAATGAGGAATGAACTAAAACAACTTGAACAAAGTTGCCCTAAAAAGAAGAAGAAGAAGCTGAATTAGTTACTGGTATATCTCATCATGAAAGTGACATATTGACCTTCTGGTGTGGTCGCTGACACTTATCCAAACCATACATGTATTTAGGCACTTGACTTACCAAAATTCAGAACTACGATTTATGTCATATATACACCAAAAACCTTTGTAATAGAATGATTAACACATCAAAAGATATTCACCCTATTGTTTCTAGTATTTTGCTGTTTAAGATAATTGTTTTTTGCTTCAAAACAAAGGCAGAAGTTTTCAGAGCACCGTGGCTGGTCAAGGCTTCTCTAAACAAGGAATGCAAATGTGAATCTTTTCCTGCTCTTAGAACTAGGCTTGCATGCATCTATTTGGCTGACAAAGCGTAAAATTATGCCTCAACTTCAAAATATTAGAGAGAGAGAGAGATCGACAATTATGAAAGTCTAGATCAAGAACTCAAATTTTCACATGACAAACTATGACCTAGAGAACCCCCCCCCCCCCCCCCCCCCCCCCCCCAAAAAACAAATAAATAAATAATAAAAATTAATGAGACAATCTAAATAAGTGAATTCGCTGAAGTCCCACATACCTGGATACATAAAGAAACCAGAGATGCCAACTCCTTCTTCAAGTTGTCTCGAAGGATTCCATATATTTTCTCGACATATGCTGTGAGCTGCTGCTTGAAAAGCAAAGCAGGGTATTTTGCTTCTACTTTGCGTACCACCTCAAGCGATGCAGCAAGGTTCGCAGAAGAAGGGGACGAGCGGAATCCCTAGTAATATAAAGTGAATCATATTACATGTCATAAAATAGAATTATTAGAATTAGGTCCTCCTAATTTGAACCACAATTGAGATTGGACCTCATAAGAAGTATAGGAAAAGGTTAAATTATTCTATTACCATGGTCATTCTCCCAAACAGGGATGTTGGAGGAGGTGGTTTACGATGTGGAGTTGCAGCAGCCGAACCAGCAGTTTTTAAACTTCTTTGAAGCAAGAACAACAATGTAGACGTATTTGATAGCCAATAAGCCATAAGGTCATTGTTATCTTGATTCTGAAATCAGGTGAAGCCTTATTAAACTTTTATTTCTAACAATGGATCACATTGCAAACATAAACTTGTAAACCTAGGCAGAGAGTATGAAGACAATCTACAGAAATCAATTAGTCAATTCGATGCCCCAAGAAAACAATACATCCATAGGTTTATGTAGTACTTGAGCACAAAATAAGATTGACCAAGCAACATAATCACAGGAACGCTGGACACCATCCCATGAAAAACAAGTGCAATGAAAAAAAAAACAAAATAATTCAATTATAAAACAAAATGGAGTAATTTCAATTTCAGTGAGAACTGACACGCATATCTGCATATTTAAGCAGGATATGCGGTTCAACTAAGAAAAGACACTGACTGAAATGAGAGTACACGCACAAAGATGTACAAACTAGTGGTTCAACAATTAAAAAGAACAAATGCACAGAAATAGAGTATACCACAAGTAATGTCCAATGGTGGCATGTTTATAGAGAAAAAATGAACCAGCTGGATAAAATTACATTGACCCAAGATTATAGGTGAACTCTTAAAGGAAAAAACTCAAAATGGTTTAAATTCAAGTTTAAATTCAGTTATAAATTTGAAACTTAAACATGATGCAATAAGAAAAGAATGTTTCTTAGGTTTAATTCCCAAATTGTAATTTTTGGGGGCTCAGTTAATATATATATATATATATATATATATATATATATGAAACTATTTTATTGTCCCCATAACAAAACCAATTTAATTCATGAAAACCTTAAGGATTCATTTGGATAAATGAATGGATTTAAGTCAAACAAAATAATATTTATTAAGTTGGATCCCAAATAATCATTGTACAGTTGGAATACGGGATGGATTTCAAATAATTCCATCCACCTTATTCATATTTTATTACAATCATTGTACAGTTGGAATACGGGATGGATTTCAAATAATTCCGTCCACCTTATTCTTTGAAATCCATACATATAAACCTTTCAAATCAATATTCAAATTATTAAAATATAAAACTAAATCACTCCAAATTTATGCTATAATCCTTTAAATGATTGAACATAAATCCATTAATTTCAAATCCTTCAATCCAAATGAAAACTAAGACAACTAACAGGGATTGTCTATATAAATCCATCTACATTTAGATCAATAACAACCGCCGAATATTTGGAAAAAGGACTTGTAAATCCTCTAATAAACCATTTCAAACTTTCTTCTCTACTGCCTCTTCTTTTAGTATAAGGAAAGAAACAGAAAAAAAAAAAAATAGAAGTAAATTAAACATCCACAAAACTCAGGTCAAGTGCAAAATAAATTAATTACCGAGTAACAGATCATTAGATGTAGAGTGGAAGATGTGAACCAAGGGCAAGTTCTGGTTTGATCTGGGATTTAATCATCTGTAAAGACGGGCGGACCCAGAAAGTGCTATTTATATAATTTTGGGGGGGCCAAATGTGAATTTTTATAAAATTTAGTACTTAAAGAGGAGGGTGGAATTTTTTTAAATTTTGGAGGGGCCATGGCCCCCCTTGGTCCCTCTTAAGGTCCGCCCGTGTAAACATATGTGGCTCCTTCACCACAATAGATCTTTCTCCTAAATAAATAAGTCAAAAGAAACAGTAAAGCAAAGACTCCTCTCTGAATTTTACTTTAGCCCTAACTACTAGGCATGGCCTTTCCAAAGAAAATCTACCAGGGAAGCCACAGTAACCCTTTTGGCTTTCTCTTCATCAATGTACTTGAGACACAACCACCCTTTCACAGTTCTTATAGGCAAAATGAGGAGTGTCTGCTTTGTGCCTTGAATGGTATGGTCATTTTCTTCAAATGGCAAACCGGAAAGCTGACTCCATGACTAAAAGAGGAGCTGTGACTCATCTACAGATTAGAGGCCACTTTAACCCCAGCTCCCACCCCCATTCCCCCACTTTAAAAGCTGTATTGCTTTTGTGCTCTTCATTCTTCTTATGTTCCTTTTGTTTCTTGCTTTTTATCTCTCATTGGAGGTTGTCTTATCCTTCTTGTATACCTCTCCTTAAATAAATTTCTTTGTTTTTTATAAAAGAAAATGTTTTCACATTTCATTTGACGGCCGGAGGTGAATTCAAAGTGCTTAAATGTTCTAGAGGCTCCAAAGGAAAAAATATAGATGTCTCCTACTTTACTTGCAAAATCCCTAAGATGTAATTTCATAGAGATTATTTTGATCAGAAACATTTCTTTAGTAACATCAAGATACACACAAGCTCCTATTGCAAAGCTTGTAAGCAGCGGTAACATGAAATGAATATGGAGTTTTTACCACAAAGTTTGCTACTAGGTTTATAGAGAAAGGCACCCAAACTGCTTTGCAGTTTAAGAGGACCCTAAACTGGAAAAGGGGAAGATGCCAACTCGGCACGGTGCTGATCAGGAAGAAACATCAATAACAGTGTCTGGGTAACAAAAGCTGAGTATGTAGGACGGACATTAACGGGCTTGAGTCTACAATATCTGAGTTTAATCCGGATAAAACTAAATTCAAATCTGAACCAACGAGTCTAAAACGGAATTATGATTTAATTTTCAAGTCATATTTGATTGACACTTGAGATCATCCAATCGTTGACAACCTACCAGCAGCAATGTAATATTAAAATTGTCCTTCTATTCTTTTAGAAGCGTCTAAGACTATTCCGTGCAGGTTAGCAATGAACTAGTACTTTATCCTCTTTATGCAGCCCAAAGAAGAACTAAATTTTTTGAACATTTTAGGTGAGTTCCCCCAATTACTCTAGTGATAGACATGATATATACTCTGAAAATTCAGCCGAGATTTCAGCAGGCAAAATCAATAATTTCAAATAGAGATCAATGGGGAACCATAAGGGGAAAAAATAGATTGAAAAAATTTGTTCATTGTCAAAAGTAGAGAAACTATATGAACATTACAGAACTTAAAATAGAGTTGACCAGAAAAAACTAAATTAAAAGCAAAGCAAAATTATCAACCATCAGATTGGACAGAGCCCCAGGTTAACTTCTAATATATCAGAAACGTGAAGAACAAATATTACGACCAGCTTCCATAGACAGACGGCAATATGGATATAATTATAACTACTATGATTCTCACATCCAAACAAATAATAACTTTAAATAGTGTGATCCAATTACCTCAATTGCTGAACCAATCATCTGAATGAGACGATCAAACACACTAGTCCTTTCAGCCTCAAAAGATTTCCAATGGAGAAGACATTTGTAAATAGTAAATGCTGCAACAGGCTTGCCTTGACTGAACCCAATATCATTCATAACACAGTTGATAAGAGCGTCAACATTCTCCTGCAGCAGGTTGAAACCCAAAGATACTAATATCAGTCAACATAAAAGCTACATAAAAAGGAAACCATGACAAAGCAATCCCCATCTGTGATGGCACATACATGTTGACGTTCAATTAGGGATCTTCTAAACTTGCTATCAGATTCTGACCCAAACTTCTTCACAGGTGTGGCATTTTTCGGTTCCTGCAGAAACAAATATTTCCATGACCATAGAAGTAGAAAGTAGTGTGATAAGCTGGAGTAAGCAAATGTAAATAGATTGATTGGAAACAAGTATATTACATCATCTCTATTCTCTTCATTCACATGGTGACCATTCTCCGAACTCTGCATAAATGAACACACAAACAACGTTTGAGAGAGGAAAAGAGGTTGATGGTAGTGGAAAGGAGGATCTGTATCATTTTTGCAGCAAATGCTCACCTTAGTAGCTAAAGTTGGTGGATGTTCTGACATCCGTTTAACGGGTGAATTTAACAAGGTTTGCTGCCGAAGAACTTGGTTCTCGGTTTCCACGTCAGAAAATTTTTCTTCAAGCCTGCATACATATAATACATTTTTTTACTTAACAATTTACAGAGGGTCATAAAAAGAAAAAGCATGACCATCCACGACCACCAGTAAGCATGCAACAAAGTCCACTTTCAACATAACATTCAAGTTGTAGTAACACAAATCAAACTTAAATCTGTGCATGACCTCAGCATCGTAGTTTTCAACTGCACTATCTTCGACTCTGCCTCCAGAGCCTGCTTCAACCTCTCTTCACTAAGTTTGTTTGTCTCTTCATATTTTTTCTCAGTTTCATCGATTTTCTTTTCTAGAGAACTAACCAAGGCCTGCAATTGATTACAAGATTAGATTGGCAGATAAAAGCACCCAAGTCCCAGATATAAGAATTGAAATGCATTTAATCAGTACATAAACACAGCATCCTGAAGCAAGATTAGATACTAGAATATCAGCCTCCTAACCTTGAGGTTTTCATTTTCAACTGCAAGTTTATCCAGCATTGCATGGTCAATGACTGGGATCTCTTGTATGACAGGGACTTTCTCTGCTGCTTTTTGGGCAGCCTCGCGTTCCTTCATGAGCATTGCTTTAGTTTCTTTGAATTGAAGTTGCATCTCTTGCAAAGCAGATTGTAGTTTTGCATTTTCTTGTGTCTTAGCTTCTTCCATGTCAACCTACAAATATAAATGTGAATGCATAAATTAAGATTACAGAAATAACAGGGATGACGGATCACGGGGAATGGCTATTTAAGAAGCACATGATTAATAAGTCTTCTGCCTTTGTTTTTTTTGGGTTATTTCTTCTCAATATACAGAGAGCATAAAAGCCCCTTCCCTCCATCAATTTGCAATCACCAAACGCAAAACTTAACAATTTTAGTGGCTCCCAACCCAAGAGCATGGATTATTATTGTTCTTTCTCCTATAACAATAGCTTGGTCAGTTTGAAACAAATACAGAATTCCTATTTTCGTGAAATCAAATCTAAAAGAGCTAATTAACTTAAAGCTACATATAATTTGCTTTGGAAGATAGCATAAGAAAAAATTAGCAAAATTTAACCTGTCTCAATCATAGAGGTTGAATAATGCAATCACGATGATGTGATTAACGAAACTTTCTTTGTTCAGATAGCCAGTTTTTGTTTTATATTGCACCCAGGCTATATATTTACTTGTATGTTTCAACTCCTTTGTAGGTGCAGTTGCTTATGCAATGATACGTAAGTGTGTGAGAATGTGCTTTCATTGCCTAATTTTCACCTCTCAGCACCCCAAATTGTCAAGCACCCACCAGGTATGTAACTAGTCTACTCCCAGCAGAGCCCAACTTACAGCACCCTCACTAGGTAATGGCCTTTTTTACCTTTCCCCTTGTATTCTTTTGGAAGTCATTATCTGTCCTAGCAATTCTTTTAACACTAAGAAAGATATCTGTCTTGTTCAGTTGTTCATATCCATGAGAGCACGTGCAACATCGAAGCAATAGCATACACACTCAAAAAATTTATAATCAAAACACCACTAGAAAAACTAGGTACTTCATGATAGTTACAATCATTTCTTTTTTCAAACGAGTTTGTTTAATATTTAATGTATCTTAGTACAATATCGAAAAGAATGGTTTGTATTCCAAGTGAGATGCAAAATTGCATGCTTAAATAAGACTAAAAACCCAATGGGTTGTAAATTTTGGTTCTGGTACAGTTAAATGGTTGCATGCAGTTTAGTTAAACCATGACAGAAGCTTAGTTAAAACATAGTGAACTCGTTAAAAAAACTCACTCTGATGCGTTTCTCCAGTTGTAATCGCCATGTCAGTTCTTCAACTTGCTTCTCTAACTTATTTTTGGCAGCTTGGAGAGCACCAGTTTCCCTGGCAGCCTGTACATAGAGATAAAAAACGAAATAAAACCTCAAACTTTTAAGTATAACAGGCAAGAAAGGAAAATAAAAAGAAGCAGGGGGAGAGTTGATGGATGGCCTACCAAACGAACAAAACATAAGTCAGTCGTTCAGTTTACTTAAGAAATAATTCTATCATAATTTTGTATTGAAGAAAACAACACTCTCGAAACCATCAATAGAATGAAATGAAATAGTGGTAAATTAAGTACGACGAACAAGGCTAAGTTGCGTGATAGTTTGATTCCCCACAAATGAGAAGTCTCCAAGCTTAACCATCCACCCACCCCCACCCTCCTGCAACATACACGCATGCACAGGGCCAACTGGCTGGGTGATGTGGCATAGAAGGGAGAGTTGGCCCGGCTGCATGTGACTGAATCGGGAGAGGGGGCAAAGAGATCTAAAAATCCAATATGACCACTTACATCTACATTGCAACAATATTTTTCTATAGAAGCAGGCACTAATGCTTACATTGCCACAATATTGTTCTATGGAATTGGGCAGCATGTTAAAAATTCGGCCTAGTTCTTTTTGGTTAAGGGGGGGGGTGGAGTTTGACTGAGTATGGCCTTGGAGTGGAACGACAAAACAGGATTCATGTAGCTGACTCCAAATAGTTGGAAAAAGGCTTTGTCGAGTTCAGTTGTTGGGGGAAGGGGGGATTGACCTTTCTTGGCATATTCAGTCTACTTGAATACTAACTACAGACCCATGCAATGATTTTTAAGAAACAAACAAGCAACAGAAGATATTAAATGATGCAAGCATATATTTGGATCCTTTTTTTTTATTTTTGTACATCGGAAGCAGAATTTTTATGGTTCAAAAATTTTACATTGTCAATAAATCAAGTGCATATATTAAGGTGCAAAAAACTTCAGTCTTCAGGTCAGATATGTGGAAAAACATCAAGTTCAAAATCCTAACTGAGGGTAGCAAAAGTAATAATAATTTTTTCCAATCAAGCAAAATGCCTAAGCGTAAAAGATTCCTCAAAACCAAGAAAAAATTTAGTAGCATAGAGAACAATATTATGTATTTCCTCACAAGTAGTTGTAAAATAAATTTCAGGAAAGAGATTAAGGTAAAGAAAATATAAGAAAAAGAATGCTCACCATCTTAAGCTTCCGCAGTTCTCTACGAGCAACTTTTCCCCTCCATGCACATTGTGTGGTGATTGCAGCTTTTTTTAACTTCATATAGTGCAAGTGGGCTAAGAATTTGCGACAGTGGCTCTGGATAAAGAAATAAAGTCATTCAAAATTAATGCATAACATTCAACAAAAAAATCCAGCAGAACAAAACCAATGTGGAAAGAAATGGCAGTAACACAAACAGCATCTTGTGAGATATTGACCAAGTATAATAGTAGCATTGTAAAATGAAGGTTCCACATTGTCAGAGAAAAAAAAAAAAGGAAAAAAAGAACTTTAGAAATGTGATTTACCTGAATAATAATTGCTGCTTTTGTCCGTCTTCTAAAGCGAAGCTCATTACGTGCAGCCATCCCACGCATACCTGCTTGAATAGAAATGGCAGAGCAGCACAATTCTTTGTAAGCTTTCCGAGCAAGATGCATGCGCAAATCTCTCTGGATTCTCAGACAAGAAGCTTCTCTCCGCATGCCCTCATAAACTTGCCGAACAAGTTGTCCT
Source organism: Cornus controversa (assembly GCA_026545225.1). Lineage (NCBI taxonomy): Eukaryota > Viridiplantae > Streptophyta > Magnoliopsida > Cornales > Cornaceae > Cornus > Cornus controversa. The sequence continues at coordinate 43,301,118 of CM048847.1, read as the reverse complement.
GCAATTAGAAAAGGAAAAAATAGACAAAGTTATATAATGTTTTGACTACCTAAGCAGATAAACTTCTGAGCTAATTGGACTGGTCTTTACACAAATACTTATCCCCACCCCCCAACCAAAAAAAAGTCCTTGTGCAAAGATACACACTACTAACACAATCAAATACCTCTGCATGCAGACTGAATCCGTATTGCTGACAAACGCAACTCGACAAAACTTTTGCGACCCATGTAAGAACGGAGTTTCCTCTGGATAATGCTAGCTGATCTTCCTAAGACCTCAGTTCTGCGAGCATCCAGTTCTGCCATCTGACCAGCCCTTAGAAACACCTTTGTTTTGCCAATCTGAAAAATTAATTTAATCAGTATAATTTGTTTCCCAATAAGTTCAAGAAAAGAATGAATGTGAAAGACACAAAAGAAGTCCCATAAATAATCCCAGAAATCACAAAGAACATCAACACAATGTGTCAACCCATGCGCCCTAAAAAATACTTCCTGCAATCTCTTTCTCTCTTTATTGGAAAGATACTTCATACAGTCTCACACTTTAAGTTTTCATGCAACTGATAATTGTAGCACCTCGAGATAAATACAGGAACAATCAATGAAGATTTAAGACAGAAACTAGTCAAAAAATCTACGTGGGCCTCTTCCAAAAAGCCAAGCAACCAACAGTTTCCTAGAAACTTGTCACATACTAGTATTTTATCTATATTAAAGGCCTAGGGCCCACAACATAAAAGGCTTAAGTATGTGTGTCTAGTACATCCAGTTATAGACTAAATTAAAATAGGGAAAAAAACTATTTATTCCCTAATAACAACAGGTAAATATGTAACCACCCACCCACACATAAGTAATCATCAGCTATATGTCACAGGGTTATGGAGATCCAAAAGGACTAATCATTTATGGAGTCACAACCCACTTAAGAAGACCAGGACCACTCAATACACACCCAATGTGGGACTTAAAACCCCGACTCTAGCGCCCTCAAAAGGGAGACCCACACCTCTGCATAGGACCCGTGCCGAACCATGGTAATACCCTGAGCCGGCTCTAAGACCACGATCACAGGGCCAGTTCCGCACCCAAAAGGACCAGCCCTTGTGGGGCCCCGCACCCACTTAATAAGTCCAAGACCACCTAGTACACACTAATGTGGGACTCAAAAGACTTCTACACATCAATGACATAAACCTAATCATTCATTACAGTTAATGGCAGAATAAAGGGATGAGCAGCGTTCTGTTTTTAACAACTCTAGCAGCCATAGAAAAGATACATCTGAGGAGGAACAAGGTAACTGGAAATGATGAATAGAAGCAGCATAAAAGGTAAAAATTCCAAAACAAATTAACGATCCCTATACAACAACGTAACATAATAAAATGAAGCTGCTCAACAATCTATACATTTTATTTTAAGTGACCAATAGGGAGAATCAGTAATATATTGTTATCCAGCATATCGCGACAAAATGACACAATCATATAAAATAAGATGAGGTTATGCCATCCTTAAATAAAACTGGATTATGACCATAAATGACCTATAAGATGTCCAAGTAATTATAACATAGTTAAAACATGACACATTCTAAGAAACAGATTTGATCAAACAAAATGTATTACTATATTACCTGATATCCTTGCAGCCCCACCTTCTCAAGGAGCATCTTGCAAGCAGTGACCTCATCCGTACTATCATAATATTAATTATAAGAAGTCAAGAACTTTAATGATTAATATGTATAAGCATACAAAAAAAATCAAAACTACCTCCCATCCAGAACTTCAGGTGCAAGGATGCCAAATCGGTCTACAAATTCATAAAAAGGTTTTCTCGTAGGATATCCAGCACAACTTATCCTAATTGCCTCCATGACTCCCTGCAAAAAGACAAATATATATGGACTGTAAATAAATGCAGGCAGCTTCATTTCTGACACTAACATAGAAGAGAGAGGAAAAAAAGAAAAGGCCGAACTTCATTACCCCGCACTGCAGTTGTTGTAGAACATTATTATTCTCAAAGATAGCTGGCTTAAGAAGATTGTTAGGCTTTACACAGCGAATATAATGGGGCTCAGTGGAACTCAGAGTTTCAAGCAACGATTGCAATTGTTGCTGCAAGAAATACATCAAGGAACTTCATTACACAAAATACTACACAAAACAAGCAGACAGTTTACATAAGATAGAAAAGAACCACCATACTTTAAACCGTGAACCTATTGAAGAGAACTTTGATGATTTGGAGGACTCCTCAGATGAAAGTGGAAACAAACTCGACGCAAAGGAACATTTGGAAGCGCTCAGGAGAGATTGATGTTCAGCGATAACATAATCTTTGTTTTTGTCCAGAAACAGTTCAGTTTGATAAGTGACCTGAAAGATAAATCAAATTGATAGTCCATCTTCTTTTATCTTGACTGATGTTAATTGTTTATTCGGTTGAAATGTAAAGCTGAATGCATAATAAATATACAGAATAACACAAAGTATAGAAACTTACATCCCCAGCATAATGGCAAATGGTGAAATCAGAACGAGACAACTTTGGCTTGCTGAAGCGTTTATGGTTTTTAAATGTCTGGTATAGCTTTTGGGCAAATGTTTCATGCGTTGATCTTGGGAACATACTATAAAATACAAGACTCGGCTATGTCACTTGCAGAATCACATAATCATATGAACAGAAAACTAGATGACTTATCTGAAAGTCATTAATCCACATGTTATGGAAGGAAAAGCATGCAGCAGAATAGTACTTACCAAGCTTCATCAAGAAGAGCTATTATACCACCAGGTTTCTGAACATTAAAAGAGAATAGATTAGAAACACAATACATGAATGAGAGAAGAACCACATGAACATTGACACCAGTGATCAAATTACATATCAAATTAAGGACAGCAGAAGAAAGAGGAAATTAACAGCGACCAGCTCAAGAAAATTATTTTAAAAAAAATAAGTTAAAAAGAAACAAACAAAAAAGTTAAGAGAAACATTCACATTCTTATTTTGGATGCAGACATTCCATATCAAAATCATATTTACTTGTAATTGCAAAGGCATACAAAGGCAACACCCAAAACAATATCGACCTCAAATTCCCAAACAGATTACATGAATCACCACAAAATGCATTGAAAGATTAAATTACAAAAGATTGAGATAATGGTTCAAAATAATAAAGAAAAAAAATGCCATTTATATGCAGAAAAAAGGAAAGCAACTTATATGCAGACAGTGAGGGATGGCAACATGAATTCTTGTTTTTTGTGTCAACGATCTTGATTAGGCAATGAATGTCCTTTGTGAGGTTCTGCGCAGCTGTGAGAAAGTCAGAAAGTAGAGACGGTAAGGTTCACGAGGTCAATCCTGTATTCCTTGAGCATTCACTGGATGCAGAAAGCTGTTGACATACTTGAAGAGGTCCTCTCCACATTTCTTAATTTCTTTAGTAAGATCGAGGCTGACGATTCTATCTTTAACATGAACAATTTTGCATGGAACTTGCTGATAAGTTGTTCTAATGGCTCCATGGATCCTAGTTCAAATTTTTGGTACCATTTGTACACACAATCTGTAAGGGACTTAGAAAACTTGCCAAGACATAGAATTTTGTCATTTCCAAGTGGAACAAGGGATTATATTAAATGAACCGCATACTTGAAGGAGTTACCCATTCTACTTCAGATCTAAAATTTCAGACAACTGTACCTTCAAAGTAGTGCATACCCGGAATTTAAATGAGATAGGGAGGGCAGAAACAGAAGTCTGGCATAACAGGCAACCACGTAGACCTTACTTGTAGAAGATGAGCTTTGAACTAGGCAATTAGTTCACCTACCACGGGACATCCCTTGACCAAGCATGCTTGTATCATGTATTGTAGTGATTTTTGTTGTTGGCGTCGTTGCAGTGGGAATATAATGGTGCAATTGGGGTGTACCAACTGTGCACAGCTGTAGGAGTGTCAACTGTGACAATTGTCACGGCAGATCTCACCATCAATGCAACTGCGGGTATGTTCACATTTGGCACCATAAGGGCACCATTTTGTAGCACAGCACAAGAGGTGGAATTCCCCCAACATTTTTTTCCCAAGTGAATTCCCCCAACATTAGAAAGAACAGACTGCAGTTACTAGCTATTTTAATTAACAACAGTATATTAAGAATGAAGCTGTTGGTTTAGTACCATTTTTTTACAAGGAGAACCAGTTGAGGAGGTGTGACTGAGATTGATTCATTTGAGGCTAGAGGACTCAAAGAGTCCTTGTGATCACTTCACGGTAATCGTGAGTCCACTCGCGGCGATGTTAGGCATGAATATACCTGTCCAACTGAGTTGACAAAAATGTAGCAGTTGGTTTGGGATTATGTAATGGCCATGGAGATATTAAACATAAGACCATGAAAATCCCAGTAAAATTAGGCTTAAATTAAGCCATGAGTCTGAGGGGAGGGGAGGGGTAAGAGAGAGTAATGAAGAAAACTAAGATAATATTGAGGTCGCCACAACCCTCGTAATGGCGTTCATATATCCAAACTAGTTCACAATGAAATCCAAATATGTTATGTCTGATGGGTTGAGGATCACATCCTACTTTCAGAAATATGTGGGTGTGGAAGACAACAGATGCACGAGCAGAGCGACATAATCAAATGTAGATTTTGTGAGTTGTGATGCTGAAGGAATATCCACAAAGGAAAGATCCATAAGGTACATGTAGCGAACATATTTCTAGGAATTCATGTATTATATCTCCCTAAGACAGGTCAAGGTGTGAAGCGTGAAATAATAAACCCCTTATTCAAACCCCGTGTTTCAGCAGCCAAGCCATAATAATAAACCCCTTGGATTCAAGTGGGCTGCACAGCCAAGAGTCACTCTGCGGCCGTGTACTGAGCTCGAGGAGTTCCTTGGGCCCTGGCTCCCAACCCATTCAGCTATAAGATGAGATAGGAGGCATGCGTATTGAGGTGGCTATTGATAGGGACAAGTAAGACAATGCATGTAATGTATTGGATATAACCAACTCCACAGCCAAAGGTTATGCATTTGAAACATACGATGCAAAGATGAGATACTGTGCGGAAAGAGATTGCATGGAGCAAAATATTTGAGGTGGAGATACAGAACCGAACAACAAGAGTTTGTGCAGTGCAAACCAAATCCTAGAGATAACTGACCGCACAACCAGATTTATGCAGTAGCGGATATAGCCCTAACCGATGATGAATGGTGAAACCTCACTCTAGCCCATTTGTCATATCCGAGATAGAGGCATCACATTTCAACCGAGGAAGCTATGTAAGTGGAGAACACTGAAATTTTGGTACATGTCACAATAACTTGGTAACACTAGACAATTTGATGTCTCTGTCCTCCCACTCTTCTATCACTTATTCTTCATACTATGTTTTCCTTCATTTTGCCTATGGGCAATCAATCTATAAGTTTGAACTGATAGATAGATAGCAAACAATGTTTCAACAATCCCTTTTGGCCTTTGAACAGTGGGCCACATAATTAACAAATTCGGGGAGATTACATGATTCAAGCAAAACAACCATCCTGTCCCTCTTCTTTCTCTAACTTTAAACAATGATAGTACTGAAAATGTCGAGATATAGTAATTCTTGTACATATTCATCAATGGCCGCCATGCAAACACATGTACATCCAAGCACAACCTACAAAAAAGTTTCCTTTTTTCTTTTATAGGCTAAGATTGGCATATAATTCACCTCTTTGACAGCTTAGTTCAACAAATTTCCATTAACATATCAAAATTTTCCCCTAAAATATTATTCAGGTGCCAAATTGTGATCACTGACTTAACACTCAAAGTAACTTCATTAGACATTTAACATGACAAATCCTCATCCCAACCATTGACTACCACACAAATCCTTTTCTTCATCAATGTTACACAAATTGATGCATTTGTGTTATCATAAAAATATATTACATGATCAAGAGTGTAGTACTGTTTGTGAGGTGAATATAGAAAATGAACAATGAGGTCACCAAGAATTTATGACATAAGGGTAGACAAAAATCGATTACTGATTAACTGGATTAACATTGGTAGTAGATTAGTCGCGAAAGATGAAAATAATCTGAAGGGTATGAAGCAAAACTTTCAAAGAGGTAGACACCACAAACCTTTTCAATGAGATCTAAAATATCTTGGTTATCGATGAATTCAATGTAGCTCCAATTAATTTCTTCTTTCGTATATTCTTCTTGCTCCATTTTGAAGACGTGCTGTCCAACAAGATAATAATGTCTAATAAAGATACACCAAATAAAAACAAAAAATTCCAGATTGTATAAGAGATGCATATGCCTCACAAACCAACCTGATTGAAGTGTTGCTGAAGCTTTTCATTCGTCAAATTGATGCAAAACTGCTCAAAGCTGCACAAATCCACCAATATTAAGCATCAGAGACAGAGTACAACAAGCAGCTATCTGCAAAAGATCATTTCCATTGTAAACAAAATCTATTCAAACAATAACATATTTATTAGGGATTCAATCATTCAGACATTAGTGCCACCTCTAATGGCTATAACGGGAGCTCCCCAGCAATTCCTAGCTATGCTATCACCAAAATAGTAGCACAATTGACTATGTGATGTGATGGTACCATGAGCCCAACCTGAAATAAACTACGCAAATAAATTTGAAAGATAAAAGGAAATCTAAAGATGACCAATGGGGGCTAGTATTGTCATAATGAGAACAGTAGAATAAACTCAGGATATCAAAAAAACAAAAAACAAAAAAATATGCCATATTGGCTTCAATATAGATATTAAACTCATGAAAGCGGTCTCCATTTTATAAGTATGCATTTCCCTAATGAAAATGCCATAGCAAACACGATGGACAACCTTTTTAGGACCAACTCTTTCAAATCTTCAAATATTATAACCATAATTTTAACGGCAGATCAAACATGTAATGAGATTAAATGGGCACTAAAATCCTTCATATCCACGTGGAGGTGCTAAGGAATAGACCGAAAATCTAAGGAATTGAATACTTCCGTGATGAGGAGTTGTCCTAGCACCATCCTACAGAATAAGGAAACTAGACAGCGGCAAGGATGCAGAAACAGTTCCTCCAATCTCTTATCGTTGAAGTTCAAAAACCCTTTATAAACTTATTTTTACAAATTTTACGCAGTTCGGTGCAATGAATGTTTTTCAATCCACAATTAAAAAACAAAAGGCGTACCAGTTAAGCACCTGTTTGTCTTGAAACTCTCAAATCCATAAATGTCCAGCACCCCAATTAAAAATTTTGAGTCTGGGTCTTGACCAATTGAACTATTAATCTTATCCACAAGCCTGCAAAAGCAGTAAAAAAATTACATAGCAATACTAAAAAGTAAAAACCAGAATTTAGTGTTATAAACAACTTACAGAACAAAGCTGAATGTTAAGAATTTAAAGGAACAAAATTAGAAGAACATATATAAAATAACAAAGGTCAGTGTTGAACAATGTTTGATGCAGCTCTTTGAAGTATGACATGAAAGCTTACCAGTCAAACAACCTCGAGTACACAGTTTTTGCCAATGCATCTCTACTGGTAGCTGCAGATTCTGGATCCAACCACTTTGTTATGGTTTCATCACGAGTTACCATTACACGTTTGCAAAGAGAATCCTCCAAAGCCTTCACATCACACCTGAACAAGATTTAACATTTAAGAATCTGCATTTTCTTCTCCCATGGAAGCATACGAGTGCAAAATTTGATAAGAATGTCTCTTTTTACGTGTGTGCATGTGGTGATGAAATTAATCATTTACATGAACAGCTCAGCAGCAGTCCTTAGATGGAACCAAGATTTTTCATCTTTGGGAACAGAAGAGTCTATTTCCTTCCCTTTGGTAAATTCAATGTTTCCTAGATGGAGAATTGCAGCCACAACTCGAAAAATTGCATCCTACAAAAGAAAAACATATTGACCAGCAAGAAATTGTAGTAGTGATTTCAATATTCTGAGTTTCACCTTGTTCAATTGAACAAACTCCCCCATAATAGTACCTGCTCCTCAGAACTTATTCCAACAACATCCATAGCCCTCCTTGTCGCGATGTATTCTTTAGAATCATCAACCCCATCCAACTCATAGCAATTTGATTGATTTAGATAATGAAATGTTCTTGGATTTCCCAATTTGTACCTTTGAACATCCTGACAGCATAAAAAATATGCAATATGATTCCTCTAGAATTAAGTTGAATAAACATATGGAGAGCTTTAAGTGAACCATTGAGGAATTAATTTCTCGAATTGAACTAAAAAAGAAATCATCAACAAAATACTGAAAGAGCTGGTATGCAATATTTTCTGAAATGTTGCAGAATACCCATAAAATAGCAAACATTAATGACCCACAAACTGCAAAGTAGAAAGGACTTTCAAGGTTTTGAACTTTGGGTTTGAATTGAAAATTAGTAACTATAGGGCGGAACTATTCTTGGTATTTTCTGTTAGTTGTTTATAAATAACATAACAAAAAGTTAAGTTTCATCAAGAAATATTTAAATAGAACAAGAGCACCTAGAATCGATTTATCAAACTAAATAACCACAACTTCAACCAAGCTCTTAGCCTCTTAATTCCATCACAACAGCGCCTGAAACTGATAAAAACACCTTCATCAATACCTATTTATTCGAGGCATGTGGAAAGATTTTAAAATATTTGAAATGTCGGCACTCAAAACATCTTCAGATTTTCACACTAACCCAGTCCAAGCTATATCATCCGGGGATTGCAACAACAATGACAAGAAGACAGAAAGAAAAATGCAAAGGGGAATTCATTTATCATAGTAATCCTAGTTTATCACCTTTTTTATCAATCATATACATAAACAATAGCTGCTGCTATGAAAGTAGTGATATCTGGATCTAAAATAAAAGAAACAGAGGAAGAACTCCAATTGGGGATGGCTACAAAAATCATTTTTTGGCCAATTGTCTATTAAAAAAAGGGTGTTAGGAATAAAAAAATCCAATCTTAAGAAATAAATGCAAAACATTTGAAGAATAAAATGCTCTTCATGTATCGTCCCTATCCACAAATTTAATTTTTGTGAAGTAATGAGAGACCCTGTACCTCCTGTGGTGCAGCACAAAGCATGTAGAAACAGTGATAATTTCTCTCAGGATCAGACACTTGACAAACACGAGATCTTTCAAGCAAATAAGTTCTGATAGCAGCTCCCGAAATCCTTCCCTTCTGGTCAAACTGAATTTCCACGAACTTACCAAAACGACTGCAACATTTGGAACATGCAAGTTCAGACAAAACCAATCGAGTGGTAGTAATATGCAGGAGATAGTTGTTAAATACGTGAACATCCCACCTTGAGTTATTATTTCTGACGGTTTTCGCATTACCAAAAGCTTCCAAAACAGGATTGGACTGCAAAAAGAGAACAAAACAGATCCCTAATATTGTCATATAGAGTTAAGGCAAGCTAGTCATGTTGTGAAAACCAAAAAGTTCAACATCACAATTTTTGACTTCTTAAGTCATCTAGTTGGACAAGCTGAAATTGTGAGATTTGTTACCTCCAGGACTTGCTGCTCAACCGTCCTCCCTTCGGCTGCAGCTCTCCCTCCCATGTAAGCAAGATAACGCATAAGCTGTTTTGTGCTTTCCGTTTTACCAGCCCCACTTTCGCCACTAACCAAAATAGACTGACTTATTCCCTCATTGATCATAAGTCTGCATCCACAGAAATGGCATTTTTTCATCTCAAGATGAAGTAAAGAATTTAAAATTATCAACTTATAGTGAGAACAAGGAATGTGATAAAGTACCTGTATGCCGAATCTGCAACAGCAAAAGGATGAGGACTCAGTTCGCCAAAAGCTGTCCCTTTATATTGTGCCATCATATGGGTATCGTATAGATGAGGTAATCTTCTAAAAGGGTTCACAGCAATCAATATATTCCCTGTGTAAGTCTGGAGGCACCAGTAAGTCATTAGCCTTAGTCTAGGAGAAAATAGATTGAAGTTTATATTGAAAAATGCTAGACCTATTGCCCGCAACATCCATCAAATGTGAAAAAAGAATGCAGAACTTACATATATTTCATTGATATCATATCTAGACCTTAAATTATGCAGGACTCCAGGTTCATGCAAATAAGCCAACTTTGTCATGTCATCCACTCCACATGGTGGTGCTTCAGCATCTTTGGGATAGGCATTGGAAGTTTTAACAACAATCTGCATTTAAAATTTAACAAGAAAAAAGAACGGCAATGAATCCTTATCTCCAAGTTCTGTTTGTAAAACATTTGCAACTATAAAGGTGACTACAACATACAAGAACACATTTCATGGCCGAATCCCCTATTTGTCAAAATAAATGCATAATAAAGAAACATAAAAAAGAAAACAATCAGCATGTTATGGTTTAGAATTTGACCCGGGAAGGAAAGAGGAAAAAAAATAGTTGGGGCAGATAAACACCAAAATGTCTATGAATATATGTCATGTAGTTAAAGAACACTCACCGTCTTCCCTGAAGTACAAAGAACCTTAATATCATCACCATGGACAGCCACAACTTCCCCATCTATCCAAGCTACATCAGGATCCTCCACCCAAACAAGAGACCCAATGCTTAGACTGACTGAAGCAGCCTACAAAACCAAGAGTGTCGATATTCAAACCATTCATAACCGGTTACAATGTCCAGATAAGTGAAGTTTGTATATCTCACGTACTGTGTTACAATAATAATGATGATGATGATGAGTCTAGGACTGAGTCCATCAGCTCACTCCCAAAAACAAGGGAAGTGTTACCAATTAAGAGAATTGATTTCCAGATATCACCAATTTGAAACCACAATTATAATAAAAATATGAACACCCAGCATTGATTGTGATTAGACAATAATCAAATTGCATTATTATTGATGGCAATAAGAATTAAACACCCGACCCCAACCACTCCCTTTGATTTCATGCCAGCACTTTTACAAGTGTGCCACATCAGCTTTGGCATAATCAAATTCCATTTTTGTATCTTTACTGAAGAGATCCATTCTGAGAAAAATCAGGGGGGAAAACAAAAAAAAAAAAACAGAACTTATAATAAAATATTTCTAAAATGGAAAAACTATATTTGTAGTGCCGGCCTATCTGTTAGCACCAATGTTGACTGCAAGTCCATGGAATTTGTGCAAACAATTAAGAATATCGAGGGAGGAACTGCAACCATCCCAAAACCAGGTAATAATCTCGAATAGCAATTCCTAACATCCTACGAGTTACGGCACAAATATATACAAGTAAAACTATCAAAAATAATTAAAAGAATAAGAAAATCAGTTTTTTAGGCCATGGGAGTAACTTATTATAACAATCCTATATTTAGAGTACACCAAAAGGAAAAAATGATGTCAAACAAACTGCATCAGCCTGTGCAGGAATTTGAGAAACCAAATAAAAAGAAAAGCATGAACTACGAAGTAAGACGATGAGTGCCAAGGAAGGAAGTAGGAACATGAAACTAAAAAATCATAGAAGACCAACATTACCATTATATTAATTATCTTAGCATTAGCCTCTATCATAGGATTAGGTAGCTGGTATCAAGTGTTCAACATTGCGATAAAAGTCTTGGTGGTCATATCATTAATATTGTAATCAAGTGTTAGCTGAACTTGTGAAGAAAATATCAGCATAAACAATGAGAATGAAAACACACATAGGTCTAGATCAATCATCAAATTCAAGTCTACCGTTTTGAGTGTTCATCAGTTGCAAGCTGCTTCAAAATACACTAACCAAAGAATCCAACTTTTTTTACTAGAAATATCCAACAACATAGTATATCAAATTGGAGAACTTAAAAGACAGTACTAAAGATAAAATCTCAATGTGATTATTACATAATGAAGTACAAAATCCGTAAACAACCCTAAAAGAACAAATATTCGCAACTTTTTAATCAAACTAAACACGGATCAAGCAAGTACTGAAATAAAACAATAAGAACACATCCAATTTCCAACAATCAAGAGAACCAAATAACTTCAAACCAATATCAACACAAATCTATGCCAAGAGAAATAACAAAAACAATAAAAATTAATACCATAATCCAATAACTTCAACCGGATCGGAAACTTCAACAGCGTCCGACCCGCTTCTGATTCCTTCAAATATGATAACAACTCCACCAAACACAGATCGAAAGAACAACTGATTCCTGCAATGAATTCCCAATCCAAATCCAAAGTTTCTCTCACTTCCCTTGCTCCAAATTCTTTCTCCTTCTGTTCAAGATCAGTACAAACAACGAGAAACTTCCCTTCCTTTGTTCTTCCACTACAAGTTGTTGATTTTGAGAAAATGTATTCAGAAAACAAAAACAAAAAAATGAGATCAGAGCAAAACAACAGAAGCAGAATGAGCTTGAACTCTTCTTCACCAGTTCGATTCTTCGCCGAAAAATGGAAAAATCGATCTGGCTTTAATGAAGAGAGAGATCGAAGCCCTTTGACATTCAAAGCAAAGGCCTTTTTTTTATTGGGTTTTTTTTTTTCAATTGTTTTCTTTGTTTTTCTTCTTCTTTTCTTCGTCTCTCTCCCACCTTGTTTGGGCTGTGGTCTAAGTCTGTTTATCAATGAATCACTAATTGTGAATTAAAAAATAAACATAAAGCGTTCATTAATTGTACTAAATTCCGGTAGTGCCCTCATAGTTCTAGTTTATTACAGTAATGGCAGTAGGATTGCGGGTCAGAGACAGTCACGCGGTTGTCCTAATCACCGATTTAAATTGTATAGGGCGGTAAGGGTGGGGAATTATGCCCTACAAAAAGGGTAAAGGGCAAAAGGAAAAAGGCTTATTTGGCAATCCCAATACTACGTCGTTACGTGGTATGAAAGGTGGTCCTCTTTGTATTATGGCCGACAAAAGTGTTTCTAATTAGGGTTAAAATGTTTTGGGGGAACTTCAAATTGTTTTATTTTCAAGGAAATGATACCTTAAAGTCCCACTCTAATGAACATTGAATGAATCCGGTGCATGTCGAATAGGAGATTGTATATGTCGGATGATGGATAATGAGATGTTCTAAACAGCATAATCTAAAGCTTCATTTGAATAGATAAGAGAGAAAATAAACGAAAGGATAACATTAGTTATGATATAAAATAAAATAAAATAAATGAAATGATAGTAGTAATCTTTGTTCATGTTGGATAACCAGGACAGAAGAGAAAGGAATAACAATTTATTATTTTCAATTGTTGATGACTGTTTTGAAATTATGAAAAAATTACTTTAACACACTATCATTTTCCTTCCAATCTTTTTATTTTTAGAATGATAGGATACTATCCATCCAAATCTCTTATAATCATTTTCTTTCTCTCCATTTAAAATACTCAAATACTGAGTTTTACACACATATCGAATGAATTAAAGAACATGTTCAAAGAAATTCTGACTGCTAGTCGAAATGGTTTGTGAGCTCCGAACAGTTAGAGTGGTTGAACCTAATAAGATAGCAATTACAACCCAAGAAGTAATAAGTACTTAACCATGGACTTGGAACCCTTATTTTTCAATAGAAATGTTAATTTACTTCCACATCGAAATACAATATATTTCTCTTTCTTTTCTTTCATTATCCTTCCAAATCTTTCAACTCAAATGAAGTCTAAGTCATAGAGAGCAAGAGTGAGTGCGAGAACAGGAATACAAAAACGACAAATTATATATCATACAGAGAGTGATGAAACGAGAGTACGAAAGCAACACCGATTTAAATGAATTATATGACCTAGGAAGTAAACTACCATACCAAAAATAATAATAATAATGAATCAGCAATTTCATTCCGTGAGTATATCACCATTCCGGTTTTAAAGGACTCTTAATTACCGGTTCAAGTCCCGTGATTCTGGTTTTTTTGGATTTTTTAACGTATGCTAGACTCATCTAGGTATGCAAGTAAAGCAATTGCGGTGTTGGAAGCATTCATTTTCATCTAATTAGACTAATCTTGTAAAATGGTTTGAGGTAATGATGGTTGACTTGGATTGTGATAGATATCATCTAAAAATAGTTTGGACGTCATTTGAAATTATATATATATATATATACACGAAATCAGAAAAATAAAAATAAAAAAAAAATTCAAAAAATAAGAAAAGACTTGTTGTATTTATACAATTAAAATTAAGAGTTAATTCCATAAGTTTCTTATGAGAGTTTCTCAAAATTTTGTGTCAGAGGAAGAAAATATACAGGGAATTAAGAAAATATATAGGGAAAATATCATTGATATTATTGAAGTTGGATGTATTGATAGGCAAGGTGAATTTTTGTCATTAACACCCTGCGTGGTTTGTGCTGAATATCATATGCACTCTCTCCTGCCAAAAGTACATTGTGTTATAGCATTTTTTTTACAGTAAAATGACCATGTTGTCCTTTAACTTCTGACATAACTCACTTGAATACTAAATTTACTCATTTAATCATGTCCAATGGACCAAAATACCTCTTTGAATATACTTATATATATATATATATATACACTATAATATATGTAATATAATTATTTATTTCCATAAATAATATTGTCAACTTAAAATAAAAAGCAATTAAATGTCTCTTTCTTTTTCTCTATCTATCTATTTATATACAATATATTATAATATATATATATATATAACCTATATATATAATTATTTATTTTCATAAATAATAATGTTCACATAAAATAAAAAATTAATTAAATTTCTCTTTCTTTATCTCTTTGCATCTATATATATACACTATAATATATATAACCTAATATATATATAATTATTTATTTTCATAAATAATAATATTAAAATAAAATAAAAAAAATTAGTTGTCAATGGTCATTTTCTTATTTTGATATTAAAATACAATTAAATAGTCAGGGGCAATCAAGACATTTCACATATTAAAAAAATAGAAAAGCTGATAGGGAGTGTTGGTGACGAAAATTCATAAAATTGTAGTCGCATGTCAATAGACTCAATACATCAAATTTAAGAAAGTGATAATAATATATATATAGATACACATACTTTGTGTCAAACTAATCCCTATGACAAGTCCCCAAATAAAGTATTGACTAAATATAGGATAAATTGAGAAAACTCATGTCATTCCAAGACAGGTGTTATCCTATTTCAACTTTTCCAGAGTCGTAACATAATCGGGACAACGATAGGTTCTTTATTCCTGTGGAATAAAACGAAGGAAGTTTTGAGGATTTAAGAAAAGGTCAAGGTGAGAAAAGTCATTTATCATTATGACAAGTGTCAAGGTGATTAAACCCTAAAAAAAAAAAAAAAGCATTTCATAAGTAGGTTAACATGAATTTTTTTTTTTTAATTAAGAAACACATACCACAGTTCAAATTTTTTAAAAAGAAAAGTATTAAACTGAGCAAACTAGAAAATTTTCATTTTCATTGTTCAAATTAAGATGAAATTAACTGAATCTATATCACCCAAAGCACTAGACAATTTAAACTGGTTTGTTTTGTATGATATTGTGTGTTCTATTTAGTCCGGCAATCTTGGATATTTATAAGGTCATATTTATTACAAGTTGGTGAATGAATAAGAGAGGTGGCATTATAGTTGTTTTGTGCGACTACGGTGGGTATGCATGGAAATTCACATGTGAACTCAAATTAATTAATTCAACAAACATTGATGATATATATTAACCGCCACTCTTGTTACAAATCGACGGTGCCAAGTAACATCAGAAGACACAGAGTATCTAGGATCGATAAATTTAAGACAGAAAGAAACAGCCACAGTACCACCATCAGAAACAGCCAATAGCTATATGACACGTGACTTCACAGAGTATTACACCTAGGTGGCATTCTCTGATTGGACACTTCTGAACTCTTGGTGAACAACGGGGTCACGCGCCTAGTCCCTCACTCGTAAATTGCACAAACATACTCACTCTTATTTCCTTCTTTTTAGAGTTTATAATAATTATTATTATTATTTTTTTTATCTCCTGCGGTTAGATTGAAAAAAAATATTGTTTACAATAAGATTGTTGTTGGTAAAAAAAATATTAGGTATTTGTTGATACATTATATAAAATATTTTTTACAATTAAAGTAAGGAGCAAACATGATACTTTTGCTATTGTAGAGTGTGGGAAAAATTTGATGTATTTTTCATAATTAAAATAATTTTTAATTTGTTTGATAATAATATTTTTAAAACATTTGTATTGTTAATTTTATAATAATGTCTTTTAATAAAATTTTATTACTTTTTATAATAACATAACTTCATAAATAAAAGAAGGGATGGAATTGATTTTTTTTTAAAATAAAAATAATAAAATTGTATAAGGAAAATATTTACTTAAAACATATCATCTCTATGTGAAACCTATAAAATTTTTAATTTCATTCAAAAGTTATACTAAGTTTTAATTAATAATCATTAAAAATGCTTTTAATAGGAACCAAATATATTTAAAAATAAAATTTTAAAATAAAAATGATTTTAAGTGATTTAATCGCTGAGGCGCGTGAGACTTGTGCGAGTGCATTTGAGCTCAGCCTGTTGGAGAATCGAATACTTTAAAGCACGTTGTTACGTGTGTGGGACATTTTGGATCGACGCGTATTGGTAACGACGACGTGCAACGAACGATATAATGACTTTATGATGGAATCGGATGCAACGGCCTGGATGGCGGCAGTGCTTTTCGGTGCAATCGTAACCGTTAAAATCACACACATTACGTGAAAAACATCGTTTCTATATCACCGCCTTAACTGACGGAATCAACTAGTTGAGTTGGGTTCACGTGTTGACTTAAGTGAGAGAAAAGTTGCAACAAAAAGGAAATCATTACATTGGTTGTATAAAGAGAACTTGGGGTTTAAAAGTTCTATACTTGTCTTTGGGCCACTTGTTGTATATTGGGCTAAGCAGACCCTGTACTTGACCGGCCCATTGGCTTCTAATCACTTCAATTTCTTATTGGGCCTTGGCAATTTTACAGAAGCCTAATTTTATGTGGGATCTAGGTTACGTGAAAAAAGCAACTCAAATGAAATAGGCAGGGAGGGATGTCCCAATTATCAATTAGCGTTGCCTACAGTCGGGTCGGGCGCTTACCAAAGACTCAAAAACTTAAACTATTGATAGTGTTGCCTATCCGTTCATTTATATTCATTCTCTTTTCCATTTGAATCCGATGTGAGACAAAAAATAGGCCCCTCTAACACTTAAACCTCTGACCCTTACTCAAATAAACAATTCCTAATGTAAGATGATAACAAATCATAGATTTTATTTGTTTTACTTTATTGAAAGAATTATGTTTCAAAACATTTTTTTTAGGCTATGTTGGCTTTATGGAATTGGAATTGATGGAATTGATTTTTTTTTTGTTCACATCTACCCGTTCTATTAATTCCAATGCTTCAATTTCATGAAATCGTACGTAACCTGAGTAATTTGTAATTATGAGAATAATTACTGGATTGTTGGGTTGTACCTAACTCGATTTTCAATCAAATCTCAACATTAATTTTAATATTTGAATGTGAATTGAGTTCTCATAGGTTACATTAGAAGAAGAACATGGGGGAAAAACATATTACTCTCTCTCTCTCTCTCTCTCTCTCTCTCTCTCTAACTGATTGCAATGGAGATTGAACTTTGACATCCATATCACAGTGGCATCCACAATAATTTGGTAGAATTGGGTATATATATATATATATATATATATATATATATATAGCTCAAGAAAAGAATAATAAAAGTGCTTCTCATCACTTCTCTCTCTCTGCCCGTCCTTGTCCTTGAACTCCTGAGCTAAGAGTTGACTACACAAGCCAACTCCTTAAACCAATGAGACCAGAAGAAAACCAGTAAATTATTAGATGGTCTCTAACAAGTACTGTAATTAATAACTCTTTCTGTTTACATCTAATATTGTTTTATTTTGTTGTTGTCTTGCTGTGTGTACATGCAATGCAGAATAACCACCCAACAGCACACAAACAAAACTTACTCGCTCCAGAATAATAAAGGTGCTTTTTCCTCTAGAGAAAAGAAGAGATGTACTCTTTTGAATTTAATTAGGGTCTGTTTGTCCAATCGTTTTTGAGGGTTTGTTTGTCGAATCCTTTTTGCTTCGTGTTTTGTGTTGCGAATGATGTAATTTAGCAAAGCAAATGGTAGCTTTTATTTTTGTTTGAATACTACTGTATTTGTTGTCGAAAAGAATTCCAAATAAGAAATAAAAATTTGGTGTTTTTTAATATTTTTTTGCATGATAACGGTTAACTATACCAAAAATAAAAAAAAAAAATCTAAGTAGCTTTTTTAACTAGTCATTTTATTTTTCAATTGCAACATTTTTTGACCAAACATGTTTTCATGTTTTTGCTTTTAAAAATCTTATAATAAATTTTTCCTTACCAAACATGCTTCCAATCATTATTAAACACATGTTATTTCTGTTTTGAATGAAAACATAAACACAAAACAAAAACAGTTCACAAACATGCTCTTTATCAGTCAACTTTCATAACTAGAAACATAAGGAAAAAAATGTGTAATTTATTTATTTATTTTTATAACAAAGAATCAATTTATCCGCTAACCACTTTCAACGACTTTACGAGCCGAATGATTGCCTGTGCAGGCCAAAGTGGAAATTGAACTAAAGAGGTACAATTTAAAAATGAAGGGAGTTACGGATGAAAAAGAGAGAAAATGAGGATTTTTTTCCGCAGTCAAATATAGTCAACAATTTTTGCTCCAGCAACGCCAAGCTGAAATTACTGTTGTTCAAGTTTGAGCTAGAGTTTATTGATCGGGCTTATGTTCGATTTTGTTCGAACTTGACTCAAACATTACTTGCAGAGTTTGAGCTCAGCTCGTTTAGTCAATTTTAATTTCGGTTTCTTGCTCATTTTCGAGTTCGGGAAAAAAAAATCAATTGCAATCTAAATAACTCTTATTAAAGGAACTTAAAACGAACTTTAATAGAGCAAAGTCTAAGTTATTCATGAACAATTTTAGTTTGAGTCACTTGAAGATATCAAGATTGATCGTGTATAAAGAACTTGGGCTTTAAATGCTCTACGTTTGTCTTTGGGCCCATCAATGGCAGATTGGACTAAGCGGACCCATTACTTAAATCTGGTTGTGGGGTTGGCCCATGGGCTGCTCATCAATTCAATTTCTACTTGGACCTGGCCTATTCAAATAATAACATTATATTTAACCCATGTACTTTTATAGTAATCACTTCGCAAGGACACGGACATAGTACGACACGACACGAACACAGTGATATGAAAAAATTTAAAAAAATAGGACACGAACACAACTATAAAACAATAATATAATATATTAATATATATTAATTATTCAACAAAAAAAAGACTATATTACAAAAATACTTCAATTCATCATTAAACAATTAATAACCAAACAAACTTATAAACAAAAATAGACAAAATAGATTAAAGAATCAGATTTATTTAGTCCTCTACATTTATTTAGTTTAGATTTTTAATCATACTTAGTCGTATATAATTTCATTTCAAAATACTTGAATATAGATCACTGTTATGAAGTGTCCAACACCTGTTCGAGGCGTGTCCGAGAAGTGTCATAAAAAGAAAAATATTAGCATACTTCTACAAAGTGTCCAAATATCCGACACAGGTATAACACTCTGGGTGAAGTGTATGTACTTTTTAGGTGATTACTAATTTCCATAGTAGGTATGGAAACTATCTCCCCCCTTTTCAAAAAAGAAAAAAAGTTGAAGTAGTCAAGAGTGCTGGGAAATACAACCATGTGGCTCCATCTACAAGTGGGCTCGGGTCTACCATGGGTAGCCAGGGTGGGCCGATAGTAACGAGAGTATTGCGAATTCGAGTGTGAGAGAATGTTAAAGGGGTTAACTTGTCTTATATCAAATTCGAATCGGGAAAAACTTGGGCACATAAGAGTGGGTATGCAACACAACGCAATAGTTTAGATTTTTGAGTTAGAGGGTAAGCACCTGACGCGTTACACTTAACCTAAACCTTACTTAGACAACTCAAGATTTATTCTTTTTTATTATTTTTTTTTATTGAAATGATTATTTTTCAAAAGATTATTTTTTGAGTAAATTGTAATTTTGAGTTAAAATAGTTACTAGGTTGTTGGCAATTGAACCCAAGTGAATTTTCAACCAAATCTCAACACTAATTCTAATATTTGAATGTGGATTGAATTCTGATAAGTTAAATTTTTATCTCAAACCTTAATTTTCTTTTAAGTTGAGAGCATGAGAAGAACATGAGGAAAAACATATTACTCTCTCTCTAACTGATGGCAATGGAGATTGAACTTTGGCATCCAGATTCCAGAATAACTTGGTAGAATTGGGTAATTTTTCAAGAAATTATTACATGGTTCCGGCCAATCACAGACACACAAACAAAAAATTAAATAAAACGAACACATTTGCTTGCGTGTCAGCCTATGATTGGTCAGGATCACTCGATCATGGGACAATGTAATAATTTCTTTTCTTTTTTTTATCGCTCTGAATAATGTGTGTGAATCATATGATTCATACCATTGAGCTCTTGCCTATCTGATCTGAATGTTATGCAAGACATGTTTCTATTTCAAGCCCAAATCTCAGCCCAACCTTTAGGCCAACAAAATGAGGAGATTGAGAGAGTTAAAGCCCCAAGTGACAAAATGAGTGTGTGGCACTGCTTAATCATCGAAATATATATATATATATATATACACACACACACACACTGACACACATGTATTTTAGATACGTCTGTTTTAGGTCCATCATATGTCCACTTTATAGCATGCTAAAATGAGCTTTATGTATGGACTCGAGTCCCAACGACGAATAGACCTCACCTAAAGGAAGTGCCTAAGAGTAAGACCACACAAGCAAACTCCTAAACCAAAAGGGGCCAGAAGAGAACCAGTAAATTAATACATGTTTCTTACAAGTAACAACTCTTTTTGTTTCCATCTCTGTTGTTCTCTTTTGTTCTGCATATATATATATATATATATATATATATATACACATATATAGATGTATATACACACACACATTCATTAAGTATACACACAAAAATAACTCGCTGCTAGAATTATAAAACTGCATTTTCCTCCACAGGATATTTTATTATCCATTGGAAAAGAAGTTGTGTCGCATATAATAGAATTATGGGTAAAATACTCCAATATTTTTGTTTATTGCTAGTAGATAATTCTTGGGTCAAAAATTATTATGACACCTCTCGAGATTTAGTTTAACCGGCCTAACACCTCTTTGTGCCAAAGCTACCATTCTTCTTTACTTTCTTTTTCCTTCTCTCACTTCTCACCTTTTCTCTCTCTACCTATTATCCCTTTCCCTCCTTGATTTATTGGAGATATAAATTTGAAATATTATTTTATAAATTCTTATATATATATATATATAACTAAAAATATACACAATACATACATATAAAAATTAAAGAGAGGGAAAGGGATAAAAGGTAGAGAGAGATAAAGGGATTAAAGGGTGAGAAGAGAGAGAATGAAAACGAAACAAAAAAGAAAGTAAATTTTGACAGACGCATTATGTGTGGGCAATAAACGAAAATCACGAGTGTAGAAGCATTTTTACTTAAAATTATATGTAGATTGAATTCTTTGAATTTGATTAATCATTCAACTTTCATCTTTAGAACTTACTTGACACCATTTCTCCTAAATGAATGGGGTAGGATATTTCATTCCGACTGGGCATTTAGATTGATTAGCCTTTTTTCTTATTATTATATCATTGTATAACAATAAAATTAGATATTAAAGTGTCCACAACAATTTTTCAAAGCTAAACTTGATTTTTTTTCTATTCTAATAATATCTTAATCAAGAAAATATGAAAAGTCTGGCAAAGGTGATTTTGTTTATGGTATAAATTAAGAGTGCATTTGAATCAAAGAAAGGAAACATAAGGAAAGAAAAAAAGAAAGAAAAGAGTACAATTTATTTATTTTTTTGTAACGAAGAATCAACGCATTTTCGATGAGACTCGAAACCAGAAATCTACGGAATGTTCCTGTGAAGCCCGTGTAGCTAAAGTGGAAATTGAACTAAGGGATGAAAAAGAGAAAAAATGAGGATTTTTCTCTTTATCAGAAAGATGGAACAATCACCCAACAATTTATTTTAAATATTTAAAATTTAAAATTTATGGTATTTAAGAGAAGGGCTCACAATTTTTAACAAAAATCAAAATGCCATAGAACGATAACAATATGTATAAGCTAAACATATTTCTCGTTTTATATGTATTTTTATATTTTTTTTTTACATTTTTTTTTCAATTATTTTTAAGTAAGATATATAACATAGTAGGGGTATACATGATTCAGTTTAGTCCAGTGAAATAAATGAGAATCAATCAATTCTAATAGTTTCAGAAATATTGGAATGAAATCGAATCAAATTGTTAGAAATAGTGAAATCGAATCAAATCACAGTTCTACAATTTTGGGCAAGTGTATTATACCATATATATATATATATATATATATATGATGAAGAAATCAAGCATGCAAGCATAAAATGTAACGTCTAGCAATCGAACTGATTTATATAACTAGAGAAATTGAAAAAAAAAAAAAAAAACACACACACACACACATATAGAGAGAGAGAGAGAGAGAGAGAGAGAGTGCGTATAATACGAGTCCTGAGTTTTTGGTAGGCCCGAGAGAATGGTTTCAATAGAGACATGCACTTCTTTTTAGCATGAATACCGAACACTGTAACGTCTATCCTGTCAAAGATGTTTACCAATACAAACCAATAGGTTTTAGACTCTAGCAAGAAATAAATAAATAAATCGAGAACAACTTTACTTTCTTTCACTAATGGTCATTAGTTGAGAATTTGAGATATGTATATTCTTCATTTTTAAAAGAAAGATTGAGTACGTGTTGGAGCTGAATTGTCAATTTCAGTTGTTAGACTTCAAGCTAGAATAAGTTGAGGTTACATGCGTGTCTATATATATAAATATATATATATATATATATATATATATATAGAGAGAGAGAGAGAGAGAGAGAGAGAGAGAGAGAGAGAGAGAGAGAGAGGGTGTGGAGAGCTTGTGTCTTGCAAGAATTGGATTGTCGCTGACAATGTGTGTGCGTGTGTGTGTGGAATAGGAAGCTGGAAATAGACGAGTGAACACAACTCATATATACAGGATTTAGACTTGGGAGAAAAATGGAGACAGAATTTAGAGAGAAGATACATATATATGGGTAATTTACATCTCTCTATATATCTATATGTATTTTATTCTTACCTTGGCTTTCGCTCTGTATTACAAACTCGCATTGAATACTATAAAAAATATTAGAGTGTTGGGTGGTCGTCACGCATGAGCCTTAAAAATCATGGATGTGTCTGTTAGAAAAAGGGTAGGGCTAGGGTTTGAATTTGAGGGATTGGAGTTGAAGTTCGTCTTAGGATTAGGGTTATGTTTGAACTTGTCATATGAGGTGAATTTGTAAATGAAATGGAGATAAAGGTTTTGCGCATATGTATTCGTGAGTCAAGGGGTCCTGTATTATTAGTGAACAATCAGTATGTATTAGGGTTATTTACTTATATGAAGAAAGGAGATTAAGATTGCACGTTGTTGAGTTTGGCCATAATGTTTAGATATCTTGTTAGGTTTAGACTTTTTCTTTGTAAATTGTTGATAGTGAATTTTTTGGTACGCTCTATGTATATAGGCAAAGTTTTTTTGACTAAACCATGTAAATTTGTGTCTTGTGTGGTTGTTTCTCTCTTGTTTGTATTTTTAATTTCTAATTTATTCTCAACACATAATCAATAATCGATAACCAAAAGAGATATATATATAGAGAGAGAGAGAAAAAAGAGTTGTAGTTATAAATCATATATATATATACACCTTCTTATATAGGTTTTATCATTGACAGAAAACACGAAATTTGTTTGAGGGGGCCTATTAACACGTGATAAAATAAATTTAAGAAAAAAGAATTTAAGAAGAATATATATATATATATATGAGAGAACTTTGAAAAGAAAAAAATTAGGAATTGATTGAAGAAAGAAAATGCAAATTTCTTTGAAGATAATAATAAAAAAAATTGAATAAGAAAAGTAGGAAAGAAAAGAAACAAAGAATTAGAGAGACTTTTTAAAAAAAAAAGTAATTTTAAGGGGTTTATAGACTTTAAGCATAAAATGCTGATATTGAGCATCAGAAATTGTTATGTAAATGGTGAGAAGCTTCATTGATGATATTTGCAAGACTACTTATGCTTTGGTCATCAAATGCTTTATTAAAGCAAAACACGGTCATCTGTTTTGTTTGTTAAAACAAAGCTAGAGAGAGGAAAAGATGGGGGTAAATAGTGTCATATCTTACCATTTGAGGGGTAATTATGTCATTTTAGATAGGTGGATTGGTTTTAACCAAAATTTTGAACTAGACGAAATTTTCTACAGAAAGTGTGTTTGTCATAACATAGCAAATTTCACGAAATCATATTACAATAAAATGTATAAAATTAATGTTATATGTAATTAAAAATGGCAGGCCAGCGTATCCTGATAAATTTTGCCTGTGTACGGTGTACCTACATGCCCATCCATTAGTATAATTCATTTAATATATTATTATATGCCAAATTTATTAATAATAATCATAATAAAGTTAAAAAATAAAGAATGAGTTATTGACTCATGTTCAGTGAGAATTGAGAAAGCTCAATAGTACACTAATAAATGACCTGAAAAGTACAACACTGTACTGTTGCTTTAGTATATGTATATAGTCCTATATAGTATAGTATAGTTGGAACTTGGAAGGAAGTGTGTCACCAAACTGGATTATGAATAAAAGCAAATCACCATGATGGAACTGCATGTGTACTTTCCATTAATCAAAACTGTATTTTGACTTTGAAGATTTTCTCTGGGTCCCTCGTGATGTTGGCTTGTGTGTGTGTGTATCTATATATATATATATATATATATATATATGCACATCACATGAGCAATTGTGCTTACAAATCATGCTTCATCTTAAATGTTTACCGGTGTTTTTTACTTTAGTGTTCAAACAATCATATGTATCACGAAAGGGTATTTCAAGGTTTAATGATGTGAGCATCATTGGCTATTTTTCAGAATTATTATGCACATCATGAGTACTTTTTTTTTTTTTTTTTGCATATAGAGTACTCATCCTTGGAGTTCCATTTCGATAATGTCTATAATGTTGATTTATTTGGACAGTCTTTATACAGGAGTAACACTTCTGTTAAGATATACATTGTTGTAGTTATTTTTAATTTTTTTTTTTGGTCTTTTTTTCTTTTCTTTTCGATGTATTATCTATTATTATAATTGATGATGTTGAAATTTGTATGTTCTGCATAATTCGGTTCTGAGTTTCGTTTCTATAAAACTGAAAATTTAGGATGAGGACCGGCTGGCTACAGCTCGAAAGCTTTGCTATTGCAAAAGAGAATAGTTAGGACGAGGACTGGCCGAGTAAAACTCGGAGCTTCGTTCTTAGCAAGAGAGAAGAGTTAGGATGAGGACTGATGAGATGCCAATCGGGTACTCTCTGACGATCAAATTAGTATTTGAATTATTGTGTATCAAAGAGAGAGAGAGAGTTTAACATGAACTAATTTCTCTTGTACTTGTAGGGTTGACTGACCTCTCAATTTTTAGATAATCATTATAGTAGTGTTCATTTATGAGACTAGTTGTCTTACCTAATGGATAATTATGAGACGCATTTTGACGTAACGATAAAGTTATTTTATTGTGACTTGGACGTCACAATCCCGTAATGACGGAAACCTCGAGTTGTCCTTTTTTATCCATTGTCATCCTAAAAAAAAATTGTGTTTATTAGTAAATTCGATCACATAAAAGTTGATGTTCATAGTTATTCCATTGCTTTGATTGAAAGTCCCATAAAGTTAAAAGAAATAAATCCAATGAGTTATTAATTACGGAGTATAAAATTTTCATTATGATTAGATAAATTCAATCACAACAAATTAAGAAAAAATTAAATTTGTAATCTTGATTCTATATGCCTGTAATATTACGTTGGTTGTATTGCTTTATGTTCATTTAATTCATTAGTCCATTTTAAACACCTTAAATACGTAATCTTTCATTCACTACAACACATTAATATTTGTACAATTATTATTAGTGTGCTTGGAGGTTCATCTGTAAACCAACACACACGCTGGCCATACACGTAATTGGTGCGAATTAAGTTCAAGTGTTTATTAGGTTAAAAAAGAGGACAATAACAACAACAATACAGGTAAATTACAATAGTCTCTTGATATTTGTATAAATTATACACAAGTTAAGCGTTCAACCATTATTACTATAACTGTTTCTCAGTGCATTAAACCTCTAACAAATATTAAGTTATAGTGTAAAATGTCATTTTTATCCTTAATGTTTTAACATAAAATATTATAAATAAATTACACTCATCTTCCCTGAAGTTTTGAAAATTACACACGGGTAAAACATTTGAGATTTATTACTTTGACCTCCTCTAAAATTTGGCGCGTGTACTCAACGACACCCCTGTCATTTTCTGTTTGTCAGAACTACGAATGAGATTTTAGAAAAGTCATAATGTCCATCCCTTGTATGAAAGGACAATAATAGCCAGCCATCAACACTAACTCTCTCTGTCCCTCTTTCTTTTTTTTTTTTCATCCACTTGCTCCGCCATGTATTTCCTACCTTTAATTGACCCTTTAATCCATCATAAATCCACATTAAACCATGAGATTTTTATTCCAATCTTCATACTTTGATCAAAATTCACAAAATAATTTATGAAAACTTTTCACGAATTGACCACGTGGTGTTCGGTTCAGTTATGAAAGTTTGCTATATTTAATTGAAGGGCATAAAGGACTCTCCAGTTTAACAAATATTTGTACTATAATATATTATTATAATTGAAGGGCAATATTGACTTTTTAGATTCAATTTTAACGTTTATCAACTCGCTAACGAGATTAGAAGAGCTCAAAGTAATAACTATCAAACACTTTACATGTGTATAATTTGACCAAATTTCAATGTAGGTCAGTGTAATTTACTCAAATATCATTGAAGAAAAGGGTAAAATGATCATTTTTTAAAATTTGGTAACGGTTCTAACAAAAAGAAAATGTCAGAAGTGTCATTGAACACACGTGCCAAACTTCTAGAGAGGTAAAAGTCATAAAGTTCAAATGCTCTATTCACATGTAATATGTCCAAACATCAGAGAATGTCAGAATAATTTACCTAGTAATTATAATGAGAATTATATTAAATAAATGAGTGAACCCATGTTTATTTACTTACTTGAGCCTTGCTTCTTATGTTTATGAAGTAAGATTATCATCCTTGCCTTTCTCCAAAATGAATGGGTTGATGCCATAAAATCTCTTTTATTTTATTTTATTTTATTTCAAGTCATGTCTCATCTTATATTTATAATTTTAAAATTATTAATAATTTCATCATCCAAGTTAATTTTGGTCACTGACTCTCTGTTTGTTACCATCTTCTTAAATTAATTTCCTTTTCACACTGGTAAATCGGCAAATCTACATTATACCTATCTATCTATTATCTATATCATCCAAGTCTCATTTCTCTTCTTATTCTTTTCCCTCCCATTAATAGGGGCTAATCCTAGTCTGTCTCATCCTTTAATTATTAATATTCTATTTCTTAGTTACTTTCGCTATAAGTTTTAACATTCTCAATTTTGTTATATAAATCTGTTGTTTTTATTTCTATTTCAACGTCCAATGTTGAATCTCATATTAAAATAAGTGACTTACAAAATGTCGTTTAGGATTTTTATCTAAAATAGCACTAGCGAGTCTCATTTAGTCCTTCCTCCAATTCTCTTCAAACATCACCATTTATTTTCACATATTTGTTGTGATATTGATTCAAAATATGTAGAGAATCTAGGATATGATTAATTATATTACTATAGTAGAAAGGGAACTCTTTTATGGGGGGAGTACAATGATTCTTATAAAATTTGTCACTTTTTTTATATTTATTTATGAGTAATGTTATTTAAGTCAGAGTTTGAACGAAACTCATTCAATAGATGCAATTAATTATGTCACACATCACTCACAATTAAATGTATTTAACGGATGAGAAGCCTTCGGTTCCTTTCCTCAAAGTCTCCAACCATAAAAATATCATATATTTTTTTGGATACACACACCACACTCTTATTTATGGTTTGAATCCCCATCTTTTCTTTTAAACGAAGAGTTCATATCAATTAAACTAATACAATTTTCTCATACGAAGGAAGAGCTTTGGTGTAATGTTAAAATTGTTTCATTTTGATCTAATGATCATGAATTTGAAACACAAAAATCTCTCCACATGTAGGAGAAACTTTTAGTTATTTTTATTGCACAGTATATCAGAATAATCACAGTTCTAAGTGTAGTATTCATAAGAACTCATTATTAGACATATAATTGTGATTCTTCCTATGCATGATACACCCGGGGCATCAAATTTTATTTTATTTTTAGGTAAAATTGTATATATTTTGCCCTCTCTAAATGCGCTTTAATGGCCCTTTTGGCATTCTTTTAGCCAACATGAACATTCAGACACAATTTCCTTCTTATTCCTACTTACATACATAGACTTCTAACACTCCACGCGCTTGAGAGAATAAAAAAAAAAAAATTTGAATAAGAAAAGTAAGAAAGAAAAGAAACAAAGAATTAGAGAGACTTTTTTTAAAAAAAGTAATTTTAAGGGGTTTATGGACTTTAAGCATAAAATGCTGATATTGAGCATCAGAAATTGTTATGTAAATGGTGAGAAGCTTCATTGATGATATTTGCAAGACTACTTATGCTTTGGTCATCAAATGCTTTATTTAAGCAAAACACGGTCATCTGTTTTGTTTGTTAAAACAAAGCTAGAGAGAGAAAAAGATGGGGGTAAATAGTGTCATATCTTACCATTTGAGGGGTAATTATGTCATTATAGATAGGTCGATTGGTTTTAACCAAAATTTTGAACTAGACGGAATTTTCTACAGAAAGTGTGTTTGTCATAACATAGCAAATTTTACGAAATCATAGTACAATAAAATGTATAAATATAATGTTATATGTAATTAAAAGGAATGAGTGTAATTTACAACACTTTTACCAAAAAAAATTGGCATCCAAACATGGCAGGCCAGCGTATTCTGATAAATTTTGCCTGTGTACGGTGTACCCTCATGCCCATCCATTAGTATAATTCATTTAATATATTATTATATGCCAAATTTATTAATAATAATCATAATAAAGTTAAAAAATAAAGAATGACTTATTGACTCATGTTCAGTGAGAACTGAGAAAGCTCAATAGTACACTAATAAATGACCTGAAAAGTACAACCACTGTACTGTTGCTTTAGTATATGTATATAGTCCTATATAGTATAGTATAGTTGGAACTTGGAAGGAAGTGTGTCACCAAACTGGATTATGAATAAGAGCAAATCACCATGATGGAACTGCATGTGTACTTTCCATTAATCAAAACTGTATTTTGACTTTGAAGATTTTCTCTGGGTCCCTCGTGATGTTGGCTTGTGTGTGTGTGTCTATATATATATATATATATATATATATATGCACATTACATGACCAATTGTGCTTACAAATCATGCTTGATCTTAAATGTTTACCGGTGTTTTACTTTAGTGTTCAAACAATCATATGTATCACAAAAGGGTATTTCAAGGTTTAATGATGTGAGCATCATTGGCTATTTTTCAGAATTATTATGCACATCATAGAGTACTCATCCTTGGAGTTCCATTTACATAATGTCTATAATGTTGACTTATTTGGACAGTCTTTATACAGGAGTAACACTTCTGTTAAGATATACAGAGTATTATCTATTGTTATTGTTGTAGTTATTTATTTATTTATTTTTGTCTTTTTTTTTTTTGAAGTATTATCTATTATTATAATTGATGATGTTGAAATTTGTATGGTCTGCACTATTCGGCTTGGAGTTTTGTTTACGTAAGACAGAAAAGTTAGGATGAGGACCGGCTGGGTACAACTCGGAGCTCCGCTATTGCAAGAGAGGGGAGTTAGGATGAGGACCGGCGCGTAAAGCTTGGACCTTCGTTGTTGCAAGAGAGAAGATTTAGGATGAGGACTGGTGAGATGTTGACCAAGTACACTCTGAGTCTCTCTGACGATCAAATTAGTATTTGAATCATTGTGTATCAAAGAGAGAGAGAATTTAATATGAACTAATTTTTCTCGTACTTGTAGGATTGACCGACCCCTTAATTTATAGAGAATCGTTGTAATAGTGTTCATTTATGAGACTAGTTGTCTTACCTAATGGATAATTATGAGACGCATTTTGACGTAACGATAAAGTTATTTTATTGTGACTTGGACGTCACAATCCCGTAATGACGGAAACCTCGAGTTGTCCTTTTTTATCCATTGTCATCCTAAAAAAAAATTGTGTTTATTAGTAAATTCGATCACATAAAAGTTGATGTTCATAGTTATTCCATTGCTTTGATTGAAAGTCCCATAAAGTTAAAAGAAATAAATCCAATGAGTTATTAATTACGGAGTATAAAATTTTCATTATGATTAGATAAATTCAATCACAACAAATTAAGAAAAAATTAAATTTGTAATCTTGATTCTATATGCCTGTAATATTACGTTGGTTGTATTGCTTTATGTTCATTTAATTCATTAGTCCATTTTAAACACCTTAAATACGTAATCTTTCATTCACTACAACACATTAATATTTGTACAATTATTATTAGTGTGCTTGGAGGTTCATCTGTAAACCAACACACACGCTGGCCATACACGTAATTGGTGCGAATTAAGTTCAAGTGTTTATTAGGTTATCATATAAAAAAGAAGGACAATAACAACAACAATACAGGTAAATTACACTAATCTCTTTAGATTTGAATAAATTATACACGAGTGAAGCATCT
Source organism: Cornus controversa (assembly GCA_026545225.1). Taxonomy (NCBI): domain Eukaryota; kingdom Viridiplantae; phylum Streptophyta; class Magnoliopsida; order Cornales; family Cornaceae; genus Cornus; species Cornus controversa. Next base: position 43,269,889 of record CM048847.1, on the reverse strand, counting down.
GATCGTTATTACTTTGACAGTCTCTGTGTGCATTAAACCTCTAACGAACAGTAAGTTATAGTATAAAATGTCATTTTTATCTTTAATATTTTAATATAAAATATCATGGATAAATTACACTCATCTCTTCTGAGGTTTTGAAAATTACACACGGATAAAATATTTGAGGTTTATTATTTTGACCTCCCCTAAAGTTTGGCGTGTGTTCTCAACAACCGCCCTGCCGTGTTCTGTATGTCAAAATTATGAATCAAATTTTAGAAAATAGTCATATTGTCCATCCCTTGTATGAAAGGACAATAATAGCCACCCATCAACAGTAACTCTCTCTACCTCTCCCCTTTTTTTTTTCATCCACTTGCTCCATCATTTATTTCCTACCTTTAATTGACCCTTAATCCATCATAAATTCACATTAAACCATGAGATTTTCATTCCAATCTTTGTACTTCAATCAAAATTCACAAAATAATTCATGAAAACTTTTCGTGAATTGGTCATGTGGTGTTCGGTTCAACCATGAAAGTTTGTTATATTTAATTGAAGGGCATAAATGGCTTTTCAGTTTAACAAATATTTGCACTATAATATATTATTATAATTTAAGGGCAATATTGACTTTTTAAACTCAATTTTAACGTCTGTCAACTTGCTAACGAGTTTAGAGGAGCTCAAAGTAACAACCATCGAACACTCTACCTGTGTGTAATTTGACCAAATTTCAAGATAGGTCAATGTAATTTACCCAAATATCATTGAAGAAAAGAGCAAATGATCATTTTCAAAAATTTGATAACGGTTCTAATAGAAAGAAAATGTCAGAGGTATCGTTGAACACACGCGCCAAACTTCTGAAAAAGTAAAAGTCATAAAGTTTAAATACTCTATTCGAGTGTAATATGTCCAAACCTTAGAAAATGTCAGGATAATTTACTCTAATAATTATAATGAGAATTATATTAAATAAATGAGTGAGAGCCTTGCTTCTTATGTTTTTTTGAAGTAAATTCATCGTCCTTGCCTTTCTCCAAAATGAACGGGTTGATGCCATAAATTTTCTTTTATTTTATTCAAGTCCTCTCTCGTCTTATATTTATAATTTTAAAATTATATATAATTGCATCATCCAAGTTAATTTTGGTCACTGACTCTCTGTTTGTTACCATCTTCTTAAATTAATTTCCTTTTCACACTGGTGAATCTGCAAATCTACATTATATCTATCTATCTATTATCTATATCATCCAAGTCTCATTTCTCTTCTTATTCTTTTCCCTCCCATTAATAGGGGCTAATCCTAGTCTGTCTCATCCTTTAATTATTAATATTCTATTTCTTAGTTACTTTCGCTATAAATTTTAACATTCTCAATTTAGTTATATAAATCTGTTGTTTTTATTTCTATTTCAACGTCCAATGTTGAATCTCATATTAAAATAAGTGACTTACAAAATGTCGTTTAGGATTTTTATCTAAAATAGCACTAGCAAGTCTCATTCAGTCCTTCCTCCAATTCTCTTCAAACGTCACCATTTATTTTCACATATTTGTTGTGATATTGATTCAAAATATGTAGAGAATCTAGGATATGATTAATTATATTACTATAGTAGAAAGGGAACTCTTTTATGGGGGAGTACAATGATTCTTATAAAATTTGTCACTTTTTTATATTTATTTATGAGTATTGTTATTTAAGTCAGAGTTTGAACGAAACTCATTCAATAGATGCAATTAATTATGTCACACATCACTCCTAATTAAATGTATTTACCGGATGAGAAGTCTTCGGTTCCCATTTTCTCAAAGTCTTCAACCTTAAAAATATCATATATTTTTTTGGATACACACACCACACTCTTATTTATGGTTTGATTCCCCGTCTTTTCTTTAAACGAATAGTTCATATCAATTAAACTAATACAATTTTCTCATACGAAGGAAGAGCTTGAGCTTTGGTGTAATGTTAAAATTGTTTCATTTTGATCTAATGATCATGAATTTGAAACACAAAAATCTCTCCATATGTAGGAGAAAATTTTAATTATTTTCATTGCACAGTACATCAGAATAATCATTCATGAAGAACTCATTACTATACCTATAATTATGATTCTTCCTGTGCATGATACACCCGGAGCATCAAATTTTATTTTATTTTTAGGTAAAATTGTGTATATTTTGCCCTCTCTAGATGCGCTTTAATGGCCCTTTTGGCATTCTTTTAGCCAACATGAACATTCGGACACAATTTCCTTCTTATTCCTACTTACATACATAGACTTCTAACACTCCACGCGCTTGAGAGAATGTGAAGGAACTTTAAAAACCAAGTCCAAGTGAGTTTCAGTACAATACTTGCATGACATTGAAAGTGTAAATATTCAATCCGTTTGGCGTACATGCACCATGCGCATTTCAGTCATCTGCGAATGTCTTGTCATGTTGAGAAGGTATTGATTGTACTCGGTGCACAGTGTATCGAGCATATCTAGCCTTCTATGTGCTACAAATGTTTGCCATTTGCACAATTGAGGCTTGTTAAACACTGTTCCAGCCTTGTCTTGATTTTAGCTATCTCGTGGGATCACATTTTTTGTATTGTCCACCTCGTATGTAGCGAACGGAGAACCAGAATGTACACAAAGTGTACCGGATGCAACCAATACCTTCTCGATGTAACGAGTGTATCCGTATACATTTCAAGTATAGAAAACGTGGGTCCCACGAGACAGCTAAAACCAAGACATGGCTGGGACCGGTGTTTCACGCGCCTCGATTGTGCGAATGGCAAACATTCTCAAAAGACAAATTAAAAATTAATATTAAAAAAGAAATTTAAAGACAAGGTCCAAGCTACGAGTACTCTAGTCTTCAACCTCGGACAACGAGATTTCGTTTTTCTCTCTCTCTAAAATTATGGGATTCCCCTGCAGATTCTGGCACGCTTGCTGCCCATATCCTTCCAATTTTGACCTTAAGCCACGCGCATTGGTTATATTGTGTGGAGCAATTCCCTTTTATGCTGCTAAAAATATAAAATAAAAATGGAACTTCAAATAAATAATATTTGAACCCATATACCGGATGAAGACTTATATGTAGGACCTATATTTATCATTTAAAATATGGTGGTTGATATTTGTGAGTCTTTAATCTTTTAAAAAACTCTCCTCCATCCTTGTTTAAAATAAAATTACGAAAGACTTCTTAAATCAAAGTTTATTTGGTTCTACATTTTTTATACCTCTATTAAAGTCAGAATTATGCAATTCTAATTCATTATCTTCTCTCATGTTCTTTAATTTAAAATGCATTAGTTTTTTTTTTTTCGGAGCAAGAAAAGAGAAATATTATAAATCATTTAAAATATGGTGGTTGATATTTGTGCTTCATTAGTCTTTTAAAAAACTCTCCTTTATTTTTGTTTAAAATAAAATTACGAAAGAGATCTTAAATCAAAGTTTATTTGGTTCTATATTTTTTATACCACTATTAAAGTCAGAATTATGCAATTCTAATTCATTATATTCTCTCATGTTCTTAATTTAAAATGCATTAGTTTTTTTTTTTCACAGCAAGAAAAGAGAAATATTATAAATCAAATATCAAAATTTCTTCTGAATAACAATGATAACTCCTTGAAGCAATAAAAATTTTCGTCAAAATGTTTCTCTACTTCCTCCTTTGCCACTAAGATTTTCAGAACTCGTAAGCAACACAATTCCATCCTCTGTGAATGAGGAGGAATTTTTCGTTGTATGTTTTGAGTGTCAGCATTCGCAAAATTATAATATATATATATATATATATATATATATATATATATATACACATACATGTAAATATATGTATACTCTATTATATAATATTATATACTACTTAAAAGTAATTAACTTTAATCACATAATAATATAATTTCTAAAAGTTTATATTTTAAATCAAACAAGCTTTGCCTTGCTTATTGAACTATATAACATCGTTTCTATTTAAGTAACAACCAAACGTGCCTTTAGAAAATAACAATAATTAAAGATTATTATCGTAGAGATTAGTTTGCTTTCAATTTGATTTTTTTTTTCTATAATGAGATAGGTTTTATTCATTGATATAAAATTTAATTCTAACTCAAATATTTTTTTAATACTAATCACATACCTTTTTATAAGAGAAGCTTCCTATATTATCTAACTATTGATACGTTAAATGTCAAAGAAAAAGGGTAGTTATAGTATTCAAAATTTAAAAACAAAGTATTGTATTGTCTATGGACTCTTTTGTAATTTATTTTAAGGGAAGAAAAAAGTTTGAGTATATATTGTGGAGCACGAATATCAGGTCCCTTAAAATATATTATTCTGCTAGTGTTTTGAGTCTAACTTATCAACTAGACTAGCATTGTTCATAAATGAGTCACCACAAGAAGAAATATCTCCTCAATTAGAAAGTATTATTGGTTTAATTACCCTCAAATTAAAGTTTTTACAAAATTACTCTGACACCCTGTGAAACTAACAATTCGTTAAACAAAATTACATCTAATGTACATTACAAAAGTGCTCTTAAGTTATAATATTTTTTGACAAAAATAATCTAAATTTCTAATTATTTGACTGGGATTAACATGTTTTATATATATTTTTTCTCCTTCAATGCCAAACCAGCACTACCGCTACCGAAGGTAGTTTTGATATTTTAATTTTTTTTACGTTAATTGATTTTAATGAAGCTTACTGTCAATTAATAGTAAGGGTACCCGGAGTAAAGTTAACCAAACCTCAGGGGAGGTTGACTATCATATTTAAAAAAATTAAATCTAAGAATTTATCCAAAACATATCTCTCCATTTCCTTTCCTTTTTTTTTTTTCATTTCTTTCCGACCAAACTGAGCCTTAAAGTGAGAGGTGAGAGTTCAAGTCTCCACAAATCAGTGTGTGATTTTTTTTCCAAAATAATAAAAAATAAACCGACTCAAATCTTATTAATTCATAAACTCAGTTTAGATCAACCTAGATAAAACTTTGAAAATTAAGTTTCAAATTATATGAGTTTAATTTTTCTGATCGGATCTATTCTGAACTCGTAAAACATTGTATTTTTACATTTTTTTATTAAATCCATGTAATTATTTTAACATCATATCATATCTAATTATTTTCCATACCAATAAATAAGTATCAAATCTACCCAAAATAGGCAAGGCATTTATGAGCATGTACAAGAATGTTCACAAACATTTAAAAGAATTCAAATATTTTTTGGACTTGTTTGTTTAATACTCCATATGAGTGCATACAATTTATTTTGATTCAGTTTACAAGTAAAATAAAATCAAATCGTTGATAACAGTTGAAAATCGAACTGAACCAGTGTAATCGTTAATGTGGACTAATTTGATTTTATGGATTAAATTTTCTAGAGTCCATTTCTAGTTTCTAAAATCAACTCGTAACATAGTAATGATGAAACATGCTAATATTAAGAAACAAAATATAGTTTATGAGTATTCTTATGTAAATGAGGGTTTAGGCATCGTTTGGATTGAACAATTTGGAAGGATAAGCAGAAAAAAGAAGGAGAGGATAATGTGTTTTGTGTTTGAGTATTTTAAATGAAGAGAAAGGAGAAGATTGGGAAGAATTCAGAGAGAGTTATCTTTCCGAATCCCTCATATCCTATCCTCTTAAAAATGTGAAGATTGGGAATGAAAGGATAGTGAGTTAAGTAGTACTTTCATAATTTTAAAACTACCCTCAACAATTAGAAAGAGAAAATTATTATTCCACCTATGTCTCATTAAATATAAAAGGGTATAATAGTAATTTGATTGTTATATTTTATTTTCTTTTCTCTTTTCTATTTTATCCAAACAAGAATATTATCTTTTCTTTTCTCTTATGCTTATTCAAATATAAATAGAGGTTATTGCTATCCTCTCCTTTCTTTTCTTTTCTTTTATTTTATTTCATAACTAAAGTTACCCTTTCTTTTCTTTTATTTTTCTCTATCAAAACGGAGCCTTAGGTTGTAACATGACAACTCTTCAAGAACATTTACATGCATTAGATGATAATCTTTAGGGTAAACTTCATTGACACCCCCTGAGGTTTGAGGTATTGTCACGCAGCTACAATTTTGTGTAATTTTGTCACCAACACCCTTTGTAGTTTGTAATGTTTATCACATACACCCCCTCCTACCCAAATTACACCGTGTCAGACCATTTTTTGATGGTGAAATGATCATGTTGCCATTTGACTTTTAATTTAACCCATTTGAATACTAAATTTACTCTTTTAACCCTATTTGATGGACCAAAATGCCAATTTTATCAACCCTATATATATATATATATATATATTATACTATAATATATATAGCATGTATATATAATTATTTATTTTCATAAATAATTAAAATTTTACACATTAATATAACCTATATATATAATTATTTATTACCATAAATACTAATGTTAACATAAAATAAAAAATGAACTAAAATTGTCTTTCTTTTCTCTATCTCTCTCTATATATATACACTATAATATATAACCTATATATATAATTATTTATTTCCATAAATACTAATGTTAACATAAAATAAAAAAAATGAACTATTTTTTTCTTTTTCTCTAGCTTTATATATTTGTACTATAATATATAACCTATATATTTAATTATTTATTTCCATAAATATTAATGTTAACATATATATTTAATTATTTTTTTCTATAAGTATTAATGTTAACATATATATATATAATATTTTATTATTTATTTTCTATAAATATTAATGTTAACATAATATATATATATATATTTAATTATGTCTTAATTTCAGTCCTCAAATTAGGCAAAAAATTTCAGTCCTTAACTGGCGATGGTGGTTGTGGTTGGTGGCGGTGGTGAGTGGAGATTTTTCATGCTTTGTAGATTTTCTTCCCCATCTGAAGCTCTCTCTTCCGATGCCCACCGTCTCTCTGTCCTCTTCCTCGCCTCATATCGCCGCAAAATCCCCAACTCCCTCTTATTTTCGGCGCCTCCACCTACTCTGACTAGTACTTCGTCGATGCCAGCCTCGGTTAGGCTGCAATTAGAGTGGTGGTGGTGGTGGTGGTTGTGGTTGTGGTTGGTGGCAGTGGGCTTGGGTTAGGTTGCAATTAGAGTTCGACAGTAGTGATGGTGGTGGTTTTTTCGCCTGTGGTGGTGGTTGGTGACAGTGGTAGTTATGGTTGTGGTGGTGGTTATGGTTACGGTTGGTGGCAGTGGTGCTCGGTGGTTTCCTCCCCCCTTTTCTATATATGTATAAATATATATGTATATTATATAATAGGGTAAAATGCTCTAACCACCCCCCCAGGTAGGTTCATTACCCACGGAGAATACTAGTGTCTTTAACTGAGGTCAACCTCCCCCAAGTTTGGGAAACTATGCCCTGACACCCCAAATGTTAGTTGACCGTCAAGTCAACTAACTTGAAAAGTAAAATGCCAAAACTACCTTTCCTGTTTGAATGTACAATTTTATCCTCAATTAGTTAGACATTTATACCCTCAATTTTACTATCCCTCTCTAACTGATATATTGATATACATATAAATATATATATGTGTGTGTGTGTGTGTGCGCGCGCGTGTGTGTGTGATAATAGTAAGTATATATATATAGATATTGACCCAGTAACTGTTCATCTTCTTCACAAAAATCCTAAATGTCTTGATGCCCCAATGAAATCACTTTTGCAAAAAGCAAATGTTCCATATCTAATATTGTGATCTCAGAGCTTGAATCTCATCTTGAAACCACAATCATGACCATCAGATCTAAAAAAGAGGAAGAACTCAAGGTCAGAACAACGTTCAACGAAATAAATTAGACTTTGGATCAAACACGTGAAGAAATGGAACAATTGAAGATCAAATCAGGCTTTGGTTCGGTTCGACGAGCGCCGCCGCCACTAACTGAAGGTCCATATGTCGTCGTTGATCGGCGACAACCGACCAGTGCAGGCTGGAATAACGGGCTCCTCGTCCTATCATCAGCCACCACCGTAGGCAGTAGAGCCACTAACGAACTAACAATCTTTGGTTGCGATGAAGTTAGGGTTTTGGGTCTACGTCCTCCTTGAATGAATAAAAAATCTTGCAGTCGTCGTGATTGAGTACTAGCAACGAACCTGAGGGAATATGAGTTGGATCTCCATCTCTGAAAAAGAGGAAACTTTGGTTAGCGCATTAGATTTTCAAGCTGTCGAAGTCAGCGAACGTAATATCAGCTCGAAGATTGCAGTCTCGCTTCCAAATCTTGTACGAGCCATACTCTTCACCTTTAGTTTCGTTAGAAACACGATTGTTATCGATTTCGGAGCTTCGAAGTTCTGGATTCGTGATCCCTGAAATCTCTGTCATTTCTTCTTCATTTTCATTTGCTTCAGTAGCAGGTAAATAACTTTCGTACAATCCGATGGGGTGGGGACTGTGGTGGTGGTGGTTATAGGGGTGGGTGGAGGCTGTGGTGGTGGTGGTTATAGGGGTGGGTGGGACTGTGGTGGTGGTTATCGGGTGGGGTAATTATGTAATTTTATAAAAAGTTGTTAGGGTATTTTGGGCCAAAATAATACATATTGATGTATTTAGGTCATTTCGTATAGGAGGAGTCTACGCCATCAATGACGCCAACAAGTTCAATTACAATATCATTAAATATAAGAGGGTAAATTGGTAAAAGCACTTGAACCGTTAGTTTTTAACGGGAGTTATCTTTGATTTGGGTGTTAGGACATAATTTTCCAAACCTGGGGGAGGTTGACCTCAGTCAAAGACACTAGTATTCTCCGTGGGTAATAAACCGAAACCTGAGGGGTGGTTAGAGCATTTTACCCAATATAATAATAGTGAAATGGTTGTGGTTGTGGTTAGTGGCGGTAGTGGTTGGAGGAGGAAATGTGAGTGACAGCTGTGGTGGTGGTGGCGGTTGTGGTGGTTGTGGTTGGTGGTAGCTGTGGTTGGAGAAGGGGATGTGAGTGGCGGCTGTAGTGGTGGTGGTGACTATGGTTGGTGGCGACTGGAGGAGATAAGAGTGGAGGCAGTGGTGGTACTGGAGGCAGTGGTGGTGGTTAGGATTTATGTGGTTGAAGAAAGTAGAGGAAGAAATGATGAGCATATAATCATAAGGGCAGTTTTGTTATTTTCTAATTATAATGTTTTTATATTAAAATTCATTTAAATAATCAGGAACAATTAGGTATTTTCACTTATTAAAAAATTAAAAATTATGACAGAGAGTGTAGGTGACAAAAAAATACGAAGTTGTAATTGCCTGATAATAATCAAATTTAAAGAGGTGTTAATGAAATTTACCCGTCTTTATATTTTTTATGTAATTTTTTAAAATATATTTATCTCAACTTCATTTATGTTTGCCATATCTTAAATTAAATTCTCGACTCCGCCGATAAGTTAAAACTATGCCATTAGGGTTGGAGCGTGGATAGACGCTCCAAAAAAAGGCATGGGGATATGAACCGTGTACTTCTTCTTCCAACTCAATCCAAAATATGAAATCTCTCTTTATCTCTCTCACACACACACACACACACACAAACACACACTCTGCTGTCTCCCTTTGGACACCCTTTTAGTTACAACTCAATCCATTTCTTCTCTCTGTATTCACTGTTGTATTTTGTCCCTGAAAACTTCTTCTCAATCCATATCCTTTCTCTCTCCATTTTGCTGTTGTTTCTCTCTCTAAAACCTTACAACTTGCTCCTCTTGTCTCCCACCAACTCTGCTGTTTTCAGGTTCCCTTGAGCCACCCGTTCTGTCTCCATTTTCTCTCTCTCCACCTCTCCAAACCCAGTAACCCATCTCTCTCTGGTTCTTGCTCTGCAAAGAAAGACCAACAATGAACAGCAACAAAGAAAAGCTGGTGGTGGAGGTGGTTGGAGCACACAACTTGATGCCCAAAGACGGTGAGGGCTCGTCTTCACCATTTATAGAGGTTGAGTTTGAGAACCAGAGACTCAGAACCCAAGTCAAGTACAAGGACCTCAACCCCGTTTGGAACGAAAAGCTCGTCTTCCATGTCAATGACGTGGCGGATCTTCCATACAGAACCATAGAAGTGAACGTCTTCAACGAGAAAAGATCGAACAACAGTCGAAACTTTCTGGGTAAAGTTAGGGTTTCAGGGTCAAGCATTGCCAGAGAAGGCGAAGAGCAACCACAACCCTACACCCTCGATAAAAGAAGCTTGTTTTCTCACGTCCGCGGAGAGATAGTCTTGAAGCTGTATATATCGACGAGAGAACAGGTTAAAGAAATCATCAGTGGCGGTGCTGGGTTGGTCTCTGGTTCGTCTTCTTCGTCGGTTTTTTCGAAGAAGAACAAGAAATTGCAGCACCAAGCGACGACCATGGCGGTTCAACAACGACAAGAAAACAAGCAAACCCACCAAACCCAACAGCATTCAAAGCCTACAGAGTCAAACCCAGGTGATATGAAGCCTGTTGTCGTCACAACAGGGCACAATCCGGCCATCACCGCCGTCAACGGCGGCGCCACCGGCGCCGCCGGTGGTGGTGGTCACGGTGGTGGGTTTGGGGTGTACTCAAATGGGTCGAGTGAGTTTTCGCTAAAAGAGACAAGTCCTCATCTGGGTGGTGGTCCTTTAAGCAAGGACAAAACGAGCTCAACCTATGACCTTGTTGAGCAAATGCAGTATCTGTATGTTAGGGTTGTGAAGGCTCGTGAAATTCCTCTGTTTGGGGCAAATGAAGTGATTGCAGAGATTAAACTTGGGAATTACAGAGGGATTTCGAAGGTGGTTAGCTCCAACCATGCTGAATGGGACAATGTGTTTGCGTTCTCCAAAGACTCTATACAGTCATCCGTGGTGGAAATTTTGGTGAAAGAGAAGGACAAGGAAGAGTTTTTAGGCCGTGTTTGGTTCGATTTGAGTGAGGTGCCCAAAAGGGCTCCACCGGACAGTCAATTAGCACCTCAGTGGTATCGAATGGAGGACAAGAAAGGCGACAAGGCCAAAGCCGGCGAAGTCATGGTCTCGGTGTGGTTCGGGACTCAGGCCGACGAGGCCTTCGCCGAGGCATGGCATTCCAAGGCTGCCAATGTGCATTTGGATGGTCTCTGTTCCATCAAGTCCAAGGTCTATTTATCCCCAAAGCTGTGGTACTTGAGAGTTTCGATCATTGAAGCTCAAGACATTGTCATGGGCGAGAAGGGTTCGACAATGATGCGATATCCTGAGCTTTTGGCGAAAGTCCAGGTCGGAAACCAGGTTTTGAGAACCAGAATTGCTCCGGCAACTCCCAACCGGAGCCTCTCAAACCCCATTTGGAATGAGGATTTGATGTTTGTGGTTGCAGAGCCATTGGAGGATTACTTGTTGGTCTCGGTTGAGGATCGTATTGCCCCGAACCGTGATGAGGTTTTAGGCCGTGTTTTGATTCCGGTGACAGCGATAGAAAGGCGATTAGACGGAAAACAGGGGAGTTCTAGGTGGTTCAACCTTGACATTGGCCTCAGCAATGGATCTGAATCAAAGGCTGTGGTGAGGTTCGGGTCTCGGGTTCATTTTAGGGCCTCCCTTGAAGGCGGCTACCATGTGCTCGATGAGGCCACAATGTACAGCAGTGATGTTAGGCCAACTGCGAAACAGCTCTGGAACCCCAACATTGGGGTGCTTGAAATGGGCATTTTGGGTGCAACCAATCTCATGCCAATGAAGCTGAAAGAAGGCAAAGGAGGCACCACAGACGCTTATTGTGTCGCCAAGTATGGCCAGAAATGGGTGCGAACGCGCACTGTGGTGGACAGCTTGTCGCCCAAATGGAATGAGCAGTACACATGGGAGGTTTTTGATCCCTGCACAGTCATTACAATTGGGGTGTTTGACAACAGCCGTGTTGATAAGAACACGGCCGGTGTGGCCGGAGGAGGCCGGGACTCTCGCGTTGGGAAAGTCAGAATCAGGTTGTCCACCCTTGAATCAGATCGAGTTTACACTCACTCATATCCCCTCCTCATGTTACACCCTTCAGGGGTGAAGAAAATGGGGGAGCTTCACTTGGCGGTCCGGTTTTCATGTGCTAACATGCTTAATATGCTCCATATGTATGCCATGCCTTTGCTACCAAAGATGCATTATGTGCAACCTTTATCAGTGAACCAACTAGACAGTCTGAGGTACCAAGCCATGAATGTGGTGGCCACCCGGCTAAGCCGGGCAGAGCCACCGTTGGGGCGAGAAGTGGTGGAGTACATGCTTGATCATGACTCTCATATGTGGAGCATGAGGAAAAGCAAGGCCAACTTCTTCAGGCTCATGAATGTGCTAGCTGGTGTCGTTGCCACTGGCCGTTTGGTGGAGTCCATGCGCAATTGGCATAGGCCTGTGTACTCAACCCTGTTTGTCATTGTCTTCATTGTGCTTGTGTTAGTCCCCGAGTTCATAATCCCTTTTGTATTGCTCACTATGGCAATGGTGGGGATTTGGCGATATAGGTCACGTCCCCGGCACCCACCTCACATGGACACTCGGCTGTCCTATGCGGACGGTGTTCACCCGGATGAATTGGATGAGGAATTTGACTCGTTCCCCACGAGTCGAAGTGCAGACACTGTCCGGATGAGGTATGACCGGCTGAGAAGCGTGGCCGGGAGGGTTCAAACAGTGGTTGGCGACATGGCGACTCAAGGTGAAAGGTTCCAAGCATTGTTAAGCTGGCGTGACCCGAGAGCTACATTCATATATGTGATCCTTTGCTTGTTTGCTGCATTTGGGTTCTATTTGGTGCCAATTAGGTGGGTGGTGGCTCTGTGGGGGTTGTATTTTCTGAGGCCACCTAGGTTCAGGAGCAAGTTGCCTTCTCCACCGGTGAGCTTCTTCAAGAGGCTGCCTACAAAAGCTGATAGCATGTTGTAGACTTTGTCAGAAATGCATGGTATTTGTACGAAGGAAGAGGGTTGGTAAGGATAAACTTGAACAGTAGTGGGGGCCATTTTGTTTTGGGCTTTAGTTATTGTCTTCATATTGTTAGCCAGTCTTTTTTGTCGATTTGTATCTATATCATATCTAATGCCCATTGTCTGACTTAATGTTTAGTTTTATGTGTCACTTTCTCCATTTTAGGATACAATTCGATGTTGTTCTTCTTTTGGTTGGCTTGGGTCCTTCACTCTCTCTCTCTCTCACACACACAGTTACATATACGCTTCTTACATGGGCTGCACACACTTGAATCTCACTTAACTCTACTGAAGCAAACAGAGATCATCAACTTGCTTATTTGATACATTGAATTGCCATAATAGTATCTAGCTCAGTCAGCCAGTATAGTGCTTGGCTGCTTGCTGGGTGACCACGTTTGTTAAAATATATAGATATAGAGTGAGAAGAGAGAGAGAGAGAGAGAGAGAGAATAGACTAGCCAACTACGGCAAGTCTGTTAGCCAGCCACATGTGAGGCCTCTCATGGCTTTGGGTGCCAAAATTCATTTTTCTTCTCATACGATTGTAAATAAATGTGTTTAACAATTTAGATCCATTTATCTGATTTCAGAAAGAAATCTCATGTACTCTTTTTCATTCTTATTTCTAATTTCTCCTGGACTTGCATACTGCAGTGACCCCAATCTAGATAATTCGTTGTATAGAACTCAACCTTTTTCCAAAGTGAATCTTCGAAAAAACAGTTAAAATGCCGTTGAGTTTTTGCCTTTCGCAAAGCTCTGTAAATAAAGCATCAGTGCAGAAGCATGACATTTTATCCCCTATCTAGTACCATTCATTCATACCACAATGAGCCCAATTTTCTGCCCTCCATTATAAAATTGACATTTTCACACCCACTTATTGAACATCTGTTCCTCACAATTGCCAAATCATTTATGGCAAGTTTCATGACGAACGAAATAGAGTACAAGTCCACAAAACACTACTGCACACAATTGAGATCACAAGGCTCAACTTAAAAGGAAATGCCACGTTTTTTGCTCGCTGACCGCTTGAGTGGTTGTCATTTGGAACTTTAATGTAAAAAGGACGCCAGGCGAGGATCTGTGCGACGTGGAAGACCAGTTCGGGCTCCCAGAGCTCTACAGCTAGCAGCTGCCTGCAATCATGCCATACAAACAAGGTCATGAACAATTTTTGTGTTGCACTTTTCCAAGTTGCCTCTTCAAACCATTTTCTTTTAAGTAAATTTGTTACTTGGTAGCATAAACAAGCTTACTAACCACTTGAGCAGCAAATGGCAACATTTTTTCTGGTGGCATGTTGGCACAAATAGCTACAAATAAAATGCACGACAAGCGTGAGTGTGGATAACATCAATGGAACCAGCCACAAAATGTATCAAAAGTTCATAACAGAACATAACCCCTATATTCGGACAAAAAGATAAACTGCTGTGGGTATCGTGTGCCAAGTGATTGTGGGTATAATTTATATATAACGGTGGAAGAACTAATATAGGTGATAAGATGCTACACAATGTGAATTTGCAACCAATACTTGCAACTAAGAAAATGACGGACTAGCTAGACTACAAGCATAATTGCTAATAGAAAAGGGAGGGAAAAAAAGGAAAGAAATGAGATGAAAAAGGAAAACCACCTGCGGTAGATAACTAGTGGCATGGTGATATGAATTCTCTGCTATATTCAGGTGCGAAACCAATTACAATTTTCCTCAAAAACTAAAACAAACACATTTGGATATGCGACACCAAAGTTTTCTTCACCACCAGCATAGTGTAAGGCAACACTACACTTAAATAAAGCTTGATCTGGATTTGTGACACTACATAGTATGCTTGGGCATTTGAAATTCAACTCTGGTGCCAACCAAATTTCTAAACCTGGATTGGCCAAGTAAATTGAGTGAACTAAGGTAGGACCCCAACCTTAATTGATCTAAAGAACCTAGTGACGGGACAAATGGCGCAGTTGAGCTTGATTGATCCTCATTTGTCTGGATTTCAGCCAATTCTAGAAACTTCTAAAAAATTCATTTAGTCACAGGTATTACCTGGGGTTGAAGTGGCTTGAACTGAACTAACATCCTTTCCAAGTCAAAGGCCAATACAGGCTTTAGAAAGATAAGAGCCCAGAAATCTCTTAGGTTGGATTAAATGTAGAAAAAGAAAATGTTGCTCGACTTGCTTGATTGATTTCTAACAGAATATAAGATTCTCTTCAATAACATACAACAATAGTCTCTCAACCAAGGACATGGAAAAGTAGAAGTTGAATAAGGGAATAACTGATTTGCAAAGGAGCAAAACCAAACAGGCAATAGAAATGGACAGCAGGCTGTGAATGATTTCACATACCATAGAGAACGGCCCCAATAAATGCATCTCCAGCACCTGTTGTATCAATAAGTTCTGAGGCTGGTATCTTCTCAGCCGTTCCAACGAATAATGTGCCACTCACAGTTCCAACCCCATTTCCTCGCAATTTTGTCACTGTCTACAAGGATTTACGTAGAAATAAGCAAAATCATTAAATCCAAATCAAACCTAAACAACAATTTCTTGCTTTGAATTCATATTGATTGGCATCCAACATATGTAAAACTGTGTTGCAACAATCATTATAATTTAGAGGTGATCAAACCAACCATCTTAAGTAAAATCTTCTCTTTTCTGTTTAAAATAATCATATGATGATTTCCTACAATAATCCAGTTCTAAACAGGAAGGCTTGTTGAGAGACTATTTGATTATGTCAAATTCTCAAAGCAAAGCTTGGAAATGAAAGAAAGTTGCCTGTCAGTACCAGTCCCATCGGTAAAGATTCAAAATTCCGACGGTTTATTGGTCCAGAAGATTTGATAAGGTAATTAGGTCTAGGTAATCAACACGCCAACAATGATTCATTTTGACTGTACACAAATGCAAAGTGCTAAAAGTCTTGAGATAATCTTCTCCAAAGAATATATGTCCATACATATTATATATATATATATATACATGGAATAGATAAATCAGCGCTTATGAAAAAAGAAGAAAAGAATAGATAAATAAGCATGTGAACAACACAGCAAGTGAATCTTTCAGGCAGATAGGGAATTACCGATGAAATGCATGCTGGGATGGATTTGCTATTGTCTTTTCTCTGCTTCAGTGATTCTAATAAACTATCTACATCCATTTCTTCAGACTGATCAGCCTCTGCTACAGATAGGCTCCAATTAGAAGCTATAAATATCAAAGAAAATAAATAGACCAAGCTTTTCTAGTTTTGGTCCATTCTTCCATTTTCTTTTGAGATTTAAAAAAAAAAAATTGAACTGGGAACTGTATACCGACCGGTTTCACTTCTCTCAAGCATTATGCAGCCATCTTCACCTAAGGTCACAATCACAAATTTAATATTTGGCAACTTCAAAAGCATGGAAATAAGTGCACTCGGAACAGATGGCGCCTCAGTCCATGCCTGACAGACAACAAGTACACAAACATGTCTCTTATATTCGTTATCTAAAAGTTCATAAATTAAGCAGCAAATGTAGGAGCTGTACTAATCAATTTAAATTATCAAAATGAACATGAAACTACAAAAAAAAAATGTTTCTCTGACCACATAATAACTATAATAGTCATGAACAGGAAACTTCAACACAAAATGTTTGCAGTTTGAAAGATGGATGACATCTTGCAGTACCAGAATATGGAAGTTCCAAAAATTAGTTTTCTGCTGCATAAAATACGTAGTCAAACAAACATATCCACTATTATGCATAGTCTTCACCAACTGTGCATAGGGCTGAACGTAATAGGAATATATCAACAAACAATTTTACTTCAAGCCCCATGCCTATTTTGCTTCACTGCAAGATGCACTCAAAGATCATGCCCGCAAACCACAAGGCTTTATTTCCTTCAACCACACCCACTGCCTCTTAGTGGAGCGATCATGTGATGGTAGATTGCAATAGTTTGCATAATTGTCACTGACTGGACCATGTGCTCTCGCTACCTGATTCTTTTCTACTTGTTACGTTGTTTGATCATTTGCTTGCTTCACTTCCCACCAAAATATAAGTTTTTTCACTATCTTACTTATTCTTGCCACAATAGTGCAAAAACAACTCTGCTGGAGACTATACCTAAATGGTTGTTTGGTAAAATATCAAGATTAGAATATGCATGGGTCAAAGATATATACATAAAACTAAAATATTTGACGATAGCAAATAACCACATCATTAATATGTTCCAAACTATAATTTATTATTCACATCCCTATTTAAATGTTTTACAATTAAAGTTCTTGATCTATACTTCAAATTGTATTAATGTTCCTTATTTATTCTTCATGATTGCAAAACCTTTCAGTTAAAAAGCCAATCAATTGTACTGCCAAAAACAGTACAATAGAAAAGAACCAATAAACTCTAGTAAAGAAGGTGTCGACCTTGTTTATCAGTTAATTTTCTTTAATACACAATCTACATTTTTTTTAAAATTTTTTTTGTCATAAAACTCTTTTTGCTAAAGTGAGGTGGATCCTTGGTAACTTAATAATTATAACAAACTAAAAGAAAACCATTGACATGGCTAATCAGAAAGGTAGAACCATTGACAGTAGAAAATCAAAAAGGAAGCTTGCCTGTGGAAATTTTGCCGAGCATACAACATAATCTGACAGATTTAGAAGATCGTCCAACCCTTCCCTTTTCTTTTCTGCATCAATTAAAATAGGTATACTCTTGCGTTTTGCCTGTACTGGAAGAATTGAAGAGATGCTGTTTACTACCATTTTGTCAATATTGGTTTTATATTCAAGGAGGTAATTGCTAGTGTGAGAAATTATGCTTGCATCATATTTATGTCATCAGGGTAACATGCAGGACAATGATAAAAAGAAGCAAAATGACAATGTTAGCTACAAAAAGTCAAACACTGAGAAATCAAGAAGTGCTAGAATTTTGGATACACACACACACACACACACACAGAGTATAAATGAATAATAAGATTTTTTATGGAGGAAAGAAGTGCAATGTCCTCACTTACAAATTGCAGGTGGTTGCCAGTATGACCTTTAGATCAAGTCAAGAGTGTACTGTAAAAAACTACTCTCGTTAACCTTACTTGGCTTAACCCTGTGCTATCAGGAACCCTATTAAGAAATGGTACATGGCACCCAGGAAGGATGGGAAGCAACTCTTTTTGGGCCCAAATCCAAGTTGATATATATTCCTAATTCTCAACGAACATCATCTTTTTCTATCTAATTCTCTTATAGTAATTTAACACCAAACTTGATCACATACCCCACAATTTTTTGCTGAATTTTACAGTTCCACACATTAAGACATAAATTTTAGAACAGCCAGATTTCCAAATTATTTTCCTTAACTTTTTTTCGATAGTTCTTAAAGAAAGAACACTTAAACCTTCCAAACACATATCCATTATCTCGAGATTCACAATTTTATGGGCAGAACACTTTTCAATAAAGAACAATACTTCCATTACTGACCAACTCAAGAAAAAATGGAGGAATTTCAGGAAGCAGGTTCATGTTTAAAGAAATTAAAGAATGAGATTGGAGATGATAGGAATCAGTGTTGGTGCAGGTTTGGGATTCTCTCTCCAAAACACATGACCTTGGTACCATATACTTCAACGAAAGCAAAGGTACTTAGTTAGCACATTCGAGTAAAAATTGTGAAGCACCACAGGTCACACCCTAGCTCAGCTTATATATTTATGCTAAGAAGCACGAAAATGGATACGGGACACAAATACGGCACGTCACAGACACAGCGACACGGCAAATCCTAAAAATTAGAACACGGACACAGCGGGGACATGGCAAATAATAAATATATTTATATATAATATATGATGTTGTACTTTAAAAAATTAAGAGTAATATTATTTTTCATCAACCTAACAAAGAAAAAATCCACAAATCAGAAGTCACAAGTACACAATTGAATCTACTCCACAACAACAATAATTATAAGAGAACAATGTCATAAAGTCATAAAATCAAATCAAAACGAGACATTAGAATAAAAACTAGTTTTTTCATTTAATCATCATTCCAGCTTACTCCAAATACAAAAGCATCATCAGAAAGTCACATGTAAAAGATTGCAGTTGTATAGCAAGAGAAAGAAGAGGAAAAAAGAACAAAGATGAAGAGATGGGATGGGCTGAAGTTGAATGTTAAAACAACCTTTCTAGAACTTGTGTTTTGCTAGGGAAAAAGAAAGAAAGAGAAAAAAGCAAAGAAACAAAGAAAATTAGAGTTTTGTTAGAAAAAGAATTAGGGAATAGTGAAAAATAAAGTAAGAATCTATGGAAGAGAAAAGATTCATGGAAACAAGAGAAAAAAATAAATTTGGCGTGTCCAACACATGTCCGTGCCATGCCCAAACATGGCATGTCGGACGCGTGTCCTCGGTGTGTCCATGCCGTGTACAAAAATTCAAAAATAAAAATAAAAATTCAGACACGTTTTTTGGCGTGTCCGTGTCCGACACGGATTCTTTTCCCTTTTAGGCGTGTCCGTGCTTCCTAGTATTTATGCATAGTTTGATAATCTGCAATGTGTTGATCTGGATTATTATTATGCCTTGTCAGCACAGTGGAAAGTATTGGCAGTCAGTTTACTTTGTCAACCATAGGCAGCATAACCAATTTAAGCACAAATCTATTTAGTCCCCAAACCAACAAGAAGAAAAAATCAAATGACAATTACCTCTTGTGCAACTACTAAAGCTGTTTCATGCAACCTTACATCAAAATAGACGAGTCTAGCTCTGTCCAAGGCTGATATCAAATTTGAGATGGAAAGTTCAGCAGGTATCATAGGAGGGTATCCTGGAGTGTGAATACAAGTGCGAGTTTTCCTGAAATGCATACAAGATTTATTCTCCAATAAATGGAACATATAAAGAAGACATGCTGTGTGTTTGAGAATTATATCAAAATATAAGACAGATATTCTGAGTGATGTCATATGTGCATATGTTAAAAATCTGAATTTAATATAATTAAGTTGCTTTTGCCCATCAAATTGCCTTTGGTGGAGCAGAAATATGTAGGAAATCAACCAAAAGAGATTCAGAGAAGATACTTTTTTTTACCAGAAAGGAAAGATGATCTTTATTCTTTTATTTCTCTTCCTTTTTCTTTGTTCTTTCAATGATCAAAGTAGTAGTTGAAGTGAATTTACATTAGTTTCAAAACAGGATTGCAAGTAGGATCTCGAAACTTGGCTTTGAGTATTAATGAAAACTCAAAAACCAAAGTAGATAAAGTACACTACATTAGTTTCAAATCAAAATTACAACTAAAATCTTATGGACCTTTCCACTAGGACCACCACAACGACATTTAAGTATGCATCATATTTACCCTTTTTTTGTTGGGTGGGGGGTGGGGGAGTATACGTCATACAAGGAAACCATAAAATAAACTATTAAAATAAATAAATGGAAATCACAAAATTCGTCTTGAACCACTAGATGATGGGGCATACTCGTCTGACCGCCATCACACTATGATCATAGTATGAACAATTTTAAAATTGTCATCACTCCTTCAGCAATAGTAATTGTAATGAAAAAAAAAACCAATTTTAGAATAGTGAAAAACAATACTAATTTGGTTATATCTATGTTTTGATCGCAATCACCCAAGGGGAAGCAGATAAGCAAAGACCCTCACATTTGATTGTCAACAATGACATAGGTAAAAGGCGAATTGCCCTCCTTGGAAACCTGGAAACAAAATGAAATGAGTCAAGAAAGGAGAACATAAATAAATAAATATATGAAGTTATGAAATTATAGCAAGTACTTCAAGCACCTCATTATGGAAAAACAATATAGCAACATCGAGAATTGAGGTGTTTTTCTTACTCAAAAAATTCTATAGGAGGTACTGAAATTTGATAAAGTGTACATGTTTGATGTTTCATACATATTCAAATATGCAATACAACAGTACCTACAGAACTATGCAAAAGCAGGGGTTTCTTTGGCCTTGAGAAGGAAAACATAAGGAAGGGTCAGGTTTAGACAATTCTTGTTGCAGTGTGAAAAATTAGAATTGATGAAAAGGGGCATACTATTAACCATGTCAGAGGACTGGTTGAGAATGATAAGTGGTCAAAGATGAGCAGGGTTTAATCAAGAAGAAAGAAAAATAATCAAGAAAAGCATACATTGATCCATAAAAGAAAGTCCTAATAAAATTTGTTGCCTTGCTTAGAGATCCTGGTTACTGGTGAAATGTAGCTTTTATCTTGTTAGTTCCCACATCAATTACAAAAGATATAGTGCCCCTTCTTGGTTTTTAAGAACTTCTCACCTTCATTTATGAGGACAGAATTCATCTCCTTCCGTCATATATCAGAGAACTTGTAATTAGAGCGAAAAATTCAGCTTGTTGAGGAAAAACTTAAGCACTTACTAACAAAAAGAGTTAGTAATTCTGTATTTCCAGAAAGATGAAGCAATTGAATCATAAACTTTGTTCCATGAAGCATTTCATTCTTTCAGGTGCAGAAAGGAAGAGTACCCTTTTGACAAGTTTCAAGCAATGCCATTCAAAACACAATCACCAAATTCAAGATAAATAGCCTAGTACAAACAATTACATCTTTTCCAAGAGTGAAAAAGTACTTTTTAGCATAATCAATATTAGAGTACACATGATGATCATGCCAAGTTGCCTTATCCTGTCAAAACGACAACAATTGTTTAACCTTATTTTGAAATTATTTGAAAATGTAGATGCATCTAATGTTAAGACTTGGCCAAAGGATCAATTATGTACATGTTACGCTGCTTAAACAGTAATTACTGATTTGATAAGTGGAGCACCAGTAGATTAGGTGCATGTGGACCACATGCTATAACATATATAATAGAACAATAAGTCATTTTCAATTTGTATATGAAGGGAAAAATAATTGTGAGCTTTAAACTCTTAAACAACACAGCATCTAAACCATGTAGTCAGCGATGCAGCAAACGAACTATTGGCAATTCAGTACTTAAGAATGGGCAAAGATTATTGAAGTTCGTTCAAGTAAAAACAATCAAATCTGCATAAATAAATGCTTGAACAAAGTATGTTCAGCTTACCACAAGAAAAGAAGTGTCTACACCATCAGCTTCTAGTTCCTCTAGAATTCCTCTCCCTTGTGCATCATCAGCAACCTAGCAAATAATTTGTGTACACATATAAAGCTTCTAAGGAACCTCATTACCTAAAAGAAAAAAAAGAAAAAATACAGAAGAGTTATAGTTATTTTGTGGGCCACGGCCTTCCATGTTAAAGACTAACAAGGATCCCCGTTTCCTGAATCTGTGATTAAGATTTCTTGTGTAATTGTTGCATTTATATAAAGAATCTATCGAAATAGCATTAGATGCTAAATTACAAATCAGAAAATCCAAACTTCCTTGTCAACCTTTGGGCACAGTTATTATCACTTTAAAATCGTACCAGATGTGCCCGTTGTAGTGACCAATAAGCAAAATGACAACCTTGCAAGTAACCTTATGTTGCCAGCTTATTGTTATTATTAATTGATTCCAGATAGGTTCATGATATTGTTTCTGGGATAAGTTCTCAGTTCAATTGAAATGATGTCATTCAATATCCACATAATACCAAAAGTTACAATTTTAGTTATAATATTATATACACAAAATGACATCTCAAATGATTTAAGAAATTGTTTCAATCAAATTACATCGTTTAAAAATACAATTCATGTTCTAATGGGTCTTGTCAAAGAATTTAATATTAAAGTCACACCCTCTCTAACAGCTTAAACTTTTAGAGTAGATGGTGGTTAACATGGTATCCGTGAGGGAGCGTGTTAGAGAATTTAATATTAAAAGTTACACCCACTCTAACAACTTAAACTTTTAGTGTAGATGGTGGTTAACAGGTCTAATAGTTAATGATAATGGTGGAAGCATATTTTAATAAAAACTGAACAATAGATTAGCATATTGTAATTCGGCATTATGCGTGTAAGAATAGATGAACAACCAAATTAAAGACCTTGGAAATCAGCCTTGGATTTAAGCCCAAACGAGCTGCACAAGTTAAAGCATTCCCAGCATTGCCACCTCCTTGAACCTATGAAACAATAATCTGTCAATACAGCTACATCTGTTAACATATCCATAATCTGTTATACCACTTGCATCAAGAAATATGGTTCAAAAATTAGATAACTAGTTGCTCAAATATATATATATTTATATATATATATATATATATATATATATATATATATTTTGATAAGGTAAGTAGAACCACACACTCACACTGCCTTCACTGAGGCTCGAACCTTAGACCTCTCTTTGGGAAGTCAGGACCTTTATGCCACTGGACCATTGGTCTTTGGCTAGTTGCTCAAATATTAATGGTAAACGGCAATGCTAATGATGAAAATGAATCTAAGCAAGCACCCATATTAAGTCACCAATCACTTGAATTTTTCAACTTCTATGGAAGTGAAAGGTAGATGAACAAATTCCAATAATATAAAAATTGTTGACATTCATTATTATTTCAAAGCAAAAATGAACCAAAAACTGTAGCCTAGTAGTATCTTGTTAGACGGGTTTTCTTTCATCCGTCATGACAACGTAGTGGAAGCGTATGTTGGCTGGCATGGGAACTCAGAGGACTGAGAGTGGTCCCAGAGAAGGGGCGTGTAGGGGCATATGAGGGTGTCACTTTAGAGTTAGGCAAGTCGACCCGGTTGAGTTTGGGGAGCTTGTCACTAGTTAGGGACTTGAGTATGAAGGGAGTTGGCCATCCCTGCACTGGTCGGGAACTGGAGTTGTTCTCTTGATGAGGCCAAAGTAGGCCGAAACCAGTCAGCATGTGATCTATGGCAAGCAGGACGTGTAAGGCTGAGTCCTGGGACAGGTGCCCAGGGTTGCCGCACAGTCTGCTGCTGCGCACAAAATCTAGGCCCGTGACAAGTGGTATCAGAGCCGGATGTTAGGCAAGTGCACGAGAGGAGAGCCGCGCAAAAGCATAGAGGTGCACCTTTCGTCGATCAAGGCGGGACAAAGATGTCAAAGCACAGAGGTGCAATCCCCAAGAAGCACAATGCATCCCGCAAAATAGCATATTGCGGTGCAACATCACCATCTCTATTGGGCGAGTGCATGAAAGGAGTTGCACAAGGAAGCGATGGGGGCGCGCACTAGAGTTTTGACTCAAGAGGAGGGGTTTTGCAAGCCAATTGTGAGGGATGGGCGCAGGGGTGGCATGACATGGAGTTGCGTCTGAGAGGAGTGGACGTCCCCTTTGGTCTGGAGTGAAAGGCAAGCATACCAGAGTCGAGGGAGAGGGACTTTGGGAGTTTTTGAGGGTGTTGGGATGCTAATGCAGAGCTGCGACGAGGGCGTCGCAGGATTGAGTGGGGGAGAATGTTAGACATGTTTTCTTTCATCCATCATGACAACGCAGTGGAAGCACATGTTGGCTGGCATGGGGACTCAGAGGGCTGAGGATGATTCTAGAGAAGGGGCGTGCAGGGGCATCTGAAGGTGTTACTTCAGAGTTAGGCAAGTCGACCCGGTTGAGTTGGAGCTTGTTACTAGTCAAAGACTTGACTATGAATGGAGTTGGCTATCCCTGCACAAACTGGTCAAGAGTTGGAGTTGTTCTCCTGATGAGGTCAAAGCAGGCTAAAACCAGTCAGCATGTGATCTATAGCAAGCAGGACGTGTAAGGATGAGCCCTGGGGCAGGTGCTCAGGGTTGCAGCACGCCCCGTGCTGCAAAATGACTCTCCACTTTCAATCTTAAAACCGAATTGGCTGACTCTCCACTTGTTGCCATATTGTTCATGATTTTTTTCTCCTCATTCTTTGTTGTTTCTAGAATATTCTCCTTCATTTATTGATTGTTGAGTTGCCGGTTGGTAAAGAAAGTTTCATTATTATATCTCATTAACAAGTGTTATCATGAAAGGATGTGAGGGTGCACCTCCTAATACAACGACTGAGTTGTGCGAGCTCACAGTTAGAGTCCGTTTGGTAACCGTTTATGTTTAGTGTTTATATAAATGGTGTTTATGTTACGATTTTGTTTCGTCATAAACATAAGTATTGTTTGATAACGAAAAAACGTTTAGCTTATTTTAAAAATCATAAACAGAAAAATATGTTTGTTAACCTTCAACTGTTTTTTTTATTTTTTTATAAAAAAAACCAACACAATAAACTGTATAAAAAGTCAAGTTCATGCTACAACAAATCTGTACAGTAATAAGGAGCAAGATATATACATAAAAAAGAAACCAATAAACTTAGGTTACATATTTATCTACACACTGTAAATTATACTGTAAAACTAGAATGACCCACAACCTAGAAGACCCCAACAAGTAGGGGTGCACACGGTTCAGTTCCTTATGATTCTCGGGAGAACCGGAACGGTTCCCAACAAGAACAAAATATATATAACTATGAAAAAGTTGAAAGTTTTCCAATTTGTATGGAGTAAGAAGAGAGATTTGGAGGGCATACACTTACTCTTGAACTTCTTCTGCTACTACTCTCTTTTTCATTTTTTTGATTTATATTTCTCTTTCAACACTGAAAATGAATGAATGAATGATACAAGTATAAAATACCATTTTTGTTTCTTTGACAAGGAGACAGTTGGGACTTCTTTATTTTTTCCTCAAATAAGGTTTTTTTTTCTTTTTTTTAGCACGGGTACTCCTAAGTAACTATTTCTTATTATCAAGTATATTAGTAATTATTCATATTGTACCAAATATTTTTTTTCTTAAGGCAATTGATGCTCTTTAATTCTGTCTACACTTGATAATTCTAATATTTTTATTGTTACATCAAGTAATAGCCTTTTATAATTTTTTTCTTTCTATTCATTTTCTCACTTTTAGTTTCAATTTTTAATTAAAGTAATATAATCACCATTTTAGATAAAAAAGATTTTTTTTTTTTTTATTTAATAAACATAAACACTAAAACATCATTTTGGTGTTTAGGATTTGAAGGCTTAGGTACAGTTTTGCTTTAAAAGTGTTTTGACAATTTATAAACAAAACAAAAATTATGAAACATGTTTATCCTAAAAATTTGTTTTTATAAACAATAAACACTAAACATAAACTGTTACCAAACAGGCCCTTAATCTTAGAGAAGAATGAACAGCTTAGAAATGTGGATTTAAAGGTTGAAAAGAGTGAGAATGGGAGGGGGAAGCCTAGAAAATTTAATTACACCTAAAGTCTTAGGCAATGACAATTAAGAGAAGATGTATCACACACCAGAAATGATAGGTTGTAAAGAATTTTTCATTCCATGCTCCAAAACAAAGCAAATATATTGTGTAGATGCTCAAGAGTTTGAAGACCAAGTGAACTAGATCCGTCAGAACTGATCAAAATAATTAAATAAACCTCAATCAAAATCCCATCATAGCAGCCCACACTACTACCCAAGTAGTATCTGAACCTAGAAAAGTTCCTAAGTAGTATCTGAGTGTTTACCATTCAAATCACTGGGCATTTAGGGATTGGGAAACATAGAAGATACTGTCAAATTAAAGTTTGAAATTGAAAATGCATGTTTCTATCAAAGTATAAAATTGTAACAAAAGCGCACAGTAGACTAGACCATCCCCAGTTAATAGGTACCTTCAAGCTCGTGCTTCGTATCTTGTCATCCGGCTTAGGATAAGCAGCCACAGTCGCCAAGATGTCCACCACCGCAGCACCACAACCCAGCTGTTAACATACGTCTCCAATTCATCACATATTTGACAGCAAATATACATATAGTAAACAGTTTATATAATATCATATACATAAACTGGTTCGATAGCATAAAATCGTGCCTAGGGATTGAAATCGGAGGAGAATTAGCTTAAACGAATGATGTACTCAATTCCAATTCCAAATCCAAAGCGTTAAAAACTACGTAACATGTTAACACTCGCAAATAATTTTCCAAATCCCAATCTCACATTGCACCGGAACCAACAGACGCATGCATAAAATAGTTCTAGAGAGAGAAAGATATAGATCGAGAGAGAAAATAACGCACCACGATGCGATTATCAGGGAGAGGAGGAAGCGCCGGCGTGGATTCAGTGGAAGCTTGAGATGACA
This sequence comes from Cornus controversa, assembly GCA_026545225.1. Taxonomy (NCBI): domain Eukaryota; kingdom Viridiplantae; phylum Streptophyta; class Magnoliopsida; order Cornales; family Cornaceae; genus Cornus; species Cornus controversa. The sequence continues at coordinate 43,242,711 of CM048847.1, read as the reverse complement.
TTTTGGCCCTGAAATTTCTCCAGAAACAGTTGATTGTTACAGTACATACGATAATTTAAGTATATATATACGTGTGTGTGTGTGTATGTATACATAATGTAAACAATTAAATAAATAAAAGGAATAAGGAAAAGAATGATGTAAGCAAAGCAGCAAGCAATATTTACAGAGAAATGAGAGAGACCTGGATGTGGAAGCGAAGAGAGAGAGAGTGGAGCGTGAAGAAGAAGACGAAGAAGAGAGAGAGAATGGAGAATTAAGAAGAAGGTTGGAGCTCTGAAGTGAGCAGAGTGTCGCCATTTTTCAAATCAAAACTCAGTGGCACGTGTCGACCACTTTCAATGACACACAGCGAGAGAGGATTATGTATTTCAACCGATGCCTCGTCTATGGGAAGCCAATGTGTTTTGTTCGCATGCTATCCAGTTTAGGCACACAACTTGAAACACAGGAGTAAAGATTTGGAGGTGCATGCGAGCCATACAAATCATATTCATGGTGTTTCAATTGTGTTTGCGAAATTGAAAATTTTAGTGCGTAATTTTCAAATCAGTCGCAGTGTTTTTAGTTATAAATTATTTGTTATTGTCTTATTGATTGAAATTACCTGAAACAAAATGAAGACTAGAAAATTTGAAGAGCTTTGATTTGATATTCTATTTTATTATACTTGACTATTACAACTTCGTCAAAGCCAAGAAAGCATAGAAACGGAATACGAATACGGGTGAGATATGATACAAGCAATGCGATACAAAAAATATAAAAAAAATAAGATACGGATACATTAGAATACAACAAATCTCAAATAAATTGGATGATTGTATGACAGGATATGACAATATGAAAATAATAAATTATATTTTTATATATACAAAAAATTTTATTATTAACATTTCTTTATAAAATATTATGATTAATAAACAAAATATGAGTTAAAAGAGTCCTTTTCCATAATTTGTATGGATAAATTTTGTACTTACTTCTTTTTAAATAAATTTTAAACTTTTCTTAACAATTGTATTATGATATTATTGTTGGAAAAACTATATTTTAATATTCAAAATTTGTTAAAGATGTGTTCTAAAGTATTTGAGGAACATTGAATATGTGGTCGAAGTATGTGAGAAAAATCGGATACGTGTTAGAATACAAAAATATAATTTAAAATTACGGATATGTTTAGAAATTATCGGACACGTATCCTGGAGTATCGGTATCTGGTACGGACATGATATGGGCACATTACTCTTGTAGAAGTATCCGTGATTCCTAGGTCAAAACTGAGTTTGAAGTTGTTGCTGCTGACTGCAAATTTCTTGAATTCATCTTTTTCGGTTTGGATTTATGAAGGGATTGGTGATTTGTTTTCTCAAAGAAGTATATACATTGTCCAAATGTATTCTAAATATTTAATTATCAATCAAGTACAATTGCTAAAATCTCTCTTTAATTAATTGCTTTATTGATTGTGAATTTCAACCCAACATTGAAATCAAGCCATGATTAAGGCTAGGGTTTTAATCTTGTAGAAAAGAAAGATGAAAAGACAAAAATATATATTGTAAATTTATTGAAATTGGCAAGTATGCTCACCAAAAAATATGTATTGCTTGCATGTGATTGGTGAGCTAGTTATATATTATATATTCTTCTATTTTGTCACAATTTAATTAATTAGTCAACTGTCTAAAAAAATCAATTAGATTAATTGATGAGTTTAAACCATTTAATCTAGACATCTAGTTTTATGATATTGAATTGTTTTTTAGTATCCCGAGATATATACTATAACATATAACTTTTATAAGTAATATAAGTTAGATCAGTTTTTTCTATTTTGTTAAAATTTGATTAATTAGTCAAGTGTCTAAAAATTCAATTAAAATGATTGATGATTTTAAATAATTTAATATGAAAATATAGTTTTATGAAATTAAGTTATTCTTTAGTGTCCCGAGATATATAGTATAACATATAACAGTTATAAGTAATATAAGTTAAACCATTTTCTTTTATTTCCTCAAATTTCGATTAATTAGTCAAATGTCTAAAAATTCAGTTAGATTAATTGATAAGTTTAAACAATTTAATTTGAACATCTAGTTTAATGAAATTAAATTTTTATTTAGTGTCCCAATATATATAGTAACATATAACAGCTATAAATAATATAAATTGGACCATTTTCTTCCATTTTGTCAAATTCTGATTAATTAATCAAGTGTCTAAAAATTCAATTAGAATAATTGATGAGTTTAAACCATTTAATCTGAATATCTAGTTTTATGAAATTAAGTTTTTATTTAGTATCCCAAGATATATAGTAACATATAACAATTATAAATAATATAAATTGGACCATTTTCTTCTTTTTTGTCAAATTACAATTAATTAGTCAAGTGTCTAAAAAATCAATTAGAATAATTGATGAGTTTAAACCATTTAATCTGAATATCTAGATTTATGAAATTAATTTTTTCTTTATTGTCTCGAGATATATAGTATAACAGTTAAATTAATATAAGTTAGACCACTCATTTATTATTTGTCAATAATACTTCAACATTAATATATATTATAAAAATATGTTAATTCAATGAGATATATACTTAATGTTTGTTTTAAATGCTCTATTATTTGAGTGAAATTAATGTTTTTATTTGATTTCAAGATAATAAAATTTGTATTATTGATTTAATTACTTAATTAATATAATTAATAATGTTTGTTTGTTATATTCAAAATGAGGGGGGATATATTATTGTAATTTAATTAATGTTTCAAACTTATTTTAATAAATGATTCAAACTTTCATTATTATAGATTAAATATTATTATTATGGCATAAGTAAACAAAACTCATTGTTGGACTAGTGGCAAGAGCGTTCAACTAACATAGATGTGTGCGCGCTCATATTTGATTCCTCGCAACACCCCTTACTTAAAATAAAGGATTACACAATTTTCAACAAAATCAAATATTTTGAAAATTAACATTTTTTTTGAAGTATATATACACAAGTAATATAATATAATATACTAACAATTAAGTGTAGTATAATCGGGGCGGGTTTTAAATGGGGCGGGACGACCTTGCCTCGCCACCGCCCCCGCCTCCGCCCCGAAACCAACCGAGTTTTAAATAACAAAATTCATTCACATCTCATTTAAATAAACAGTTTTCCAAACTCACTTTAAATGGGGCGAGGCGGGACATATCCCTATCGAGTTGGGGATTTTTGCCACCCCTATACCTACACTTGAGACAATACCTACGTACGCAATCGACTTATGTAGTTATCACAAATTTGCATGCCTAAATAATTTGTTACCTGATTGCACATGTGAATGTATGAATAAAAGATGTTAGGTTTTATCAAACTTTTGTTACCTATGTTTTGTTTCAATAACCTCACCGTTAAGTATATGCAATTATGCATGCATATATAGTTGCTTGATATATGTATATATATGTTGATTTCATATTGTATATGCACACATGCTTATTATATACATAACAACGATAATTCCATTGAAAGGTTCTTATTTATTATGTTGTTTCAATGATAGATTCAAAACCGGATTGACGGATTGAGATTGTTTTAACAACCTAATATAATTATTTTTTAACTAGGGCCCATATCAATTTGTCATGTTTGTGCAAGTCATCGTGTAATTTCTATGATGTGTTGCTTATTATAAAATCCTCAAGCAGATGTAGCAGAGAAAATTAATCCTAGTCTAGATAACTTGGAAGTCACAATACAACCAATTGATTAATTTTCCAATTGACAAACCAAATATACTAGTGCAGGAAAATTAAATGGCTCCAATAATCTATTGGATCACATATTCCTCAAAACAAAATAGCATATTTCAGATTTTGTGGATCCACATATTGAGGCTTTAATTTTGTTTGATTTGTGATAAGAAAATGAAATGAGTCTGTTAGGTTTAGCGTTAAAAGATATATATATATATAAATATTATAAATTCACTGTTCGGATCAAATTTCTGAGACCCTAATTTATAATCCAATCCGAATATGAAAATTGTCATTAAAATATAAATTCAGAACTAGATTCAATGATCTACTCAATTTCGAACTCTTAAGACTTTTATCATTTGCTTTAAGAAAGAAAAAAATAAGTAGAGTGCATTTATCATCAATTAATAAAATGCAAATATCATCTCTATCGGTCTCCCTTTTAATTAGTTTTGAAAATTGTCAATCAAAAGAATTTCCATTGTATTTTATAATTTTCCATTATTGTGAAATAAAAACTTGTTACCAGAAAACAAAAGTGCTTAACATCTCAAGTTTTTTTTTCATATATATATATATATATATATGCATATATACAAAAATGGGCTAGGCCCACAGAGATATCACTCTCACATCTTCATTCTCCTTAGCTCCTCCCACACGGGTTGGGGTTGAGCTCTCCGTAGACATGATTCCTATCAAATTGTTTGCACTATAAAGAAAAACAAAAGTCGATCCTTAAACCTGATATTTAATATTTAATAATAATATACGAAAAAGTCACTTTGTACGTAATAGAATGTTAACAAAGGATAAGTTTGACTTCAATCTTTCCACCACGAATCGGGATCTTCTTCCAGTGCATTGGAAGATCCTGTGCATTACATAAAAACGCAATAAACTCTAGGTAAACACACTTAAAGATTACAACACTTGTGCAACACATTGCATTGAGATTCAACATTGCAAGACCATTAAATCAAGAATGCAACACCTTTACATTATTTTTGTATCCTCGATTTAATTGCAAAGGAAATCACAATAGACACAAGTGTATTGGAGAGGGTATTACATCTCCCACCTACATGCCTACAGTAAAGAAGCAATCTCTTTTTGAAACCTTTGGATTCCCCAAAATCCTTTAGAGACAATTTTCCTATTTGAAAGCATGTACTCGTTCAATGACTTGTGTTAATGAACCAGGGGAAAAACAGAATACCACATATACAACACAAGTAGTTGCCAACTCATATCTCCGTTTGTATGCAATGAATGAAGATAGCAAAAATTAGAAGCTAAAGTCTCTGACTCTCTCTCTCTCAAAATATTGAAATTGCAGCAATTCCAAACTCCTACACTACACCAAAAGACCACTTACTCTGAATAGCCATGGTCTTTTGGTACTGTACATTTTCAAGTACTCTAAAAAGAAGCCTCAAAGCCAGTACCATCATCCCAAACATGCCTTGAGAGGAGTGCACCACCATGTTCACTCATACTACCCTTCAATCTATAGAAGGCTGGCTTGCTCCGAACTGTCCTCAAAGGACCGGATCTATTCCCATGCCCGATAGGTAAGGGAACCCCTAGCCCGAACAAATTTGAAGCAGAAAACGGTCTGTTTTCCGTTTCTTCAAGTGGACCAGAATTGTACTCCATCGTAATGAAAGGAGAGGCGTGCCCATAAATAAAGCGCGGTGTTGCTCCGCCGGCATTCCACCAACTACTGTCGGAAGGGACAAGATCACCTTTAAAGTCTGAGCCTGCAGCAGAGGAATCTCTCTGACTACAGCAGTCCGCACAAGTTTCATCCATGTCGTTGTATATGAGTTTCAGTGCCTGCACAACTTCTCCCATGAATGGCCTGTGAGTCACCTCCGGATGAACACACATGGAAGCAATGGCAGCCACTTTAGCCATGTCATCAAAGTCGTATTTTCCGGACAATGAAGGATCCAAGAACTGCTCCAAACCTTCTCTATTGGTCAGAAGAGGACGTGCCCAAGTGACAAGGTTTTCTTGCCCTGGAGGTTGAGACATGTCCACAGGTTTCCTACCAGAGAGAAGCTCCAACAGCACAACCCCATAGCTGTAAACATCACTCTTGACAAGTAAATGCCCTGTCATTGCATATTCGGGAGCAACATACCTGCAAATTCAAAATAACACTCTGTCAGAAGAAATATTGAAAGATCTATATACTCAAATACAAAGTTGAAATATGAAGAAAAGGCAGTCAATAGTTCAAGCAGTGATCTAGTAACAAATACAAGATTTACAAAGACAGGATTCAGGAATCTATTTCACTAAAAAAAAAAAAAAGGATTCAGGAATTTATTAGCCAGAAGGTATATAGCTTGAAACATGAACATGAACATGGAGATAATATAACCCCACAAAAATGAAAAATAGAACTTGGCAAGAATTTCAGAATATTGATTTTCATAAAAACATATTTATGCTTTTATACTTAATTCTTGAAAATATATATACCCATATTTAAAGAAAAACATATGTTGTCATGATGAAATGAGTGGAATAATTCAATACTTTATGAATGATCTCCGAATTGTACCAAAATATTTGCATCTGTGTTGTGATAATAATTCAATACACTAAATGAAATTGTGATCAAAATTCATGACTTCTGAAATTTTTTGGAAGATTTTAACAAAATAACAGGTTTACACGGAATATATACCCAAAAGTTCCCATGACCCGAGTAGAAATATGATTACTTCCTTCTGTTGCTTCCCTCGCCAACCCAAAATCTGAAACCTTGGGAGTGAAGTCATCTTCTAACAGAATATTACTGGCCTTGAAATCTCGGTGAATTACACGAGGATTAGAATCTTCATGAAGATATGCCAATCCTCTGGCAGCACCAAGAGCAATCTTCAACCGTGCATCCCAGTCAAGAGGTCCCTTTCTCTTGTCTGCACCTGAATCACCAACACATGGATATTATTGAGACATCTGGAATATCTAAGCAATGTTTCTTACAACAAAAATACAGGATCAGAACAGTGTCACCACTGTAGAATGAGGAGTTTTTCTGTTTATCATCATATGAAAGGGGTGCTCTATACTACTAAAGTGACTCAAAATATGAGATTGGGGCGTTCTGACCACCAATATTTCAGAAATCGGCATGAACAAGAGGAATAAAAATATAAATCAAGCATGGAATAATTATACCATGCAAATGGGACTCAACACTGCCATTAGGAACAAGCTCATAAATCAAGCAGCGTCGTTTTTCTTCAATGCATATACCAATCAGTTTGACAAGATTACGATGATGCAATCGACTTAGCATCTCAACTTCTGCAATGAATTCACGGTCTCCATTCTGATCATCCCTCGTAAGCAATTTAACTGCAACTTCAGTTCCATCTTCCATGGTCCCATGATAAACACGTCCAAATCCACCTTCACCCAAAACCCTTCTTGAACTGAATTTACCCGTAGCCTTCTCAATCTCTGCTAGTGTAAATGTTTTAACAGAAAGAATGGAAGTAGGCATGGTGGAAACGAGGGATATAGATTGCGAGCTTGCCATGCTATTTGATAAGTTAGATCCAATTCCTGCATCATAAACACAAAGTCGATTTGTGTTTGCAAGAGCAGTACAACTTTAGATAGTTGAAATGTTTAAACATAACCATCAAATCAACCATTAAAGTGCAGTAATAAGAAAAGCCCGACGATAATGTAAGAAATCCCTGTTTCTCCCGCTAGTTTTTCGCAATTAAGATGAACAAAGAGAGTATGTATGATGTGAATATGAAACAAGTAACAAGAGGGATTGAGCAACACTAGAATGAAAAAAGATAACTAATTTTGTTCTCTGCAAATAGGTCGTGTAATAACGCCAAGTACAATCAGGTACATTTCAAATATTGCAAGAGTAGTTAATTACCTGTCCTGTTAAAACGTGATTATGGATAGGTTGATGAGTTGTCTTAAACAATGTTGTAATGATTCATAAAATGCAGTATGAGACGAATAAACTTATTGATCATAACAACCCAACAAACTTTAATTCCAATTATCTAAGACAAATTTTAAATCTGTGGAGATTCTTTTGTCTTTTATGGATAGCTTGAGGGTATTGTTTTTGGGTTGTGCAGTAGTTCAGGGCCGCGTTCCCCTTTGGGCGCTTTTCAATGAAATTTTACTTATAAAAAAAACGTAGAATTAAACCTTGCTCCATTTTGCCATGTTCCATTTTGCCATGTAAAACTGTGTAGTTAGCAAACATCATTTTTTTGAATGTGCCCAATAAGTTCATCCACAACTAACACAAATTTACAAGGACTCAATGCAAATCATTATAGTAAACAAATGACAAATAATATTCTTGATCAGAAAGATATAAAATTTGTCATTGATGAGAATTCCTTGATTAAATGAAAAATCCCTAAATGGACAGTTTTAGTGGGGTTTTGAAAAAAAATTCCCTGAAGGTAGACAGCCCCCTCATGCAAGGACACAAGCTGTAAGACAATTAATTCCAAGAAGCAAATAGCCAGAAATAGCGAGCAAGCAAGAAGATTTAAGACGAGTTATTCCCCAAAAAAAAAAGAAGACAAAGCTCACAAAATTCACCTAGGTTCACCCTTTTAAATGAAGGAGAATGCCACAAAGCCACCATTGGAATGTATATTTTAATAAGATCTCCTAACACTTGCTGCAGTGCTCTAGATTATTTGCATGGCAAGATTTCCCAAAATTTGAAGTTATGCCATGAACGTTAGCTTCAACAGATACCAGGTTCACCGCCATCTACTCTAAAATCTTTAGCTGTTAGAGAGGGTGTAACTTTAATATTTAAATCCCTAACATTTTTTATATATATTGACGTTGGGAACTTGGGACATGGTCTTGAGGAAGCATGTGGTTTTTCCATCTTAGTCACACTTATAACCGTTGAGTATTTTCTCAGCACTTACCCGTATTCTTCTTTTCATTGTGGCATATTGTTCCCTTTCAATGATATGCGTTTTCACTGCCAAAAAGAATTAGAATCCCACCATTTTGTAAAGAACAAAATAATTGCCTTTAACACTGCAACATAGTTTAAAATTCATGATTCATTGGACATCAGATAGAATTCAGATAGTATTTGAGTGAGCTGACTGAACACATGCCAAAGTTGGGAGTTCTAGTGAAATGTCATTAGCACTGGTGCACTCGACAACTATATAAAAATTGAGTTCTTTATTTTTCTTTTCATCTTAAAAAAAAAACACCAGCGAAACATTTCTAACATGAGGTGAAGTACTTTCAGCAAAAAAGCAAGACTAAATTCTGGGGACCAGGATTTTTCACATGGGAAACATTTTACAGTTGCTGGCAAGATTCAAAACCTAATACACACCCCTTCACCACCTGAGCCAAGGCCCAGGTGGCCTATAATTTTTATTTCTGTCGAGCAAATGCACCCAATAAAAAGACTAATACGTACATGGATTTGCCACAGTGGTGAGAAGGGATGCATATAAGAAATAAGCCAATAAAGCATTATTCAGCAGGAAAATTTTCAATGCACTGAATGAACAACTGATTGCAACTGCATTCAAGTATCAATTCTAACATGTTGGAACACTAACTCACATACTTACCAGATCGCTTATTTATGGATGGTGTAAAGATAGGACCAACAGCACTTGATGGTCTTCCAATCTTCCTGCATTTCAAGAGGATGTAAACTGCTCCACAGCAGACCACTGATAGAACTAAACCAGACAAAACAATGATAAAAATGATTTTAGGGTTCATCTTCTGGCTCTTGTTGACAACATTTGCAGTGATAGGGAATTGCTGATTTCCAGCACTACCACTTGGACCACTACCTGCATAACTCCCAATTGGTGGTGAAGAAGGAAGCCCTGATAATAGCTTTTCAGTCAGACTCGATAACAACATAATCATGTAATGGAATAACCATAACTAGAGTCGAGGTCGGTACCTGGGTAACTAATGTACATCACTTCATAGTTACCAAAAACAGTCTTATTTAAAGGCACCTTCTTCTCCCAAAATCTCTCATAAGTTAGTGTAGCAGTGGTAATATCAAATTTCTCCCCTAAAGGAACCAAGTTCATATCTACCACGGTTCTTTCCTGATTTTGAATATCAGCACTGGCACCAACTATAACCACTTGTTTTTGATTCAAATATGTGCCTGCAGCAACCTCAATCTCTAGCTCATTAACGACTGGAAAGATAGCATAAAGAGATACATCCAGTAGCAGTCTGACTTTCATAGGAAACACACAACCACAAGGTGTATCAATGGGAGTTGAGGTAAGCGGCTCAATGCATATCTGACCACAACCTGCCATTAGATTTATTTGTCAAGTCAATTGTAAAATCGCATCTCACAAACAGAGAAAATAATGGGGGGAAGGAGGGGGCACTGGAATGAAATGTTTATTATCTAAATAGGCAGCACCACATGGCAAAACACAATAAACTCCATTGTCAAACACCACATAAAAATAAAATATTAAATTCTCTTCAGCTCTAAGGATAAACCAGAAACTATCATGACTTATGTACTGATGCATATTATAAAAAATTTACCAAAGAGGGTCCTTAATTTAATGCGAACTACCTTTTCTTTTCCTCGAGTCAGCACCCTCATGCTTTTAATTCTTTTCGCCTCAACACTGTTCCCCTACTTTACATCCCAAAAATAGGCTTACTAATGACATTATTTTCCTATCTCTAAATCTGGTTACAGATCAAAAGATAATCTGTAAGACTATCATCTATCATTTGAAAGTTATGATATAAAACTATTACAACCTTAACCTGCCAACTAGTCATTTCTTGTTGCAATGATAAAAGTTGCCATGGAGAAATTAGAGTGCAAATGAACCGAACTGTTCATGAACAGCTCCAGATCGAAAAACTCGGCTTGGCCTCATTCGTTAAGCCAAGGAGCTGAGTTTTAGCACAATTTTTTTAGGCTCATCAAATAAACAGCCGGTAGTTGGCTTTGGCTCATATAGACTTGTGAACATGTCATATACTTGTAAGACTTTAAGACCCACTAGATTTTTAAAAAAAATTATATGATACAACTTCGGACCATTTAAATTATATATACAAGTTTAGAGTAAATCCAAATATGCTTCATATAAAAGGCCTATTAAGCACATTAAGATCATCTCGCCTTTCTCATCTCATTCTATACACTAGATTGCATTTCACAATTTAAAAATTTGTAACCTTCAACGCTGGAACTTTTCCATATTAAAAGAAAAACATATTAAAATCTATCCATATGCTAGTCACTAATCCTTTCTCTTTTCTATCAAGTATCAAAAGCAGCGTACCCCAAGGTTTAGGGCTTAGCGCCCTCATCAGACCTCTCCACCAGCATATAGCAATGCACCTTCATTATCAGCTGCATAGACAAATACCACCCCACTAGCGACCACAAGATCACCTTGATCACCCAACAGGTCCTCTCTCTCTCTCTCTCTCACTCTCTCTCACACACACACACATCTGGTCTCACTGTCCTTCACATTTCTCTCATATTGGCATGTGAAATTGCAAGCACATTTAGAGATAGAAAATGCCAAAGATTAAAATACATGCATAGATTCTACCGCTGCATATGTATATATGTACATGTACAGATATAGATTTTATAACAATAATGAGCTCGCCGAACCGAGTCCGGGCTTGTTGGAACATTGTCGAGCCAACTTCGAGATTGGCTAGGTCAAGCTCGCTAGAGCCCGAATACCCCTTTGATTTTGACGAGCTGAACCGAACAATCCAAGGCTCCGCTTGGCTCGGTTCATTTGCAACCGTATGGGAGAACACTTATTTGATTCTGAACAATGAAGACCGATCATGAGGGATAGAACCGACACCTATGCTATGATATGTAATAGTACGCACAAGCCCTATACTACACCTAGAGGGGAGTGAATAAGTCTTGTGTTTGGATAGCTAAGGAGGGAAAAGAAATGAAAGTACAGTGGTATTCCTCCATATTTGAAAAAGATAGTGGAGAAAAAAGAAACAAAAATGATTGTTTTATTTTGTGGGTGGTAAGAACAAGACAAAAATTCACTTGTTATAAAAAATCAGGGCAAATGGGTAATTGTCAATTCTCCTATTAGCCAAAGCACTATTCAAGAGGTTAGGCTCTCCACCCTATTTCTCTCTTTTCCCTCCTCATTTTCAAAATAAACTCCCCCTCCTCCTTTCCTCTTTATTTCTCCAACTCCTCAATCCAAACATAGTGTTAAAGAATGACTTCCTTCATCAAGATAAACTAGAACACAAGTATATGAAGCATTAATTTCAAAATCTAATGTGCATATTTCAATTTTTATTTTTGGTAAGTGATGTGCATATTCCAATTTGAGCTTTACTCCATCTAGCATTAATAAAATTTTAAGGGATCCCTTTCAGTGTTATTGTACTACCTTCACCATTCTATTGTGGTATCGTGGGAAAGATTGGCATCATCCTCCACGTGGAGAACTAAGATGTGACTTTCTTTTTTAAGGAACCAGAAAATGATTGAAACTCCAAACTCATGCTCTCTTATTTAGAATCTAGTGCCTTCCCAAGTGGCTGAAGCCCATAAAAATGTGTAAACTCCAATATTTGGCATTTTCTTTTAGGCAAATAAGTAAGGCATGATTCGGGAAAGCCAACGAGTAGGAGCTTAGTTCTTACAGGCTAAGGCTACACGCGATTATTCAACTCAACCCAAGAAAGGGCTACATGAATTCTAATTAGCCACTTTGTTCTATCTAGGGCCATAAACTCAATCAAACCACATTCTACCATATCTTTCCTTACTATCTCAACCCATTTTAGTTTTGATCTCCACCTTCTCCCAACATTACCATCATATCTTGCATTACTATCTTCCATGAACTCTCTATCACACACGTATTGTTACTCCTTAGAATCATTATGAAGTAGGACTGAAATCATTTCTGTAGGTAGGCTTAAGAGAGGTTGAAACCCTAGTGATGGAGAACGGAACATGACCCGAGAAATTGAAGTTCACATGATCCACACCTACTATTGGAGACAGGGAAAAGATAAATGGAATTAGGAATTTTTTTCTATTTATTATTATTATTTTAGTAATGTTTTAATTTTAGGATATTTCAGTAATTTAGTATTTTAGGGCTTTTATTTTTAGTAGTAGAATTTTATTAGGATTCTACTTTGATAGCTATATATATGTGGGTTGATACATTGAAAAGGAAACTTTTGATGATTATTGATAGAGTAATGATACTCTGACCCCGAGTAGTTGTCTGACTCTGACGTGGCTATGCCACATCGTTCACTCAATTCTTGAATTGGAAACAATAGTTCAACCATATAAAGGACTAGTTTACCCTCAAAAAGGCATCGTTTCAGAAACTTTATCTTCATTTCAAACCATTCAATTTTTCTCTCTCTACAATTTATATTCATACAATCTCTCTGTAAAATTCTCTCTTCTCCATGTCTTTTTTACTGTGCTCCCACCTCTCCACCGCCACTATCTGTTTTTTTATTGTCTTTGAAGGACCAAGTCAACAGTACACCATGACACAGACCCACTGTCCTTCACAAAAACCAGATGAGTACACCATGGCACAAACCCATTTTCCTTCAAAGAAACCAGATGAAGCTTAGAGATTAGGGCTTATGTGTGAAAGAGATATGTGAACTCGAAGAGAGAAAAAGAGAGTCAGAATTGGAGATGAAGAAGAATCGAGTAACGAGATGATTTGTTGGGGAACAGATCAGGATTTCTTCACTGTGTTTTTTCTTTTTCTTTTCTTTTCTTTAATTCAAGACAAGCAAGAAATATTCCATTATCTAACAGAAAAAGTAGAGTTACAATCTAAAAGCACATAATCCCTTATACCAATGGGAATTACATCACCAAAAACCATCTTCTGTTTGATGGAGAACTTTTCATTTTTCTGGGATTTATTAAATTTAGTTTTGAGTTGATTATGGTGGTGGAGTAGGATTGTATATATAGATTATAATCACTGATGGTAGGATGGTATTGTGGACGATTTTATTTGATTGTTGAAGATTGGATCTGAATGTAATGGTTTCATCTATCCCGATAATTGTGCCAGTTTTCTCTCTTTTGCATAAATAAATTTTTGACTGCAAGACGTGGCATAGCCACGTCAGAGTCGGACAATTACTCGGCCCAAATAATCGGACAGAGTATCATTACTCTTATTGATAATTGAATATACAAAGAATACAGATTTCTTTCCCTGCTTCTTCTCCCTTATTCTTCTTCTCTCTTCTCATCTCTCTAATTCTCTCTCTCATTCTACATCAATTTTGATATCGAAACAGTCTTACATGTCCTTCATCAGTTTTGGTACCAGGGTAAAAGATCCGTGCAGAGCAAAGGATCCACAAGAACAATCGTCACTGTTACAAAACCCTATTGTTCACACACAAGTAAACCAAACCCAAATAAACCATTGTTCATTATTCCCAAGCCAACTGGAACCCTTACCTTCTCCCGGATAAACCTCTGTCAGCCATCGTCCACAAACCAATCTAACCAAATCAAGCCCTAACCCATCAACCAAAACCTTGACCTTACTGTTCCGCCGCCACCTAAACCAAACCCATCATCCCACAATTGAACACCCGAACAGTTCCATTGTCTCTACTCGTGACTAACGACCAAACAAGACTTAAGACTAGAAACCCACATATCAACCATAGCCACCATCTACAACAAACCACAACAGATAAGTTGAACCCTAACCCCACTACCCCTCGCTGGAACCCACCATTAAACCACCTTCTCTACAGCCAAAATCTACCCAAAATGACCACCGTCAGCCACCATCCACCTGAGCCCTAAATTGTACCCACAAGACCAATCGCAAAACTCGAACACCATCGCAACCCCAAAACCACAACCTCCTCACATCACCATCGCATCGCCTCGTCATCGTCAGAATCTTCTTCTTGGGTGATTGCCGTTATCAGGTCTTCTGGTCATTGCCATCATCGAAGCTTCCTCTGGTTGCCACCGGTAGATCGTGGACTTGCAGAAGCCTTGAGTCCTCTGCTTTGCGATTTGGAAAGGAAGCCCAGATTTGTATCCTGCTCCAGATTTGAGACTTGGTAGTAGCCTCTCCAAAAATGGAGGTAAGGCTAGCCGACTTCTATTTCTCCCAAACCACGCTCAAGCGGGAGCCTTGTGCACTGGGTACGACCTTTTTTTATTTTCACTTGACTTTTGCACCTAAACACCATATCTCGTGCATAAATTTGGCATATTATCTTTCAATGCATTCCAATTTCTTGCATGTGCATTGTGGTAGTTATAATTTGGTTTACTCAATTCAATTTGAGTCCTATATCGGCATTATCCTTAACTATTCTTATGACTATACCATTCCATTAAGTCATCATGACCATTGGAGACTTATATGACTCCTGTTGAAGGATTTAAATATTAAAGTTAAACCCACTCTAAAAGCTTAAGCTTTTAGAGTAGATGGTTGTAACATGGTATCAGAGCCAAAGTTCTCGAGTTCACACACCACCATCACCCTGATAATTAAAATTAAAACATGTGTTGGACCAAAAGAAGGCTACACGTGAGGAGGCGTGTTGAAGGATTTATATATTAAAATTAAACCCTCTCTAAAAGCTTTTAGAGTAGATGGTTGTTAACAACATCCAAATTACAATGGGCGAGAGAGTTCAAAATTTAGAGCAAAACATGAACAATTTTATGGACTCCATGAAGAGCTCTATAACCTAACTCTATGAAAAGGTTCCACACATGGCCACATTTATAGGAAAATGTCCTATTGAGAATGGCAGAGGTTCCACATCTACTTTCCCAAAACCTAGACATGACCTTAGAGCCAATCACCACAATCATCATGTCGAGTCTAAAAAGTAAAAAACTATCTTTGTGACGGTTTCTCTATCCCACAACCATCCCAAAACTCTCAAATGAGAGAAACTAACTTTAGGAAAACTTGAGCTATAAGTACTACAAGGAGAACTCCCATTGTCTAACCACATCGAGTCTCAGAACGTGGAGATCTACCCGAGTATTTACATGACCTAGATGATATTGGAACCTTTCCAGACCCTATGGAAAATAATATGGAAGATGAGACCTGTAATAATGACGAAATGTGCATCTCATTTATCCTTATGGGAATAGATGACTGGAATTGCAGCAACATATTTCGCACATTTCTCGGATTTGGAGCAAAGATCTGTGAAATTAATATTAATAAAGGTAGTTTAATAAATGCAGTTTCAAGATCAGATCTTGCTAGAATGAAACTTCAACCTGAACCTCACCCACAACCATATAAGATGGCATGGGTTGATGAAACTTTCTTGACCGTCACCGAAAGGTGTTTTTAGTTCCTATTCAAATGGGTGTGTACTCTGATAAGTTGATAACATTTGGAATAATGTTTTACTCTTGACGGTAGCCCACGTGCTACTTGGTCACCCTTGGATTTATGTAGGTGCTGCCCCTCATGGTAGAGACAATACATATGTTTTCAAATATAATGGTAAAATTAATGTAAAACCTGCAAAGCGACCAAAAAATGATTCTAAAGCACTACATAGATCTTTCCCTCAACCTAGTAATAACAAACTTGTATTGGCAAAAGAAGAAAAGGAAGTAACTAAGTTAGTTCCCCATGTCACATCTAAGGAGTTGTTAGATTTTCCACCACCTAAATGCACTAAATAATATAATTACAAATGTAACAATTGAGGAACCCCCAATGAAATTGCCAGACATGAATGATGTGCAACACACCACTACATTAGTCCCAATATCACATTTATCTAATGTCGCACACAAGTCCACACAAACTAGGGAACGTGTTGAACTGAGTCAACCAAATGATGAATCTGCACAAAAAGAGTTCGCTCAAGATCGTCTTGAAGGGATTGTTAAACTTCATGAGTCATCCACTTCCATTGTGTCAAATAGGGATGTCAAGTACAACAGTAATTTTTGGAGGATGCTTGGGACATTTTTAGGAACAAATTTGAAAATTTTCTCAGCATTTCATCCTTGTATTATCAAAGTAAAGGGTGTTTGATTAAGTGTCAGTAGTAACCCGCCTAAATGTGTGGGACTTGTTTTTGCCAATAATGGAGTATACTTATACTAATTTGACTAATCAGTTTATTGGTAGTTGTTCTTTCAAAATTATCTATAATTCATTTCCATGCCACTCCATTGATCATGTTCCTTCGCCTCCATATTTGTATTCGCTTAAATTTCTTGATTCCTTTGTTCAACTTGTCATGCCGGTAGTGTTGACAAATTGTTTTGAGCAATAAAAAGAATGAACTTATTGCATATGTTCATTATAGGAATCATGAATTTATTGAAGGAGATTATGTAATAATATGTGCACTACAACATCCTTATACTAAGAACTCCTTCCAGATAAAATATGCCCAAATTGTTGAAATCTTTCACATCTTCATAAATCCAGACTTGATGCATATTTCTTTGACTTACCATTAGATATGAGTATTAATACAATTTTTGATGTGGTGTATTTGTCGCCTAACCAAGGCAACTTTGAGCCTCCTATTTTGTTAACATGTGTTCCTACATGTGGATTTATATCTTCTTCAGCACCAACATTAGCTCTTCCCTATTTTCAGCCTCATTATTTGTATTGGATTGAGGATTTTTTTACTGTCAAAGTGATACTTCTCATATTGGAGATATTTAGTATTATCGTGTTCGATGAAAAGGTTATCTAGCTTCAAATATTACAGTGTGTAGATAATGAGCTTTGTTCTTGGAACCGTACTACCAGCTTTACTCTCCGGACGAGAGTTCTACTCAATGGGTGAGAATTGATGGAGAACGAGACATAACTCAAGAACTTGAAGTGCACATGATCCACACCTACTATTGGAGACAAGGAAAATATAAATAGAATTAGGAATTTTTGTCTATTTATTGTTATTGTTTAGTAATGTTTTAATTTTAGGATATTTCAGTAATTTAGTATTTTAGGATTTTTATTTTTACTAGTAGAATTTTATTAGGATTCTAGTTTAATGCTTATACACACACACACACACACACACACACACACACAGAGAAAGATTAATATCTTATGTCTACAAGAAACTAAGTGGGTAGGTGAAAAAGCTAGAGAAATTGAAGGATATAAATTATACTTTACCGGAAAGACTAAACATAGGAATGGAGTAGGGATAATCATATAGAAAAATTTAAAAGATGATATAATAACAGTTACTAGAAAAGAAGATAGGATCATATTAGTTAAACTCGTATTAGGACGACATATAGTTAATATAATTAGCACATATGCACCCCAAGTAGGATTAGATGGCAATATTAAAACACTTTTTTGGAAACATATGGACGAGTTGATGCAAGGGATACCCGAAGGAAAAAAAGTGTATATAGGAGGAGACTTTAATGGCCATGTAGGAAAAGAGAGCGGAGGCTATGAAATGGTACATGGTGAGCATGGATATGGAGATAGAAATCATGTTGGGAAGACTATCTTAGATTTTGCGGTAGCACATAACCTTATAATTAGGAACACATTTTCTATAAAAAGAGATGAACACTTAATAACCTTTAAAAGTGGTTCAAATGTAAGCCAAATTGATTTCTTTTTAACTAGAAAGGTGGATAGACTAGCAAGCAAAGATTGTAAAGTTATTCCCGGAGAGAGTGTAACCTCACAACATAAGCTTCTTGTCCTAGATTTATGTATAAAAGGGCAACCAAAAAGGTGAAAAAGAACCATAAACCCAAGGACTAGGTGGTGGAATTTAAGAGGGGAGAAAATGATTTGTTTAAAAATAATATTTTAAAAGAAGCATCGTGGAATGTAGAAGATAAAACAAACTTAATATGGAATAAGATGACTACATATATAAAGAGTGGCAAAAGAAATTCTAGGAGAATCAAAAGGAACGGGACCGTCATTTAAAGAAACTTGGTGGTGGAATGACAAGGTTCAAAAAATTGTAAAAACAAAACGGGAATGCTATAAAATTTGGCAAAAAACTAGGAATAGTGAAACCTTTAACAAATATAAAAAAGCAAATAAAGAAGTTAAGAAAGTTGTAAGTGAGGCAAAACATAGAGCATATGACGATTTCTATTCTAAACTAGGTACAAAAGATGGACAAAAGAATATATATAAACTGGCCAAGCTAAGGGAGAGGAAAACTAGAGATTTTAGCCATATTAAATGTATTAAGAGTGAAGATTCACGGGTTTTAGTAAAGGACGATGAAATTAAAGAAAGATGGAAAAACTATTTTGAGAAATTGCTAAATGAAAACCATATAAGAAGTTTAGGCATGGAGGAAAATGTTAGAGATATTATATTTTTCCGTAGGATCAAGGAATGGGAGGTTAGGAATGCCTCGAGGAAGATGAAATGGAGGAGGGCTTTAGGACCCGATGGCATTCCTATTGAGGTGTGGAAGTGTCTAGGAGAAGTTGGCTTGTCTTGGTTAACAAAATTGTTTAATAAAATTATAACAACTAAGAGGATGTCAGACGAGTGGCGCCAAAGTTTTCTTGTACCTATATATAAAAATAAAGGGGATGTACAAAATTGTAATAGTTATCGTGGTATTAAATTAATGAGTCACACTATGAAACTCTGGGAGAGAGTGATTGAACAACGCCTAAGACGAGAGACGAAAGTGTCGAAGAATCAATTTGGATTCATGTCAGGTAGGTCAACGATGGAGGCTATTCACTTGTTGAGGAGACTAATGGAAAGATATAGAGAGAAGAAGAGAGATCTCCATATTATTTTTATTGATTTGGAGAAAGCCTATGATAGGGTACCTAGAGACCTCATATGGAGAGTTTTAGAAAAGAAAGGAGTCACAAAGGGATACATCAACACAATTAAGGACATGTATGATGGGTGTGTAACTATAGTGAGAACGCCTGTAGGGGAAACAAGCGAATTTCCAATCACTGTAGGCTTACACCAAGGGTCAGCATTAAGTTCATACCTCTTTGTTTTAGTGATGGATGAGCTAACAAGACACATCCAAGATGATATTCTGTGGTGTATATTGTCTGCCGATGATATTGTTTTAATTGATGAGACTAGAGAAGGAGTTAATGCCAAATTGGAGGTTTCGAGAGAAACTTTAGAACTAAAAGGGTTTAAGATAAGTCGAAATAAAACTGAATACATGGAGTATAACTTTAGTAAATCAAGAAGGACAAATGAAGATGTAGTGATGATTGAGAATCAAGAGGTACCAAAAAGTGAACATTTTCGCTATTTAGGCTCAATTATTCAAAATGAGGGTGAAATTGGAGATGACGTTAATCAAGAATCAAGGCAGGATGGGTTAAATGGAGGGGTGCATCTAGTATATTGTGTGATAGGCGTATCCCCTTACGATCAGTGTTATCAAAGGCTCTAAGCGCACTAAGGCGCTAAAGGTCCTTTGGAGCCTAGGCGCAAGGTGAGGCATGAGCCTAAGTGAAGTGAGGCGCACAATTGAAAAGTTAAATTACTATAAAAGAATTTATATCTCATAATCAATATTTTTCAAATTCATATCAAATATGAAAAAATAAATCCATCAACCATGTCATTCAAGAACTATAAAATGAAACAAAGCACAAAAAAATAGCAAGAAATAAAAGGAAGACGCGAAGAGAGAGAGGGACAGCTAAAAAAAGAAAAAGAAAAACTATTTTTTTTTATAATAAAAAAAACAAGAAGTAATTTAGGACAAGATCTAAAGGAAAAGAAAAACGAAAAAAAAGAGAGAGAAGACGAATAAAACAAGAGAGAGAGAGAGAGAGAGAGAGAGAGAGAGAAGAAGAAAGAAAAAGAAAAATTACTGAAAAAAAAGTAGAAAATAATTTAGTACAACATGATAGGATTTAGAGAGAGAAAAAAAAAAGAGAGAGAGGAATTAGACGAAGAAAGACGAAAAGAAGAGCATGTGTATCTGATCGTCTTTGCAACTCTCTCAAACGAAGGTTATCGGCATCGTGATGTAGGGCTTTTGGCATTGTGACTGGGGGTTTGGCGTTGTTCATGTCTTGTGATCATAATGGACTTCTCTCTTCTTTTCTTTCGAACGAGACAAAAATCTTCTTTTTGAATTAGAAAAAAGAAAAAAGGAAATATCAGTCAAGCGCGCCCGACTGACTTGTATAAGGGGCAGCTCAGGCGCGCGCCTAGTGAACATAGCTGAGCCTAGGTTGACAATAGGCGCAATCCCTCCGCCTGTGTGCGCTTGGAGCTTAGGCGCGCCTTTAACAACACTGTTTATGATTGAAAGGGGAGTTTTATTGAACAGCTGTTAGACCAGCCATACGTTATGGTACCGAATGTTGGACAGCTAGGCAACAACATTTGCATAAAGTGAGTGTCGCAAAAATACGAATATTGAGATGGATGTGCGGGAAGACTAGAAATGATAGAATTAGAAATGAACACATTCGGGAGATGGTTGGTGTAGCACCAATTGGAGATAAAGTGAGGGAAAATCGGTTAAGATGGTTTGGACATTTGCAAAAAAGACCTTTAACTGCGCCAGTTAGGAAAAATGACATAATCCAAATTGAGGGCAATGCTAGGGGAAGAGGAAGACCAAAGCTAACATGGGTAGAGGTAGTAAAGAAAGATATGATACATGTGGATTAACTGAGGAGATGACCTTAAATAGAACGGAATGGAAACATCGGATTCATGTAGCCGACCCCAAGTAATTGGGAAAAGGCTTAGTTGTTGTTGTGTACACACACACACACACACATATGGGTTGATAGACTGAGAAGGAACCTTTTGATTATTATTGATAATTAAATATACAAAGATTACAAATTTCTTCCTTCTTATTCTTCTTCTTCTCTTCTCTCTAATTCTCTCTCTCATTCTACATCAATTTTGATATCCAAGTAGCCGTACTCGTCTTGCATCAATTTTGTATCAGAGCAACTCTACCCGTCCTGCATCACCTAGAGTTTACTTGGGATCCAATAGTGTAACAATTACGAGTTGGCTTCCACTTCCAATATTTCATTCTAAAGTAAGCCAAGATGGTCTTTTTTTACCAAGTAAAGTTTCATTAAAGACGCTCAAAAGGGGAGTGCGCCCAAAAACAAGCACAATCAACCAACAAAGGTCAGCCAACAAGCATCCCTAACTCGGCTCTCCACTATACACCCCCTCCAAGCCTCAATCATGTCTATTGTGGGACCAGAAGGTTTAGAAGACACCCAATACATGCCAAAGACCACCAAAAACATAACCCAAACATCTCTCGCAATTGGACAATGCAAAAGGAGATGATTCACCGATCCCTCTGCATTCTTACGCACATAGCACCAATTCACCACAACGTGTCCCCTTCTTAGATTGTCTAGAGTCAAAATCCTCCCAGGAGAAGTTGTCCATCCAAAGAAAGCCACCTTTAAGGAGGCTTTTGATCTCCAAATAGCCTTCCAAGGAAATGTAGGCATTGGAACCGTAAGTGAACTCTGGTAAAAAGATCTCACACCAAAAACTCCTTTCGAAGAGTGCTTCCAGATACCTCCTGACTATAAAGGAGAGCTAAAAACTCTGTTACCTCTGTAAGCTCTCAATCATGAAACTCTCTAAAACTGAACATTCTAGGTCATCCTCCCACTATCAAGATGATAACAGTCAACTGCCAAGGCATGTCTGTCCGTAGCAATCCTGAACAGCCGCGGGAACCCACGTGCCAGCACAGAATCACCGCACCAATGATCCTCCCAAAATCTAACACTCCTGTCACTCTTAACCCTGAAGCGAATGCATTTAGAGAACTCATCCCATCCCTTACAGATGCTCTTCCACACCCCCACCCCAACAGGAAGCCTACCTCCCCTAAGGTCCAACCATCCAACACCCTACCCCATCTGGCTAACAATGACTCTCCTCAACAGTCTAGATCTCTCCCTCCCAAATCTCCAAAGCCATTTGTCAAACAAAGCCTTGTCGAACAAGTCGAGCCACCAAATCCCTAACCCCCCTGTCTAAATAGGGGTGCACACTTTCTCCCATTTCACCAAGTGGTACTTAATCTCATCTACCAAACCACGCCATAAGAAATCTCTCTTAAGCTTTTCAAGCCTTTTGATAACTGAAGCTAGAATCTGAAATAGGGACATAAAATAGGTTGGGAGATTCGAAAGGGTGCTCTTCATGAGAGTTGCACGCCCCCCTTTCAACAAATATTGTGTCTTCCACCCCACAAGCTTTCGCTCGAAACACTCTATTGGATACTAAACGGAAGCCCTCCTCGCCGAAGCACCAAGAGGTAAACCCAAATAAGAGATCGGGAAGGATCCCACCTCGCACCCAAGAATGTCTGCAAACTCAAAAATTTGCCCAACCTCTCCGACTGGCACCATCTCATTCCTCCAAATGTTGATCTTCAAGCCTGACATCACTTGAAAGCAAATCAAAACACATCTCAAGGCTCTCAACTGGTGCTCCACCGTATAACAAAAAACAATGGTATCATCCAAATAAAGCAAATGGGATATAACCAACTGACTGGACTGCTCTCTCCCCACTGTGAACCCTCTAATGAAACCTAGCCTCTCCGCCCTATTCATCATTCAACTGAAGGCTTCCCTGACAATGATAAATAGAAAAGGGGAGAGAGGATCCCCCTGCCATAAGCTTCTAAAACTAGCGAAGAAACTAACAGGAGAACCATTAACCAAGACTGAAAATCGCACCATCAAGATACAATAATGGATCCACCTCCTTCAACCATTCCCGAAACCCATCCTTCCCAACATATATATCAACTATCAAGAATCTCAATTCACATGGCCATAGGCCTTCTCAATATCAAGTTAGCAAACAATTTCTGGCACTCCGCTCCTAAGCCTAGAATCAACACACTTACTAGCAACCAACAACAAATCAAGAATCTGGTGACCTCCAACAAAAGCAATTTGGGAATCCAAAATCACTCTATCTAGCACCCTCACTCAAACGATTGGCTAAGACTTTAGCAATAAGCTTGTAGACACCACTTATCAAGCTAATAGTCTAAAGTCCTTAGCCTCAATAGCCCCACCCTTCTTAAGGATAAGGGCAATAAAAGATGCATTGATACTCTTCTCAAATTGCCCCTGCCTATGAAAGGTATTAAAGACTTCCATCACCTCCTCTTTGATAGCGCTTCCCAATTCTGTTGAAAAAAGCCATCATGAAACCGTCCGGGACGAGAGCTTTATCCTCATCACAACTCCTCAAAGCCTCCTCCACCTCCTCAACCCCAAAAGGTCTCTCTAGCCAAACTTATCCCCCTCCAAAATACACTCAAACTCAACACCATCAAGTACTCGTCTCCATCTAATGGTTTCCGTGTACATCTGTTGATAGTATGATACAAGCCCCCTTTGAATATCCTCTTCCTTACTCAACATAGTTCCATCAATGCGGATCCTGCCAATATGGTTGCTTCGTCTGTGAATATTCGCCAACCTGTGAAAGAACTTCGTGTTCCGGTCTCCATCCTTCAACCATAGCACTCGAGATTTCTGAACCCAAGATATCTCCTCGATCTTCACAATCTCCACAAACTCTACCTTGCACTCCTCTCTCCTATAAGCCTCCAGCTTGTCCAACCCCTCTCTCTTGCAATCCAATTCCGCGATTTCCGTGAGAATGTTGTTCTCGCGTCATTCCAGGTCGCCAAACACCTCCTTGTTCCATTTTTTTATGTCCCCCTTCAAGAGCCGAAGTTTGCTTGCTAGTCAAAAACTCGGGTTGCCCCTAATCTCATATCTGGCCCACCAAAGTCAAACCCTATCCTTGAACCCATCAGCTTTGAGCCACATGTTCTCAAAACGGAAAGGGGTTCTCCCTCTCCTCAAGCCAAACTCTACCTTGCACTCCTCTCTCCTATAAGCCTCCAACTTGTCCAACCCCTCTCTCTTGCAATCCAATTCCGCAATTTCAGTGAGATTTTTGTTCTCGCATCATTCCAGGTTGCCAAACACCTCCTTGTTCCATTTTTTTATGTCCCCTTCAAGAGCCGAAGTTTGCTTTCCAGACGAAAACTCGGGTCGCCTCTAATCTCATATCTGGTCCACCAAAGTCAAACCCTATCCTTGAACCCTTCAGCTTTGAGCCATATGTTCTCAAAACGGAAAGGGGTTCTCCCTCTCCTAATTAAAGTTGCTCCCCCAATCCCCCCTCTAAAAAAAAAAAATTTTAACTTCCCATAAATACATACATACATATTATTTGTTATGCATTAAAGAGAGAGAAAATGGTCAAAAAAATGTTTAACACTTGACAATCTCATTTATCAGTTGTCAACCGTTCTTCTCTATAGTTTTTTATTCCCATAGCATTTATAGACATGCTCTTAAAAATGCACCGAAAGAACAACTATTTTATTTTTATATTATTAATTTGCCAGCCCCCCCTCCCTTCCCAAAAAAAATAAAAAAATCAAAGGGACTTCTTTTATGATTAAATTAAGCTTTCACACCTAGAATTGTGGCTCAACTTTTCTATTCACTTTCTACATTTGTATTATTAGTATAAGGCAACGTGGCACTAAATTCTTTTTTTATTTGATTGAAACTATCAAGGGAAGCGAAAGAAAAAGACAAAGAATGGGGTGACTACATAGCTATATAATAACACCAAAATAATACCTGGTACTGCAGAAGGAGCTGGGGAAGCCGCATAACTTCTCACCCGATGATGATGATGATGACGACGACGATGTCTTGGCAAGGTACTACTACTAGGACCAGCAAAAAGATCTAAAGAAGAAGGATTTCAGCATCAGAGAAAAGCTAGAAAGTGGTAATTGCAAAAATTCAGATTATGAATATAGTAAGTACCTTGATTTGTCGGGGAAGGTGCAGGTACAATCGATGGCACAAAAGAAGGCTTAAGGTGCCTCGTATTTCCTGATAGTGGAGCAAGTGATGCACTCATTGACATTGACCTCACTGCAAAATAAGTACAACCACCTTAATGTTATCTATTCACATGTATATACATCATCCAGGCAACAACAAAAAAATCAGAGGAAGATGAAATGGCACATGAGCCTTATGAGTGGGGATTATTGCCGAGATGAGAGAGAGAGAGCATTATAAGAGTAAACCCCGTAAGAACAGATGCCAAGCTAAAAAGGATGCTTTTGCTGATATTTTTCTTTTGGATATTAAGATAAATTCAAAGTATAATGAACCTTTTGCTTATATTATTTTAAGAGAGAGAATATTGAACTTAATCAGAGTGATTGGAAATGCTCTCTGGTGTTTGATTATGTTCAGAATCTTATGGGACTGTGGGCACTTGTCCTTGAAAATATAATACACCACCAATACTATAATGGATGTAGGACATGCAAGTACTTCTTTCCATGCCGATACATATCAATGCATTTACATGTTTGATGCATAATGGCATGGTCATTGTAACATCCGCTAAAGGTGTGCCAAAGGTGTTGTGAGGTTGAACTGCCAGACACACCATCCCCTCGTTGAAAGGCTCATATTTTTATGCATATTAATTTATCTTTGCTTGGATTTACTTCATCACATATCCAATACAAGCATGCAGACACGAGTGCATTAGTGCAAGCACATGCGAGTTAGTGCACCACCTCCTACTGCATGTTTCCTGTGCATTACATTTTTAAAGACACAGACCTTCAACACAAGAGCACGGGAATTCAATTTCTAGATTTGCTGAGATGAAATAAAAAATCAAATGCATGATTCAGGTTAAAGAGTTAAGTTGGACCAACCAATAAATCAACTGAAAATATACTGATGAATCCAGACATAAAAACCATAGTCAGCTAGAATATCTGAGTTCAAATGCAGGCAAGATGGAAGAGAAAGAAGAGAAATAAAAAATCTTAAGTAAAATCCTTATCCTCAAAAAGATGCATCAGTATAGTACGAGTTAAAGATTGGAAGGCAACATTTACATCAATTTGAAATTCTCGAGTAGCATATGACATAAAATGTCTTTTAGTTTCAAAATATCCAAAGTTATTTTCCCAAATTCAACATGATTTGCCAGCATTAGTTGTAACAATGTTTATGAATAAAATAAATTGACAAATTAAATGTATGAAGAGAAAGTATAAGGGTTACAGATTGTGGTCCATAAAGAAAGTAATGACCAAATGAGTCTTTGCACAGTGGATTTTCAGCACACCATCCTATAAATTATATTTATCAAGATTTGTGCTTCCCTTTCAACTAGAAATTTTCATTATTTGATGTCTTGAAGAAGGAACTTACTAAAATTGCATGAAAGTATTACAGACTTTACAGTATAAACGTTAGTTATAAATTCTTCCTCAACCTCAAAGTGCTCGTATGCCAATATCTTGATGTTCATTCTTTTCAAGGTGAAGATTCAGTGTTCAACATTGGTTTCAATTTGAATCCAGACCAGTACAAATAATAAGGCAAAATATAAGAAGGTAAAAGATTAGCAACCCATTACCATGTTCCAGTGAGATTTTTCTCAGAAATAATGGTTGAATCGGAAGTAAACTGGGAGAGAAGTTTATGTGCAGCAATGGAAGCCCTGAAGAATTAAGAAACTCTACATCAGAATTATTTAAAAAACAAGAGATATACTCTACCATGCATTAAAATACATACTGACTTCTACTTTTACATGTAGCAAGATAATTGCATATATATTACTAAAATATTCATATGAGATTAAGGCAAGGATGATGATGATACCCAACTTCCAAATATCAGAATCAGGTGTCAGAATTCCTTTGCTATCAACATACCTACTATAATAGTGTTTCTATGATATATTTACTTATTAGAAAAAAAAAGTGTTTCATTAATCCTCAACTCCCATAGATAGAAACTAGTAAGTGTTTAGCCATTTCCATCGTCCTTTCTTTCGCTTGCTTGCCTGTGCATTCTTCTGGTCTCCACTTATCTTTAAGAAAGTAGGAATGAGCATACAATGCCAGTAGGTATCCCATGATCTAACCCAAAATGCTTATTTGTGCTCTTTGCTTCATCAACCCTACCCTACTTCTTCCTAATCTAGAGTAGTGGAAAACTTCATATACAGCCAAAGATCTTTCACAGAACTATCAATACATAACAAGGAACCCAGACACACGCCAAGCACATATTACTAACACCATATGTGCACAGTCACCCATTATCCACAGCAACACATCCAGCACAAGCACGCAACTTAACCATGCATCACAAGTACCTAATAACATGATCAACACTACACACAATACAGCCTGACACAATAGACATAACCATAACATGTCAGCACAAGCACGCACACACAAAGCTATTCCATAAAATTAATATACACATATACACGAGGCCCAAACAAAATACTACATGGTACCACTAAATCAGCACACCACAGGCAGGCCTCCCCCCAACACAACATAATGGACACGGGCTATTCTACTGAGCTCACCTCTTTCCCTAGGCCCAATCTCCCTCGTATGTTCACCAAAATAGCTCTCTCCGAAAGGGGTTGACATCCAAAAAAAAATTCTAGAACTAGGACTTTCCTCCAACAAGATCATCTCTGCCCTAAACCCACTCTTATTTGGAACGATTACCTACTTGGGCTATTCCCTCTACGGAATCACTACCACCCCAGTGTCTTCTCCACGTGAGTCACCTTGTTTGTTTATGACGCAGCCAGCCAGCCAGCCGCAGAGACTTCTCCATGAACACAAGTTACTGCTAACACAAGTTTTCCTACAAGACGGGTACCCACAACTATTAGTCTTCCTTTACGAGGTTTTCAGCTGTCTTCTCACGATAAGAGTTATCCTTGTTGGAATCAGTCACCACTTCATAACTAGTCTCCTCAATTGAGGAGTTGCCCAAAGGACCTTATCCATATCTTTTCCCCATATGGTTTCAGATGTTCGCAGTGCCTCGAAAGGGTTGACATCCCAAAGAGGCATATTCTGAGAACATCTTCTCTCACAGGGTCACCACTCACCTCGGCCCATCTTCCCTTCTACAAGAGAGCCACCACCTTCTTGTGTGTCCAACTTACCCCACCACAACTCTACCATCATGCCTGCGGTAACCAAATCATCACAATATACATTCACATATTGGTCCCTTGAACATAAATTAATCCATGTCACAACCTCACACATAATCTCATCTAACAGACCAATCCACATCACATCGAAATCCACAAAATGATCCCTCGCCATTCACATACCAACACGCACATAAAAGGCAATCATGTTCAACAATTTAACACAACCACAATCAACTAAATGCACAAACAACATGTAAGAAACAACACAACTCATAATACATGCATCATGTAGAGCCTAACCCATTCCAAGATTGCATCTCATCATTTTATCATTATAATTAAGGTTCTGCACACAACTTATATCATCGCATACCAATCAGCAAAAATCTCATCTAGGCACAAGCTCCTAATTTATATATTAAACCACAGACTCAATCACGCTTATCAACCCCAACGATTTCACGAAGTTAACACAACTACATCTAACATCAGTATAATACCCAACCCCAACAATGCTTCTTATTCTTTACCTTGCTCAATATTCTCATTCAGTTCACCACCTTACTTGTTGAGCAAGCCAACAGCCCATTTTACTCTAATCCCACATATTCGCATCTTGATCCATTTCATACCCAATCACACAACAAATTTCATCATCAATTCATCCATAATGATCAAAATCCTAATGCCTTTCTAAACTCATTAATTTTTTATTTAACACTATCATATCTAATATTAATGAAACATCCACTTATGACCACGAACATCCTCACAAGCATTTCCCACAAGAGTCCACTATATTCTCGTTTACATGCAACGCATATCATTCATTCATACGCCCATTATTCAAGTTATAGCCTATCTACCATTAGCATGTTTTTTGTGGTGAGTTGCGCACATAACACAACACACTCAAATTTAGAAATTAATTCAGGAAGAAAGGTTATGAAATGCCTACCTTGCCTCTACTGAGTCTCTTACTCGGCTTTCTTTTCCCACTTTCTCTGTGGACTATTAGTGCCTCCTCTATTCTTCTTGTTCTTTCTTTTGGCAGCATTTCTTCCTTTCTTCTCACGTAACTCTCCTATTCTCTCTCCTTCCTCTGTACTTTTGTTTTCTCTCCTTTTTCTTACATTTATCTTTCCTTTCCTTTCTTGCCTTGCCTTTCTTTTCATGGATTCTTTCCCTTTCCCCTTTCTCATTTGTTAGAGAGTTTGTTCCTTTGTTATTTCTCTTATTCATTAAGGGCACTTTTGTACTTTGTATTCATTAAGGGTACTTTTGTACTTTGTCCACGTATATATATATTGGGTGCGAAGTGTGGGGAAACCCTAACTTTAGCTTTCTCATTTTCTCCAAGCAGACTTCTCTCTTTCTCCTCTTCTTCCTCCTCTCCTCTACTTCTCCAAACACTTTGTTACTTCAAATTTAACTTGGTATCAGAGCAAGGATCAAGCCTAGAACTCATTTATATTCAGTTAGCCAACAGCAGGAAGGTTGACATCAGCGTCGGTAGGCTGACGTCATGCTGACGTCAGCAGATACAGGTTGAGGACCACCAGATCTGGCTCGCCTATGCATGGTGTTATTCCTGTTGTGTTCTGATGCTTTTTTTGAGGGTCCTTTTGCATTTTTTTGAAACATTTTTTTTGGAATTTCGGCCTATATTTCTAGATCTGGATATTGGAGCCTTTTTTAAGTAGTTGTTTTTTGCTGAAAGATGCTTCTTACACTTTGTTTGGGTTCTTGGGATGCTAAGATTTTTCTTGGGCTGTTGTTGTTGCTGGAAAATCTGTGATTAATCTAAATTCTGGACATCTAATTTGTTCAGTTTCAATTCTTCTTTGTTCATATATTACGAATGGCAGAAGCTAAGTCAAAACCCATTAAGGATGACGAGATGCCTAAGTCGATTACCTCGCAAAAATTGAATGGAATTAATTATCTATCATGGGCTCATGCAATTCAGGTTTTTCTGCCTGGGTGAAGGAAATTGAAATATTTGACTGAAAAGCCTCCTTCTGACAAGAAGGAAATTGAAGATTGGGTATGTGAGGATAGAGTTGGTATGGAACCCGAAATTGCCAGTACAATTGCCTCTTGTGATTCCTCTAAAAATATTTGGGGCTTTATTGTTGAATCGTTTTCGCAACAAATTAATGTTTCTCGTGTTTATAAGTTGTATGAGAAGATTTTTGCTACTAAACAGTCTGGAAAACCATTATTGGAATACTATAGTACATTGAAAAATTTGTGGGATCAACTACTTCAACATCGACCAATTACTACTGATCTAGAGCAACAGAAGAGGCACTAGGAGGAGTTTATGATTGCTTCATTGCTATCCGGTTAGGATACAGACCTTCGTGGCTTCAAAGATCAGATTCTCGCTAGCTAGAAATTACCTACAGCTGCAAATGCTTATTCTCATCTATTACGATCATCTTTAGGGCACCACTCCTCTGTACCTCCTATAGAGTCTTCTGCATTAATCTCTCATAGTGGCGGTCGTGGTAGTTCTCGTGGCAGCCGTGGTGGTCATGGTTTTCATGGTAGCTTCCGTGGTGGTGGCCGTTCTAGTGGACGTGGTGACAAAAAGTGTGATCATTGTGGTGGCACAAATCACACAGAACCTTATTGTTAGTTAAAATATGGCAAACCAAAGCATGCACGTCAGGTTAGAGATGGTACTTCACAACCACAACAACCTAGTACTACATCTGGACAGGCGGCTTCGGATTCTGGCTCTCGTGATACACTCACCACTCAACTTAGCAAGCTTCTTCAGACATTAAAATCTACTCTCCCATCCACATCAACTGCTACATTAGCCAACTCAAGTAATATTGCATGTGTGGCCCAATCTTCTCCGTCCTGGGTCATTGACTCCGGAGCTAGTTCCCATATGTCTATCCTCTCTTTTCTGATAAAATCAGTTAAACACTATATTGTTTTAGCTGATGGTTCTTCTTGTCCTGTCTATGGGAAAGGTGTCTTTCACCCTACCAAGACAATGTCCTTATCTTCCAGTCTCTATGTTCCTCATTTTCCTTTTAATCTGCTTTCTGTAAGTCAACTTACTAAAACATTACATTGTTCTATAACCATTTCTCCCAATTCGTGTATTTTACAGGACCTCAGGACGAAGTAGATGATTGGTTTGGGGCATGAGAAGGATGGGTTATATTATCTGGATCCTGGTGAACCTCCTTCTACCTTTTCATCAGCCTTGACTTCTACAGCCTCGCCAATTCAATGGCATTTTTGTTTGGGTCACCCATCGTTGGCAAGGTTACGATTAGCTATTCCTACATTGAGTCATGTGTCTGTCTTTGAATGTGAAGCTTGTCAGTTGGGCAAGCATCACCGTAATTCTTTTCCTAGTCGTAGTCATAGTCGTCAAACTGAATCATTTGTGTAGTCCATACGGACATTTAGGGTCCTTCTCGAACCCTTAGTTTGAATGGATTTCGTTATTTTGTTATATTTGTTGATGACTATTCTCGAATGACATGGTTATTTTTTAAGAAAGAGAGATCGGAGTTACCTTGTATTATTGCTAAATTCTATAATGAAATTTTCACTCAATTTGGGAAACGCGTTAAAATTCTTTGATCTAACAATGCATTAGAATATACCCAATCTATCATGGATTCCTTTTGTGCTGATCGTGGTATTCTTCACCAAACTAATTGTGCTCACACTTCGCAACAGAATGGTGTTGCTGAACGAAAACAGTGCCATTTGTTGGATGTTGCGCGTACATTATTATTGCATATACATGTCCCCAAACAGTTTTGGGCCGATGCAGTTCTTACTGCTTGTCATCTAATTAATGGTGTGCCCTCTATTGTTCTAAATAATCAGTCTCCTTTCTCTCTTTTATATTCTGATCGTTCTCATTTTCAACTTATTCCTCGTGTCTTTGGTTGTGTCGCATTTGTTCATATTCTAGATCTGGGCCATGACAAGTTGTCCCCTCGTGCCAGTAAGTGTGTTTTTCTTGGGTATTTCCACACTCAGAAAGGGTATTGTTGTTACAATCCTGCGTCTAGGCATTACTTTGTGAGTGTTGATATTACCTTTTTTGAGTCGACTGCTTTCTTTTCCTTGTCTGGTCAAAATTTGTCCTCAGATCTCTTATCTTCCCGTGAGGGGGAGCCTTCCTTATCTTTACCTACTCTTCCAATGCCATTAGCTTCACCTTCTAGTTCTCGTCCATCTTCTAATCCTCCCTTGCAAGTTTACCAATGGTCACGATCTCGGCATGTTGTTCCTAATGGTCCGGACACGTCATCTTCTCAACCAGAGGTTCTTCTTCCTCCACCATCCACTTCTGCTACTGATGATTTACTAATTGCATTACGTCGAGGTAAACATACTTGTACTCAACATCCCATTGCTAATTTTGTTTCTTATGATCGCGCTTCCTCCTCCTTGCAGTCTTTTGTCTTTACCTTTTCCTCTGTTTCTACTCCTTCATCTTATCAACAGGTCTTATCTATGTCTGGATGGAAACATGCTATGGATGAGGAAATGAGTGCTCTTCACTAGAATCAGACTTGGGAGCTTACTGTTCTCCCTTCTGGAAAACGGACTGTCGGTCGTCGTTGGGTTTACACTATTAAGTATCTTCCTGATGGTACTGTTGAGCGTCTTAAGGCACGTTTGGTTGCCAAAGGATACACACAAACATATGGGGTTGATTACTCCGAGACCTTCTCTCCTGTAGCCCATCTTAACTCGATACGAGTTCTTCTGTCAGTGGTTGTTCGTTGCTCTTGGCCTTTATATCAACTTGATATAAAGAATGCATTTCTTCATGGGGATTTAAAGAAGGAAGTTTACATGGATCAACCACCTGGTTATGCTATTGTTGGTAGTGAGCATCTTGTTTGTCGCTTGCGAAAGGCTCTATACGGCCTAAAACAGTCTCCCTGTGCTTGGTTTGATAGATTTAGTGTTGTGGTAATTAAGTTTGGCTTTCAGCATTCTACTTCTGATCATTCTGTTTTTGTTCGTCATTCTTCTGGTGATACTATTGTCTTGATTGTTTATGTTGATGATATTATTATATTTGAAAGCGATTCAGCAGGTATTGCCGAGTTGAAAAGACACTTGGGTCACCACTTCCATACTAAAGACTTGGGTGTTTTTCGGTATTTCCTAGGAATTGAAGTCGCTCGCTCTCATCAAGGCATCTCACTGTCTCAACGAAAATATGTTCTAGACCTTCTTTCTGAGACAGGACTTTTAGGTGCTCGATCTGTTGATACTCCTATGGATTCAATGGTCAAACTAGATGGTGAACATAGGAATTTGTTTACCGATGTTGGCCGCTTGGTTGGCAAATAAATCTATCTACTTGTTACTCGTCCTGATATTACTTATACGGTTGGTGTAGTTAGTCAGTATATACATGCTCCTCGTGAACCTCACTTTGAAGCTATTTGTCGTATTATGCGTTATCTAAAGGGTGCGCCTGGAAAAGGCCTATTATATACAACATCTTCTTCCTTATCTGTAACTGGTTTTAGTGATGCCGACTAGGCCGATATTCGTTCTGATAGGCGGTCTACATCTGGCTATTGCACCTTTGTTGGAGGTAATCTTGTTACTTGACGCAGTAAGAAGCAAATTGTCGTTGCTCGCTTTAGTGTCGAGACTGAATATCGTGCTATGGCTCACACCGCCTCCGAGATGTTATGGGTTCACTCTCTTCTTCATGAGATGGGTTTTAACGTTCCTACTCCTATGTCGATGCATTGTGATAATCAGGCCGTTATTTTTATTGCCAGCAATCCGGTTTTCCACGAGCGAACCAAGCATATCGAGGTGGATTGTCATTTTATTCGGTATCTGCTGATGCAAAAGCAGATTGTTACACCCTATATTTGCTCTGCAGACCAGCTCGATGATGTTCTTACAAAGCCGCTCGCTCGTCCTTCTTTTTAGCGCATTTGTTCCAAGCTGAGCATGTTTAATCTATATGCTCCAACTTGAGGGGTAGTGTTAGAGAGTTTGTTCCTTTGTTATTTCTCTTATTCATCAAGGGCATTTTTGTACTTTGTATTCATTAAGGGTACTTTTGTACTTTGTCCACATACATCTATTGGGTGCGAAGTGTGGGAAAACCCTAACTTCAAATTTCTCATTTTCTCCCAACAGACTTCTCTCTTTCTCCTCTTCTTCCTCCTCTCCTCTACTTCTTCAAACACTTTGTTACTTCAAATTTAACTTCGTTATTTCCCCTCCTCTCTCTTCCTACCCACACACACCACCCTATTTATAGGGGATGGTTGAATGGTTGGGTGTCACCTGGTGGTGACACATGGCCATGCCACCTATTGCTACTTTTTTTCTGCATATATAGTTTATTTATTGAACCTTGGCATTTGTTCAAACGAGTTGCCAGATTTTGAATTTCTTTCCTTTCTACACTGTTCCACATTTTTCTCACTTACACCCCTTTCTAATTTTTCGTTTACACCCATCTTGGTCTTGTTTCTCATTTAGGTCCTTGAGCATGCCAGTTCCTAGTGCATACAATATGATGGATTCACCCCATCAGTGATTTCATTCATCACTTAAGCAATAGATCATGAGGACTTTGTGGATCAAGTCTGTTACAAGCTGATTGGGAAAAAGCAAAGGAATTGATACTTAATTGTTTAACAAATGTTCAAGTTTAGCAGGATGTCAAACAGCATACTCAATATAGATGATTTCCAGCATCCTTCATCAGAATACAGTAATAGCATTTTTTGTACGATCATTATTTCAATTATTGGCCAGTAATGAGACACATCCAACATGAAACCATGCTGATAAAATAAAGTACAAAATTTAAAAGTTAATGTCTCAGATAAGTATCTCCAGCATTGAATAAAACCATGCTAAGTCATAATACACTTTGACAAACAATTATAAGTGAGCCAATGTGTGACCAATGATGAGAAAATGAATCTTTGACAGTAAAAGTGAACTTCACTATCAGAATAGTTTTCTAGCACTTCGCAGCATGTGAGCTAGTTGAACGACTAATTGATCCCAAAAAGGAAACAAGATGCAGGTTCTGAACAAGCATGTACCAATTACCATCCACAAACTCCACATTGACAGCAAATTAATTTTATGTCCCACAATTTGTAAATGATACAAGATTTATCTGTATGATAACTAGACCATGTAAAAGTTCGGAAATCATGATAAATCTGTTATAGTGGTAAAGCCCACAAACACATACTACAACAACAAGGGCAAACCCCGTGCACGAGACTCCCTGTCATTGCGAGGTCTAGGGAGGATCAAAAGTACATGCGGAAAGGTTGTTTTCGTGTTTCGAACCCGTCATCTCCGAGTCACAATGGGCATTGAGAAAAATCACTATTAATCCTAAAGCTCCCCATATTCACTATTAGTTATACAATTACCCCAGTATTCCAAATGAAACATGAAAATATTCCTGTAGTATGTCTGATATTAATACTTATCAAAATATATATATATATATATGTGTGTGTGTGTGTGTGTGTGTTAGGTTGACTCAAATTCCTATTGTGATTAGATTTCCATTATAGAGTTGTGTCTTGTTAGGTAATTTCTTAGTAGGTAAGTCTTGGTCTCAAGGAAGGAAAGTACTTGTTAGGCAAGTCTTGGGCTCTAAGAAATTGTAATCCTTGTCCACCAAGAAATTGGAGTTTTAGATTCCATAAATAGTTACATATGTTATAGGTTGAGACTAGTGAGAAGAGAAGATATTCTTGTTTAGAATTTGCGATTTCCTTTTGAGTGAGATTGGATGTATAAGGGTTGAGAGTACTCTTGATACAATTCTTCTACTTGTACTGTTACAATCAATATAGTGAAATTGGGCTTTCTGTAGACGTAGACTTATTTAGCCGAACCACATATAATTCTTGCAAATTTCTTCGTGCTTGTTTACTTATCATCGCATCATAATATTTGGTGGTTCGTGATTGGGGGCTTGTTTCTCAACAATATATATATATATGTGTGTGTGTCTGATTTTAATAATATTTGGTGGTTCGCGATTGGGGGCTTGTTACAATATATATGTGTGTGTGTGTGTCTGATTTTAATAAAGAAAGAGGTTCAGTTCCTTTTTTTTACCTGGCTGATAACTCACACACCCGCTTAGGGACTTAGAACCCTCAACCTCCACTTTGGGAGGTAGAGGAGATGCCACTGGGCTTCAGCCCTTGTTGGTAGTTCCTTTTTCTTTCTTAAAAAAAGAAAAAGAAAAAAAGGAAAAACAAAACAATATTGGCCTATTGTTTGTTATCATGGTAATTGCAAGGGACTACATCTCTCAACATCATATCCGTTGTTTCGCATTGAAAACCCAGACAATTAGCCCAAACGTCAAGACACAAAAGTATACTATGGTCCAAATTAAAAATATGTAGTTGCCAAGAACATGTAGGAAAAAATAAAATTCAGAAACTTATAATTGTAATTGGCAGAAGGAAAATCCAGTCAATTGAACCTAAAGTAATTATTTGACTTAATTTAACCGAGTTTTCAAATTTTGAGAATAACGAAAAGGCAGAAAATTCACAATTTGCTTTCTTCTTTCTATTCTTTTCCTCCATTTTCTCAGTAACCAAACAAAGGGTGAAGCTAAAAAGCCAAAAAGTAAACAAAAGCAAACAAACAGATTAATCATTGAAACTAGTAGAGGTTACCTTCCGCGAAAAATAAGAAACTAGTGGAGGCCAGAGTGAGCAGGGGAAGAAGAGGAAGAAGAATCAGAGTTCGCATCTTCTCTCTTCAGAACCAAATTCACACACAACATCCTCAGAACCCGAAACCGCCAAGCTCAGACAAGTCACCGGAGTCTCGCCGGACGTCCCTTGAGTTCCACCATCGGCAAAGTTCATTATCACCGTCTGAACTCAGAACAAAACATTGCATGGCTTCCAATGTGTTAGGTTGGCCAAAGAAGCATGTGATTCAGTAAGCCCTAGTTCAGAAACAACAATGCAAGTGAGTTTGTAGATCCATGTAATGCGGCTGAGATCTGAGAGGAATGTTTGGGAGGTTTTGTTGCAGAAAGAGAGAGAGAATAGTAGATCTTGAGAGTTGTTT
Organism: Cornus controversa; assembly: GCA_026545225.1. Taxonomy (NCBI): domain Eukaryota; kingdom Viridiplantae; phylum Streptophyta; class Magnoliopsida; order Cornales; family Cornaceae; genus Cornus; species Cornus controversa. The sequence continues at coordinate 43,204,716 of CM048847.1, read as the reverse complement.
GAGAGAGAGGGGGGATAAGAACAAAGTGGAGATACTGGAGTGGAAGTTCAACAATGGCAAGATTTACGCGGCAGGAGAGAGAGAGAGCGCTTTTTATTGCCGGTGTCGCTCCAGCACTACTGCCTTCGGCTGTTGGGCACTTGATGCTGTCTGGCCACGCGCCTCGTTCACGCGTGCTGGTTAGGTGGCTTTTTCTGTGGATCAGGGCTTGTAACAAAGTGGGCCAGTGATGTCGGCCCGAATTTTTTAATCACTGACTTCGCCGCCGGACAGAAAAGAGGTTAGGTGAAGGCAGTGTCATTTATATTTTTTTTTCTTCTTTCTTTTTTTTCCAAAAGGAAGATAAATTAACAAAGCATGCTTGCATTCTCTTTTGAAAAGTTTTTCAAACTCCAAAAATTATTTTGAAGAGTGTTTGAATTAGTAAAGTTAAAGAAATTCATAATAAAAAAAAAATGTTCAAAGGAAGCTAGCTGAAGAGATTCGAAATTAAAAAAAGCGTTCAAAATAGACGGATAGATACCAAATTCTTTATTTAGTTTCTGCTTACTTTTTCTTCTGTATAAAAGTCGAATTAAAAGTTCTGTCAAACAGTGTTCGTTTGGAGAGTTTACTTCGGATTGAAACGGGCTTCTAAACTCAAATTCTTTTCAAAAAAATATTAGTATTTGGTGAAATGAAAAAATGAACTTCTAATGAAAGTCAAAACCCTAAAAAATTCGTTCAAATGAAACCGAAAATTTTTGTTTTTGAAATAAAGCCAAAATTATTTTAAGTAATAAATTTTATAGACAATTTTGCCTTCTTTTATTTCATAAAATTTGCCTATCGAGAGTAATTATTAAAGATAAATTTGTCGATTTAAAAATGTATTAATTGTGGAAGTAATTTCAAAAAATACATCCACCAAGAAACTTTTTTCTTTTAAATTCCTTTTATTGAATGCATTTTTCAATGGCCTTTTAAATGAAAAAAAAAATTAGAATCAAGAAGCTCCTTCAAACAGGACCTAATCAAATGACCAATGTTATTGGACAATAGAGTGCAAATGATTCGATTTTGTACAATTCTAGACAAAATCAGAACCAATTCCAATTATTTCTTAATTTTGGAACTAAAACTAGAGCCATACCTTCTGTGAAAGATCAGTTCAACTCGATTCCGAACCACAATTGTTTACTATTTTTTTTACAAATAACTCCCAAAAAAAAACAAAGAATATAGCAACAACCTAAAACGAGAAACCCAACCGAAATACCAAGTAAAAGATAATATTGATCTCAAGTTATGCTTGGATAATCATAATGGAAAAATAATTGTGGTAATCTTTGATCATTACAGAATAATATGTATATGTAGACACACACACATATACATGTATGTATGTTGATAGACATACATTAATTCAAACAGTAACATACATCTCCACCCGAATTGGCAATTTTTAGCTGGCACATTGAGCATATAGTTTTGAAATACAGGTTTTCTCCAACTGAATAGTCAAATGTCTAGTTGTCATTTAGCATAAAATCATATTTGTCAATTTTGACATACAACTTTTTGATATGTCAAATGAATTGTTCCTATTATTTTAATATATAGGTCCTACATATCATTAAAACTTGCATGAGAAAAAAAACTTGAGAACAAAGTTGAGAAAAAAATTTACCATTTTTTTACTGTGTTCTGGGCAAATCTTCACCAACGGTAATATTATATTCTGAAATAAAATTTAGATTTTTTTTAAATGATTTTTTTTTCTATTTTACCATTGTAAAAGTTGTCTATAAATTTGGATTTGGTTAGTCTTTTTCTCTCATTCACACCATGGATTCTCAATATCCCCAATTTTCATATTTTTTCACCCAACAATCTCAATTTTCTGGTGAAACATCTGAAACCTATACTGATGAAACTCCAAAGAAAAAGACTATTGTTCGAGGTGTTGACTTCAGTATAGAATAAGCTCGTCTTCTCACGAGTGTGTGGCTCAATACGAGTGTCGATATCATGCATGAAAACGAGCAAAAAGTGTTACTTTTTGGCAACAATTTGGAGAATTCTATCACAAAAGGAATAAGCTCGTCTTCTTGCGAGTGTGTGGCTCAATACGAGTGTGGATATCATGCATGAAAACGAGCAAAAAGTGTTACTTTTTGGCAACAACTTGGAGAATTCTATCACAAAAGGCCTGTTCGGTTCTTGCTTTGCTTTGAGTGTTTATGTTTTTGGGCCAGTACTGTAGTAAAAAAGAGACCAAAACATGTTTGGTACTAATAGTTTTTTCTAATGAACCTAGAGGGGGAGGGGGTGAATAGGTTTTTCGATTTTTCTTCCTAATATTGCAAGTTTGGCTGGCACATGCAATCACACAATTAATGGACACACAGATTTATAGAGAAAAACCCTAGGGTAGGGAAAAAATCTCTTTGAACTGAACTCCACTATGTCTGAAAATGCAGTACAGTAATTCTTCCTAACTATCTCACTCACCCAACTCATAACATAGTCGCCCCAGCACTCAACCCAGTTCACAGCCTCCCAAGGCCTGAACCACTCTCACCAAATCTCCCAACAGCTTTTTCGTTCTCAACCCCACTCAAGCTTCCCATAGCCTAAGCTATCTCACCTCAATCTCACCACAATCACTCACACTCCCCCTGTCAAAAGTATCCCACTACTTGGACTATACATAGTGATAGTGGAGTCAGTTCGATGTGATGAGGAGCAACTCTTCAAGCTTTGATTTGTTTGTCTTCAAAGTCAATCTTCAAATCTTCAAACTCTGATAGTTAGTCTTTAAGGTTAATCTTGATAATGAATAAGGCACTTGATCTTCTTTGGTAGATAACCACACTTGAACTCTTGCGGTGATGGACTTCAAAAAGTACACCTTTACAGTGTAGCTACAATAGACTTGCAGAAGACACTCTTTCAATGAATCCCGCTTTCAACTTCTTGAACAATCATTAAGTTTGGAATTTACTTCTGACAATGGTCCAATAATTTCTATGTCTTCGTACCTATTCTTAAAGTAGACACAACTGTAACTGGAGTAGAAATTAGTAGAACAAGCTGTTCAAAATATAAATGGCATGAACATTAAGCAATGCATAATTTACTACTTTAGAAATTCACATAACAGGTTCAACACTTTAGCTCTATAAAATCAGCAATATAAATCAGTAAATATAGCACATTAATTCAGCATTTTACTGCTCAAAATTCAGCATCAACCAGCACGGTAATTCAGCATAATACAGCTCAAAATTCAGCATAAACCATCATGATAATTCAGCACCAAACAGCTCATTAAGACTAGCAAAGATCAGCATATAAATTATGCATATATCGGCATATAAGTTCAGAAAAAAAAGAACATATGGAAATAACAATTTCAAGAACTCAAGTTCAGCAAATAGAATTTTTAGCATCACAATTTAAGATTTAGCAAACGAAATTTCCAGCAACAGCATATAGCAATATGATTTTATGAACAACACAAACTGAATATAGCAATCTGATTTTATGGACAACACAAACTAAATATAGCAATATGATTTTATGGATAGCAAACTCAATTCAACAAATTAGAAATTTTCGGACAGCACACTCAATTCATCAACACAAAAATATAGCAGATTTTGGATTCAACAAATGCACAAAACAGAACCATGAAGTTTAGATTTTATAATCTTATATAATTTTAACACACTAAATCAAGATTTCAGGATCAATAAGCTTCAACATACAAAAACAAAGAGATTTAGAATCATATAGCTTCAACATACAAAATGAAGGAGATTCAGAATCACAGAATAACAGAACACATATTTAAATCAGACCATATTATATATATATATATCATACAAGTAAATTGCCAAATAAGCATTTAAAGTAAAATGACAATAATGCCCTTACAGATCCTTTTAACATTAAAACTTAGACAAACATGCTCATGGGCTTCCCGGACCATCAATTTCAATTACAAAACATGTTCCAAATTGCCTATCTTCACTACTTCATTGAGGATTGAATCTGAGTTATTTTTTAAGTTTGAAACTATTTTTATTAATTGGGTCTTGATTGTCATAATTAAAAAAGCAGAAATTAGTGAATTAATTTATTTATTGAAGAAATTTAAACTCAATGTGTTGTCGCTCCTCTTATGAAAATTACTAAAATATATAATCTACAATATCCTTCATTAAAATGCACAAAAAATTTCAACCTTCAAGAATATCACATTTTTCTACATTGTTAATTTGGAAATATTTGCCCTGCACATTGTTTTTATTCTACTCTCATGTACATGCACTTAGTACCAAAAAAATTAAGTTGTCAAGTATGAGAATGTATGTTCAAGTCTAATAGCAGTCACTTACCAAATGTAAGGTTTGTACCAAATTATTCTTCCCGCACCTTCGATTAAAGGGGACCTCATGGTGATGTCCTTTTAGTGTGGATGATAATGCTAAGTAAGAAATAAGTAATTCAATGCATGGAACTCCATACTTGTTGATTTATTACTGCAATTTCTTGATATGCTTTGTAAAGTATGATGAAGTCATTAAATTCTCTTTTTTTATTGAATTTCAGTCTAGTGAATAATTTGTGTTTGGGTGTTTTTATCATCTAATTACATATGTATATATATCAATAATACACAAGTGAAAAATATTTGAAAACAATCAACTAAAAATAAAAATCTGTATGGATTGATATTACATGTTAAAAATCAAAAAGATTATAAAGCAGAAAACATCTTTTAGAGTTATGTCCTTGTATATTAATGCAATTGCTAAAGATCTTATATATATATATATATATATATATATATATATATATAGAAGTTATGCTTAAGAATCTTTGCTCCAACATTCTTAATGGACAATAAGATTCAACCCTTCTCAAGCTGGTTTTATTAACTTGTAGCAGGACAGTGACATTAACTCATCCTTTGGTGCACAAAGCCTACGACCTCTATAGTAACTTGTTTGATCAGGTCTATCGAGAGTACAGGCCTAATCAACTTGGATCAGTGTATCTTCTTCATGCTGGGCTAGACTCAAGTGACCTTGAGTTGGAATATGTCTACTCTCCTCTCATTGGGCCTTAATTTTTTGGAGGTTGTGTTATGGTTTAGGACTATTTAAAAACAAATGACGAAGAGAAAAATAAAAATTGGAAATAAAGTAAAGTGAATGAAAGATTTACACTATTTATCAATTGATTCTTTTGTTGTGTTTCTTTTAATCGGTGTCCTTCTTGCCTAGATGAGATAATTTAAATCTGTATTTTCTTTGCATTATTGATGTCCTACATTTTTTAATCTAACATTTTATCTGAGGTTATTTAACTATTCTCTTTTTGGAAGCAAATAGAGACTTAGCTTCTATGTGAATTTATTTATTCTAATGATATTTTTTTCCAGTGATATGAAATTAAGATAAGTAACACTCATTTATGTTTTTGTCTTGAAACTCTAATAGTTTGAGGGGCAATTATAGTCAAACACATGTAGCTTATGCATGTTAATCACCAAACACCAACTCATCATGGTAAAATCCAAGTCCAAGAATTTTCTTTACTAGCATTGACAACATGAATACATTAAATCACAAATTAAATGATTGTACAAAATTTGACATTTAAGTGGGTAATTTTTTAAAAATTCTCTTGGCTTTATAAGATGGATATCAATAACGAAAATGCTGAGCAATTCCTGAACCCAATTGAATTGGACCAAAATCGAAACCAATCCCAACGGTTCCTTGATTTTGGAACTAAAACCAAATGCTACAATTTGGTTCAGTTCTTTTCGGTTACACTATAGTTCAGTTCGATTTACCGGTTCCTAAATTCTTTGTGCACCTCTATTGGACAATACATCCATTACCATTAGCGAATAATGCCATACATTCCATTGCATACAAGGGTTGTTCCAAAATATTTGTTTGTGAGGGCCGGATTAGTAATATGAAAAGAAAAAAAATGATTGTGTAACCTTTTCTCAACATTAGAATTTCGAAAAGTAGATCTAAATAATAATATTTATATATTGTTTAGAGAATTTCATAAACTACCAAGTACATAAAATAAGAAAATGAATAAAGATAGGAATTCTATTTGGAATTTCTTTAACATTCCTTTAATTTTGGACTATAAAAATAAGACGTAAAAGAAAATTTAAAATTCTTTATAAATTTTGGGAGGGCATATGTTTAAATCTTGTTAGAAATTTGCAATTAAATATTTATAAGAACCTAAATTGTAGGAATTTTACACAATTTTGGAGGGTAATGGCCTCTATTGGTCCTCAAGTGGTTTTACCCCTAATATGTAGGAGTTTTTTTTTCTTAAAGTTCAATTACTAACGACATGAGCAACTTTATTACAATCTTTAGCTAGCTGCCCACAATAAACAGAATTGTGAAAAACGAGATAGCAGCTCTTTAAAACCATCATGGCTTAGCCACTCCAAGTAGCTGAAATTTTTACCAATGAAATCAATTTTTTGAACAATATTCAATTATTTTTGTTGTGCTAAAATATGACAATGTGACAAACTTTGGCCCTTTTAGTAATTTAGAGGGATGATAAAATTGGGAGGCTTGGGTGTTTAGAGAATAGACACAAGGGACTACAAATCTAATTTTTTTTTATAATTGTTCAATGACAAAAAATTAGTCAAATCATTTTACCAAAATCAAGTATTGAACTGTGACAAAATCTGGACAATAGATACTCTAAGATTTTTAAAAAATTATCTAATTGCTAAAAAATAATTAAAATAAATATGAAGATACTAGACATGTAACGACCCGTTCCACCACATGGTATGATATTATCTGCTTTGGGCCAAGCTCACACGGTTTTGTTATTGGATTTTACCTCAAAAGGCCTCATACCATTTGGAAAGAACATACCACATATATAGCACATCATCTTTTTACACCCAGGCGATGTGAGATCCTAAGGGACAAGAGTGGACAAACACACCTCTTCTACATAACCAAGGTCTCTACGATCCACCCCCATTAGAGGCCCAATGTCCTCATTGGCACACTTCCGACTGGGTCCGACTTTGATACCATTTGTAACGACCCGCTCCACCACATGATATGATATTGTCCACTTTAGGCCAAGCCCGTATAGTTTTGTTCTTGACTTTTATCTTAAAATGCCTCATACCATTTGAAGAAAGCACACTGTATATATAATACATCCTCTTTTCACACCCAAGGGATGTGGGATCCTTGGGGACAAGAGGGGACAAACACATATCTTTTATATAACCAAGGGCTCTACAATGCCAAAACTCACACTTCTCAAATTTAGCATAGAGCTAATGCTCACGCAAAGATTGAAGTGTAATGCTCAAATGCCGCTCATGTTCCTCCTTACTCTTAGAATATATCAGAATGTCATCCACAAATACCATGACAAACTGATCCAAATAGCGTCTAAACACCCGATTCATCAGATCTATAAAATATGTTGGAGCGTTAGTCAACCCAAAAGGCATGACTAAGAACTCGTAGAGACCATAACAAGTCCTGAAGGATGTATGGAAGAGGAGTCTTGTGATCCCACATCGCCTGGGTGTGGAAAGAGGATGTGTTATATATGTGATGTACTCTCTCCAAATGGTATAAGGCCTTTTGGGGTAAAACCCAATAACAAAAATGTGTGGATTCAGGCCTAAAGCGAATAATATCATACCATCAGGTGGAGCGAACTATTACAAATGGTATCAGAACTAGACCCAGCCAGAAGTGTGCCAATGAGGATGTTGGGCCTCCATGTCAAGCCCCAATTTTTTGACTCTCAAAAATCGAGGGTGATTAAGTTACATGTCATCACCTCTTATCCATAACCTCACTATGGTACCATGTATTGATACCAACTTGTCACGCTCCAATTATCGAGTCATGACTTATCGAGGAATCCTTTACATTGTCATCACCAATTCCTTACCTCATCCATCATTTTTATAACACAACGAAAGCTTTATAATCTCACCATCGGCCCCTAAGTAGAACACATAAACTCTCAATGCTCAACAATACATTTTTAAGCTCACATACAGGTTTCGGTCGCCTGATGGATATCCCACCAGTTGGCTAAAACCTGGGCAATTCATTGGCTGACTACCCTTCAACTTTGGTCAGCTGAAGAGCTATTTCAGTTGACCGAAACAGGTACCTGCAGAGTCTGCAAATGCAAATGTTCGGTATCTCATCGTTTCAGTCGGCTGATAGAAGTTTTATCAGGCTGAAACTCTCCAGAACCTGTTTTCTTCTGTTTTCAATTCTCAATTTATCTTCCACATGGTTCATAACTCAAAAGAACCATTCTAAGTATACATACACCTAATTTTACCAATTTGTTAACACAACCATTCTCACAAGTTTATACACGTAGAAGTTAAACATAAATGAAGGGTCATTATTTAACATCTAGCATTCTATCATGCTCAAAACTATGCTCATAATGTATGAAATCATAAGACATAAATAAAACATGCTTAAAACGTACTTAAACGTATATAACCACAAAGCATAAACAATACATGTTCTCGAAACAGAAATGGTCTTTACATATTTTTCACATGCATATAGTCCACAATCTGGATAAGCATTCAAATAAAGTAAATAAGTCTTTAATGAAACCAAAATTCGCTCCACACCAATACTCTATCGGGGAGACTCCATCAACTCCTTTTCATTTCCTAAAAAGAGTTAATTTTGATGGGATGAGCAACCATACGCTCAGTAAGAATGTCTAAAACAGAATTCTGTAAGTTCTGTGAAGTGTACATTTTTATTTAAACATGTTAAGCAATTATTCATATGTCAAAATTATATCATAAGCAACATGATATGCACAACTCTCTCATCCTCTCCACATATCCATTGGCCTCCATTTCCCTTGGACAACCAATCCCACCTATCCGAGGCTCTATAACAAGTTTACCTCACCGTAGGACTGTATTTTAGGGAGTATCCTTTTCCATTTCTAACAGAGCTTTATAACAAGTTCACTCCACGAGGGTTTTCCCTTCACCGGATCATCTCACCACTCGTCAAGAGGACATTACCGTCCAATTGAGCTCACCACCTTCACCATGCCAATGAAGATGCACCCCACATATTCAACTCAATATATTTGTTGACCCAAAGGTTTTAACCTAAGGGCAATCTTGTAATTTTGATGATAACAAATCATTAATGATGTTTTGTACTAATTCCCAATTTGAGTGATTGATTTTGAAGCAATGATGTTTATTCAAGAAAGCATTCACATTAAGGATGATGTCATGAAGAGGATAATGTCAAAGAAAGCATTCCATTGAAGAAGAAGGTGTTGCCCCAAGATTTAATGACAAAGGCCATTTTTGAAGAAATGTGGTAGAAATAAGTTGGTGAGAGCTAGGACTTCATTGTCAAAGTTATTTATGAATAACATGATTGAAGCTCAATTCTATGATAGGACCATGCATTCATTTTTATATCATTTATTGGTCTCTAATTCTCTTGAAATAGGTCTTGATATTAATTCAATGATTTTCTAAGACCAAACAAGCTCAATGTCCTAACCTTGTCTTTGAAATTTGATTTTTTAAAGGTTAAAGGACTTTGAGGCGCCTCAAACTCAGTTTGAGCCACCTCAAAGTTACAGAAAGAAATTGAAGTTTTGAGAAGGCTTTTTGAGGCGCCTCAAACTCATTTCGAGCCACCTCAAACTCACTTTGAGCCACCTCAAACTAATTTCGAGCCACCTCAAACTCATTTCGAGCCACCTCAAAATATTTTGAGGCGCCTCAAACTGCACTTTGAGCCACCTCAAAATGCACTTTGAGCCACCTCAAAGTTTATGAGGCGCCTGAAACTCATTTTGAGTAGCCTCAAACATACTGAATTCAAATCCAACGGATAGTTTAGTGCATTTAATGCTCTCAACTACCTTCCAATAGCTATAACTCAAAGGGGCTCTATATATATTGATGGCTCTGCATTTATTTCTTGATCTAACACTCTTGAGCTATTTTTGCTGAGCAAAATTCATTACATTCAATACTCTATCATTCTCATTTATTAGACTTGAGCTTCAACTTGAGATTCATATATAACTACTAGTCTTGTGAGCTTCATTTTGAGATTCTATCTTTGAGAGATATATTCTTTGTGATGTAAAACTTCTCCTCATTTATTGTAAAGGGTTGGTTGAACCCAAGAAGACTAAGTGGAGGACTTCACTTAGCAAGAGAAAGGAAGAAGCTTGTTAGCTTCATTATAAAGGTTTGCTCTCCACCTGAAAGGAGAAGCCTTAGTGGATTTGGGGAAATCTCAAGAGGGATCTTGAGTCGTGGAGTAGGGGATTCCGAACCACGCTACATCTTGCGTCACTTGTGTTTGATTCTCTCTAACTCTCTCTTTTAATTCTTGTGCATCTATTTTCCCTCATTTCACTAGTACCTTTATTTTGATTTGTTCTTGATATTTATATTTGTGAAAAATTGTCATTGATAGTTTATTAGATTCACTAACATTATTAATAGTTTATCTCATCTTGGTAGGAATTACTCTACGTCCGACAATGTGGAGAAAATTCTTTGGTGCCTACCCACAAGTTGGGATGCCAAGGCTACCGCTATCTCGGAAGCAAAAGATCTCGATTCATTAAGTCTTGAAGACCTTATGGGATCTCTCATGACTCATGAAATCAAGATGAAAAGCTGTCAAGAAAAGCCCGAGCAAAAGAAGAGCATGGCTTTAAAGACTTCAATTCAAGAGGTCAATGAGGAAGATGATAAAGATGTTAGTGATGAAGAAGATGAACGTGCTCTCATCTCTAACAAGTTCAAAAAATTCATGAGGAAAGAACATCTCTTCAAGAAGAGACCTTTCAAGAGAAATGAGTTCAAAGGTGAATCAAGCAAAAAGGAATCACCTACTTGCTTTCAATGTGGAAAGCCGGGACATTTCAAAGCTGATTGCCCCAAGTACAAAAGAGATAAAGAAAATAAGCAAAAGAAAAAGGCAATGAAGGCTACTTGGGATGATTCGGACTCAAGCGACTCGGATTGTGATAATGACGAAATTGCCAACCTTTGCCTTATGGCAATCGAGGATGAGGTAGATTCTAATCTTGAGCTTTCAATTGAGTCTTCTTATTCCTATGATGAATTGCAAGATGCTTTTGAAGATTTGCATAAAGAACTTGAAAAAGTGATTTTGAAAAACTCTTCTCTCAAACAAAAAATCTCATCTCTTTCACAAGAACTTTCTAAAGTTCAAAATGAAAATGTTTTATTGAAAAAGGAGAAAGACTCTTCTTCACTTGAACTTTCAAAAGTTCAAATGGAAAATGACTCTTTCAAGAAAGAAAGAGAGATCCTTTCAAAAGAAACTTCTTCAAATGATCTTCAAATTGAAAATGAAAACTTGAAGAAAGTTGTTGAGGATCAAATTGAGATTCTTGCAAAATTCACCAAGGGGAGAAAGAACTTAACTATTCTCCTTGGAAGACAACGGGATGTTTATGACAAAGAAGGAATTGGGTATAATCCATTTGATAAACAAAAATCTTTGATCAAAAAACCTCCTTCTAAAAGTGATATGCTAAAGCCCTTGAAGCACTTCTTTGTCAAGAGCTCTCAATTCAACTTCTTCAATTCTATATGCAATCTTTGTAGAAAAAGTGGACATAAAATATTCTCTTGTCCTTTTAGAAAAAGAAAGTTGACAAAAATGGTTTGGGTTCCAAAAGGAACATTCCCTATGATTGCTAACCTAATTGGACCCAAAATGGTTTGGGTACCAAAAGAAGTCACTTAAGCTTGTCTTGTAGGTATGCTTAAAATCCTCATCTAGCTCCAAGGACAAGTGGTTTCTTGATAGTGGTTGCTCAAGGCACATGACGGGAGATCGCTCCAAATTTTCTTCTCTCAAGCCTTATGATGGAGGAAACGTCACATTTGGAGACAACTCTAAAGGTAAAATTGTTGGCGTCGGGACCATAGGTATATCTTCTTCCTTATCTATTGATAATGTGTTTCTTGTTAATGGTTTAAAGCATAACTTGTTTAGCATTAGTCAACTATGTGATAAAGGCTTTAATGTTGCATTTAGATCCGATCATTGCATTATTGAAAAAGATGGTCGTCAAATTTTTGTTGCACATAGAAATGGTAATTTGTACACCATCCTTTTATGTGACTTGCTTGATCAAAATGTCAAATGCTTTATCTCCTCTAGTGACAATAGTTGGTTATGGCATAGAAGATTAGGACACGCTAGCATGGACTTGATCTCAAAATTGTCCAAAAAGGACTTAGTCAAAGGCCTCCCAAAGACTAAGTTTGCCAAGGACAAAACTTGTGGTGCTTGCCAATTAGGCAAACAAATCAAATCTTCCTTCAAAAGGAAGAAGGATATCACTACTTCAAGACCTTTAGAATTACTCCATATGGACCTCTTCGGTCCGGATAGAATTGCTAGCTTAGGAGGAAAATTTTATGCTTTTGTTATTGTAGATGATTTCACTAGGCTTACTTGGGTATTCTTCCTTGCTCATAAGAATGAGACTCATGTTATTTTTTCTAAGTTTTGTAGAAAAGTCTAAAATGAGAAAGAATGCAAGATTAAGAGCATTAGAAGTGATAGAGGTAGAGAATTTGATAACCGAGATATTGAGAAATTTTGTGATGAAAACGGTTATGATCATAACTTCTCCGCTCCAAGAACTCCTCAACAAAATGGGGTCGTTGAGAGGAAAAATAGATCCCTCCAAGAGATGGCTAGAACAATGCTCAATGAACATAAGTTGCCTAGATACTTTTGGGCCGAAGCCGTTAGCACCTCTTGCTATGTTTTAAATAGAGTCATCATTAGAAAGAAACTTGATAAGACCCCCTATGAGCTTTGGAATGGTCATAAGCCAAATATAGGGTACTTCAAAGTCTTTGGGTGCAAATGTTTTGTGTTGAATGACAAGGACAACTTAGGAAAATTTGATGCTAAATCCGATGAAGGTGTTTTCCTAGGATACTCATCCAAAAGCAAAGCCTATAGAGTATTCAACAAGAGAACCTTGGTGGTAGAAGAATCTATACATGTTGTGTTTGATGAATCTCCTTTACCTACCCCTAGGCAAGAATTGGATGATGAGGTAGTTGAGCTTGAAAAGAATGTTGATGGACTTTCATTTGTTGAAAAACCAAAAGAATCCACCATTGATGAGTCACAAGAAAATGCTTCTAATGAGGACAACACTCAAAATGACATTCATGATTCTCTTCCAAAAGGTCAAAGAGTCATTCCTTATCATCCACTTGACCAAGTTATAGGTGATCCTTCTAAAGGTGTTAGCACTAGGTCCTCTCTTAGAGACATGTGTGATCATTTAGCCTTTGTATCTCAATTAGAGCCAAAGAACATCTTTGAGGCCGAAAATGATGAGTCATGGATTTTAGCTATGCAAGAAGAGCTAAACCAATTTGAGAGAAATCAAGTTTGGAATTTAGTTCCTAGACCTAAAGATTAAACCGTCATAGGAACCAAATGGGTCTATAGAAATAAAAAGGATGAGTCGGGTGTTATAATTAGAAATAAGGCTAGATTAGTTGCCCAAGGTTTCAACCAAGAAGAAGGGATTGATTATGAGGAAACCTTCGCACCCATTGCTAGATTAGAAGCAATTAGGATGTTACTTGCATATTCATCTCATAAGAACTTCAAGCTATTTCAAATGGATGTAAAAAGTGCTTTCTTGAATGGCTTCATAGAAGAAGAAGTCTATGTAGAACAACCACCGGGCTTTCAAAGTCATGACCTTCCAAACCATGTTTTTAAATTATCTAAAGCTTTGTATGGTTTGAAACAAGCTCCTAGAGCTTGGTATGAGAGGTTGAGTGGTTTTCTTCTAGAAAATGATTTTGTTAGAGGAAAAATCGACAATACCCTTTTTACAAAAATCATTGATAAAAATTTGTTGATTGTTCAAATTTATGTTGATGATATCATCTTTGGATCAACAAATGAGAAGTTATGTAAAGAATTTGCTTCTAACATGCAAAATGAATTTGAAATGAGCATGATGGGTGAACTTAACTTCTTTCTAGGATTGCAAATCAAACAATCATTGGATGGTATATTCATTTGCCAATCCAAATATGTTAAAGATTTGCTAAAGAAATTTGGCTTGGAGGACGCCAAACATGCAAAAACTCCTATGAGCAATTCCTCTAAACTTGATAAGGACGAAAAAGGAAAAGATGTTGATATCAAGAAATATAGATGAATGATTGGAAGTCTTTTGTATTTAACGGCAAGTAGACCGGATATAATGTTTAGTGTTTGCTTATGTGCAAGATTTCAATCATGTCCCAAAGAATCCCATTTAAGTGCCGTTAAACGTATTTTCAAATATTTGAGTGGTACTATTGACTTGGGACTTTGGTTTCCTAGGGATACATCTTTTGATCTCATAAGTTATTCGGATGCTGACTTTGCCGGATGTAAAATAGATAGAAAAAGCACAAGTGGCACTTGTCACTTCCTAGGACACTCATTAGTTTCATGGTCAAGTAAGAAACAAAATTCGGTTGCTTTGTCAACGGCGGAAGCCGAATATGTGGCCGCCGGTAGTTGTTGTGCACAAACTCTCTATATTAAACAACAACTTGAGAATTTTGGACTTACATTTGATCACATACCTATTAGATGTGACAATACGAGTGCGATATGTCTTTCCAAAAATTCCATTCAGCACTCTAGGACTAAACATATTGAGATTAGGCACCACTTCTTGAGAGATCATGTGTCTAAAGGAGACATTGAGCTCATCTTTGTTAACACAGAGAAACAACTCGCAGATATATTCACAAAACCTCTCCAAGAAGATAGATTTTGCACCATTAGGAGAGAGATTGGCATGGCGAAGGAGAATGAAGTGTTCTTGACCTGTTCCTTGATTGAAACACATTCTCAGCCACTTTGAGGCGCCTGGAAATCCACTTTGAGACGCCTTAAAGTCATCCCAGCAAGTTTGAGGCGCCTGGAAATCAACTTTGAGGCGCCTGGAAGTTACAGAATGTTTTATGACTATCTAAAGAGGTCTTTGAGGCGCCTGAAACCCAACTTTGAGGCGCCTGGAAATTTTGAGACGCCTCAAAGTCAAGTTTGAGACGCCTCAAAGTGTCGTTCCATTTAAAAGGGAGCCTGAAACCCTCATTTTGTGTATCCTCTCTTTCCAAAAACCTCAACAGCCGCAACCCCTGTTTGGGTCTCTCATTCTCTTCACTTTTCTTCTTTATTCTCTTTGCTTTTCCTCCTCATTTCTTTTCCATTTTCCTTCTCTCACACTCCCATCTATCCCAAACTCTTGAATCATGCCTCCTCGTATCTTTGGTAAGAGAACCAAAAACCCTAATGTAGAGAGGCGTACCAAGGCTCGCCATGAAGGGGAATCTTCAACTCCCACACCTCCACCCATGGCTGCTCCAACCTTTCGTCTATTTGAATCTCCAGAATTCAAGAAGATCTATGACAAAGAATTTCTCGACAAGGAAGTGGCTAGAGGTAAGGTTGTTTCCAGAATTTTTTGTGAAGAAAATCATTTGAACATCTTCAAATTCTTTGATGATATTGGATGGGGTCATTTTGTCTCTATGGAGGAACGTCTGTACCCCAAATTAGTGCGAATCTTTTATGCACATTTGAGGGAAGAAGACAACTGTCATGAATTAACCTCTTTTGCAAATGGCATTTCCATCACAATCACTAAAGAGAGGCTGAGAACCATTCTTGAAATTGATGAAGGGGATTTTCAGTTCTTCTCCACTCATTCTTGGGCTCATGTTCAAGGATTTGAACCTCTTGAAGCTATCCGACAAATGTGTGATAACCCCAATATCCAAAACATAAGTCACATATTTGCATCCCAATTGACCTTGGAGGCTCGAATTCTTCATAATGTTATTGGATATCTCATCTTGCCCAAATCAGGTAGTCGCACTGAAGTCACTTGCATGGAAGCATTCATTATTTGGTGTTTGCTTAACAAAAAGCGCCTAGACCTCTCTCACATTATCTACCACCATATGCTAGAGACTCGATCCTCAGCCACTCAATGCTACTATGCCTTACCTCTTACCAAGATTTTTCAATCCCATGGGGTGACTCTATCAAGTGAGCAATCTCGAGAAGTTGGTAATAGAGAAAGACTAAATCGGACCACTCTCTTGCTCATGAAACTCTAACAGAATGCTGATGGGTACTGGTATGATCCAAGGAGAGAAAATTTTGCACCTGCTGAAGCTAATGAGGAACATGATGCTTCTAATGATGAAGAAGGAGGAGGACATGTCCATCTGAATGAGGATGCTCCGGCACCCATGGATGACAATGCCTCTCTTATGCGTCAACTCATTTCTCGATTCGACGAACACATCACAATTGCTCGGCGCACCGAAGAAAAGGTCGATACTTTGAGAGCTGACTTTGACCATTTCCAACTTAGATATGAGGAAGAGGTAGAACTTACTGGGATGCAGCTGCTTGTTATTCAGGATGATGTCACAGCTATCCGAACTCAAGTACCCCAGACTCCTCCCGCTCCTCATAATCCTTGATGATAGCATCTCACCCTTTTTGATGAAGACAAAGGGGGAGAAGTATTTTGGTGTTTTGGGATTTTCTAGGATGTTTTGGGATGTTCTAGGGTAATAGTAGTTGGACGGAAATGGCAATGTAGTAGGATTTTATTATCTTGGATATGATAGGATATTTGCATATGTATGGCTTTTGGCTTTGAATTTTTTTTATATTATCTATGCCTAAATGCAAATTTCCTTTATGATGAATGAATTGCCAACTATTTTGATTATATCTTGACTTGCTATATCTTGATCATTTTATGACTATGCTTATGATTTCAATGATGATGGTATAATGATTAATGCATACATGTATTGCATTATGAATGCTATGAGAATTCAATGATGAAACTTTGAAACTTGTGATTTTTTTTATGCATGAAGAAGGATGGGATTTACTTGGTGAATTATTGGTTGATTGATTGACTATTGGTTGAGTTGTGCTCTTATAATGCTTACACATATGCAACTTTACCATTATGTGATGCTTTTGAATGAGAACATATTGATAGGGGGAGAGTAACATGCTTATCTTGAATATCATTTTCAAAGCATTCTCTATGAACTCATATTGCACTTTCCATGAGATAAATTTTTTTAAAGAAAATGCTGATTTATTTATATCTTAGATATTGTGTTCAAAGCGTGCATATTGATAGGGGGAGCATCTTAAAATGCTACTCCACATTTACCTAGAACACATCAATGTTTTGTCATCATCAAAAAGGGGGAGATTGTTGACCCAAAGGTTTTAACCTAAGGGCAATCTTGTAATTTTGATGATAACAAATCATTAATGATGTTTTGTACTAATTCCCAATTTGAGTGATTGATTTTGAAGCAATGATGTTTATTCAAGAAAGCATTCACATTAAGGATGATGTCATGAAGAGGATAATGTCAAAGAAAGCATTCCATTGAAGAAGAAGGTGTTGCCCCAAGATTTAATGACAAAGGCCATTTTTGAAGAAATGTGGTAGAAATAAGTTGGTGAGAGCTAGGACTTCATTGTCAAAGTTATTTATGAATAACATGATTGAAGCTCAATTCTATGATAGGACCATGCATTCATTTTTATATCATTTATTGGTCTCTAATTCTCTTGAAATAGGTCTTGATATTAATTCAATGATTTTCTAAGACCAAACAAGCTCAATGTCCTAACCTTGTCTTTGAAATTTGATTTTTTAAAGGTTAAAGGACTTTGAGGCGCCTCAAACTCAGTTTGAGCCACCTCAAAGTTACAGAAAGAAATTGAAGTTTTGAGAAGGCTTTTTGAGGCGCCTCAAACTCATTTCGAGCCACCTCAAACTCACTTTGAGCCACCTCAAACTAATTTCGAGCCACCTCAAACTCATTTCGAGCCACCTCAAAATATTTTGAGGCGCCTCAAACTGCACTTTGAGCCACCTCAAAATGCACTTTGAGCCACCTCAAAGTTTATGAGGCGCCTGAAACTCATTTTGAGTAGCCTCAAACATACTGAATTCAAATCCAACGGATAGTTTAGTGCATTTAATGCTCTCAACTACCTTCCAACAGCTATAACTCAAAGGGGCTCTATATATATTGATGGCTCTGCATTTATTTCTTGATCTAACACTCTTGAGCTATTTTTGCTGAGCAAAATTCATTACATTCAATACTCTATCATTCTCATTTATTAGACTTGAGCTTCAACTTGAGATTCATATATAACTACTAGTCTTGTGAGCTTCATTTTGAGATTCTATCTTTGAGAGATATATTCTTTGTGCTGTAAAACTTCTCCTCATTTATTGTAAAGGGTTGGTTGAACCCAAGAAGACTAAGTGGAGGACTTCACTTAGCAAGAGAAAGGAAGAAGCTTGTTAGGTTCATTGTAAAGGTTTGCTCTCCACCCGAAAGGAGAAGCCTTAGTGGATTTGGGGAAATCTCAAGAGGGATCTTGAGTCGTGGAGTAGGGGATTCCGAACCACGCTACATCTTGCGTCACTTGTGTTTGATTCTCTCTAACTCTCTCTTTTAATTCTTGTGCATCTATTTTCCCTCATTTCACTAGTACCTTTATTTTGATTTGTTCTTGATATTTATATTTGTGAAAAATTGTCATTGATTGCCATTGACCCTATTCACCCCCCCCCTCTAGGGTCAATTCTTGGGTAACAATATTTACAACTCAAACTCAATAAAGCATTCATTTATCATGCTTGCATAATTTCTCATTTAAACGTCACATGCATTCATATTGAACATGCTTCACATCTTTCACATTTCACATAATTCATATATTGACAATTAAATCATGATTTGCATTCAAACACATCTTTAAAGCAATTCATCAAATACATAAGTGTCACATTCACACGTCTATATAACATTCTCCCTTTAAGCCTTATTATGCTAGTGCCATGAACGCAACCTTAATCCATCATACATGATCTATTTGACATTTAAGCATGCTATAAGCCGAAGTGAGCCACAAGGTAACAAAGACGCATACATTAGTTAAAGTGAGGTTTTAACCTCATTACAAACCGTAAATGTATTATGATAAATGGCAACTTAAACTTATAAATATAAACCAATAGTGAAAAATCATGAGAGAAACCCAAAATAAATATCCTTGAATTCCCTCATCATTTATCTCTTTCCAAATTATAAAGTTAGCTACCAAATATACATAAGTTCCAATAAAAAAAATACATTATCGAGGATAAACACATGACACCAGATGAAGTCAAAACTTCCAAAAATCCACCCCAAAAGTCATGATGATCTACATTATCTCTGGAACATGTCATTTTTTTGAAAAAATAATAGGGTGAGCATTGACGCCCAGTAGATGATGCCCAACTTACCCACCCTAAGGTCATATAAGTTATATAGCACATAAGTAAGTATCAACAAGAGAACATTCATGCGTGAGCATGCTTTCAATAAGATGTACTTTATCTATCACATAGTCAGTTTGCAATTATCATATGTAAATTTCCAAGACCATATCAATATTCTAATATGGGTAATTTAACTGATAACATAAAGATGAACTATCAAATGTCATTTTCAAATGAAGTGTCAATGCACAATAAACTCACTCATAAAGAGTATAATTCTCAATTCATGAAAAATACTAGATTAGTCGACTCACACACATGCCTGAATATATGCCTAAGCCTTGTATCGTAAGTAACGCTTTCGGGGCTACTAACCCACAAGTTATAAACCGCTTGGCCAAGTTTAAGGATTTTCAACCTCGAAGCTCCAAACCCTTCATCTTTTACCTTATCTAATCTCTTCCAAAAACCTTTTTCAAACTTTGAAAATCGACACTACACATATGTTTCACACAACTCACATATGCAATGCAACATATGGCTAACAATGTGTGTAATATGCTCACAAGTTATACCAATATAACAATATATATTTTTTTTATCAATTGAATCAATATCAACACCAAGGTATACATTTCATCTCTTTACCTCACATAGACATCAATAACAATATTAGGACCATATATTTCATGCTTTAACTATTGCAAAAATTAACAGAAAAAAAAAAAATAAAACATGCAAGCAAAGACACACAAATTTACAAGGTTCATCCAAAATCTAGGGTTACGTCATTGGTGTTACATGGTTTTCACTATGATGAGAAAAATAAGATACAATTATAGAGAGTTTAGACTGAATATATATAGGCACCTCCTAAGGCTACATAATAAGTGTGAAAATACCAAAATACCCCTTTAAAAATTTTGATCGGGGTCAATCCCCTGAACCCCCACATTCAGGCAAGTTGGATCTGCAAAGTTGGGCCAAGGTGTATAGTATAATTAGACTCTACACTTTCTATCAATAACTCCATATAGGCATTTCATCGTACATTTTGCACACATATGGCATTAATATAGTTAATCACCATCAATAAACTAACCAATATGATAATCACCATTTTATAATGGCAACATGTCATATTTCTTATCATTTCATACAATTATATGGCATTTGAAATGAATGAAACACACTCTAAATATGTTATTTATTAATTATAAGTTCAAGAACACCACACTCCATGCAAAATAATCACATTTCCTAATCTCATTTCGTAACCTACATACACACACATGCTTACATATACGTAAATTATTAAATTATGTAGTAACCTTTGTGGACGGGTGTGAGTGGGCGGGTGCGAAGATAGACACTGGGCTGAGCTACCACACTGACAGGGTACAGGGTGCTCAATCCCACATCGCCTGGGTGTGGAAAAGGGATGTGCTTATATGTAGTATGTTCTCTTCAAATGGTATGAGGCCTTTTGGGGTAAACCCAAGAGCAAAACCGTGCGGGCTCAGGCCCAAAGCGGACAATATCATACCATGTGTTAGAGCGGGGTATTATAGTTGGTATCAGAGCCTGAACCCAGCCGGAAGTGTGCCGACGAGGACGTCGGGCCTCGTAGGGGGGTGGATTGTAGTAACCTTTGTGGACGGGTGTGAGTGGGCGGGTGCGAAGATAGACACTGGGCTGAGCTACCACACTGACAAGGTACAGGGTGCTCAATCCCACATCGCCTGGGTGTGGAAAAGGGATGTGCTTATATGTAGTATGTTCTCTTCAAATGGTATGAGGCCTTTTGGGGTAACCCAAGAGCAAAATCGTGCGGGCTCAGGCCCAAAGCGGACAATATCATACCATGTGTTGGAGCGGGGTATTACAAATTACATATTATATATACATATTCATTGCATTTAAGACATATAAACACTTATAAGCCAAAAAGAGACAAAGTTTAGACACCCCTACCTAAAAACAAGTAAAAGTCCTAAAATCATCCAAATATTCAAAAGTATTCAAATCACAAGTTTGAACCGATTAGGGTGAAGTGAATCGTGCAAGAAGTAATATTTCTTCTTGTACTAACACTCAAATCCAATTTCATGTTGCCAAAAACGTAGAGAGAATGAGAAGAAGATGTGTGGGTGTAGAGAGAGAGAAAGAGAAAGAGAACTGTTATTGAGAGAGAAAAAGAGATGTAAATCTGATTTTTGTTTTCCTTTTCGCATATTTATCTATCTCCTTACAAGAAAATTTACCACTTAACCCAACATTTTTTCCAAAATTTACTCTTTATTACTAGCTTATTTAGAAAAATTATGCCCCTACACTTTCTCCCTAAAATATTTCATTATGACTCCTCTAATTTATTCTCCAATAAACACACACTAGCCCACCTCCAATTAAAGGAGTCCACATAAATTTTATAGGTTATCCGACCCATCCTAGGTCCACGTGCCCGAATCAAATGCGTACGAAATATATACCGTGATTGTATACACTACACGTGTGTGTGTGTGTGTCATGCCCAAAATTATATTTAATGCATAATTAATCGAAGCAAAAAAAAATCAGGTCTCTACAGTAGTACTTAGATGATCACTTCCACTTGTTGAATACATAAGCTCACCAAGTGTTTGATAAAAGTCCAAACAAGCTTACTTTTGTCAAAATAAGCTTAATTGAAAAAGTTTCATTATTTGATCAGAGTCCCTATTCACCCCCCTCTAGTGACATTTATTAGGTAACAGAATCCATAACCACTTTCCAATACTCCTAGAAATAGTAAACAACTTGCTCCATAATCCGTACCAGATTCCATGAAACCCCATTAAACTTCAAGTTGTTGTGTCATTTCAACATTTGTCAACAGATGAAAGAAACAAGGCTAATTAGTTTATTTTGGTCAAGATCATCCTTCCATGCGTCATACAACCAATGCCATTTATAAATCGAAGAACAGTTGAACATAGGAAATTCCAATCTTAAATAAATTAGTCTACGAATAACTTGAACCGTTGAACATTTAAAAAGGAGATGGCAAATTGATTATTCTGCTAAACCACATAGCCCAGAAGTAACATAATCCACAATACCCCTCTATTTAAGATTCCAATGAAGAGAAAGTTTTTCATATAAACATCGTTATAATCTGACTTTCCCTATACAATGGATCTTTAAAAACCCATTGTCTATTTGTTTGAACTAGTACTATTAGTAGGAGGAAAAGTATAATAATTATTGTATAAGTCTAAAGTGACATTATTTTACTTATTTTTTTTATTAATTTAGATATTGACAGTGCAATGGTTAAAAAATATTTTTTTTAAAAAAAACCCTTCATTCTCAAATGTGATTAATCAGTTACAAACTTACAGTGAATTTAACCCGCACAGGTGGCCCAATGGATAAAGGGTCTCCTAAGATGAGCCGTAAACTCGGACGTCCTGAGTTCAATTCTCACAATGCCAAAAAAGACTCAAGTTTACATGATATGTGTGGTTTGCGGGTGATTGCACATATTCTTGAGGTTTACCTTATAGTCATATGTACGAAAGGCTGGTGATTGGAAGGGTTCCATTTCCTAAAAAAAAAAAACTTGCAATGCATTTGGTTAAAGAAGAGTATTATTGATAACTAAATAACCAAATATTAAAATGAAAAAAGAGAGAACAATAGTGGTTGTCCACTCACCGTTTTTTTATTAGGAGTATGTAAGTATAAAGTTTTAATTCAATTATTGTTACAAAACATGAATAAAATGATTAATCAAATTCATTATTATTTTATTTCAAATAGACAAGAAAATCATATTATTATCTAAGGGTTGATTCGTTGCTCTTTTTTCCTACTATTCATTTATTTTATCCTCAATTTTAAAATAAACAATATATAAATACTTACTCTTAATTTTTTCCCCTATATCTCTCCAACTCTAACCGAGAAACGCAATATCAATGTTAAAATAAAAAAATGTCTCAAAATGTGAGTTTTTGTCAGAGCTTTCTGAGAGCAATCATTTCTCTTAGTATCAAATGTTTGGTCTGTTGACAACATTTCAATTAGTGAGATCAACTCTTGATTTTAACATTTTATTGGATATTTTTGAAATATATTTACTTTATAAAATTACAATATTATTAGAAGCTCTAGTGTCATGGTTGTTAATGTAGAGAACATAACCAAATTTAACGAGTTTTTGGATTTTTTTATCATTTTCGCCATAAATGCATTTTAAATGATATGATAAATGTTTCGAGAGTGAAAAACACGTTTGGAAGGTTGTTTAAAAGTTTTTGAAAGTTTTAAAAATATTTGGAGAAGTTTGACTTTTTGGGTCAACGGGGCCCCAGGACGCGGTCCGAGTGGGCCCGGGAATTCAAAAAATAATTATTTTTGAATTTAAACTAAATGAAATTTTTAAAGAGTTAAGGAAGTGATTTCAAAGTTGTAGGCTCTTTCAAAATTGAAAACGGAGGTAGGGAAGGTACGTTAAGTGGCCTAGGGCATTTTAGTCGTTTCGCGCCTTACATATTATAAATATCTAAGGCTGGGGATTTCAACCATAGAATCACACACCCATATCTCTCTCTAACTCTTCCTATTCTTCTCTCTTCATTTCTGAGGCAACGGGCTAGGATTCTAGAGTTACCAAAAAATGATAAGTCGTAGAGCTTGGTGAGGGCTTCGATTTGAACCAAACAAACTCGAGTTTCAGTAAGTTGAAACTTGATGGAAATTTTGAAAAATACTTTGAAAGTCTTCAATTTGAGGTAGGGGTGTTCTTTCTCTCCTTATTGTTAATTTTAGGATTTTGGGTGGTTCAGAAAGGTTTAGCATGTATGAGGGGTATGGGGAGGGGCTGTCGTGTTTAATTTCCTCTCATTCTTTATGATTCTATATGCTAGTGTAATTCATATTAATATATATATGATGTATGGACTGAATATGCACTATGTGTACAAAATAAGAACATGTTTTGCAATAATGTGATTTTTATGTATATGTGAAATTTTATGCATAATTGTGGGTACATATGTGTTTATGTGTTGTTATGGGAGTAAATGAAGAATGTATGCATGCTAGTTTAATGGTAGCAAAGTAGGTGCATTTGGGTAAGCATGATCAATATATGTTAGGTTATGAATGGTAGGCATATGTGATGGATATGCATGTTTGTGACATATATGTGGTTATATGTGGTAAAGTGATGCATGCTAGAATATATATAGCAAGGGTATGCATTGAAAAATATGAAATTACATGTGTGTGGTGTATGCCTAACATAAGTTGTGTTTGGGTGGGAAGTGGTATGAGACTTGAGGATATTGAATTATGATGATGGATACACATGGATGGTGTGATGAGCTTATGTCCCCAATTGGCAGATTTCAGTTGGTGGCAAATGGATTTCTCTCTTTTAATTGGCAGTTTTCAATTAATAAGGAACTGCAGTGACAATCTTGAGTTTGACAGGTGTCAACATGTGAGAATCTTGGTTTATGAGGTTGAATGGTTCCATTAGTGACATTTCAGGAATTTGTGGAGTTTAAGAAGTTGGGTTGAGTTTGGTTCTTGAATTGTAAATTCATGTTAAGGTTTTGGTTAGTTAATTTAAGGTGCATGTTGTGTTGTTTATGATTATGCATGGTTAAATGAGCATTTATTTTTTTGTTGCATATTTGACTTGTTGATA
Organism: Cornus controversa; assembly: GCA_026545225.1. Classification (NCBI taxonomy): domain Eukaryota; kingdom Viridiplantae; phylum Streptophyta; class Magnoliopsida; order Cornales; family Cornaceae; genus Cornus; species Cornus controversa. Next base: position 43,179,536 of record CM048847.1, on the reverse strand, counting down.
GCATGGACATAGCGAGCATACCATGTAGTGTAAGGATGACATGATGCATATGGGTCGATGCTTAGATGGGTTGGGGCGTTCCTATTGGGCATAGTCATATGCTCACCCGCTCCCCCAAACCATTTTTCAGGTAAGGCAAGGATGGTGGAAAGGACTTGCTTAGTTACTTGGAGCTTATAGGAGCATTTTGAGACATATTTTGGAGATTTTATGTACGTATTGTATATTTGGCTATCCATGGTATGTGGCATGTGGATTATGTTGATGTCGTAGTCATATTTGTTTTATGTGTAGTTGTACTTCACTTGGACCTTGTATGTATAATAAGGATGTTGGTTTATGGATATTAAGGACATGTATAATGATGTGTACATTATGAGTGATATGTATGAAATATTTGACTTAGTTTGAATGTATGATTCGGGTTATGTGTATAGTGATATACCAATTGTGGATGATCAGGATGTTGTATGGTTAGTCTTAGGATGTTAGAATTGATTTTGAACACAAAATGAGCTAAGTGTGAAGTTACAAGATCTCTACAGAAACTTCATCCAAAGGGCGACGATGCATCGTAATCCCCATTACTATGCATCGAAGTCCTTAGGACGATGTATCGTAAATTTGGTGAGAACTGGGGTTAAATTCCAGGGGTTTTCGTAGGATGTTACGCAACATCTGTGATGCATTGTCATTTATGATGCATTGTAACTATTATTACAATCCATCGTAATGTGTGGTTGGGTTAGAATTTGAGATGTGTTTGGATGAGCAAGGGAAGATGGGTATCGGGCCCATTGGGATTGGTTAAGTCTGCATTGTATGTATATGTGTACGTGCATGTGATTTAAGCTTCCGCGATAATGTAGAGGGATAGACGATCCATTAGGGCTTAATGGACCGGTTCACATTCAATTTTCAAGAGTCAAAAATTGGGGAATAAATAACTTGGTATCAGAGCTTAACTGGGTTTGAATACTTAGGGATGAAGGGTAAGGGCCGAATCATATATTGGTTTGAAATTGTGTGGTGGTCGATAGTGGTTTGGACGATTAGGATATATTACTCTTAAACGGTAGTTGAGAGTTAAACCATATGCATACTGGAGGTTTTGTATTGGATATACAACTTGTGCGTTGTTGTGTGTAATATGAGTTGATGCTTACATGTTTAGAATAAGCATACAGTTTTGGGAATGATTTGACTTGGGATTTAAGTATCTTTTTGTTATCTATATATCAAGATGCCACCACAGAGAGTTCGGGAAGGGGGTAGATGCAGTCCCTATGAATGGAGATCAAATTATGTTGGATATGGTTGCGACTTGCGACTATACGGCAAATTACTAGGGAAACACAAGAGGAGACTGAGGCTCGACCTAGAACAGCTCCTAGTAGGATGATGTTGGCATTGGGACATGTCAGGAAACATAATCCGCCATCATATGCAGGAGGGTCTAACCCCCTATGGTGGCTGAGAATTGATTAAATGAGATAGTCAAACTCCTTACCGCGCTAGAGGTAAAGGATGACTTTGTACCCCGTAATTTTGAGGTCATTTAATTTTAATTTAAATGCTTTATATTTTTTAAAAATTGAATTGCTTTATTGGTTAAATTAAATTTCTTTGAGTTGCTTTATTGGTTGAATTAAATTTCTTTGAGTGCTTTGAATTGCTTCATTGGTTAAATTAAATTTCTTTGACTGCTTTAAATATTTTGGGATAATTTATTTTATTTTAATTGGACTGGGTCTTTGTATTTTCCTTTATTTTAATTTTTGATCGGGCTAGGGAGGAATCTGGGTTGAGTTAGGCTGGAATGGTTGGGCTAGGTGTATATTTATTTTGATGGGTTAGGGTTTATTTTTATTGTTTTTTCTTTTTAATTATTTTTAGTTTTAATTAGTTTTCTAGGAAAAAAAAATAAAAGAAAAGGAAAAGGGTTAGGGTTTCTGTCGCATTCACGCACAGAGACCGAAAGAACGTAGATGCAAGAGAAGAGAGAGAGAATGAGCGATTCATTGGGATGAGTTCTGGTACATCGAGAGGCAAGTTCAAACTTTTCTCTTCCCCTTTGAACCTGTAGATATAATTTTTTTTTAATATATATATTGCTTGAATTTTTTTCATGTACACAATTATGAAATTATATGATTATGTATGTTGTGGGTGTTTCTGTGGATTAAACATAAAGAATTTGTGGGTTTGGTATAGCTTTGGGGTGATTTTTCACGTATATATGCATGTATATATGACTGTATAGGCAGATATGTATATATATATATATATGTATATATATAAAATTTGTGTTTAATGTAATTATCAGTTTCGAAGGTTTTTGTTCCAATTAATATGGAGATCTTGCTCTCCCAAGTAATCCTTGAAAGTTTGGTTGCTAACCGTTGGGTAGATTGACGAAAAATTGAGTTTGAAATTTATAAATTTTAAAACTTGAATTTAGACGTTTTTGATTTAGGTCGCAGGAGGGGGCGATTTTGGTATCAATGCGTAGCTTAGATCATGAGGAGTTGAATGATATATTAATACGTGAGATTCGGTGTCCAGAAGTGGCCGAAAAGTTTCAGGAACATGGCTGTTACATAAGTTGCAGAGAAAAGAAAAAAAAAAAAAGGAAGAATAAGAGTGGATGGCGGCAACGGGCCCCACTCGCCGGGGCCCACCTCTGGGCCCAGTCCAGAATATTTTTTAAATTAGAAAATTACGAAAAATAATGTTTAAAATTGTTTTTAAATTCTAGAAAATTTTAAAAAAAAATCAGTGACCTTCTAGGGACAGAACATTCTTGGGTTTTAAATTTCAAGTCAAAATGAGATTACCTCGTAGTTAAATTAGTATAAAAAGTGTGCCTCATAAATTATATTTTTATTTTTCTTCTAGTTTGGAAATATTTTAAATTTCTGAAAATTTTCAGAAAATTCCTGAAAAATTCAAACTTACCTTTTTAGGACAGAATATACTTGGAACATTAATTTCAAGATGAAGTAAGTTCACCTCGTTGTTGATTTAGTTCAAAGTGTCCTTTAAGTTGGGATTTTTATATTTTAAATTATTGAAATTTTTTTGAATTTTTTCGGAGATTTAGTTGAGACATTTAAAGGCAGAATATGCATGGAAACCTATGTTAGACCTAGGTTTAGATACACTTGATGTTAGATTTCATGGTAGGGTTATTTATATGGTTTTATTCTAAATTGTTTATTTATTTCTCGTTAATTTATTTATTTGCAATTGTAATTGTTCATGGTTAAATGTTGATGTTTAAATCAGTTTATGGAATTATGTAATTCTCTTGCTTACATGGTATGTTGGACTTAGTTAATTGTTTATGGATTATTTTCTTTTAGTGATTAGACTTTCATTAGGTTGAATTAATGTACATATAAGTAGGCTGAATTTTTTATTTGTTTAGAAGGAATATATGAGGCATGTCATGTGGTGACCCTTGTGGGCGGGTGTGATACGGGTGGGTGCGAGACACTGGGCGAGCTACTACACTGGCAGGCTACAGGGTGCTCAATCCCACATCACCTAGGTGTGGAATGGGGAAGTATTATATGTATGTTTATCACCCTTCTATGACACAACGTGTTTTAAAGCCGTGATGGTTGTGAACCCATCAGAACTCCACAGTTAAGCGTGCTTAGCTGAGAGTAGTACCAGGATGGGTGACCCCTTGGGAAGTCTCTGGTCCGGGGGAACCAAAAGCGGACAATATTGTGTCGAGATAGGGTGGGGCGTTACAAATGGTATCAGAGCCTAACCCAGCCAGAAGTGTGCCGACGGGGACGTCGGGCCTCCTAGGGGGGTGGATTGTGGTGACCTTTGTGGGCGGGTGCAAGACACTGGGCGAGCTACCACACTGGTAGACTACAGGGTGCTCAATCCCACATCACCTAGGTGTGGAATGGGGAAGTATTATATGTATGTTTATCACTCTTCTATGACACAACGTGTTTTAAAGCTGTGATGGTTGTGAAACCATCAGAACTCCACAGTTAAGCGTGCTTAGCTGGGAGTAGTACCAGGATGGGTGACCCCTTGGGAAGTCTTTGGTCCGGGGGAACCAAAAGCGGACAATATTGTGTTGGGATAGGGTGGGGCGTTACAAATGGTATCAGAGCCTGACCCAGCCAGAAGTGTGCTGACGGGGACGTCGGGCCTCCTAGGGGGGTGGATTGTGGTGACCTTTGTGGGGGGGTGTGAGACACTGGGCGAGCTACCACACTGGCAGGCTACAGGGTGCTCAATCCCACATCGCCTGGGTGTGGAATGGGGAAGTATTATATGTATATTTATCACCTTTCTATGACACAACGCGTTTTAAAGCCGTGATGGTTGTGAATCCATCAGAACTCCACAGTTAAGCGTGCTTAGCTGGGAGTAGTACCAGGATGGATGACCCCTGGGAAGTCTCTAGTCCGGGGGAACCAAAAGCAGACAATATTGTGTCGGGATAAGGTGGGGCGTTGCATGTCAGGATTGCCAATATGGTAGTTAATATAAATAAGAGAGACATGTCAGGATTGTCAATACCTAATAAGGTATTTAAGGTTAATTAGGGAGACAAGTCAAGATTGCCGATAGGGTAGTTAATATAGAAAAGGGAGACATGTCAGGATTGCCGATATGGTAGTTAATATAGATAAGGGAGGCATGTCAGGATTGCCAATACCTAATAAGGTATTTAAGGTTAATTAGGGAGGCATGTCAGGATTGCCGATAAGGTAGTTAATATAGATAGGGGAGGCACGTCAGGATTGCCAATATCTAATAAGGTATTTAAGGTTAATAAGGGAGACATGTGTGAATTGTCAATTACATAGTAGGGTACTTAATATATATATATATATATATATATATATATATATATATATATATAAGGGAGACATGATAGGATTACCAAATATTCATAAGGTATTTTACTTCATAAATTGTTCGGGCATGTAAGGATTGCTTTTGGTTTGAACTTAAAAAATAGGTTCTATAATTTGTGTGCTAGGGGATGGGTTGGTATGGTATGTAGGTTGGTTTCTATTTTGGTACATGAGTTAAAAAAGAAGATGATTTGTGTATATATTTATATATTTTTGTTGTCCCTCATATAGAGGGTATGTTTACCGGTTATTTGATTAGGTTGTAGTAGAGAGAACTTGCTCGTGGGTTTAACCCACTTTGTTGATATTTCAGGTTTTAGGCAATTTCACCTCAAGATTAGAACGTGGAGTTCAAAGGCGTGGCGGTTATCTATTCCTTACCAAACTTTAGTGTAGAGGCTTAGATCTTTTTATGAAGTATTCACTTTTATGATTTTTGGTTAAAGGGTCCTTGAGTTATGGGACTTCCAAGTTGTATAGTTCAGATTCAGATTTGTATATTTAATAGTATTATTTATTTTAGTTAGACTTTCCTTTTAATATTTATAATTCTTTTTCTTTTTGGTCATTATATTCTATGCTTGTTTGCTATCAATTGTAGATATCCTTTACGTTTTATATGTGAGACTAACCACCTCATGCGTGAAATTTGTAGGGGGTATTTGAGACTTGAAGGTGAAAGTAGCCGCCCATTATCTCACGAGTGAGGTGAACCGTTGGTGTTGAAATTATCATGACATTGAGGTAATGAACTGGAATAGGTTCGAAACATTATTCTTGGAGAAGCTTTTTCCAGTAACAATGAAGGACAGCTTGAGGCAATAGTTGTATGATTTGTTTCAAGGGAATATGACGGTTATGGAGTACGAGACCAAGTTTACATCCTTGACTCGTTTTGCACAAGAGGTGATTCCTATTGAGGAACTTAAGCTGAAGAAGTTCGTGAGAGGTCTCCAAACTTTCATCAGAGATAGGGTGTTAATTTTAGTTTTGACAAGCTATGCTACAGTAGTGGAAACAATACTGATAGCAGAAGAGGTTAGTAATGACAATCAGAGGATACAATAGAAGGAAAAATGTGTTTCTTCTAAGAGTCAGTCAAAGAAGAAGAAGAATATTGGTCCTTCTCGATCGATAGGATCAGTGGGGTAGCAAATGATGCATTTGATGCCTACGACTTCCATGTTAGTGCGGTCGATCGGGTCAAGGAGAGTGTGTCATCATTGTTAGCAACTGGGTCACTATAAGTCTAAGTGTCCCCGCATACAGTTGGCACCAGTGGTGGAGCAGATTTGTTATCTTTGCCACTAGACTGGTCACATCAAAGCAGATTGTCCGTTGGGATAGAATGTACAGAGTGGGACAGGGTCTCAATAGAGTACCACTTAGTTTTCAGCGGGTCAGCTTAGTTTTAAGGCATTACCGCCATCGCAGCCGGAGTAATTTGCTCAGGGTTCACGAGCAGTGAAGGGAATTGACCCTAATATATCTAATCGACGGTATAGGTATCAGAGGACTGGTGCATAGAGACTGAGGTATGATTGGGGTTTTTAGCTTATGAGTCAGGACATTGATTCATTTGAGTACATCATATAGCACATCAAGAGATATCAATTATATTTATTAAAACATGATCAATTTAATATGTTATATGCAATATGTGATATGCTAGGTTATTAGCATGATTTGTGTGACTGTACAGGGTCTATAGATGTTTACTACAAATGGTACATTGTATATGTGGGCGTCTTATTATCACCTAGGAAACTTTAGTTTTGAGAATTTGGTGAGTTTGATTAGAGGTTTGAGCTTGAGTGAGGTTGTAGTAGTTGAGATATATGAGTTGTGATAGACTCTAATTGTGGGAGCCTAGGACTTTGAGAAAGTTCTTGAGTGGTGATTTTCATGTGAAAAAATAGGGAATGGGCTGTGATTACAGGTTCGAGGAAATTGAATGTGTGAGGATAAGAAAGGCATATTGCCGGGATTGAGCTAACAAGGCGAAATGGTCCGATTGGACATTTCCCTTTATTAGTGCTTCTCTTACAATGTGTCAGGTCCAAGTGGTTAGGAGATTGACTAGTGGGTATTGGCGAGTAAGGAAATAAAATTTGAGTGTTGTGAGTGTAATAGGCTTTGCTCATAAATGGGTGTATGATTGAGATTGTGATTATAAGAGTAAGTTAGTTTAAACCGCTCTTGAGGTTGTAAGTTATTGTACATGATAGAGTATTTGAGGGGACAATTGAGGTTATCGGAAGGTTACAGATTTTGGGATGATCATTGTGGTATTGTCATTTAGACGCAATTTTGTCTATTGGCACATTAGTGGTGGAGGACGAAATTTTATCCGCTGACCATCTATTGAGGTTGGTCCTGTCATTTAGACGCAGTTTTGTCTTTTGGCACATTAGTGGTGGAAGACGCATTTTTATCTATTGACCACCCGTTATTGTTGGTGTTGTCGCTTAGACGCAGTTTTGTCTATTAGCACATTAGTTGGTGGGGGACGTAATTTTGTTTATTGACCCATTTAGTGACTTGGTGTTGGCGCTTTGACGCAGTTTTGTCTATTGGCACATCAATTGGTGGGAAACGCAATTTTATCTATTGACCCATTTAGTGAGTTGGTGCTGTCATTCAGACGCAGTTTTGTCTATTGGCACATCATTTGGTGGGGGATGTAGTTTTGTCTATTAATTTATCTAGTAATTTTAGTGTTGTTATTTAGACGCAGTTTTGTCTATTGGCACATCAGTTGGTGGAGGACGCAGTTTTATCTGTTGACCACCATTGTTGTTGGTTGTCGTCACTATAAACATAGTTTTGTCTGTGGGCGCAACCCTTGGATTCAGTGATTTTCATTGAGGGGTAGTTGGCCCATTCGACACACTTGCTGATGTATTTGTTGTCATTTAGACGCAGCTTTGTCTATTGACACATTTATTGAGGTGGGATTTTCATTATTAAAGATAGTTTGGTTTATAGATGTACCATTATGGGTAGTGTAACTCTAAGAGGTAGAAGTTTTGATTGTCATATAAGATTTGATTCAGTTTTAGAGCATGACTAGTTTTGATGTCAGGAGAGGATGACAATGAGAATACCGTTATGTTGTCTGGTTAATGTTAACTTAGGAAAATAGGTGATACGTGAGCAGTAAGAGTTTCTGCAGACTTTGTTTTCCTGTGAACCATACTTTATGGTACTGATGGGATTGAAAGGATACACAGATCAGTTATGAGACTTAGAAAGTAAGGTTTCATAAGTTTTGGAAAGTGAGCTGGTTAAAGTTTTGATCTTCTTGAACTTGGTTTGGGAGATAATTGTGATCAAGATAGTTCACAGTATAATGATTGTACTATAATTTTGGAGATGTCTAGAAATCTTTTGAGGTAAACTAGCAGTTGGATATTTTGTGGAATATAGAGTGAAGTTGTGTTGTGTGATAACTAGGAACCTCGTTGGTTGAGGAATGAAAGTCGTGTGTTGGATATCGATGCCTTTATAATTATTAGCAACGATAAAAAGAAGTTGAGATAATTCACTAAGGGTTTAGTGACAACACTCTGAGATTCGGAGTATGTTTCTAATTTCGAGGATAAAATTATTTGAAAGTGGGGAGGTTGTAGAGACTGGAACCAAATTTGACCAGTTTTTGAATTTTTCATCATTTTTGTCATAAATGCATTTTAAATGATGTTATGGATATTTTAAGAGTGGAAAACACGTTTGAAAGGTTGTTTAAAGGTTTTTGAAAGTTTTGGAAACATTTGGAGATGTTTGATTTTTTAGGTCAACGGAGCCCTGGGAATTCAAAAAATAATTATTTTTGGCTTTAAACCAAATAAAATGTTTAAAGAATTAAGAAAGTGATTTTGGAGTTTTAGGCGCTTTCGAAATCGAAAACGGAGGTCGGGAGGGTACGTTAAGTGGCCCGGGGGTGTTTTGGTCATTTTGTACCCTATATAATATCTAAGGCTGGGGATTTCAGCCACAGAATCACACGCCCATGTCTCTCTCTAACTCTCCATCTCCTTCTCTCTTCCTTATCTATTCATTTCAGAGGCCACGGGCTAGGATTCGGGAGTTACCGAAAAAAGGATAAGTCATCGAGCTTGGTAAGGGCTTTGGTTTGAACCAAACAAACTCGAGTTGTGGCAAGGTGAAACTCGCTGAAAATTTTGAAAAGTGCTTGGAAAGTCTTTAAATTTGAGGTAGGGGTGTTCTTTCTCTCCTAGTTGTCAATTCTAGGGTTTTGGGTGGTTCGGAGAGGTTTAGCATGTATAAGGGACATGGGGAGGGGCTATGGTGTTTAGTTTCCTCTCTTTCCTTATGATTCTACATGCTAATGTAATTCATATTGATATATATATATATGATGTATGGACTGAATATGCACTATGTGTACAAAATGAGAGCATGGGTTGCAATAATGTGACTTTTATGCATATGTGAAATTCTATGCATAATTATGGGTATATATGTGTTTATGTGTCGTTATGGGGGTAAATGAAGAGTTTATGCATGCTAGTTTAATGGCAACAAGTAGGTGCATTTGGGCAAGCATGATCAATATATGTTAGGTTATAAATGGTAGACATATGGGAGGGATATGCATGTTTGTAACATATATGTGGTTATATGTGGTATGTGGTGAAGTGATGCATGCTATAATATATATAATAAGGGTATACATTGAAAAACATGAAATTACATGTGTGTGGTATATGCCTAGCATTGCGTTTGGGTGGGAAGTGGTATAAGACTTGAGGATGTTGAACTATGATGATGTATACACATAGATGGTGTGATGAGCTTATGTCCCCAATTGGCAGATTTCAGTTAGCGACAAATAGATTCTTCTCTCTCAATTGGCAGTTTTCAATTGATGAGGAACCGTAGTGACAATCTTGAGGTTGACAAGTGTCAACATGTGAGAATCTTGGTTTATGAGGTTGAATGGTTCCGTTAGTGACATTTCAGGAATTTGTGGAGTTTAAGCAGTTGGGTTGGTGGTCTGAGTTTGGTTCAAGAATTGTGAATTTATGTTAAGGTTTTGGTTGGTGAATTTAAGGTGCATATTGTGTTGTTTATGATTATGTGATAGGCGTTGAATGTTACGCATTCTAGCCTCTTAACTTATGTATTTTATTCTCTTAGTGATAGATTATTTTGTGATTTTACTTTGTTTTAGTGTTTTCTGTATTTTCAGGGCCTTAATGATTATTTCAGTTAAAACCAGGATTTTGGGCTTTTAAAGAAGACATCCAAGATGGTGAGATGAAGCCTACATCAAGGAGATTCACTCAACCATTTATTTCAACTCAAATCAGCCCAAGAAAGAGGTCCAAGAGAATTACAGCTGCTTAAAAAGGTTTTGGGCCTGAAGCCCAAATCTGTGCATAATGCAGTCTTAATCCCGTTTTGGAAAACGGACCAGAAGTCTTATTTCTGAGCCTCAAATCAACATTATTTTTGCATAAGGTTGAACGAAATTTGATTCTGCACACTTTTGTATTTCACAAAAATTCCGTAAATCGGACTTCTAGTGGGTCAAAAGTCGGGCCGAAGTCAGCAGGAAAAACCCACCTGATTAGTGCTGCGGGAAACCCTAATTAATTCCTAATTGGATTAGGACTTTGGTATATTCTCTTGGAGAATAAAGTGAAGACTTGGAGGCTGAATTGGGAGAGCTTACACAGAGATTGGAGAGTTTGAGAGGGCTGGAGAGAACAGAAACATATTTGCAGAGCCATTGGAGAACGAAGTCATACGCGTAATTCAGAAAGATGATGTCTTCTTCCTCAACAGTTGAAGCTTCTTCTTCTACCATGAGCGGCTAGTTCATCCACTAGGGTTTTGATGTAGCCCTAACAAAGCATCAATGGTTTGATTGTTTTAATTATTGGGGACCTTTATATACATGCATAGATTGTGTAATTGTGAGGATTCTTATTAAGGAATTGAGTAATAAAAGTCTTGTAAATTCAATCTCAATGATTTCTTATCTTGTCTTAGATATTTAGTTGTTGTTATTGAACTCAATCCCTCTTGTTTTCTGTGATCATGAGAGAGATTATTACACAATGGTAATCACTGAATATATTGTTATGAGCTTTGATGGATTATGCATAGAGAAGATGAACCATGCTGCACCCTAGATTAGAGTAGTTAGGCAGATGGCCCATGCCAATCGAAGATAGTCCACGGCTTAGCCTTAATCATATGTTATCTTCTTGACGGATGAAGGTGAGCTTGTAGCCACCGACACCACTTATGCATGATGTAATTCCCCTATAGTTGATTCAATTGACCATTGATTGTGGAGTTAGTGGTGAAGTCAAACACCCTAGATTTCTCTCCTATTATCTTCACTATCTTGTTTACTTTGATTTATTTTATTTTATCTTTTTAATTAATTTAAAAATCAGAATTCTTTTCTTCTAAATTTAATTAGACTTAGTTCCGTATTCCAACTCATCAGACCATAATCCCTGAGGTACGATACCCCTTTCGATAGCCCTATTCTGCAAGGAATTCGTTCTATTGCGAAGTGTGGAAAATTTTAATTGGTATACTTTTTGAGTCACACTCACACACGAATCATTATGCATGGTTAAATAAGCATTTGTTCTTTTGTTGCATATTTGACTTGTTGATAGCATGGACATAGCGAGCATACCATGTAGTGTAGAGATGACATGATACATCCATGCCTCGGTGGGTTGTGGCTTTCCTATTGGGCATAGTTGTATGCTCACCCCACTCCCCCAAACCATTTTTCAGGTAAGGCACGGATGGTGGAAAGGACTTGCTTAGTCATTTGGAGCTCATAGGAGCATTTTGAGACATATTTTAGAGATTTTATGTACGGATTGTATATTTGGCTATCCATGCCGACATGTGGTATGTGGATTATGTTGATGTCGTAATCACATTTGCTTTATGTGTAGTTGTGTTTCACTTGGACCTTGTATGTATAATAAAGATGTTGGTTTATGGATATGGAGTACATGTATAATGATGTGTACATTATGAGTGATATGTATGGAATGTTTGACTTAGTTCGAATGTATGATTCGGGTTATGTATATAGTGATATACCAATTGTAGATGATCAGGATGTTGTATGGTTAGTCTTAGGGTGTTAGAATTGATTTTGAACACAAAATAAGCTAAGTGTGAAGCTATAGGATCTTTGTAGAAACTTTATCCGAGGGGCTACGATGCATCATAATCCCCATTATGATGCATCAAAACCTAATAATGGATCGAAGTCTTTAGGACAATGTATTGTAAATTTGGTGAGAACTGCGGTTGAATTCCAAGAGTTTTCGTAGGTTGTTACGCAACATCCGCGATGCATCGTAACTATAATTACGATCCATCGTAATATGTGGTTGGGTTGGAATTTGAGATGTGTTTGGATAAGATAAGCAAGGGACGACGAGTATCGGGCCCATTGGAATTGGTTAAGTCTGCATTTTACGTATATATGTATGTGCACGTGATTTAAGCTTTCGCAGTAATGCAAAGGGATAGGCGTTTCATTAGGGCTTAATAGACGGGTTCGCCTTCAATTTCCAAGATTCAGAATCGGGGCATGATAGCTAATGTCTACGTCATCTTGTACCTTTTTTTTTATTTTTTTCTTTTTTGGGTACACTAGAAAAAATATAAAGCCTCAAAAGCAAAATGTACAAGAGCTAACGGTGAACGAAAACTCGTTAGAACTAATAAATTGGATGAGACTGAATCGTATAGTTTGGTTCAATTCTTTTATGGAATGGTTTGGTTTCAGTTCTAAAAATTAAACAATTGTTAACAATGATTTTATTCTAGATTGGGGTCGAAAAGGACCAAACAAACCATTAATGTTAATTCAATATACATACATTACATAATAGACATGTTAAAATCTTATTAGTATATAATATAATTTACCATACACCGTAATACATATGATCATATATATGAATATATACATAAAAAAGTCCAAAATCGTATAATTGACTCTAATATTTTTGGGAATCATTAGGACCAATTTGATTCTAGTTTATCATAGAATCAGGGTGAACCAAACCATGTGCACCTTTAACAAAAAGATAATGGCATTATTCAGGTCACATAACAAAACCCCATTTATAAGGCTGTAAATGAACCGAGTTGTTCATGAATAATTTAGGCTCGTCCGTTAAGCAAACAAGTCAAACTCGATTTCTAGGCTCATTTAGTAAATTAGTCAATCCTGAACATTATTAGGCTCGACTTGTGTAGGCTCATGAACATAAGCTCGTGTAGGCTTGTATATGTTCGTGAACATAGGTTCGTAAGCTTGTGAACATGTTCATAAATATAAGCTTGTGTAGGATCATTTACGTTCATGAACGAGCTAAAACGATCTTCAATACGAGCTTAAATCGAGCTCGGATGAAATTTTATATTAAATGAGTCGAGCCCAAATTCTTAAAATAAGGACGAGTCAAGCTCGAGCTCAGCTTTTCAAGCTCATCACGAGCCAAGCCAAGCCCACAAATGAATGAGCCGAGCCCGGTCAGACTCAAGCTTGACTCGACTTGGTTCATTTGCAGCCCTACCCATTTCCACCAATCTACGCCAAAAAAATTATAGGCTACACTCAAGTTAGTAAGGGCTATACACTTTGAACTGTAAACCAACCAAAATTCAAAACTTGGTTAGCCTATGAAAACTAAAGGACCACAAACTACTGCTACCACCCTATATTTTGCACAAAATCCCAACGCAACTAGCGACAAGCCTCAAACCAAGAAGCAAACAAGCAAAAACGAAGTAGAGAAAAAAAAACTACTCTTTCGACCAACTAAAAACCAGTGCTTCAAACCCCACTAAAAGCACAAGCATAAAAGAAAATCAGACAAGACCAACCAATTATCAATAAACATATTTTAAAATAAAGTTCAGCAAGTTCAATTAGCTCCACAACTAAGCATTAACTTGAGAAAATTGAACGCCCTTTAAGCTTCCTATTCCAAGATCTTTTATTGAACAGAGTTTACGTCTATATAAGAGCTGTTTAGAGCCTTTATTTCTTTCATGTCAAATAACATGAGTTGCAGCTACATGGATAAGCTTTGTCATTGTGAATTTCAAATATCACCTTTTGAGTTGTTAACTACCCCATGGAAAATTAGTGTGTAAATCATTTATAGTTTAATAGAAATTGCATTCGTCACTCAAGAAAACCAAAATTCTACTAAAGAAAGAGCAATTGTAGAAGAGGTGCCCATGGTCTTCAACTAGGAGTTTGCAAAGAACACAAATCATATTGGGAACAGGGTAAAAAGCCACAAGTTTGTCCTGTGTGTATAGCCCGGCCTTAACGATCATTTATTTGGATGGTATGTGGAAGTGCAAGGATCATTAGGTCCAAATTTGTGGCTTAGCTGGCTACAACTGAGCTATAAAGAGCCAAACAAATATTCCTGATGTAACGACTGTGAGCAACCTTGGGTTTTTGTGATTGTGGAGAGCAGAATGACATTTTCACTTCGTTCATAATTAAATAAATTTTTTAAATTTGAAGGGAGTTGATTATATTGAAGTGTTGGTTCATTAAAATAGACAAAGAAACAAGCAAATACCTTTTTTGAAAAAATGTAACATTCTTTTCATTAACTTTTAGAGTACAATGATGATCAATTACAATTTCTTGTTGGATACAAAAATTGGGAATTGCTACCTACAAGTTACAAGATTCATGAAATAAACCTTAAACTATAGTTATAAGCTTAAAATGAGAGAAACCTAAGTTATGAGCTACAAGGTTAAACTATGAAAGTTATAAATGGCCTGAAATGGAAACCTAGGGCTAATGGTTAGACTGTGAAAGCACATAAGTTGCAAGAAATGTAAGTTTAGATCTACAAGCTTGAAAGAAACAAATACCCATTTGGTAGAAATGAAGGAAGAGAGATATAGCAAAGATAGAAAAGAAGGAACAAAATATCTTCATTTGGTAAAGATGAGACAATGTGGGAAAGGAAAAGAGGATGTATAAGCTATCCTTGGTTCACAAATTTTTATCTCTCCAAATATGGACAGAAGAAATGAAGGAAGAGAATCAAGGCAATTCTAAATTATAACACTACCCTTCAAAATTATTAGATATACCCAATATTAGCAATATATATTTTTTATTCCTTCTTAACAGACAAAATAAGGTGTTACCTCTTTTCCTTTTATTATATCCAACCAAAAGATGAAGAAAAAGGAAGGACAATATCCCTTCCTTAGGGATGTCTCACCCATCATTTATTCTCTCCCTTCCATCCGGTTTTCTTCCTTCCTACCAAATGAATCATAAGTTTGTAGGATTGGAAGCAAAACATATAGTACAAAAGTTCAAGTGGTTAGTATAGGGACGTCCTCTCCGTCATAAATGAGTTATTTTATAGTGTTGGAGAAATAAAGTCCATGGTTAGATGAGCGTCACCATGCGATTATGATGAAGTTGATGTGAGCAAGTTAACTGCTCGCATGAGGGGCTGCTTGTAGCTGACACATATATGAAATTTTGGCTACAACTATGCTTGATGTGATAGTTTGGGAGATGATTTCGCCTATTAGGCACTCAAATGCTTCTTTGCCACCGTCTTGTTTGTTTAAAGATCCATTATGTTGAATTGATAGGAGTGGTTAGGGATGCCTTTGGTTAAGGCACATCGAGGATGATTGTAATAGTTGCATTCATAAAAAGAGAAATGCTTTGTTGTTGTGGTGGTCATGGGTTTTGGTTGTGGCCATTATTGATGTTCACAAGTCCTTGTTGAAATCTGGTCCTACTTCATCTTTCTTTTTGTGGCCTTGGACCCCAAATAGAATGATGCCATACATTTGAGACCAAATGTTTAATTTGGATACAAAAACTATCCAATGAATCACATAAAGTCTAGGTGTTGACCTGAAGGGTTTAACCCAATGTTATTTGGGTGATTTTGATGACAACAACCTATTTTAATGTAAATTTAATAAGTTTACTTGAGTGTGCAATTTACAAGGTATCATATTACCTCAACTATCTTAAAGGCATAGAACTTCAAAAGAAATTTAAGAAGATATATGAAGCCACGTGAACATGGAACTCAAAGATCAATAATCAAAATCAATGGCGAAATTGAAGAGAATCCAATCCATACGATAAAGGAACCCAAGAGCTTAAAGAATTGAATATCAAAAGACTTGGGTATGCTAGTCTTGGGTGAGTGCTAGATTTAATGTAAAGTTATTTTTGAGGTAACTTCTTTTGAAAGCTCATCTATTAACCTAATGGACCTTAGAACCAATGCATGTCATTTATATCATATCATGGTTCATTGGACACTTAGAATTAGGTCATGAATTTCATTTAATCATCTTGAAGGCTTATGTTGAGATTGAGTTAATTCAAGCTTATGATTAGCTTTGAAGGAATTCAATTCTTGAGTAAACAAATTCTAAAACATACACTTGAATTAAAAAATATCATTTATAGTTCTTAGACACATTGACTTAGGCTTTGAATTCAATTAACTTGCTTCATAAAGTCTTGCCATGCACAGTTGCTGTTTCGGAGACTTAGCGCATAAATTTGACTAAGTGTTGGATTATAGGGTAAAAAACATAAATATGAGTATTTCAATGAATCTTGACATAAAAAGTCCCGTTAATTGTACCCCATGATTTATCAAAATCATGTGAATTTTCTTAACTCCAAATAATTTAATTTGATCATTCCTATTGTACGGTGAATTTTTATGTCAAACTTGTGAAAATCCGTTTTGTACTAAAACTGAAAAATCAGATTTTGAGTCACTTGAAATTTGATTTTGAAACTATTTTTATTAAATTCAAATGAGGAGTACTTTGCTTATTTACATTGAATAACTTAAAGTAAATATAAATATATTTACTTAAATGTTTTCAATATAAATAAGTATGTAGTGTGCAGTGTATTAATGCACTGTGCAGGAGAAATTGGCTGAGTCTGAAAATAGTTTTGACCTGAAAACTTTTAGTCGCCTGATGGAACCCATCAACCGGCTGGTAGAGGAATTTCGATCGCCTGATGGAACCCATTAACCATTTGGCAGAAGTTGGAATTCATTCTAATAAGGTGTGTAAAACAAGGGATACTGAAACATCGTTTTAGCGGGCCGAAACATAACTTCAATTGACCGAAACTTTGTCATCAACCAGCCGATGAATTCATCAGCCAACCGATACTGTCGAATTTTGTGCCCAACGACTATTTTTTGCATTTAATGTTTCCCACCCACTTCCAAATGACCAGAAGTCATTCTTGGACTATAAATACACTTTGTATATGCATTATACAAATGAGATAGACTACCATGACCTTCCATGATCATACATTGTTGGTAGATGCTACCTTAGAGGTTAAATCTTCATATCATCCATCCATTGGTAGTTACCACTATTGAGCCAAACACTTGCATATCATTCATAGTGGCAAAATCCTAATGAAGAGCTTTCAATTAAATATTTCATTGCTAACTCTAGGTATGTGAGTTATAATTTGTGTATCTATCCATGAAGGGATATTCTCCATTGTACTCTACAAATTCTTATCTACCTTTGAGAGGAAGACCAAGTGGTGCACTTGACAAAGAAGACCAAAGCGTTGGTTTGGCAAAAAAGTCTTGGTAAGGTTTTCATTGAGCAAGAAAGCCCAAGTCATGAGCTTGACAAAGAAGTCTTGGTGAGGTGTTCACCGAAGCAAAGAAGTCCAAGCGGTTCATTTGGCAATTGTAACAGTTTGCTTTCCACCCTTAAGGGAATCCCATAGTGGAATCCTCAAGAGGTGCTCTTGAGGCATGGACGTAGGCGGGATGTGCCGAACTATGTAAAAATCACAGCGTCTCTTGGTTTGCATTTCTCTATCCTTAAACTCCTTTAATTGATAACATTTCATTTGTTTAAATTTCATATGCTTTATATATGAATGCTATGAGTTTATTTGTTTTAATTTATATGAAGAGGATGGGATGAATACTTGGAGTATGTTGATTGTTTGAGTATTTACTTGATTATTCATTTGCCAATCAAGTTATATACTATGTATTTGATAAAATGTGCAATCAACATTTCCATACACTACAAGCATGTGTGTAAATGTTATAAAATTTATTTCTTGAAAAATATAATCATATGCATTCAAAGGAGGATGAGATAAGTGAATTGATTGGTTGAATTGGATACATTATTATTACACAATAAATATTCATTAAACGTATGAATCTTCCTTAATCATGAATACATGCTTGAGTGTTTAATATGCCCATATATGATCTAAATTTTGCAACTAGACACTCAATTGCTAAATCAATCTATACAACAAGTGTTTTACAAAAGTTCAAACACACTTAATTTTGTTAGATCAAGCTAAATCAAAAAAATTTCACTGTTTACCTATAGTCCCTATTCATCCCCCCTCTAGGAACAATTCTCGGGTAACACTAGTTACATTTCCTTTGAAACACTTATTAATTATATTAAGTGTCAAATTCGTCAAGTTGGAACTATTATTTTACATAAATTGCTTATGTATTGGCTTAACATTGTTGAAACATATTAATCATCCCATTTCTTGTTCAAGACCGAAAGAAAAACATGTACAATATGGATCTTTCACATTACAACTAACTTCCTCTCTAAACTATTTAACACCACAAATCATTTGTACATATTCACTATATTCAAAATTATTTTTAATGTTTGGAATTCTAACTATTTTAAGAAGACATGTATTGTATTTAATGTATTATTCCTTTTAAAATTTTCGAATTACCTTTAAAATTTCATATCGTTAGTTGAAAAAGGTTCAAAAGTTAATGATATTATATACGGTCTCTCTCTCTCCATTGATTTTACAAATAGAAGATGAACTATGGCCAAAAATGACCAAAAAAAAAAAAAAACATTTAAGACCAATGGAGTAGTTAATAAAATTGTATTCTTAGGAGCTTCACGTGATGCCATCTCATTTATTTTATTATTATTATTATTATTATTATTTCTAAATACAAACTCAACTAAATAGGAGAGTTTAACTTTTTTTTTTTTTGGTTATAGGACAAATTTCAATGTAATCTTCTCAACTATCAAAATTTTACAAAATATCCCTTCTATTATTTTTTTTGAAACACCCTCAATTTACTACAAATTTTAAATTACCTCATTTTGGCAAATGAAAATTGAAAATCTTGGTGTTAAAATGATTGCGCGTAAAAAAAAAATGACCCATGAGCTGATTGTTTTGACAAAAAAATTTTTATTTGCATGTGTAAAAATATTTTTGTCAAAATAATTAGAGAAATACTAAATGTTATGAAATTATTTTATGAATTTGTATTATGAATGATGTGGCAGGTAACGTGAAGAGTTAGTATTGGTGGGATTCATTGATAATATCATGAGACTCTGTATCATTCACGATACAAATTCATGAAATAATTTCATGACGTGTAACATTGCTCAAATAATTAACCCATGTGACACATGCATTGCACACTACCACTTTAACACAATTTTAATTTTCAAATGTCAGAGAAAATAATTTGGAAATTTTGATAAATTAAGAGCGATTGTTGTCACAAATATTTTTTTTATATTACCGTGATTTAGTGCAATTTGGTCATTTATAAATGCCTAAAATTAATGAGAAACAATGATGTACACGTGGCGCGTAAGTAAAAGAAACTGAGATCAAATCACGAAGGTCAAAGGCAAAGGGAAGGCTAAAGAGGCAAACACGTTGACGACACGACGTCGTACCCGAATGAATCGATAGAATTGGTTCTTTGCAGAAGACATACGATGTCGTTATTCCTCCAGTTGGCTCGCCGGGCCTTTCTCTTTTCCGTTTTGTATCAACACTGATCTTCTGTTCTTCGATTTGTCCACACTGCAATTCCCTTTTTTCTCGCACTAGATTTCGTTTTTGCTCATCTCTGTACCTGCACTTCAAGCTCGCCTGGGTACTCTTGCTTTGTACTCGCATCACAATTTGGATATCTGGGTTATTGCAATTAGGGCTATTTGGTTCTCTCTACAATCTTCTACTTATTTGAATCATCATTTTGAAGTTTTGGGTCATTAAGCACTTTTGGGTTATTCATATTTCGGAACTAGAAACCGCATTTTCATATCAATTTTAAGGTACTTCGATTTATCTGACTTCTTAATTTTTATATTCCTTATGATACTCTTTTGTTTATTTACTATTCCCCCCCCCTAATCAGTCACTCTTGGGTGTTTAGAATTTTGGGTGTTTTGTGCCAGTTTTCATATCAATTCTAAAGTTTCTGGGTTCGTTGATTTCTCAATTTCTCTTTGGACTTTGACCGCCTTTCCCTCATTTACAGCTTTCTGTTTGCTTGGGTTATTCTTTACAAGTATCATTTCTAGCGTTAGGTCATTAGCCACTTTTGGTTACTTGAAATATTGTATTATAGTACCAAATTTTATATCAGTTTCAAGGCATATTTGGGTTTGTGTTGTTTTGGATTGTTTGGCATAAAAAACGGTTTCTTCCATTTATCATTTCCCTGGAAAACTGGGTTTTGTTTTTTGGGTGGAAAAATTGCGGGTATTTCCCCTTACTTTCAAAAGTTTGGACTAATGGCCAGGGAAAGAACTGGTAATTATTGAGGGTATTGAAGCTAAAATCTGCGTGATGGATAATCCGTCGGCAATGCTCGGCCAGAAAGGCTTAATAAAGAAGCATGAATTTGTAAGAATTATTATTCAATGTCTGTATTCTTTAGGGTACGGAAAGTCAGCAGCTTGTTTAGAATCAGAGTCAGGAATTTCATGCAAATCTATAGAACTTGGATTGCTTGAATCCCAAATTCTGAACGCGGATTGGGATGATTGCATTGACAGCCTTAATGCAACTAAGGTTTTAATGGATGAAAAGAGAGGGTTAGCATTGTTTCTTGTGTTTAAGCAGTGTCTGTTGGAGTGTTTGAATCGTGGGGATGATTCTTCCGCTTTGGCAGTTCTGCAAAAACATATTTCTGCATTACAGGTGAGTAGGGAGAAGGTTCACTACCTTGCTTTGGGGATAATGTTGCTGAAGGAAATGGGGTTGGGTAAGATTGACGATGATGTTATTCGTGAATCACGAGAAAGGCTGTGGATAGAATTGGAAAAATTGCTTCCACCACCTATTACACTTCCTGAAAGAAGGTTGGAACATCTGGTTGAAATGGCTGCTAGTGCCCAGATAGATTCATGTATGTACCATAATTCCATTGAGGCAGTATCACTTTATGAGGATCATCATTGTGGTCGAGATCAGATTCCCATGGAGACTGTTCAGGTGTAATAAGTGTTACTGTTAAATTATTTTTCTGCTTGAAATATACAAATAGTTTAGATTCTGATTTAAATTTATTTTTTTGTTCTTAGACTTGAATTTTCTTTCACATGCTTGGCAGACCTAGTTTCTTCCATTACACCAAGCAGTGACCCTTTCTAAGTTAACCATCTTATACATAAAATTACCTGCTGTACCTTTTTAAGGCTCAATGGAAACTTCTGATCCTTTATTTTCCCCTGAATGAGCTGTTTTATCCAGGGACATACTTATAATATATATTAATTATCATATGATGGAATACTATAACTATGTAGTTAGTTTCGCTTCTTTTGTACTGTTTAATTTAAATTCATATGTAGATTAAATGGGAGAGTTTTACTCTTTAACTTCTTTGCACCTATGTATATTGCTATTTATGGAGTCATAGGGATTTACTGAAATTCTTTTGTTGCATTGTTAAAAGCACTAAAGTAGGGGAATTAATGCTGTCCTACGATCAAATAATGGTAGACTAGGGCTTTCTTTGAAGTTTATGGTAGAGAAGACAAGTGTAGGGTTTAAGGATGGAATAAAGGTTAGCTTGGTTGATATTGAGGCTAATTCTGGTGTTAGATTAAATAGATTTTTCTTGTTAGAGTTTCTAGACAGAGGAAACACCAACTCTTTAGGGCTAGAATGTGGCAAACAGGATTCGTTTATGATTAAAGGTTGAAGTTTTCAGGATCAAATTTGGGTGGTTAAAGACATAAAAAAAATATAAATAAAAATTTGGGTGGTTAGGGCTAATTGTTGCTATTAATTTTGCTCAAAAGTGCAAGACTTAAAATATAGGAGAGGAAATTGAATAAGAAGAAGAGAAGATAAACGTATGTTCTCACAAAATCCTTTTTAGTCACTGCTAAAAACTGTAATAATTGTATCTACAGTGCTCATCTTATAAAATTATAGTCAACGCAAAATAGGTAATTTTGATTTGGAATCCTGCTCAAGAGTCAAGAAAGGATTTCTGTAGTAGATTCACCAAAAGAAAAGGATTTCTGTAGTAGTAATAAACTAATTCCAAACAAGAAAAGGACTCGACAGTACCCTAGTACCCATTATGAAAAGCTTTAGTTGACTGGGCAATCAAATTACTAAATTATTATTAAACTTAAAATTATATAAAACCGAGTAAATTAATTTCTATGTACCCTAGTATCCACTATGAAAAGCTTTAGTTGACTGGGCAATTAAATTACTAAATTATTCTTAAACTTAAAATTATATAAAAAAACCGAGTAAATTAATTTCTAAGTAAAGTGAATGAACAATCTTATAAAAAAAAATTGAAGTGAATGAACAATTGATTACACTTTTGCTAGGTTAGTTTTAGTAAGGTGGGGAGCCTATTCCTTGTTCTGCCGATGCTTATTGGTAAAGACCTCGGCTTTTGGCCAACGCGTAGAAGGGTGTCGTTGTGATCTTCAGCTGCTGCATCCTTGATTATAATTAAGGGGTGGGCATCTTTTGAATGATTATGGTACCCTCAACTAGAAAAGAGAAGGTGTGAAAATGGAGATTAATAAGGTGAACTTGAGGTTCTTTAATCATTCTTTGAAGAAAGATCGTGGCGAGGTTCTCTTTAGGTTTATATTTATAAGACTCCAAATTTTGTGGTCATGAGAGTGGTTCATTTGTTTTAGGAACTCTTCACAATTGTTTTGCATCTCTCTATTAAGAGCCAGATTGGTGAGCGATCTTCACCTGTTAATGATTGCTCATGTGAGCAGATCTGAATTTGAGGTCAGTGTACCATTTGTATGTAGAGCTGCAAATGAACCGAGTTGTTAATGAAGAGCTCGGGTTCGGCTCATTAAAAGTTTGGCTCATATTCTTTCATTAAGTAAATGAGTCTAGCTTGAACTCATTTTTCAGTCTTGTTCCATGAATGAGCCAAGCTCGGCTCGTTAGGCTCATGAACAAGCTCATATAAGACTTATATATGTTTAGTCTATGGTTTTGAAGCCCATTATATTGTATAGTTTTATGAATAAATTTAGTGTATGAAAATTTCATGTATTATAACATATATGTTAGGCCTATGAGGCCATTAATTCGTAAAGCTCACATACTTGGGCCCAAAAACTACAAAACAAGACCCACATATTTTTCTCCTTTGTTTTCAAAGAGAATCAACAGTTCACTAACCCTAACCCTTAAACTCTCCTTTCATTACAGCCGCCGCCTCACACTTCCCCCACCTCTATCTCTCTCTCTTTGTGCATCTCATTGCTCTTTCTCCTCTTCTATCTTCATCCCGCCATCATATATCTCTCATATTTCTAGGAATGGTATATATCTCTCATATTTCTAGATCTCAATTTTTCATTCTATATATTTTTCCTTTGATTTGATTATTGTGAGACTTTCAAGTTGAGGTCACCATAGAGATTGAAGAATGTCAAAGAGTGCTTTGATTGGTGGCAGTTACTGTTGTTTTTGCACGTGTGTGTGTATATATATATGAAGATCTGATAATGATGGTGGACACTAAAGTCAACAAAGGAGATGACACCCATTTCTTGATATGCGAGCTTGAACTGTGCAAGCCCGAGCTTAGCGAAACATTGGTGAGCCGGGCTTGAGCCTAGTTAGGCTAAGCTCGCCTAAGCCCAAGTACCCCTTCTTGCTTTGGCAAGCTGAGTCCGAGCACCCTTGTTGCTTTGGCAAGCCTACCCCGAACAACTCAAAGCTTGACTTGGCTTAGTTCATTTGTAGCCTATTTGTACTAAAAGATAGAATTTACGTACTTGTTAAAAAAAAAAAAAGGATAGAATTTACGAAGGTGGAGGTTTTTCTTTCCATGTGGTCTAAGTGATTCGATGAAGTGAATCATGTGAATTCAAAAACTTCCTTCTTACCATCGAACCTTATGAAATATAAAGGAGAGTCATCCTTATGATGTAACATATTTGCAATCTCTATTGGATAAGGAGGACAAATATCGAGGTTCAGTAGAAAAGGATTGAAAGATAGATAGTGATATAACTAGTAGAATTGGATTAGGATTGACAAAATAGAGACAGGCTAGTGCCTTACTATGCGATAAAAGAATAACAAATAGATTCAAAGGAAAATTCTATAGGAAAATTATTAGGCTAACTATTCTCTATGAGGTAGAATGTAGAGATTTAAAAAAGAAACAAGAATAACACATTTAGGTAGTGGAAATGAGAATGTTAAAATGGATGACTGGAGTGACTTTGGTCGGCCTCTTTGTCGCTTACCTTCTAAACAAGCAACTCTTTCTCTTTTAATAGGTGCATCATCGGGTCTACGTTGAATATGACCATACCACCTAAGTCTACTTTCCCAAATTTTATCATTTATAGGCGCTATACCTAATGTTTTCCTCACACGTTTATTATTTATCTTATCTCTTCTAGTGATTCCTATCATCCGACTTAGCATCCTCATTTCTGCTACATGAATGCATTATATTTGCATCTTTTTCAACGCCCAACACTCTGCTCCATACAATATAATTGGGGCTAATAGCCGTTCATATGGGATTAAGTTAAAAAAGTTAAATATTATAGGTGAGATGTCTTGTAATAGAATATAATGGAAAAAAATTATTCATGTGACCGACCTCATTCATATGGGATTAAGGCAAGAATGATGATGATAGAAAAGGCAATGATTTGGATCTTTCTTATTGATTCAAAGACTTAAATTTAGTGAGTGAGACAGGCCGGAGTGAGAGCTGGCGTTGTGGTACTTAAAGAAGCGTGTTGCGGCTGGTGTATGGTTTGAAATAGCAGTTTGTGAGTTCATTGTGGAGGTGACCTCTAGCGTCAGTCTGTTCTTTCTTGGGGTGCCTTCATTCAACAATACAACAGGATTGGTGGTTGTTGCCAGCGGTGCGCTTCATGGTAGAGTCGAGGCATGATACGCATGGGAAACAACGTTTGCAAGATGAATATCTGATTCTATTTCAGCATTTTCAAGTTGATTGCCTGATTAGGAGTTAATACTGTTGCTAAGCCATGACATGGGTGGATGAGTGGAACAATATGATGGTCACTTTGTGCTGGCTGTGTAGGTGGTAGCAAGACTTAAGAGTGTTGATGGTACTACTATTAAAAGATGGCATTAAGATGTATTCGTCCAAGACAATTTTGGTGGGTCAAGGTGTCAGATTGAGATAGTGGAGATCCTATTAAAAGCTAAGAGCTGATTGAGGCATGCGGTAGGAAATTACGTGATAAGATAGCTCAAAGTAATGGAAAAGCTACTTAGCTCTTGCCGTTAGGGTCAATATTCAAGATCTAAGTACTGTGTACATTAAGAAAGGGACCGACAGGTTCAAAACATGTTAGCAGGAGATGCATCCACGTGGCAGTCAATGATGAGATAAATAAATTGTTTGGGGAGGTATAGTCATGCCCTAAGAAGCACGGAAATGGAAACGGATACGACAGGACACATACACGGCGACACGACAAATCCTCAAAAATTAGGACACGGAAACGGCGGGGACACGACAAATAATAAATATATATATATATTTATATAATATATGATGTTGTACTTTAAAAAATTAAGAGTAATATTATTTTTCATCAACCTAACAAAGAAAAAATCCACAAGTCATAAGTACACAATTGAATCTACTCCATAACAACAATAATTGTAAAAGAACGATGTCACAAAGTCATAAAACAAAATCGAAACAAGACATTAGAATAAAAACTAGTTTTATCATTTAGACGTCATTTCAACTTACTCCAAATATAAAAGTATCATCAGAAAGTCACATGTAAAAGATTGCAGTTGTATAATAAGAGAAAGAGGAGCAGAAAATAACAAAGATGAAGAGATGAGATGAGCTGTAGTTGAATTTTTAAAACAACCTTTCTAGAACTTGTGTTTTGCTGGGTAAAAAGAAAGAAAGAAAGAGGCTAAAAAAAGAGAAAAAAGCAAAGAAACAAAGAAAATTAGAGTTTTGTTAGAACAAGAATTAGGGATTAGTGAAAAATAAAGAATTCATGGAAGAGAAAAGATTCATGAAAACAAGAGGAAAAAGAGAAAAAAAAAATTTGGCGTGTCTAACATGTGTCCGTGCAGTGTTCTAAAATTCATGTTGTGTCCACACCGTGCCTGAAAATTCAAAAAAATAAAAAAAATTTAGACATGTTTTTTGGCGTGTTTGACACGTGTTTGACGTGTGTCCGTGTCCAACACTTGTCCGACACGGATTCTTTGCCCTTTTAGGCGTGTCCATGCTTCCTAGGTCATGCAGTAAGCACTGTTATCATGAAGGCACTGGAGAGGTGGGAGTGTGCTATGAAGGCTGCTGGGGGGCTGGTACTTCACCTCATTCAGCACTCCACATTAGTGGGACCAACCTTAACTATTGGCTTCATGTATTATTTTATTAATTTAACATCTTCAGTCATACTAATTCTGCATTAGAATTTTCAGTTCAAAATTTTTAAGTTTTATCAGACAGCCCTAAGCAATTAAGCATGCTGTTCTTTTGCTTAGGGGATGCATTTTTGGTTAAGTCCATGACTCCATGTTTTAAATAATTTCTTTTATGAGTTTGTTATGAAGTATATTTGAGGACAAACATTTAGGAGAAGCAATATTGGATAGACATCTATTTGTAGCTGTTAATAACTCTAGCTAGTATAGGAAAATTTCAATCATAATACATGAAACTCTATGTTGTTTTTATGCTATTGATTTTTTTCCCTCACATTGTTGCAGATTTTGTCGAACCATAAGAATGAAGTTTGGTGTGTCCAATTTTCCAACAACGGGGAATACTTGGCCTCGTCATCAAGTGACCGCACTGCCATTATATGGAAGGTACAATCAAATAGTATCTCTTAAGTTATGCAATGTGCATTAGAACTATAAAAGCAAGGTTTTGATGTAATCACAAAAAATGTCTTGTTTAATTATTTAGGATCTGATTTCTTGCAGTCCTAGAAAAATTTTGCTGAAATATTTTGTAGAAACATTTAATAATGTCTGAATGTTTTTTTTGGAAGGTAATTGTTGTGACAAATAACCGCAAACCAAACACGATCACGAAACAAGCACAACACATAAAACACAAGAATTTACATGGTTCGGCGATGTGTCTACGTCCACGGCGAAGATCCGGCGAAAGTTTTCACTATACGAAAATCAGAAGATTACAAGTTTCAATCCCAAACCCTAGCTTTCGCTCTCACTCTCTCTCTCTTTCTGCGTTTTATCCCACTCCAAACCCTAGATGCCCTTATATATCGGGCTACAACAGAGTCGTAATCCGGGTCCAAAACCCGCAAGCGAAAAAACAGGGCATAAAATTTTTCCTAGGGCAGCGAAAAAACGGGGCATAAAAATTTTCCCGGGGGCGCTGCCCCAGGACCCCGTGGCTTTGGTGGCTTAAGGTCACACAATGTCCATTTTTTAGGTCAAAACCAAGTCGCAACGTAACTCGGGCTGAGACAAAATTTGGGCCACAACATAACAAATCTCTACCTTGGCTCGAATTTTGCCAAGCTTCTTAATCCCAGCTACTCCTTTCGCCTCCTTCACATGCCTCCCAAGGCCCTCAGCAACTGTAAACACTAATTAAGCTCAAATGGTGTCTGAACTTGATAGTAGGAATAACCTTAGTCATCATATCTACTGGATTCACTGCTGTCCCAATCTTCCTCATTGCAATAGCACCCTGTGCATGCAATCACATCTCTGATGAAGTGCAACCTGACATCAATATGCTTGGTCCTCTCATGGAACATCTAATTTTTAGTCAAATGTATAGCACTTTGGCTGTCATAGAACACGGTCAAATCACGGTGCTGCAAGCCCAGATAACTAATCAAGCTTCTAAGCCAATAGCTTGCTTCACTGCCTCTGTGGCAGCCATGTACTTAGCCTTTGTAGTAGACAATGCAACTGTAGACTGCAAAGTTGCATTCCAATTGATCACACTCTCACAAAAAGTAAAGACATACCCTGTCAAGAACCTCCTCCTATCAAGATCTCTAACATAATCCGAATCAACATATCCAACAACACGTCTAGATGTGCCGGTGTCCGACACGGACACCATACAGGTACATCCCCCTTATAGAAGTATACGTGCTTCGTAGGTAGGACCCTAAAAGCAGCATGACTTGACTAAGATGATCTAAAACCAAACTAATGATGATACTAATTATTTACAACAAACAAATTTTTTTGGGAAACCCTGTAGCACATGTTTGGATGACAAAATAGTAATGGATCCCAAGCAACATAAGTACTTATTTTTTTCTGAGCTCATCAAGTGTTTTTCTTCTCCTCTGGGGATCATATAGCAGGATGGCATTTGAAGGTGTTTTGTCTTGGAAGGCTACTATGGGACGTTGTTCATATTTCATTGCTTGGGTCCTGATGGATAGAGAAATTTGATTTATATTTTTTAATTCACATGCTAAAATTTCTCATATAGTGCAGGAAGCATCCAAATCATTGTTCTTCCATTTGGTTATTTTTTTTCCTTCGTTCAAGGAGTGAGAAATAGGAATTTACGTTATTTGTAGGACGATGATCACATGAATGATGTGGTTGTATTCCTTTGTTCTTCTTTTGTTTCTTATTAAATATCTCTTCCTTGTTTAATCTTTCCTTTTCACCCCCTCCCAAAATGATATTATCAACTGAAAGGGAGGTAGGTAGGAAAAGAAGCTATCTTTTTGGAATTCTGTGAAATAAAATTTGAATTTCATGTATTGCTCGGCAAATATTCCAACACTTGCAGTTGTTGTTAGACACTACCAGCTTGAACTGTAGGATCTTTTCCATCTTAACTTGAACTGCATACACACGATGATCCCAGAAAATTAGATATTCTTTACGATGATCAAACACTCCAATGGCAGATCCAGAGACCGTGGAACTGAATAGAAGCTCTCTGAATATTCTCTAAATCCATCTTATGTCATAGACCAAAGATTGGGAGACTAACTATAACTTCATATTTTTACTGTTTTTGACCTTGTTCAGGAAGGTAAAACTTCTTAACCAAGCACCTTTTGGTTGGACACTTAATCTTTTAGTGGCTTGAGTGACTCCAACTGCCAGTTCAGGTGAGGCCTGCATGTTTATTTTGATAATTCAGATTACTTAATATCAAATAATATGGAGGCATTTGGTATTGGATAGATGTTCATATTGCATTGTTTCAAATTTTGATATGCTTTGCTAGAAGAAGAAAACCATGTTTTGACCTAAAAGACCTCAGCAATTTAGTTTATGCTAATCATAAGAATTGAAGGTCTGTAGTCCTAAAATATATGCCTCTAATTTAGAAATATGGTAAAATTGAAGGTCTAAGCACTGGAAACTCTAAAACTCGCCTGGAAAACTAGAAATTGCTGGACTTCTTGACTCTGATTTTTTTATTTTTTATTTTGTGGACTAGTGACTCTCTCTTTCTGTTGTTGTTGTTGACTAAAAGACTTGGTATGTTATTGTTAATAACATATTTTGTAATCCCATGGGGTTAATTGGGTATTGTTGATTTTGGGTCAATTGGTTCAAGTTCATTATAGTACATCTGAAATGCAAGAAGTGCAATGCCTAAAGTACGTCTTGCCTACATGTTTGGCTAGGAAGGGAAGACTGGAGATAGACGCAACTTTTGGCATAATTTTGCACATAGTTACTGTTTTCATACTCACCCGCATACTCAAGCTTATCAGTCTCATCTTTTTACTATTGCACTAAGCAATGACCCTTCTTTATAGTACATACGTTAGATCACATTTTCAGATTAACACATGTATGCTTGTTGTGTTGAATCAATATAGAGTTTCTTTATGATTAGTGCTTCAAGGTCTGTGTTTCCATTTTTGAAGTTCCAAAATTTTAAAGTGTGTGCTTCAAATGTGCCTCAATTTCTGAATACAATTCTGAATTTTTTTGTTCAAGGTGCTTGAAGATGGTAAGGTGACATTGAAGCACACTCTAAGGAGCCACCAGAACCCAGTTTCCTTTGTTGCTTGGAGCCCTGACGACTCAATGTTGCTCACATGTGGAAATGCAGAAGTCCTTAAACTGTGGGACGTGGAAACAGGTACATGCAAGCACACATTTGGCGATCATGGCTTCATGGTTAGCTCATGTGCTTGGTTTCCTGACTCAAAGCGACTCGTCTGTGGCAGCTCTGACCCTGAAAAGGGTATCTACATGTGGGACTGTGAGGGTAACGAGATTAAGGCATGGAAAGGGATGAGGATGCCTAAGGTTTTGGATCTTGCTGTGACACCAGATGGAGAAAATCTTATCAGCATATTTTCTGAGAAAGAAATTCGGATATTAAATTTAGGAACAAATGCTGAGCGGGTCATCTCTGAGGAGCACCCAATCAGATCCCTTTCTGTGTCGGGAGATAGCAAGTTTTTCATAGTCAACCTTAACAGCCAAGAGATCCATATGTGGGATGTTGCTGGGAAATGGGAGAAACCAATGAAGTATAAGGGTCACAAGCAAGACAAATATGTGATACGGTCCTGCTTTGGTGGCTTAAATAGCTCATTTATTGTCAGTGGCAGTGAGGATTCACAGGTATGCTTTTTTACTGAGGTTCCAGTTAAGCTCGTTAGCGTTATCTTGTTAAAAAAATGGAGAACCTAAGTATATGTCTAGCAAATGAAGAACCTGTGTATGTGACCACCAGCACTTGCACAAAATTTACAATATTTTATTTTCCAGCAACCTTTAGTAAAGATTTTCTGTTTACCCAAGCAGGTATATATCTGGAACCGACGAAGTTCCCATCCAATTGAGGTCTTGTCTGGCCATTTGATGACAGTGAACTGTGTGAGCTGGAACCCTAGGAAGCCTCAATTATTAGCATCAGCAAGTGATGATCAAACAATCCGTATATGGGGATCAAGCTGTTTAAACAAGAACATACAGCCTGAGAAGCTCATTTGAAAAGGAGAACTGAAATAACAGAATGTGTATTTATACGGCTTCTATCTTCTTCTCATTTTAATTCGTTGATGCATTTGTAAATACACGGTTTGCATTTGCTTCTCCCATTCAAACTCTGGCACGTGATTCCCTTGTAAATTCCCATTTCTTCCACTCGCGTCTTGCAGTTTTCAATCTGATCTGTAGATGTTTAGACACAATATGCCTAGTTTTGAGGATGTTCAGAACTTGAAATTTGATGACTTGCCCTCTATCTGGTCCTTTATTTGAAAATCTATGAGCTTAGCCTAGACTCACCCAGTGCTCAGCATGGCACATGTATATGTACATTTATTGTTGTTTTTTTTATAAAAATGAGAACTTGACTTCTTTTTTGTCACTTATTTCTGGTTTTTGTATGTTCTTATTAAAGAAGGAAATGTATTATTTGGATGGCGAATTCAGAAGAATGTTAGAGAGAAATTGATCTAATTTCATGGGTGACATTTAATGAGATTTCTCTACCATGGCCTCATTTCTTCTTTTTCTATGTTTTTCTTGTTTTCCTGAGACTCTGACCTTCAAAGGAATGACGAAATCATGTAATTTCTTTGCATTGTCTTTCTAGCTTTTTGCCTGTCGGTGCTACTATATTTTTAGGTACTTCACATCTGGTTGCAGAAAAAGTCAAAGTACATGGGAGTGCAATGGTGCATAGAATTAGAAGCAGGTCCTTTTAGGCTACTTGAGTGTAGATGTCCTGTAGTCTGTAGGCAAGACATAATTCTTCTTTTAAATGGGTGCTACTCTCGTTCGCTGCTTTATTCGTATAACATAGAATTTGATACTTTTGCACTCACTCCTGCTCGTCCTGTTTTGTGTGACTTAGGTCTATACAGATGATTTTTGTAGACCAGATCGGGTCTTAACCGTCGCCTCAACATGGACCTAACCTGACATGATTTGTCGCACTCTTTTTTGGATTTGGTTATGATGGGCTTATTTTTCTTAGTTGAGAGTTTTGATCAAATTGAATCACATGGTACATGACCACCATTTAATAATTTCTCTGAGTTCGTGTTAGAAAGATTGGTTTGAAATTCTGGTTGGTGTCTTGTATACTTGTGTTGGGGTTTAAAAAAAAAAGTTTCAGTCATTAAAAAGAAAACTGAAAAGTTTTGAGATAAAAAATGATATTTAAACATTTCACACCTAACGAGAAAGGAAGAAGATCAACTTTGCGTAGTGAAATATACAATTACAAATATATATATAGGTAATCCGTATACCATTTCATGAACAGCTCTTTCCTCAATCATACTCATATTAGAAAATTCATAGTAAATCGTATATTTCATGTTTCTTAAAAAAGTAAAATTCTGAACAAACCTTATTTAGTCCATTTTCAATTTCCAAAAATCATCTTTAAATACAAACTATAGAGGTCGTTTAAAATTCTCAATAGTACTATTGTCCCAAAATTTACACATCAAAAACATATCTTTTAAAAAAAAAATCTTCAAAAATAGTATATTAATCCAAATTGTATGAAACCAAAGCTATTTAAAAGCTAACATGTTGTACTCTAATTCCAACATTTTATCAGAACAAATAAATTGACCAATGAGTTCATTTTTAAAGAACAGTGAGCCAAATTCTGTTTTAGAAAAGTTTCTCACAGCATAATATACTTGAACTTCAAAAATTCACAATAAATTCAAAACTCAACCATTTTAAGTAAAATAAACTCCTATAGATTCCTTAATCAGTGAACTTTGGTATCTCAAAATTTCAAGGAAAAATACCAAATCAAATTATGACAATTTCAGCTCTAAAAACCAAGATGTTCAATCCATATTTTCAGCACATGAAGTTAATTCAAAGCCTAACAATTCTCAACCATTTTCATTCTAAATAACATAATTTGAAGAATTTTTGAACTCATTTTTTTTTTCCAGAATATCTTATATATATATATATATATATATATAGTTGCTCCATACGCGAATTTAATTTTTAGATTTCATCTAATGACTGAAATTAAAAACTACCAATTAAAAATGTTTTTTGGTTTTGGAATGTCCAAAATCACCTAAAAACATGTTTTAAATAAAAATGTTTCCTTAAATATAGGAGACGCTTAAAAAATACTACAACCAGTGTCAGTTGCTCCCTGGTGTGTAGGGAGCAACATACGCTAATTTAATTTCAATGGTTAGATTTCACATGTCTGAAATTAAAAACTATCAATTAAACAGGTTTTCTGGTTTTGGAATATTCAAAACCACATAAAGGTCTCCTTAAATATAGAAGGGTGAGAGAGAAAAGAAAAAGGACTATTTCCAATGTAAAAAGAATTATCGTTCTCATGAATTTTGCGCTCCGTATGTATGTATATATTTCTTTTTCTTTCTCTGAAACGGTTGTAGTATTTTTAAGTGTCTCCTATATACATTTTACTTAAACACATGATTTTTAGGTGATAAAAAATCAAAAAATTTGTTTAATCGAAAATTTTTAATTTCAGTCGTTAGATTTCATCCGATAATTGAAACTAAATTCGTTTAATCCAACAGCGCTGTGTGTGTGTGTGACTGTGTGTGTATATATATTTACTAACTTGGTACAAATGTCTAATTAAACAAACTAGTGTCTTGCAAATGGCCTATGCATGTCTAGTGCCTTTAGACGTGACCTTCCTTTCTTTCTTTCTTACAAGGCGTGTGCATTTCTCTCTCACACACTTTTATATGACATTCCACGCAAGTGTCCTCCATTAAGGGTGGCACGTGTTGCCACCCCTAGATATACATATATTATAATTATATTTTCATTCTAATCCCTCTACTTTTTACAAATTCTATTTCAACTTTCCAATTTACTCTAATTTTAAATCCTTGCACTCTCTATAACTTCACTCTCTATCAACATCATTTATTCTTCTCTATTTTCATTTTTCAACACCACCTTCACTATTTAATAGTCAAAACCTCCATGTGAAAAAAAAAAAAAAATCTAATAGTAGCAATTGAAAAAAAAATACTAAATAGAAATCTTAAATGACCAAATTGGCAACAACTTGCTTGATAAACCACTTGGGTGCAACATGGAAGCCCATTAGAATAATTTCTTTACTTTTTGATTTCAATGTACATCTACTTTATTGCAATGGCATAAACTCAGGCTAACATTTGTGTAACATGAGTTCGAATATAAGAGCAATAAAGTTATACAAAATAAATCAAATGTTAAATTTGTCTCTTTATCTTTTTCTTCAACACCTACATAAAATGACAAAATAGTTGTTAAATTTGTCTCTTATCTTTTTCTTCAACACCTACGTAAGATGACAAAATAGTCGGTTCAGTAAGACATCTGTTTCGTCTCGTTCCGTTTAAAATAGTTTTGAAGGTCATTTAAGGATTTTGGACGTAAACAAGTTTTATGGTAAAATTCCGCGCATGTGTGAGGTGGAAATGAGGAAGGTCACCTTGCTTTGTTTATAATGTAAAATACGTATGTAATATACAAAATTATTGTTGTTGTTGGAAGAATGTTAATGTTTATTTGGTTAATTTAATACAATTGTGTAAATTTTGAAGTAATGTTTATTTGGTTTATATTCCTAAATATGAGTTTAGATTTTTTAAAAAAAAATTAGGAAAAAAAATTTGAGTTAGAATTTAAACGAAGCCGGACAAAGTTGTTTGCTAAACTATTTTGGACAAAGAAACTTGAACAGGGGCGAAGATGGGGAAGGGCTCCCTCCCCCAAATACGCCCCATTGCCATCCCTAAGTGGAAGTAGTAGTAAGGACAATTTTTCTTTTTTATATTGAAATCAGGAGAGGAAAGAGACATTTAGAAACTCAATTGGTTGGCACTTGACCAACACATCTTATACATTTGTTCGACACATCTCGAACAGTTGGTCAACACATTCCGGACACTTGACCATCACATCTTACGCTCTTCATCTTATATAAAACAAATACATAACATTAATGAAAACGACATTATGAACATACATCAAACTCTCCAACATTTTTTCTTTAAAAAATTGATATTAAACATATGTCACAATATGTAATGAACATAAACATAACTTATAAATAATATAATATATATTCTTTTTTGTATTCAAACAGTTTCATTTCTAACTTATATAACTTTAGTGTAGAAATTATAATTTATAATTGTCTTGTTCAATAGATATATAAATATATATTTATATTTATATTAGTCTTGTCTGTATCCTAATTTTTTTATAATTTGACGTGACGAGGTCCATATTTTTTTAGGTGATACACCACTATTTGCAAGTGTAAATGTGAATCAAAACAAGTTTATCTCTCTATTTTCTTGTCAATTAAAAGTGGTCACTGCAATTTGTTTCAGAGTTTTCATAAACTTGTCCACCTATAAAATAAAATACATCTAAACCTAATTGGACCTTTGCACTTCATCACAGTCCTATTCCAATTTTACCACCATTTTATAATATTTTATTAAACTCTGGAGGCTACTTTTTTTAATCGGAGAGTTTTGATTGTATTAGAGTGCGCATGGTTCAGCTAGAACAAACCAAAAAAGAAATTTAGCTCCAACTATACTTATTCTTTTAAACTAAAGATTGAGGATTAAAGTCCCGTTATGTGATTGATCGAAAAACAACCACTCACAACAACTACGAAATAAAAATAAAATAAATTTAAAAATAATAATAATTAGTTGAAAAACAATCACACATAGAAACTAATTTTTTAACCAATTTAAGTTTTCATCCAGGCGTTACATTGTTGCTAGCAATTCTCTTGTTAGATTTCACTTATCATGATAAAAATAAAAAATGACAGTGATTGATATTCATAATGATTGAAATTGATTTTTTAACCGATCAAGCGTTCATTGAGGTCTAGTGATTGTAGCTAGCAACCCTCATGTTAGGTTTCTCTGGTCACCATCATTGGTAACCTAACCCCTAGGAAGGTGGGCAATGGATGACCTTGGCAGCCCATATTTTTGTTAAGGAAAATTATATATATATATATATATATATATATAATTTTTGAGCATGTGGGTGACCTATTAATCCAAAGAAGGGCACCTATCATGCCCTTCAGAAGAAGGTATCCTTTATGATAAGAACATAATGAGTTGACCAGTCAAAGGATCTTTAAAAGCCTATGTAAAAGACATTAAAGAAGATTAATTTGAATAGGACTTGCATTGACTAAGGCACTTAATTCCCTTTCTTCAACTAATTAAAAAGATCACCACCTTCTTCCCAGATAAACCATACCCAAGAAATATATATAATCATATAAACAAAACATCCATCAGAATTAGAACCAAAGTACCTTAAACAAGAAGTGCATATATATATATGGTAAATAAACATTATATATCTATATATATATATATATCAAATTTACTAGTAATTAAGTTTATTTATTTATGAAGATGAGTCGAATTTGTAGTGCTTGTCAATGGCCACTGACACGTCCCAAGTGCAACTGAGTCCCTTTGGAATAATCACAAGATCGCGGGCTCCGAATTCAACAAAATCCGATGAGCCTCTTGGGTAGACTTTGACCTTCCCTTTGAGTAGATAACATGTTTCTTCGGCATCAAATTTTAGTTGGTACTTCCCCGGAGAGCAACCCCATCTTCTCATACATATATAAAGAAGATATAAATACACATGCACCTATATATATATATAACTGTGTGGTTATATTATATACTAAAAAACTGTGTGTGTGTGTGAGAGAGAGAGAGACTTACTTGGGCCATGACTTGATACCCAATTCAGAAAGTTGAGACTCTGAAGGATTTCTTTGCACAATTATTCTTAGATCTGATGAGGAGCTTGAGTTCGACTCTGCAGCCATTGAAGAAGGTTTCTCGATCTCTCTTTCTCTCTCTCCTGTCTGTGTACGTCTAGAACTCTTCTTAATATATATATATATATATATAAGGACGAACGTTTCTAAATGGAATGAAAAAGACGGAAGATAATACATTTTCTATTATATCTACTGGATTATATAATTTTCTTTCAACTTCTCCTAAATCATCCCTGACTAAAATTTTTTTTTCCAGCTTTTATGCATTGTTCATAATATATCAATTAAATCAAATATTATTATTTTTTTATTTCTAGCAATATATACACACACATATCCGTATATATATCTAAAGTTTCAATATATATGTACTAGTGTATGCCTATGCCTACGGCACTATCACGCATTCACAATCGAGACCGTTAAATGAAGTAATTTTAGACTGTAGATGACAAAAGATATTTTGAATCACATGATTGATTTTTTAATCACTTTTGATAATTAGATGACCTCTTTTGTCATTATTATATAAAGCTTCTATATTATATAAATATATACACACATATATATAAAAGGTTTGGAACTTTGAATAGTAAGTTTCTTAATTAACATTCATTTACCAAATCACATCTTATTATTTATTTGATTTTTAGGTTAACAATAAAGTTTATAAATTTGTCATTCCTTTTATATGTTATACCAAAACATTTATCACTATTTTGGCTACCAAGTATGAATAAATTAAATTTGTCATAAAAGTAAATACAACAATTTGTATATTTATTTTCTTTTCAACCAATAAGACCCAAAGGAAAAAAAAATCCAAATAACTTGCAAAAACTTTCATATTTGAAATCCAAAAATTCGATCCGTTTGTAGGTATATTTCAAGCAATTTAATTCAATAAGTGATATATTTCAAACATTGATAGTTTAGTTATAAATTTATAATTAGTATAATTTTTTTAGTTTTTTTATTATTTTATCTCGGCAAAGAACTTTCACGAAACTTGAATTTTGAAAGTTTCACTTTGATAGAAGAGGAGTTACTAACAACCACGCCAAAGATCTTGATTCATTAAACCGTTTTATTGATCTTTATTATGATATTCATTTCTAAATTAATGATAAATTTCTTTACTAACAATGTCCATGACAAACACAATTAGAATTTAAAGATGAAACATATTGTTTTAAAAAAAGTGAATTATATATATATATCTCACGAAGAGGAGTTATTAATCTTGGTTGTAAATCGTTTATTGATCTATATTATGATTTTCATTTCTAAATTAATGGTAATTTCATTACTGACAATGTCCATGACAAAACAATTAGAATTTAAAGATGAAATATATTGTTTTAAAAAAAGTGAATTATCATATATATATATATATATATATATATATATTACATTTAAGTTTGGTCCAAAATATTTTTGTCTATTTACTGTCTAAAATTAATCTATTTAATTAATGATCTAACGGCCGCAATTTTTTCTAAATTGACAGTGCTGTAGATACGGACATACACTAATTTTATCTTTAAATTATAATTGTATAAAATGTTTTACAACCAAGCTTAGTAACTCCTCTTCCTAAAACATTTTATACAATTATAATTTAAAGATGAAATGTATTGTTTTAGAAAAAGTGAATTATCATTTATCTATATATATATATATCCACTAAATAAGATCAAAATCTAGAATATAATTGTTGACTAAAACAAGACACAAGTAGACACAAGGTGGAGCCCACACCCAAACAATCTAATTGTTGTTTTTTGTGCTAATGCTCCGACACAAGAAAAAGAAAAAAGCAATTGCTTAAGCAAAAAAAAAAAAAAAAGAGGAAAATAATAATGTGTGGAAGCGGTGGGATTCCACTTGGTCAAAAGGTTGACCGCTTTATATGACTGTTTGACCACAGTTTTATGATCTTGAAAATACCGACGTGCCCATCACCGTCAGGCTTCTTTCTCCTGGCTGAATGGTTGGCTCCATTCAATGATACACACATGCACATTCACCTGTTTGTTCGTGTGTGTTTATATATATATATATGTTACTATTTCGATTTTATCTACATTCCATGCACCTATATATATATATATATATATATATATGTTACTATTTCGATTTTATCTACATTCCATGCACCGTATTCTAGCGGGAATATAGCACATGCAAGTTCCAGTGTGTGTAGCAAATTTTGATTAAACATCTTTAACAATTTTTTTTCTGGAAAGTTATAGCAAACACTCGATCACATTTTTTTCCCTTCTTTTTTAGGGAAGTTAAAGCGAACACAATTACAAGGGCCACGACATGTTCTTGTGGAAAACTCTAACTTTCAACTTTTCGTGAGAAATTAAGGATCATACTAGCCGAGCTAGTAGTTAAAATCTTAACTTGTCGATGCATAATTTTTAGTTAATTTTTTTCCAAACAATTTGACACCCAAGTAACGTGTTTTGAGATTACAGAATTTAACTATAAAAAGATTAAAAGGACTAAAATAATGTTTTTGTTTTATTTTTGATAGGTAAGCATCTAAGAAGCACGGACACGGACACGGGATACGGGTACGACACGATACGGATACGGCGATACCGGAAATCTTAAAAAAGTAGGATATGGATACGGCAAGGATATGTCAAATAAATAAATAAATAAAAATATAATATTATACATAAAATATTAAGTGTTATTCTTCAACCATAAAATAAATGTATTTAAAATTATTTTTGATTTATTATAAAATAATTCTTATTTTCTAACCTATAAAGTTTTTAATATTACATCTCAACCCCATTTTATATAACAGAAAATTACAAATTTGCCTCAAAAAGTATCCTAAACGTATCCTTCCCGTATCCTAGCCGTATCCTTCCCGTATCCTGGCAGATCCCGCGTATCCTAGCCGTATCATAGCCGTATCCGATATTCAAAAAATAATTTTAAAAAATTGGATACTTCTTAGCCGTATCGGACACGTATCTGACCATATCCGTATCGGATATGTGTCCGATACGGCCACGGCTATACAAATGGCGTATCTGTGCTTCTCTGGTAAGCATACGTTCTATTACCAAAAAAAATAGTAAAAAGAATCGAGTGCAAATATATTGACTAAGGTATGAAAATGCGCATTGAAGATAGGAATATGAATGACATAACATCCCGTTCCACCCTATCTCGTTTAAAACAATTTTGAAAATTCGTTTAAGAGTTTTGAACGAAAACGAATTTTATGAGTGAAAACCTGTGCAGGTGTGGGACGAGAAAGGTCACCTCGCCCCACCCCATTTATATATATATATATATATATATATATATATATATATATATGCCTTAAAAAACATAATCTCTCCATTACTCAAATCATTGAAAAAATGCAATTTTGGTAGTTTACTTTTGTATGTTGGAAACTTTCAAACTTATCTCTGTTAATGTTATTTGGTTTGGATTTTTTTTATTTAATTTATATTTTTAAATATGACTTTCTAGAATTTGTGTGAGAAAATTAAGAAAACAAAATTGAGTGGGAGTTTTAACGGGGCGAGGTAGGGGAACTTAAACGAGGATGGGGACGAGAAAAGGCCCTCGCCCCCAACTCGTCCTTTACTAAATTGTTTTGAGTGGAGACAAGAAACTTAAATGGGGGCGGGGAAAGGGCCCCACACCCCAAACTCGCCTTGTTGCCATCAATAGAGAGGAGAATAATAAGAATGATACTTCAATTCTAGTCCAACTTGAAGTTAATTCAAATTGAAATTTTGCAATGTAAACTTTATTAAAATTTGAAAATGTTGCTCGAACATATAATAATCTTTTTTTTTTTTTGTCAAAAATAACTTCGAACTAAGAAGAAGAAATATAGTCGATTTTTAGCGCCTGCTCAGGCTACTCTGGTCATGACCACCACGAATGGGAGGCACCTTCATTAAGAAAAGCCCAATTGGCAATTGCATGGCCCACTCTGTTAGTTTGACGGGGATCCCATTGAAAAGAAATAGAGCTAAAATCGAATAAAATCTACCTAATGTCTTCCACCACATATGCTGCTAGAGAAGAATGGGGTTGCAGACTGAACACCGATTTGCAATTGCCTGCCACAACGACTGATTGAAAACCCCACTCTAAAACAAGCTTCAAACTATGCTTAAGAACCAAAGATTCTGCCACTTCCGCACTATGGACATTTTGAAGAAAGACGGACTCAATCTGAAGAACTTGGCCAGCAAATCCCTCACGATGATTCCCCTCCACGGAGATTGCCAGGGCTAGAGAAGGAAACATCCACATTTAATTTAACAAAACCCTCAGGCAGAGGACACCATCTGAGAGAGGGAGTCGACAAAACATCCAGAATTGGATTAAATAAAACTGACCTGGATGAAACTTTCTTAAATTCAAATAAACTCATTACCGCTCTATTAACATTGTCAAGAAGGTTCCATTTAATGTCGTTAAAGACCCAATCATTTCAACCCTTCCAGATTTGCCAAGCTAAGAATACTCTAGGCTACAAAGATCTTCTGCATTCTCATGCTGATCCCAAACTTTCGTGAGAAGATGTCATTGCCAAAGTCAGGAGCCATTTAAATGACAAGGGACTTCAATATGAAATGGAGAGATTGCCATTCGGGTTTTGTCACATCCAAAAATAGTATGGAAAAGAGACTCGGTCTCTTACTCACAAAGAGATCATGTTGCAACTAGAACTATACATTTCTTGTATAAGTTGAGAGTGACTAGAACTCCATCAAAATAACACTGTCATATAAAGAAATGAATTTTCCTTAGAGTTTGTAGCCTCCAAATATACTTTCATTAGGACTGAATCTCCTGCCACAGGCTTGGACTCTCTACAAGTACGTCAAAAGAATTACACTTCAAATTAAACGCTATTTGGTAAACGTTCTTAATAGAGAATTTTTTTGAATGAGTACAACCTCATAGTATTCTATCCGAAGCACTGAACTCCTGAATAGGAATTTGGAGGATAATCTTGTGGTCCTTAGCATTAAAATTAGTCTTAACAACCTTTGTTATCTAAAAATGTGACCGTTGATAAATTAATTTAGCCATTGATGAGATATGGGGATCGATAGGGGAAGTGACTTGAGAATTTTGACCTTTTGGTAGCCAATTATCGTTCCAACATTAAGTTGGTTGCCTTACGCAATTTTCCAACGTAGACCTTTACGAATAATATCTTTAGCTTCACAAATACTCTTCCATATCCATGATGATTTTTGGTCTAGAGCATACTCTAAAAAATTAGATTCAAGGAAGTATTTTGATTTAAAAATCGAGAAGAATAAAGAAGTGTCACTGTAAAGACCGTGAATATTTTTTGCTAGTTTTTCTTTTTCACATCATTTATTGTTTTAATAGATTATAAATGATGGTATGCATGTTAAATATGAAATGCATGTTTGGGGACTAGTTTTAAAGGTTCAGGAAAATTTATGAGTCGTTTGGCTCAATTTGAAATTTTCAGGTTGGCAAGGCCTGGGACGCGGGTTGGATGGGCCGGGGAAACCAAATATTTTTTGAAAAAATTTATTTTTGATTTTTGACCAAATAAAATGTTAGGATGAAATGTAGTATTTGTGCATTACACGTATCTAGGTTGGGGATGTGTGATGGTTGGAGAGAGAGAAAAAGAATATTTGGTGAGGCTAAGATTTGAATTGATATGTTTTGGTGGAGGAAGACTGGATGGTCTGTATTTCGAATCCGAGTCATGATAAGGTTGGTATTGACATGTTTTGGTTGGAAAAAGTTGGATCGATGGTCCATATTTGGAATCCAAGTCATTGGTTGTGTGCTTGAGTAGCACGGAAGAGGTGCATGACATAGTGAATAGTGCATACATGATAAGTTTTGTGGTACGTAGAATTGCATTGAGTATGTGACTATATGATTTCTTGGCATAGTTGCATCTCTTACGTGGTATTCACAAGGTCTTAGGAAATGTGTTTTAGTCATTTCTACTGAGCATGTAAGAGCTTATCCCACATTTATTATATAAACATTTCAGGTACCGGAAAGGAGGTAGTAGATCTATAACAACCTTGAGTAGGTTATGGAATATAGAGGACTACTTTTGGTTATTTTCTTTTTGTTGATGCATGTCCAGAATGTGGACTAGATGCATGTTTGTTATGTATATTGATGATACATTATAAGTGATGATGTGTTGTGATACTTAAGTTTTTAAACTTGTATATGTATATTGGAGGGACAAATGTATTCGAGTACATGTATGTGAATTCTCAATTCGATTATGCTCAAACATGTGAATGGTTATAAGTTGGTGATTTGTACCTTAATTTTGTCTTGAAATGTCCAAGTTTAGTAAGTGTATGAATGAAGTGAAAAGTGATCATAAGTTGGAACACTAGAAAACTAAGGTTCTCAGCTAAAGCAGCCTACGATGGATTGTAATATGAGTTACGATGCATCGTAATCCTACGATGAATCATAAGCATTATTACGATATATTGTAGAGTTGAGGAAGAATGGTTGGCAAATCTTATACAATGTATTGCAAGAGTACAATGAATCGTAATCACCATTATGATGGATCGTAACATGCAGACACTGAGTTGAAGGGATAATTGGGATTAGATATGTATGATGGGGCCCATTGATGATGTGTGGAGTAAGGTATAATTTAACGAGATAATGTGAGAATATGCTTTTGCGAGTTTGAGAGACAAGGACCATAGGTTACTAGTTTAGATTAAATGTTCAGGGTAGGGAACATAGAAAATTATGTTTATGCTTCCGTGGGATTGACCTCGGTTTTTCGGATAAGAACCGAGGGTGACAAAAAGGTACTGTCACGGTTATCTGGGGTTGGGCGAGCGTGACACCTCGCGACTCGGAGTTTGGGCTTGGATCGGGGATATCCCGATGGCTTGGATTTCGAGGTGCGACAATCACATTCCTCTTAACCCATTTCCAATGGCCAAGCTAGTTTGGCCAATAAATCCAAATTTATGGCTTCAATATTTTAGAATCCCAGCCCGCCCTAATATTTGGGTTTGCACATGGAATCCCAACTAATTCGTTTAATTTT
Source organism: Cornus controversa (assembly GCA_026545225.1). Taxonomy (NCBI): domain Eukaryota; kingdom Viridiplantae; phylum Streptophyta; class Magnoliopsida; order Cornales; family Cornaceae; genus Cornus; species Cornus controversa. The sequence goes on along the minus strand of CM048847.1, from coordinate 43,135,386 downwards.
ATGGGTATCTTTCGAACCACTCCATCAAAAGTTGATAAACTTGCTTCTTAAAGCTTTTGTTGAAGATGCCAAAATATTGAAACATTGGAGGCAATAGGACAGGATGACTGTCAAAACAAACTTGATGAGAACTTCCCCAAATTTTGAAATAAAGTCACCCTTGATAATTTTGATTCTAGAAGAAACCTAGTCCAATAAGAATTAAAAGGACGTAAAATTTGATTTGGAAAAAACAAGTGGGAGACCCATATAAGAATTGATCCAATACAGCGATGAATTTTCCAAAGCTCATTTAATTTGAGTTCTGTCAGGTTGCTATGTGATCGGGTTGAAAGTGATGGCAGATTTATCCAGATTCACCAGTTGCTCAAAAAGAGATTCATACTTGTCCAACACTCTATTCATAGAGAAGACTTCTTCAATGGTCGCCTTATTGAATAAAACGGCGTAGCCAACAAAAATTAAGTGATTAATTGGTGGAGCAAGTCTTCCCAATTGGATGCCACTGATACTTTTGCTAAGCTTCATCTTGTAACACAAGAGACAAATCTTTTGCACACATAAAAAGTAGATATGAAGAAAGCTGGTCGCAGCAGAGCCCCTAGGCCGAAAGAATAAGGCTACCTATTTCACCATTCAAAATAACCGAATATAAGATAGTCCGAACGTAATTCATTACGATTTGAACCTATTTAGTGGCATAACCAAAATAAACTAGAATTCAATTATTTTTTAAACTTGGCTCAAAATTGGCTCGAATTTATAATGAACTCAGAATGAAAAACTCAATTTCGATGCTTTAGCTTGTGAAATATATTATTTCTTTGATTGTTTATTTTATATTTTATATTTTCTTTGCTATATTTAGCTTTCTCTTTATTCACAAATAGATAAGAGACTTTTCAAAATTATTATTAAAAAAAAAAACCATAGGACATATGTTCAAGGTGTTTTCATTTTTTTTACCTTGGCAAGAAACACAATCACACACCCATTTTGGGCCAATGGAGACTTGAGCCCTCGATCTTCTACTTTGGATTCTTCACATGGAGACTTAAACCCTCGACATTCTACTTTGAAAGGCAAAAAAGTACCACTAGATCCTTGGTGGGTTATATGTTCGAGTTGAACATGCATGAATTGCATGTTGATTGATCTATATGAGTGAGTGTCTCCATGAGTCTATACAAACTTAATCGTACATTGTTCAAATTTAATCTATTTAATAAGTAAAATTCGAGCTTTGTTAGGAATAATATTGTGGGTGTGCGTTGAACTTTCGAAAAAAACAAAAAAATCAGATTCGAAATCAAGTTCAATTTTTTTTGCTTATTAATGAACATGAATCCAACGTTATACATGCAAGCCGAATCTTATGAAACACTCAATTCATCTGCATCCTTTAACACCACAAATGTAACTCATAAGTCCCAACCAAACCAAAGGTTAAAAAGTAAAGTGAGTCATGTAAGATAACATAAACCGATCGGAAAATGTTTATACCAATATACTACTGCTATTGCTTTATATGGTCTGGTCCAACTCATCAATAAACCCAAGCCCAAGGCCCAATAGAATCCAATAGCAGGCTGTCCGGCCCGGGCATTTAAGCTAAAGTCCACAAAAAATTGCAGACGAGAAGTTACAAAAGCTATATATATATATAATATATATAGTCGCTTGATTTAGTCCCCACATTTCTCTCCCTCTGTCTCTCTCTAGATTGATTTGTGGTATCATCGTACTCATGGCTACCCAAGGTCAGGTCATCACCTGCAAAGGTAGAGTTTCTCTCTCTCTAGATGTATATATTTCTATCTATACATGTATAGACTATTCAAATTTTGTTAAAACCTTAAGATGGATGTGATTGTGATCTGTGTGGGTACAATCAAATCATATAGCTGCGGTTGCTTGGGAACCGAATAAGCCTTTGGTGATCGAAGACGTGCAAGTGGCTCCGCCGCAAGCCGGTGAAGTCCGAGTCCAGATTCTGTTCACTGCACTATGTCACACTGATGCATATACTTGGAGTGGCAAGGTATAATTACACTCCTTGCCCATTATTCAGCAACTGTGTGTATATATATATGTATGTATTTCTCTTTAAAATCAAATTTCTGAATGGATGCATGGAATTATAATACATTGTCTTTATAATTATTTTTATGTGGTTGTTGAAGGAGCTTTACTGGTAGATTTAGCAAAACCATGGCTTCTATGATGATTAATGCAAGTGTTAGGCATTATTTGGATATGAATTTTGGAATTTGAATTCATTTGGCTGATGGATGTGCATTGACAAATGTATTTATTTTGATTTTTGAATAGTTAATTCCAACTTTGGGGCATTACTTTGGAGAGAAGATTATAGTTCATTGTATTTTTGGGGCATTTTGTGACAGGATCTCAAAATTTCCCCCCTTTTAACTGGAAATTTAAATCGGGTTGAACTTTTATTTATTTATTTATTTATTAAATATATATTTTGTGGGGAGGGAGGGAGGGAGGGAAGAGGAGCTGAGAGAATGCCTAGTATATCATATCTTCCCTGGATGTGCATTTACATGCAGTAGTAACAGGGTAGTAATTACTTGTTTCGTGAATGGTTCATCGCATCGCATGTTGTGGAGAGAGGATTTTGTTTATGTTTAATCCCCTTACAAAAAAAAATTTGTGTTTAGTCCCCTAGAGTGTTAAAAAGAAAATTGTGATTGATTTCTGCATTATGTGTGAACTTGTTTACAGCAATGATGGCATATCTGGTTTTGGTTTCTACCATACCTGTTCAGTGATCTCTTTGGTGCTTTCTTATCAGCTCCTGTATAGTGATCTTAATTTCAAGATATTGATTTCAGGATCCCGAGGGTCTATTTCCATGTATTCTTGGTCATGAGGCTGCTGGGTATGTACTCTACATTTCTCATGTCAGTTTTCAAAATTGTGGTGTCTTCCATGCTGAAAGGCGAGATGTGATTGGAATCTTCTGATTACAGGATTGTAGAGAGTGTTGGTGAAGGTGTAACTGAAGTTAAGCCAGGAGATCATGTCATACCTTGTTACCAGGCAGAATGCAGAGAATGCAAGTTTTGCAAATCGGGAAAGACAAACCTCTGTGGCAAAGTTAGGGCGGCAACTGGAGTTGGAGTCATGATGAATGATCGGAAGAGTCGTTTCTCAATCAATGGAACTCCTATATATCATTTCATGGGAACTTCGACATTTAGTCAGTATACCGTTGTCCACGATGTTAGTGTTGCAAAGATTGATCCAAAAGCTCCTCTGGATAAAGTGTGCCTTCTCGGTTGTGGTGTCCCAACGGGTTAGAAGCTTTTTTCTTTTATAAAACATAATGGGTTTCTCATGCAAGGATTTAATCTTCTTGCAGGCTGATTTATTAGATTTTTAGTGTGCTTGCTCTCCTTAAAATCGTTCAATTTTGATTCTACTGTAGCCTGCTGATATTTTAGATTAACACTATAATGCCTTCTGCACATTATTAAGGTGTCTGCCCTCTAACCTCTCTGCATACTAGTATGCATGTTGATTTTCCTTTTTTCTTTCCCTTGGATATTAAATGGATATTAAATGGAAAATGTAAGCAGAGTGTGGTTTCCAGCATCAAAAACATTCTTCAATCAAGTGTTGGTATGTCATCTGAAAGCTGTTGTACCAAGTTTGTACTATATATGTGCCAAAGCTGTTGAATGCAGTGGCAATGTACTGGCACGGCATTTTAAAAGGAGGGATGAGGTTAAGGGTTTGATTTTTTCCCCCTCATTCATAGAGAATACAATACTTTTGCTCTCTTAAAAATGTAGGATCATTTTCATGAAGAGTGGGAAATTATGTTACACATTAGGGGGTATGCTATCATTGGAAGTTAACTGGAGGGTTTCCTTATAATTGATTCTTGTCACTATCTCTTCTATCGATATTCTCTTCTCTCTTTATTTTTGAACTTTATCATGAGTTGAATAGTTTATTGTGTTGATTTGCTTCCTCTGGTTCTTCTAATGTGGACTATCTATTGGTACAATCAATTGATATACCATTCCAAACGCTTATTATGTTCTGAAAAGGGATTTTTTTATGTCACTTCTTATGAATACCTTTAGCCAGATGATCTAATATTTCAACCAATTCATTATGCTCTATATTTTGTTGTCTTTAGGTCTTGGAGCAGTTTGGAACACAGCGAAAGTAGAATCAGGTTCTATTGTTGCTATTTTTGGCCTTGGGACTGTCGGCCTTGCAGTAAGTCTTAGATGGGATTATCTAGTCATGTTCTTTTGCCTACGTTGTACTCATATGAAATATATAATTTTTCTTATAAAAAAATATGAAGTATAATTTGAGTGTTACTTGATAGGTGGCAGAGGGTGCAAAAGCAGCTGGTGCTTCACGAATAATTGGCATTGATATTGACAGCAAAAAGTTTGATAGAGGTACAACTTCACTCTTCCATGCGTGGTTTTTTTATGGCAGATAGTTAACATTCTGGAGGGATCCATTATAATCTCAGAATTTTATCATAAAATATTAATTTGCCCTTTACTGCAGGGTCTTATGTTAACATCTGTTTGTAGCCATTTAGTAACATCCCACAGTTCATGTAATTATAATATCTATTGGGACAATGATCTTGCTTATTGGAATTTATAACTCATTCACTTTATGTGAAACCTCAATTCTGCAGAGGCCCGTGGTTTGTCTTTTTTCTGACATACCAAATGACTTGGAGGCCCTTTCTTTCTCACTTTGTTTTATCTATTACTTAGGTTTAGGTTAGGTATCCCTAGCACTACCAGGGTAAGTTGAGAGGTGCAGTTGCCTGCCCTGCGGGTTTGTTCAAGATTCTTAGTTGGAAGAACCTAGAGTCTTCACTTGGGCCTTTCCTGTGATTTTGATTTTATTTTTTTCTGTTTTTTGTTGGAGCAAGGACCAGTTCTTTCATTGATTTATTCAATTCTTTAACACAAGGAGCACTTTTTTTTCCGGTAAATTTAACACAAGGAGCACTTCTATCATAATAGTATGTAGCTTGTATTTATTTGCCATACTAGAATCCTGGTTCTTATAAATGTTTAAGTTCTCAACAGTGACCTTTTTTGTGTGCAACACTTGCGAGATTACAATTAAGATTTTTCATCCTCATGGAGTCATGTTTAATTTATTTTGAGGTATTGTTGAAAACTAGGCATTTGAGGCCTTGACAAGTTTCTGGAAGTTCGAGTGGATATATGTTAAATGTCTCAGGAAAAAAGGTTGTCATTCCTTCTTTCTCCAGTGTTGCAGACTTGTTATGAGCATAAATAATAACAAATAAAGTCACTCTCACTGTTGTAACTTGTAAGAGAGATATGCAATCTACCTTAAACATTGTTATTTACTTTCACTATCTTGGAGATATATGATTGACCACCTAAACCAAAAACCATCTGCAATTGGAGGGGCAACTGAATTGTATAATAAATTGTTTCAGGAGATGATATTTTATCGTATTTGTTTCTTTATTTCCGGAGGTAGTGGTGAAACAAAAGTTATCTTACAACCAATTTTTTTCCATGTGAAATTGTGATCTACAGCAAAGAATTTTGGAGTCACTGAATTTGTGAATCCAAAGGACCACGAGAAACCAATACAGCAAGTTATTGTTGATCTTACGGATGGTGGTGTTGACTATAGTTTCGAGTGCATCGGGAATGTCTCGGTAATGAGATCTGCCTTGGAGTGCTGTCACAAGGTATAGATTGTGCCTGAACTGGTGACTCAAACCGTTAGTTCATCTTGATGAAGTTATACATAAAATAAATCTGATATTCTCAAAAAACTTGCAGGGCTGGGGAACATCAGTTATTGTGGGTGTAGCAGCATCCGGTCAAGAGATAAGTACTCGTCCATTTCAGCTGGTGACTGGTCGTGTCTGGAAAGGAACGGCATTTGGAGGTTTCAAGAGCCGTTCACAAGTACCTTGGCTTGTGGACAAGTACATGAAGAAGGTAAAGACACTCTCATGAATTCCTTTGTTCTTTAAGTGGAATTTATATTATACACAGAAACTCATTCGCTCATATTACAGGAAATCAAGGTTGATGAATACATCACCCACAATTTGACTCTTGGGAAGATCAACGAGGCTTTTGATCTGATGCATGAAGGGGGTTGTCTTCGCTGCGTTCTTAATACGGATGCATGAGGTGATGAATGAAGTCCTGGGTTAAATACTTCACCCTGGTATTCCCTTGTGTACTGAACCTTCTTTTGCCTTTATATTGACTGGAAGATCCAAATGCCTATATGCCCGCTTTCTATAACACAGTTGCCATGTTTAGGGCATAGAAATACCAGTTTGCTCAGTCTCTATGTCCTTTTTCCCTTTTGATAATTTATCGTCTCCGTGTCCTTGAGAGGTTTTTGTTTTATTTTAGAAGCACAGATTGACAAGTGGGATTTCACTTTATGTAAAAATAATGTCAAATGCTTTCAACTTTCTTGATGAAAATAGCTTTCAACAAGAGCAATGAAGGGATGTAGCAGTGCCTCTGGCTTTGTGAGTGCATACGGTTCACATTGGTTTGGTTTAGAGTGCAAGGTTCACATTGGTTCGGTTTGAGTGCAAACTCAATTCAAATCGATCGTAACTGCTCTGGAAAATGGAAAAGTTATAGCAGAACCAATGGAAGTGTCTAAACACGAACGGTTTGGATAGGTTCTGTTTTATGGATTAGGCTTACCTAGAAATATGATCTAAAGTTAGCATAAATCAGCCTTTTTTAATCCAATTTTATTCTCTTTGATGAATTTTTTCTCTGTACCTTTGCAAGTGTATTTCTAGTTTCTAAAATCATCACAGGTTTGAAAAATGTGTGTATAATATAACCTTAATTTAATGTAATGTGATGTCCTCTAACACTGCAAACTGTGTTTAGCCGAGTATGTGCCTTGTTTTTCATTAATGATCATCCACAGCCAAGACAGTAAAATAATTTTCCCCGCCCCTTCTCCAAAAAAAAATAAAAGTAAAAATAAATACATAAAGTAAATTAAAACCCTGATTTCATTTTATATCCTCATATCAAATGTATTCAAGGATTAAAAATTTAGATCATTTAAAATTACTTCTTATTTACAAAATCCTCTGCTTAACTTTTGACTAATTAAGGAGCTATAAAAAGCAATATAGCAACTCAAAAAAACGACACTTTTCGACTTTTTAAGTGGGTAAGGGTAATATGGATTTTTATGCATGGTTAGTAATGGTTAGAATGGATTATTGTGTTTTGGGTGAGTGGGGGTCATTTTGTAACTTGGGAGGTGGAGGGTATTTGGATAAGAAAAATGACATGTTTTGGTTACTTTTTAACTTTAAGGTCGTTTACGTTTGATGGTAAAAAAATTGAGTCGAACTCACTTATTGGTACATGGCGGGTACAATTGATCTTTTTAGTGCTTCATTTGGTAGGAGAATGGAAGGGAGAGAAGGATGGGTGGATAAGTCATTATCGAAAAAGAGAATGTGTCTCTTGTACTTTTTGTTTGGTTGAGTAAAAGGGATAGTAGAAATTAAGAATGTCCATAGAAAGCTTTAGATTTGGAACCTTGTATAGTAAAGGAGCTTAGAGATTTTTGGTGAGTCGGGAAGGAGCACTCTCTTTCCAAATCCGTCCCACAAATAAAAAAAAACTTTGGCAAAAGGGTCCAAAATCTTCTTGTGGTTTTAAAAAGCTGCAATAAATCCTCTTATGCTATATTTTGGACCATATCACATCCTCACCTTTGCAAAAATGAGCAAAATATTTTATTTTGCACATATTCTTCTTTTCTATGATTATTTTACCCTTTCTATTATTATAAAAAATAATGAACAATAGAGAGTAGAAGGGTTTTTTTTATATTAAGTCTTTTTTTATCTTAATAAAAAAAAGAGAAGTTTTTTCCGGAAAAAAAATTTCTGAAAAAAAACTAAAAATGCACAATTACATAATAAAAAATTTTGATTTTTTTTTGTTTTTTAAAAATTGTTTCCGGAAAATTTTTCATTAAAAAGAGAGGAGTTTTTTTATATTAAGTTTTTCTTTACCTTAATAAAAAAAAAAAAGATGAGTTTTTTTTCGGGGAAAAAACCTCCAAAAATAATTTTCGGAGAAAAAAACTAAATATGCACAATAATAAAAAATTTGGATCTTTTTTTTGTTTTTTCAACAATTGTTTTATTTTCATAAATACTCTCTTTTTAATGGAAAAAGTTCCGGAAAACAAAAAAAATTATTATTAAGTAATTGTGCATATTTAGTTTTTTTCCCCGAAAATTATTTTCAGAATTTTTTTTTCAGAAAAAAACTCTTTTTTTTTATTAAGATAAAAAAAAAAACCTTAATATAAAAAAACCTCTCTGTTTCTAATGGAAAGTTTTTAGAAAAACAACAAAAATATCCCAAAATTTTTATTATGTAATTGTGCATTTTTAGTTTTTTTTTCCCAGAAAAAAACTCTTTTTTTTTTTTATTAAGGTAAAAGAAAAACTTAATATATAAAAACTCATCTTCTCTCTATTGTTCTTTATTTTTTATAATAATGAAAAGGGTAAAACGATCATAGAAAAGGAGAATATGTGCAAAAGGAACGGAGAGATGTCAAAAAGTTTGTTTCTATAGGCAAACAAAATTCAGTCCTGTTCTACTAAACTAACTCGATCTAAATGTTTATTACTCCCTCCGTCCCATAATTCTTGGAATGTTTGGGGATTTCAACTTTTTATGGTGGGATCCACTTTTTAGTGTAATAATGCATGAATTTACATATTAATCCTTGTTTAAAAGTTAGTATTATTATTACATGGTGGGCCCAACTTTTAGGATAGTAGAGTTTGGAAAGGGTAGTTTAGGAATCATATAATTCATTTTAGGAAATGGACATGTATTTTGGGACATCCGAAAAAGGAATAGTGGACTAAAATTATGGGACGGAGGGAGTATTTGAGGGAGGAGAGAGATAATGTGGAGAGATGTAGTAAGACATACAACCAAGACAAGACACATGTGCATAATATATTGGGTAAATTACACTCACCTCTCCTATAAATAGGCTAAATAACAAAGCTATCCCATGTGTTTTCAAAAATAACACTGATCTCTCTTATCTGCAAATTTTTGTAACATTGACCTCCTTTGTCAACTTTTTTTTTTATATATATAAACCACCTAAAAATTTCGAACATATCCCTAGAATTTTTTTATATAATTATATATTTTAAATATTTTCACATGGGGTATACCCCTTGTAATAATGTAACTTTACTTCTTTAATTTATTCCAATCTTACTTACCAAAAAAATTAAAATTAAAAAAAAATTGTACAAGAATATAATTATCAAAAAATTATATTGAGAAGGTTAGTGTTATTTTTAAAAATAGAAGAGAGATCTCTAATATTTAGTCTATTCATTGATGAAGGTGAGTGTAATTTTTTCTAATATATATTATTAATAAGCAACATATATCTAATATACAAATGTTTATAAAAAATTGTGGAGTGTTGCATAATGGATGAAAAGTTGTAGTGGGTATATCTAAGCCATTGACCGTATTATATCTAGTCATTGATTCTCTCACTTAATGACATTTAAATAAATTAGTCAGTAGTCATTTTAGAATAGCGCAATATTTGACCGTTGAAAAGGTTATTACGCATTACTGGTCTCATTAACTTGTTACAATGAAAGACACCTAATATGAAGCCGAAAGAACAATCACACTTATCTTCACATACACGTAATCTTCCAAAAATTATTGCAAAACCATGCATTTACATTTTTAAATATTGTACATATTATATTTTTGCTCTCGATATCTTCTTAATCATGACATTGTTTTTTTATTGGACTTGAATCGTCTCGCAGGTTGGCAGAACTACCACTAAACTACCACCTTTAATTACTCGTTAACATTTTTATAAAAGATAACGTATATACAATATAAAAATATTTATAAAACAACCAATTTCAATCAAATAATAGAAAGGACCATACTTATATGCTCATCGGTGAAGAGGTATTCTCTCTCGACCACGAGAAATTATTAATTACTACGGGATTCTGTGTATTGGAGAAACTCATCACTAATAAAATTCTATATTTTATGATTTTCTATAATAATAAAAAATTATGTTTTATGAGTGATGAGATTCTTACATTTAAGAAAATTTTGAAATATTGTAGAATTACTCCCTGACCACATATGTGGTGCAATCTTGTACGAAGATATTATCTTTCGTTGTTATTGAAAATAAAATAGAAGTGAATGTTGGTGACTTGTGTTTTTTCGAATTATGCATGTGATATGTACTTTATATATAGGAGTAAACTGGGCATGCAAATTACGCGTGATTAAAATATTTTGAAAAGAAAATTAGTTTTAGAAATTCCCCAAAATATAAAAAATAAAGTAACTCAAGTGTAGGATTGAAATATCAGGTATAAAACACTTTAAATATATTTGTAGACATATAGTAACACGTAACCACCACCTCATGCATTGTGCTATAAGTTTTTTTTTCCTCTTTTTTTTTTTTTTTCTGGTTTTTAACCGAAGCAAATAAATTCACAATTTAAAAGCAAAACAACAATTATGAATATGTAAACAATTCCTAACTTGAAATCAAAAGCCTCAAATATTATTGTACGGCCAGCGTCCATATTCTTCACAATTCTTTTTTGGTAATTTATTCTTCACAAATTTTCTCATCAATTAACTTAAAAAAAGGCCTCAATCCTTAATTATTTCAATCCCTAAATTGTTCCAAACATAAATTGATAGTTAGATACAAAAAAACACTTATAACTAAAAATGTCAGAACCTGCACCACATAGAACTCTGTATCTTTTTGTCCTTGTAAACAAAGAAATGGAAAATCAAATGCATCACAACATAATCCACGTTAGGGAAAACAAGAGATTTGGAAATGCCCTTTGAGCTAAAGGATGTATCACCATGATAAATCAGGTTTGAGTTAAAGAGTAATGATACATGTGTCAAATTCGATTATGAAAGTTATTTATGTAAGTTTCAAAATTTGAAACAGTTAGATACACATTTCAAAAAAGAAAGAAGGACTAGTAGAATATCATAATTTTGTATCTGAACAAGAAGTCGCACGAGTATCCACTTGCCATCGTTGACCATTACTGCTTTCGAAGATTTTGTAATATCCTTCAACTTATGTTTATGGTTGTTTCTCAAAACACAATCAAGAACGACATCTTAAATATTTATCAAATTCAGAAGGTTAAAAACATTCAATTTGTTGGAGAATCTTGATAGTAGAGTTGCCATCACTTCGGATTGTGACTTGTAATCACAAAAAAAAAGGTTTCATGATAATAACAGCCCACTTCATCGATGGATAATGGAATTTGCAACAAAAATTTTTGAGGTAATATTAGTTACTTCTTCTATATCATTCTCTCTAGTCATTAATTTTATTTATTTCACTTGTTAATATGCATGGTTGTCATTTTAATGCCTTTTAGGTTTATATATGTGCCTGTTACACATAATAAGGAAGTTCTTTCTAGTGTCCTTATTAAGAACTTGTTGGATTGGAATATTGATAAAAAGTTATTCACAATTACCTTGGATAATTGCTCCACAAATGATGTTGACCATGTTCATTTGTAATCAACTAAAATTCACATTCTGCAATAGCACGGATCACCATAGTAAGGGCTATGCGAACAGGTTATCGTCCTCTAGGATTAGTAATTTGAATGATTAAAATGCTATATCAAAAGCTAATTCACAATTGATTCAAGTGAAGAGATGTTGTTACGTGGAACTAATTGATTAATCTAAATGACAAGAATTAAACTAAGAAATGGTAATCAAGTGGAGAGAATTTCTAGAGCAATTGATTACTACTACCTTATCAAAGTTGGTTAATTATATTCAAATTTGAGAAATTATTATCAATTAAAATCAAGTGGCTACAAGCTCACTTCAATGCTTTCAACAATCATTCATTTAAAATCGAACTAACTATAACCCATCTTAGAAGCATGACTTGTCTACTTAAATAAAATATGCTACTTTATGCTAGGTTGCAAAACAAATCATCTATTCTAAGCATGAATCATGAAAATTCCAATTTCAAATGGCATATAAACCCTAATTGCATGATTTTCCCCAATTAGATTACAAGAACAATGAGGACATTTATATCCACCACAATTCAATTATATCTAAGATAAGAAATACATTGAATTGAAGTAGAATTCAATTCATTACAAGCTTTAATTCATGATACAATCATGAATTATAAATCAATTCATGCAATTACAATTGAATAAGGAAAATGCCCAAATTGAAAAACAATTAACTACTAATTGAGAGAGCCCTCCATGGTAGATGTAAGCTCCATCTTCAAGATGAATCCTCCATTTTTCATAATTTTCTCAATTGTCAAACAGTGCCAAAATTGCCTTAGCTTGCTCCTCAAGAAAACCCAAAGAGAATGTTGAGAAATGAGCTGAGAGCAGCTTTTATACTCTCAGTTGTGGTAAAAGAGCTTGAGCACCCTGCTCAAGACCTCAGCTAGGCCTCCCGTTGAGCCTGGCTTGGGCTGGGCTGCAGACAGGCCCAACTTGTTGTTTTGACTATTTGGACTTGGATTTGGGCTGCTTCTTAAGTCCACTAAGTCCTGGTCTTTAATTTGGATCTCCCAAGTGGACCAAGCTCTAATTACATTTCAAGCAAGCCTCTCTCATGGCCTAATTGCATGAAATTATTATAAATTACAATTAAGTCCCTGAAAATAACATAATTGGTAAATTGTCATTTAAAACATTAAACAATTCAAATTCGAAACTTAACATATATAAGATTAAGGGTTCGAATGTGAAACAATCGATACTTATAAGATGCCATCACTGATAGTCTCTTAATCAACCTTGATTGTAGTTCACTTTTACTTGAAGGGAAGGTTTTTCACATGAGATGTTGTGTACACATCTTAAATTTGGTTGTGAAAGATCGGTTAGAAGTAATTGGGGATGGGATTGAAAGAATACGTGACAGTGTTCATTTTTGGACAACAACACCAACTAGAACTGAGAAATTTGAAGAATCAGCTCTCCAATTAAAGATCCCATGCACTAAAAAGTTGACTCTTGATTGTAAAACTCGTTGGAACTCAACATATCTTATGCTAGAAGTTGCTTTGCATTATAAAGATGTGTTCCCTCGGTTAAAGCAACATGGGAGACTTTACACTAAATTGCCAACAAAAAAAGATTGGAGAAGGGGGAAAGAAATTTGTGAAAAGCTAAAAATGTTTTACACTATCATAGAGTTGATTTCTGGTTCTAAATACCCTACCTCCAATTGTTATTTCCAAAAAGTTTGTGAAATCGGAGTGGCATTATCTACTTGGCTTGAATGCTCAAGTGAGATCATGACATCAAAAATGATGGAGAAATATTTAAAATTGTGGGATGTTTGTCATGTGGTGATGGGAGTGGCTGTGGTTTTAGATCCAGGATAGAAGATGAAGTTAGTTAAATATTCTTTTCCAAAAATTTATGGAGATGAAGCTTTTCTTGAAATTCAAAAGTTCACCAAAGTTGTTATGATATGCTTTACAAGTACCAAAGGAAGTTGAACTTGGATAAAACTAGTGATGTTGGTGCTTCTTCTAGTTGTCCTTCAAGTGGAGCTACTAATGATAAGGAGGATGATGGTCCCTCAAAGTTTTATTCTTTTGTCAACTTTAGCTCTACTAATGTGCATACAAAAACTGAGCTGGACTTATACTTGGAAGAAAGTGTGATCAGCCTAGAACAACAAATTTTGATGTCTTGGCTTGGTGGAAGTCAAATAGGGTTAAGTTTCCTACTTTACAAAAAATTGTTCGGGATATTTTAGCCATTCATATAACTACCATTACATCGGAGTCTCCTTTTAGCACCGGCGGTAGATGATTAGTCCACATTCCAGTAGACTTAATCCATCTATTTTGGAGGCCTTGATGTGTACTCAAAGTTGGTTATCATCTAAAGATATGAATGGTAATTGATTATTACATTTTTTTGTTAATTATTTTCAAATACAATGATTAGTTGAAAACGGTTTCTTCTTGGTTTTAGGATTTTTTCAATCTTTGACCCAGTCAAAATCAATATATATTGTGACAAGGACGATGATTCTCAAGTTTGCAACTAAGATATTATTTGATATGTTACTATTGTTCGGCGTTGCAAACCAACAACTTAGATTTAGACTTAAGTTTTGCAATCAAATTTGGCATGTTCTTCTTTAATTTATTCACTTTAATTTGGTCTAACATTTATTTTATTTTCTTTTCGGTTATACAAGTCATGGAAAACCTTTGAAGAGACTGGACTAGAGAATGGCTGTTATTTTAATTTTATTTTCGACTATGTATCTCTCTTTTAATTAAGACTTTTGCATTTCTTTTCTAAGACTTTCCTACTTTGGTTTGTTGAAATTCTTAAGTAATTTGGCTTGGTTTGTTTCAGTCAAGTTATTATTTGGTGGGAGGTGCTGGCAGAGTAATTTGGCTTGATTTGTTTCTACTCTCTTGTTCAGTCAGGTTATTATTTGGTGGGAGGTGCTGGATGTGCCTTTTAATAGAGTAAGTATGCGTTGTGCCGCCAAGTGCATCTGGTCATCGGTGTCCTACACGTGCAGGAGGACTCACGGCATGTACAGTTCACCGATGACCCAAATGCACCAGGTGCATGTGCGCCGAATGCCTACGGCGAGTGTAGGGCACCGTTAGCCCAGATGTATCGGGCGCACCCAATATTTATTCCTATTAATGATAGGTTTTTTCTTTTTTTTTTTAAAGTTGTATTGCAGATTTGGAGAGGCATGCCTTGCCTATAGTTATGTTCATTAATTTTTTTTTATCTGTATTGATGTTAATTACAGTCACAATGGTTAATTAGGTTCGGAAGAATGTTTATTGATTTATATTCATTTTTAAAATTTTAACCGGAAAAAATAAGAAAAAGGTTGAATATAGGAATTTAAACGAGGCAGTGCAGGTGCGAAAAAAAATAAACGATGCGGTTACAGGGTGAGAGGGAAAAATTGTTTAATAGTTTTGGACGAGTTCAGATTGAGGTAAATTAAACGAGAGCGGGAGCAGGGGAACCACACCCGCTTCGATTGTCATCCCTAGTTTGAAAGATTAAGGATTTTTTAAAAATGTTTTGTTGTCCTTTTCATGGGATTTTGAGTCACCATTGAAACTGCCTTTGTGTTTTTTCTAAATTAGCAATTTTTGGGGTTTGTTTGCCGAGAATTTGTTTTAAAAATAATTTTCAAAACTCTAAAATTGGATTTCTCTTTAATCATACTTTTTGTGAATAGTTTTCAGAGAACTATTTGCAATTTTGCATACAATTTCTGTTTTGTGAGAAATATACAATCATTCAGCCCATTGATCCTTGGGATGATTGGGATCTAACCCTTTCACCAAGGCGGAGGTAATATGCATATGTGCATCTATCTCTATATTATTATTAAAAGTGTATAATTTTTTTATTTTTTATAATCAAATAATATTTTAAGTTTTTAAATATAACAGTCACATACACTCTTACATAAAATTGGATAGAATTTGAGTAATTTGACTTTAGTGGATCATGAATGCTTCCTTGAGCTACAAAGAACTACTTCACCTCTTATGTTAGTTCTTTTAATCGAAAAATACTTTATTGTTGCTAGAATATTGATGACATCGTATTATCGATGGATTAAATACTAAGACGTAGTGATAGGATTCACTTAAATAAATGTATTTTTATTTATGTGACAAGATATAATTGATTGATGACACCGATAACGCGGTATCACCGCTGCAAGAAAGACTCTCTCCTTTTAATAGTGTTTCTAGATATTATGCTAGTCATAAATGTTTTAGGAAGTCAACAACTATCTATTAATTTGATTGTGTTATAAATTGCAAAATCTAATTGTTTGTACATAATGTGAAAGCACGAATGTAACAAGAGCAATGATACGCATAGTGAAAGTTATCACTGAATGAGAAATCATATTACTATACATTTATCATATAAGATATGTGGGATCCAAACATTTATTCTACGTGCATCATCCAAAATTGTCTTGAAAGGCCCATGGATTGAGGTGAAATTCTTACCAAGACATGCTCTACCTTGTGGGATTTCACTTATCTTCTTAGACTCCTCTTGGCTCAATGCCCACTCAAATATCCCAAGGTTCTGTTTCATCCTCTCTTTGTTGAAACTCTTCACCATCACACCAATTCCTTGCTCATATGCCCATCTTAGACAAACCTGCATCAACACCAACCAATAAGCCTTCCATACTTGTCTCTTCATTTGAATCAAATCGAATATTTGACACAAATTAAAAGGTTAAAGGTTAGTCCAGTGCACGAGACTCTCGCCATTGCAAGATCTGGGAAGGGTTAAATGACACAAATTAAGAATGGAGAAAGAGAAACAATTACTAGAGATACGATGTTATAAGCACAGAGTCTCACGAGACTCCAATCATTGCGGGATTTGAGAAGGGTTAAATGACACAAATTAAGAGGAAAAAAGAGAAACAATTACTCAGAGATATGATGTTACAAGCACCTGCGCAGTGGTTCTTTGTCTGGCATATGCAATTTCCTTTAGCACCTCACTCTCCATAACTCTGTTGGTGCCATAAAAGGTCCCTATGACTCCCAAAGCACCAAAAGCCACTACAAGAACTCCATTGGCCTTGCACAACTCTCTCAGCTTCCTTTGTTGCCAACACGGATTTACTTCCACCTTTAAAAATCCCAAACAGCTTCACCACCATTTGTTCGTATCAAACTAAGGAAAAGCAAATTGAAGAATAAAAGAACAAGAAATTTAAAAAAAAAAAAAAACTTGTTTCTTGCAAGAGAAATTTCTTACACCAATGGCCTTTGTGAACCCAAGTTTTTGGCACTCTTCCATGGCTGCCCACACAGATTTATAGTCCATTGCCATAAATTCTTCTTCCTTGATTCGGTATTCATGAAACCCCGGCTTCAAACTCACCGGCCAGTGTATGAGATAGAGATCAATGTACTCCAAATTAAGGTTGACACACAATAATCACATCAAAAATATACTTAAGTTACCGGTGTATCTCTGTCTTGGTGACTTTGGGTCTTAACTTCTGAGTCTCATGTGAAGGTTTTAAGACGGATAAAAAGAAGAAAGAAAGAAAAAAAGAACTTAAGCTATGTTTGCAATCTGAACAAGCTAATATGGTATGGATTCACACAATCAACAACAACAAAAAAAAAAAAGGTGGAATTCAATTAGTGATTATATGAGTGGAGGTGTGTTACTTCAAAGTCTTTTGCAGGGCAGGGTGGACATTTGGAGGTGAGCATCACTGAACCACAGCTTGGTGGTGATGAAGAGCTCATCTCGGGATTGAATTAGGCCGCAACATAGTGCTTCGGCTATGGCTTCTCCGAGACGTCAATTCTGTGTTCTTAAAGATAAAGTTTGATTGTTCAAAAATTTCATTTAGTAACACTGACTTCATTGTTTTACCCACCTTTTTTTTTTCTTTTTTTTCAAAAATTTTGTTTTACACGTTCTTTATTGCAAGGATCTTGCTATTCTAGCCGATTCAAACCCGCGTTTGAGATTGGTTTGTAAATCGGGCTAGCTAGAAAATTGAATTTGAGCATCGAGTTGTAGTGTAAGAGTGAAAAACAGAATGGAGATCCGCCATGGCAACCAGAAGCTCAAAATTTCACAAGGTCTTTGTCACAATAAACAATTAAGAGGGAGGGGGAGAGAGATATCATATAATATATATGGAAAGAGAGAAATCGGTATGACTTGTCTTGAAATAAAATGATAGCTTTGTGGAACACCAATTCTCAATAAATTGGAAAGCTCAATGATATCAATTAGATCGCGCTGCTGTTCTGGAAGATGACAGGTATTTCGAAATAATTTGAGTCAGCCCGAACAAAAGAACTTTAAAACCGAGTCGTCTTCAATCTTCATCATCCTTGCCAAAAAAGAATAAAAAAACTTTAAACCTGAGTATTTTTTGCACTTTTTGCCTCAGAATTTTCACCCAAACACAGCCTAACAGAACATAATGCATCATCGATGGGGAAAGCATTGACTGCATGGCCATCAAGCTCCTAATTACTGATTCCATCACAAGCCATGAAATTTCGGAGTCAACTTATAACAGAAAACCATTGAAATGGGGAGAGAGATAAAAACTCCCAAGTCACCATTGTTAACCGCCAAACGTGTAACCACAACCCACCCTTTGTGATCTCTATATATGGAAAACTAGAAGATACAAGAAGAACTCAAAAAGAACAGAGAACTGATATGCTGCTTCTTGTATATATCCAATGGTCCATGAATCTGAACAAGTAAATCGAAACAAAACGATCCAATTTCCCGACTATTTGCAGTTCAACAACAGCTATATAGTGGTGGTGTACAATGGAAATTGACGCTGGAAACATAATGATTTGTCATCAAAACCATGTAACAGGAAGAAAGCTTGCCAAAACTCATGGAAGATCATCCGACTACCTTTAGGGTCGAGTGAATTACTGTCTCTGTCATGCGATACACTCATGGTGGAAGACCCAACTTTCCAGCTTTGAAGTCTTCAAAGGAGCTGGAGTTCTTGGAAATAACAGAAAATACTGCAGCAAAGAAGTGAAGAAAGGACAAATAAATCATTTAACTTATTTCAAAGAGTGTTGATAATTTGGCTTCTTAGGAAACGAGGACATACCCGGGATTCCGGGGATTCTAAAATTTGGTTCTTTCAGAATATCATGAAGTGTCCTTCTCTCATTTACTTTCACCCATTTAGAAGGACTTCTGCCTGAGAAAACATTAAATGAAGGAAATTAATACACATACTTGTGGATCTTATGGAGCCAAATAAAGAGATATAATCAGAAGTAAATATAATTTGAAATAAAAATAATATTGACAAAATGCTAATGTTGGCAATATCCACATAATACACACCAGTTCAACCTATTACAAGGAACATGGATGACTAATGGATAATACTAGAACAATATTAAATGAACACCTAAGCAAAGGGTAGCAAAAAGTCATACATTGACAGTCTCAAGATCAAATGACAGACTTGACGTTCAACTTCTGACGAGGAACATGGATGACAAATGGGTAATACATGAACAATATTAAAATGAACACCTAAGCAATTAAGTAGCAAACAGGCATACACTGAGCAATCACGTGTAATCTCCTAATTTGACAGTCTCAAGATCAAAGGACAGACTTGCTGACTTGGGTAAAATGGTAAAAGAACTCTTGACAGATCACCACCAAGGGCCTTTTTCCTTGAACATTTCTTGCATAAAACTACCCAGTTACCTCCACAGCATCTAATCTTCCATTTTCTCTGTTTCTTCATCTATTTTGCACTTCCTTCATACTCTCATCAAATTACATAGATGCCACTGACAGGTATGAAAGTCGAAAGACAATGGAGAATATAAATGCACATGATGTGTCTTGGGCAATCACACTAAAGAGAGAGGTTTCATATTCGATGCATATAGTAACTTTAAAAGGGAGCGAATAATGGAAGCTTGCAAAAATCCAATAATTTGAAGTTTGTTGGTCTGAGAAATCTCTGAATTTTCTGCACAGGAAAACATGGTTTAGAAATGTTATGGCCAGTATTTTCAGGTCATGGCTGTGACAGCAACAGCCGTTACAGATCATTATAAACTATCTGTTAGAACTTCAGAGCCACAACAGCCATTAGGTACCATCCAGATTCAGCAATGACCATACCCATTTTCCCCTCATTTTTCCACTTCTTACCCACAAAATCAGTTTTTCTTCTCTCCAAGAGAACTCTATATATGTAGAATCGTAGATCTTTCCCATAAAATCAGTATTCCTGCTCTTCGATAGAACCCTATATATGTAGATCTTCTACTCCCCAAAGAGCAAATTTCAGAGTTTTTCTTTTTTCATATTTTCACTTGATGAGATTATAACTTACATAAATGAGGAGTTTGATGTTAACTTTGAGATCCTTTGATGGCGAGGAGACTCCTATTGGGGCACTTAAGTTTTCTATTCTTCTCTTTTAGGTTGGGTTTATGGGAGAAATTGTAAATCTATGGGAGAGATAGTGGACTTTTTGGACATATTGATAGCTTATGCTATTTGGTCCATGTGTAGTTTTTGGGATGCACTCCTTGTTTGAGCACATGTTTTCTATGAAATTTTACTTATCAAAGAAAAAAAACTTTGAGATATTGTTGGTGATCTTATTTTGAAGCTTCCAATCTACCAATCTACTGATTTATTTTAAATTTTCCATCAATAAGGTAAATTATTTGCATTATTAGGTATACAAGATATATATATTCATCATCTATTCTGCTAAAATATTTATTAGAATTTATGTTAAATTTTTTATTCTCTTTTTGTTTTTTTTTACAATTGTATTATTCTAATTTATTTGCTATTAGTATAGTAATATAGTATAGTATGATAAATTTAGTATTTTATTCTGAATTTATTTTTTTACTTTCTAATTGTTTCTCATATTTATTTTATTATCGTATGTATATATAGTATAATAAATTATTATACCATGGTTATAATATGCGATTGCATATACATTTATAAACATGCTTGACATACTATTCTCTGGGTGCTTGTAATCAATATAATACTACTCACTGGTAATAAGAAAAAGCTGATTTTTGTGAATTTAAAAGGGAAAAATGAGAGATATACTACCTCCAGAGTTTTCATGATCTATATTATGAACTGCATCTTTTTCTTCATCATCAAAGCTTTCTAGATAAGCCCCAGCAGTTCCCTCTAAGAGATGGCGAAGAATCTCTTTCTTTGATAAAATAACTCCAGAACCAGCCTGATGAATGAGGGTTCAAGAAGTAAGATCAAAAGGATGGCCTCATTAAAATTTGCAGATATGTAATTTGTTGAAGCATTTGAAATAAAACAGATATGTTATTTATAGAAGGCTTTGAAGTAAAACATTTCGGAGAACAAGGACACAATTGAACAGGCCTCCTGCATTGTGAGAGAAACTCTCTAGGAAATCCTCTGGATCCTGGAAGAGATTCCTCCACTGGAATGTCACATAGCCATAAGACATATCTGTACCACACAATACATGAAAACATACCTTCTATATATCAAAAACATCGTCCAATGTTGCTTTGGCTTTGATCAATATTATGCCCTCAAAAAAAAACAAATGAATTTTGTAATGATAAAGTTCAGCAATTCAGATGGTGGCATTGCCTTTCAACCCACCAACTTCAGGTTTCCCATGAGGCATAGTAGTTAAAGGTGCACTAGATTCCAAAAAAAAAACCGAGACTCATATCAAGGCTAGGCTGGAGCGTGGCTCAACCTACTACAGGTTTGGCATCTTAGTCAGGCTCGCACTTTTTAATAGGTTTCAGGCTCAAAAAGAGTACGCTTCTTAATTTTTAATCATCCATTCATATTGTTTTCTTCTCTTTTAAATAACCATTAATTTACATGCTCTACATCACATTTAGTCATATTTGATGGTTCATGTTGCTTAATCATATCGGAATCATGAGCTTATGGTTGACTACTTACACTCGGAGGCAGAGGGAGAGCCCCCCCCCCCCCCCCCCCCCCAACAAAAAAATAAAAAATAAAAAAATTTCAAAGCACTTATTTATTGGCCCCAAAAATAGAGAATTTGGAAATAAATATAACTTGTATCTTTAGCCTTACTTTTGATGTCAGTAGGTTCACTTTTATGGTAGACCTCACTCTAACATACCATTACTACATTTTCTATATATATCAATTAAATGAACTCAACAGAGAAAAAGGAAAAATTACACTATCGTTTCTTCTTCTCTCTGTCTTTTCTTTCTCATATCAATTTTTCATTTATTTCAGTTGCATTTTTCTAATTTTTTGGAATATAGTTTTGCCAACAAATATACCAGACTAATATTATAAATAAAAGTATATTACAAGTCAAATTTCCTGGCTCCACCCCTGCTTATTGATTCAAAATCTTTACGTAGTATAATACATGTTAAAAATCTGCATTATTATGACCTTTTTTAAAATATATATATATATATATAATTATGGCCCTTTATTGCTGCACATTTTAAATACTATTTAATTTAGTTAATGCACAATGATATTGAATATGCCAATTAATATACCTTATCATCTTCAAAATTTTCATTTTAAAAAACTTTTGATTAGTTGTGTTAAACATCTTTTATTGATCTGATTTTACATTGATTTATTTGAATTCATATGCACACTGAAAAGATGTATGTATATTGATTTAGGTATTCCATTATATTGATACATTGAAAATTTATTTTATTTTGATTTTTACTAGCTTATGTTGCTTATTTTAATTTTTTTTCCGTACTTATATTTGATGTTTCATTTTTATCACAAATGTCATACTTCAATTAGCCTTGCGCCTTATGTTGTGCCTCATGCTTAGGCTCCAGGCCTTTCTGCAACCTGAGCGTTTAATAACTATGATATGAAGTAACTATCCAAAACTAAACATGAATAAACTACTAGCCACGTGTATTGAGATCATATAGTTGTCATGAAGTTACTGACCAGCTACAAACACATAAAAACCAATACTCAACTAATAAAATTCAAAGAACAAAGGCACGTGAGCTCCTGTACCTGACACTAATTTCCTAATAGTGTACAACAAGGGGATAAATCTGCACAATGTTAATTTCAATGATAAATTGTTAATTTTATGGATAAGTATTCTGCATATATAAATTGGTAAACCAAGAAAATGGTGTTCAATAAAATCAATAAAGTTGATATTAGAAGTATCCAATGATAGATTAATCCACTGACAATTTATTATAGATCCTTTTTTCTCTTCCAATAGTAAGTAGAACAAAAGAATAACAAAAAGAAAAAAACTTGAAATCAATGTGCTACATAAATTAACCTAGTCTGATAACTTGAATATTTTCCTATTGCAATTTTATTAGCTTGTAGAGCCTCCCTGGTCAAACAACCCATCAAAAGAGTGTGACTAAGCTTACCGAATTAGAAATTTGTTCAAAATCATGAAGTAAGATGTTAAGGTTAACTTCTTCAACCTGGAATTCATGTTACACAATCACATAAAGTTTTTTAATTTGAAGTACATCAATGGAACATTTGACAATCTCTTGATTTGGTAACGTCAATGACCATAACTGAAAATGAACAAAAAGAAAATACAGATAAAAATTGTATAAAGGGCTTACCTCATAGTAAAGTTCAACAGCTTCACGAGTGTAAGCATTTTCTGTATCCCAAGGTAGCGGTGGACAGCTTTCTGAGAACATGTTCAGAAACTAAGGAACCAACAAAGTGCTTATTGCTTGTTTGGTATGAGGGATGAAATGGAGGGAAGGTATAGGAGGAAGGATGGAAGAAGCATCCCTAGGAAAGGGAGGGTGTCTGTCCCTCCTTTTGTTTGGTTTAGTGGAACGAAAAGAAAGAGATGATATTATTATTTACCATTATACCCTTTATTATTTAAATTAATACACTTAAAATAACAGTGATAAAGTCTTTTTATTTATTTTTTGGTAGGTAAAAAAGTCTTTGATTTTATCCAACAAATATTCATTCTTTATCTCTCTTCTTCCTCCCACTCTTGGCTAAAAGCAAGATGGTGGGCCAAAGGGACGCTTCATCTCTCCTCCCATCCTTACCCTCTTCCTCTCCCTTCTACCAAACAATGGAAGCTTACTCCATCCCTCCTCTTTTCCATCCCTCTTGCTTCCTTCCCTCCAACCAAACATGGGCTATAAGTTATAGACTATTAAACTAAGGACATTGTGGTTGTGGAATAAAAAGAATATCATTCGCGCGACTATCAGCTATGAGCTTGGAGAGGCCAAAAAAAAATGCACACTATAACAAAGGATATCATGTCTAGATGAACTGAAAACATGTCAGTCTCACAGAAGTCCTCAATGAAGTCACTGGACATAACCTCTGGATACAGAAGGAGGACAGGCCAGTGAATAATATTATCTTTATCTAGTACTGGCTTTTTCAATCCAGTGAGTTCTTGGTAAGTTGCCTTCCCTATCTTCAATTTTCTATCTTCAATAGCAGAAACAAGACCCTGCATAATTTTGACAGGATAATAATTTTAGCCTTTAAGATATTGAAAAAAATAAAATCTTCAGGAAATTTTTTTTTTATCAAACCTTAGCTGCTGCCACAGCCTTGGAAACTTCAGCATCATGGTGTTCACATTCTGACTTTCGCATATCAATTTGTCCAGATAGCTTCTTTAGTTCTTCATTATCTGGGGATTGCTCGAGTCCTTTTTCACAATAGGATTTTGCTTCAGCCAACAGATTCAGAGATAGTGATGCTTTGACAGCTCTATAAAGTGCCTAACCAATACATATACTTTTTAAGAACATTGATATAACAGCTGGAGGAGAAAGAGAGAGTCCTCCTATTTTATATCAAGCAACACCTGGCTAAGAAACCTATCAAAAAAAACACCTGGCTAAGAAAATTAACACAAATAACAACCTTAACATTAGTTGGACAGAGCTTAATTGCATCCTCAGCATCCATGAGAGCACGTCTGTAATTCCCTAGTAGCAGATTAACATGGGCTCTGTTTGCAAAGATAATCGAGTTTTCAGAATCACTTAAGACCTCCTGATTTATTGCTCTGGTGTAACAATCAATGGCATTTGAATAGTGTTTTTTACCCATCTTGACGTACTTGTTACCCTCTTCCTGCAAAGCAAATGCGAGAGTAATGCAACCGCAAAAATGAAAAGGAACAATGAAGAGTCAAAAACTATGAAAACGATGTTGCCTCGTCAACATCCAAACCTTTTTTCTTTCTTTTTTGAAAAGTGTGTGTATATATATATATATAGGAGGACTTAAATTGGTGGAATACAACTCAAGCTAACACTTCAACTGGTGGTGTAAACAAAAATCAAAGCTATGTCCTATGATGATCAATGTCTCTCACAGAAGAGATAAAGTAACCCACGTACTCATTTATTATTAAATATATATGAATCATCATCATCCTTGCCTTATTTCCATATGAATGGGGTTGGCCACATGCAAGACCCACTTACTATACACAAAAGATATAGAATGAATATGAATCTATATGCTTCACAGTTCACCCCACCCCCCAACTCTCTCTCAAACTCAAGATGCCTCAAGGGAATACATCTGGAGTTTGGATGCTAAGCATCGGAATCACACAGTGGTGTGGGACTTCGTAAGACAATTCGGATCTGAAGCTC